>OX376373.1:52968847-54168847 GCA_947369275.1 Nemotelus nigrinus | reverse complement strand
ATCGCTCGTCGCCTTTTCTTTTCCCGACCGCCACGATTGCCAGTTGCTATCCGACTCCGCGACCACGTCTTGCCTCCGTCGCGAATGAGATCCGACTTCCTATCGCCAAGCGCCGCATTCTCACAGCCCAGCCACAGCATCGCAATTTGCCATAAACAATTTACCGTTGATACGGTAAATTAGTTTTGAGAAAAATGAATTTTTCGAAGCGACATCGCTTGTGTTTCGATTTGACGAAAACAAGGTGCCGTTAGAGGGCAAGTAGAGGACTTTTGATACAATGCGTATCAAAAGTCGTTTGCCGTGAATTTTAGAAACAAAATTCAAATAGGCAAATGCTACATAGATCATTCCTTGAGCCGTGGAATCATCATAGAAAAAAATGTAACGTCTTGAACTATTCTATTGTATTTCAACGTCATAATAGAATGGAAAATTCAATATAGTAACGCCGATCAGAAACTCCTAGGAGTGCATGACATGCAGCATATAAAGATAAACAAATTCCCATAGGAAAAGAGAAGAACAAAATAGTCTAGAAGTATTCAGTTAGCCATTCTAGAAAGGCTCAGGGGACTATAAATAGCCTTGGTGTGAAATATTGCTCCTACTCCGAACTGTTTGACGTTATCTGAAAGTTGAAAAGCTATACCTTTCACTGGTGTTGACAAATCAATCGAATCCGATGGCTATTACCACTGGTTCAAGGCCAACCCCGTTTCCTTGGAAATAGGAACAATTAACGGGAAAAAAGTGCCTTTCACTGTTGGAAGCATTAATCTTTCCACAGTTCATTTCCTGATGAGCAAAACAAGTATAATTTTCGTTCACATTCAGATCCTTACTGGCTTACATCAGAGGGCTTATTATGATTCTGATTCTGATATTGGAATTCGTACGACATCGTATTTTGATTCGCTATTTGTACGAAAATCTATTACCTTTGGAATGCAAATTCCGAAAACGAGTCGTCTAATAGAATAGCTCAGATGTGGTCATGTTATCTGCGCGCTGCTAGCGGATTTGTTAGCTTCAAATTTGTTCATTTTTCGGTTCGATTCATTTGCGTAAGTAAAACTTGGCTATCGGACAGTTGGTAGGAGCCCTGTATAGAAAAGCATAATATTGTAACCAATTTTAAAATTAGTTATATTATATTCTTATAAAAATCTCCTTAACTGTGGGCTCATTTCGATTTATTAAATTTCAATGTTTTTTTCTTTTTAATTTTGAATTCAAAAAAATGGCGCTTTATTGGATACATCTGGAATCCATTTGTAAAGCTATGTCAGCAGTTCGAAAGGGAAATTAAATGGTACGAAATTCGATCCATTGACGAGTCCTAAAATATTACGAATTCCGATATCGGGATTTAAATCATAATACGTCCATATGTTTCAAGCGGTTCTTGTTGCACATCGTTTGACAGAGGGTCGATTACTCTAAAGGAGCGGAAAGAAACCTCCTTGTGGACAGCCAGTTGTCAGTTGTTGTCTCTGTTCTCAATTAGTAGTAGGCTACAGCTTCTGACAGCAGTAACATCTGCGTCATGGTATCCATATAATTAGGAGGTCATATTCAAATAGCACCCCGTCGAAACTTCGAATAGCACCCTAGAGAGCACGTAGTTAAGGGCCCTTCCCATGTCCACAAATAATCCCATCGCATAGTCACCATTACAAATCTCTCTCTTAGCCCTGGAAACATGAAGGACTGACTAGCATTATGTTCCTCGCCAGTACACCTCATTTAGAAGATTTGACTTAATCAACCTAGTGCGTATGTGTCTTTCAGTAAGTTTCTCTCAACGATGCTAATCTGATCGACCTCAAATTTCTTCAATTTCAATAGTCAACTTTCTTATATTTGTGGTATAAAGACTACCTTAGCCTGTCGTTAAGGTGACGGAACATACCCCGAAGTGAGGCACGCTCAAAAGATTTTCTTTAGGTCTGCTTTCAGATGGCCAAATCCATCCCTAGCATAGCATCCCCGTCTGGCGATTTGAAATTCTCAGAGGACATGACTTCGTCCCTAATCACTTCACTGGTAGCTATAGATCCAGTTTGTGCCAGTATTTGCTACTGCTGCGAAGAGCAGAAGATTGGTCTGCTGCGTTTCAGTCACCGGAGTGCCCGGAAATTGATTCTCAAGTAAAGTCTGTATCTTGGTAAATTCACCATCTGATCGTTTTAGAAAGTCCATCTTAGCTGATTGGTAGTTTTCCAGGACCTTGCACAGCCTCGAGGTTTCTCTTGCTCTTTTAAATCTCTCACAGAACGATTTGAATAATTCCCTCTTGGAGGTCCTCACCAAAGCTGTCTGTTCTTTCAAAGAAAGAACTTCTTTGTGAAATTCTGTAGCCAATCAAGCCAACCTCTGTGTTGCTCTAACAGGCTCGATTGAAGAGCTGAGCGTCCTGAATTCCTGAGCTTCTAAGTTTACCGATCCCCACAAGGAACCGTCTTGCTAAATTTGCGTCAATTTCTATTGGGGGTCCCTGCATTATCAAATACACTTCTGATCAAGTCAGCATATGAATGTAAATGTATTGATTGGTGAGTAGTCTGTCTCTTATCGGAGAAGGTTGCTGCCCAGAAGGTCCTCCAGTGGTATATAACCTCTACAAATACTGTTTTCAGATACCTGGCGTGGTTTAAAGGATCATTCAAAAGAACTGAATATACTAAAGATGCAATATTAAAGTTGAAATTTTTTTTTGACTAAGTGGTTGCCCTGATTCTTATCAGACACCAATTCACAGTGCATACTTGACTGATGTGACAACTTGCAGTTGGAGATCATTAATTTTTTATTTACGTTAGTTGTGATAAATTTGAACATCCTCGACTTGTATCCATCGATATCATTTACTCATAAAGGCTATTAGTTTGTGATCATGGTTCCCTTCTTGTCTGTAAATCAGCATAGACAACGTATATCGTCTCTTAAGCTTATCAAAACAGAGCATAATTGATACGGGAAAGTCGATCGTTTTGCAGAATAAGCCTCCGGAAGCAGAATCAAAGTGAAATTGTTTTTGTGGGATGATTAAAATTGAAAAATTTAATAAGTCGAGGATACTAAAATTTATCACAACTGGCGTAAATAAAAAATTAATGATTTCCAACTGCAAGTGGTCACATCAGTCAAGTATGCACTGTGAGCTGGTGAGCTGATGAGAATCAGTGCACACTTTCGAAACCAATTAGTCCAAAAAATTTTCAATTTGAAACATCCCATTAAAACAATTCCATTTTGATTCTGCTTTCGGAAGCTTATTCCGCAAAACGATCGAGTTTCCCGTATCAATTATTCTCTGCTTTAGTAAGCTTTAGAGACGATATACGTTGTCTATGCTGATTTGTAGACAAGAAGGGAATCATGATCACAAATTAATAACCTTTATGCAATATTGTTTACAATTACAAAGAATAGATTGAGTTGCTAAGAATCGATGCAACAAGTTTATAGATACAAGCTATGCTAATTGCAGGATCATTGATGTGGTGGGAAACTTGATGGTGATGAGCTTCTTATAACTAGCGTTTCCGAATCAGTTAAGTTTGTATTAAATTATACGAAAACAGTGGCTAGTGCGCCTAACGGTTTGCCAATCACAGGTCTTTCAATAAGTGACGATGTCAATAATAATAACAAACCAAGCACTTTATGATAGCTGAAAATAAAATCAGCAAAAGCGAATGTTCTTACTTCTGTTGCTTTCAATGCGAAAGGTGTGTAATGATCAAAAACTGTGGTGAAAGTGCCATCGATGGTCCAATTAAACTATCCCATTACATAGGGAAATCGTTGAATTCAAGTAATTCGTGCAACAGTTTTTAAAAACTATTAAAATAACAACGAAAATCATAAAAATTAAAATTCGTATAATACGTATAATTTTATTAAGCCAAAAATTTTATTCTCACATTTTGCATAAATAAAATAAAACCTGCTGCATGTAGAATTAAGCACTATTTAAGATATGTATTGTAGACGACAAGTAAAAAACATAAGATATGCTCATCTAAGATGTGCTGGTAAATTGTCCTTTTTTATTATCACTGGCAAATTCATTTTTGTGTCCCCTAAGTGAACCTGCATAAAGAAATGCAATTTTTTTTATTACACAATAAGCAGCAAAGTAGTTAATGAAAGAAATGAATTGATAAAATAGCTTAATTAATGAAAGAGACTAATTCATAAAAGACAGAATTTGTAACAGAAAATATACTGCGACTGGGCATAATACCAGCGCTCCATTAATTAAGTGCCACATTAAAGCTTTAGTAGCGACTAGCCATAGCACTAGCGCTTTAGAAAATAAGAAATAAATGTATGTGTTTCCCTACCGCCATCGCTAAGCATTCGCTTCAAAGGGCAATCTCCTGAGCTTTGGCATTATCATAGAAAAAAAAACTCACCGAAATCTGTAGAGATTCATTGGGCAAAAATCCACTTCGCATATGAATCTTGACTTGAATCTCCTCACCAGGCATCAGATTTCCACTTTGCGGCGAAAATTGAAATATATTTTGATATTTCGTATCAATTCGAAACGGTTTCCGCAGGAAGAAATGACTCTGTATACTTATAGTTGCTTTCTCTGTCGCGCTATCCGTTGGATCAATTTCGATTTTATTCGGTCGAACAGACCATGATTCAACACTATTGGCATCCATTTCCAACGAACCACTTCGTCGACTCCGGGGCGATGGTCCGCGCGAGCTGCTACATACTGATTCATTACCAGATATGGTTCGGAAAAAAATCGACTCGTCATTTTCCGAAAAGAGAAACGAGTCATGAACCGTGTTTTCGAGGATGGAATGGTTTAATGTGATCGAAATGTCGTGTGTGCGAAGAGTCGTTAGCAATTCAAAGGCTGATTGTGCTTTCTCCTTTAGCATATCCAATTGATGGATTGGTTGCTCGTTGGTGAATTCATTCAACATTGACGAAAGCGAAGTTCCCTCGAACTTGGTTCTCTCGCTATCGTTCATTTGACCTATTAAGTTACGGATTCTGAGGCGAGTCACATTATCGCCACAAATCATTTTTAAATTCGCTAGCGTAATTACATCAGTATTTTTGCTCATCAGTTTCTTGTAGATCTTTTTTATATCCTCCCGGCGTGGTCGAAAATGCACTGTGACGCTAACACTATCTTCTGGCGTAATCAGAGTGTTTTTCGGTTCAACGTCAATGCAATCACAAATCCGCGGAAGTTCGAGACCTGGCACGGAGAGAGAATAAATCAAGAATTTTGTCTTATGAAATGTATTGAATCTTAGAAACCAATAGATTACTCACCAATCGAATCCACCATTATACAAACAAATCCATTTAAAGGCCCCTTGTTGAAAAGAGTGAACGTAGTGTGCAAATTATTTGACAATTGCCTGAGCTCGCCAAGTGGCAAATACGGTGAGCCTATGGGACCTTTCAAAATACCTCGTGGAATAATATTTGAATGTCCTCCGTAACCATACAACTGTATGGACTGTTGACCATCACTGCCACTGCCGTAGGGCGGTAAAAATAGAAGTTGTCCGGCAGCAGCTCCTATCACCGTAGGACAAAAACTCAAGTTCAATGTGCGGCATTCCTGTGAGTGAAGCATAATCAGATTCGAAGGTTCTGATGTGGATGCGGAAAGTTGAAACCCTGGCCCTGACACATCCGCTCTCATAACTAGCCGCTTGTTCGAAGTGTTCTTGATCTGAAGCGATTTATGTACCGTCTTCCTCAGTTTCACACTGCCCCATGAAAGCTCAAGTACATTCGCTTTGATCGGTAGCTTCCCGTCGCGATGGCTGAACTCACTCGAGCTCGAGCACTGCGAGTTACACCTAGACTTGATTGCATTGTTGGAAAAGGACGATGCTTGGCGCGTTACGGCACCATAGTTGGGAAGCGAGAACTTTCCACAATCTGGTGACTTGGAATCTATCAGAAATCGGCGATCAGTTTCTGTCATCGTGTGATCACTCGAAGGAGACGAACTGTTTGCCCTAAATTCTTGCAATTTCGATGGCGTTACGATACCAGGCAACGTCCTTGAGCCGCATGTCACGGCTAATTCTAAATGCGTTGATGGAGATCGAGATCGTCTGGCTGGAATTTCCTGATCAGAAGCATTTCCACCGTCCAACCGGGTCGAAGAATGCGAACGCTTCCTACGAGCCAGAGTCGATGCAGTTGGCACTTGAAGAAGGTTTTTACCTACAAGAGGACATTGAGTTAAATGGAATACTTTCTATTAGTTCTCATTTGAAAAAGGCAAATCGTTTATATTACTCTTAGCGTTGAGAGTCTTGTTGGTTTGTAGTTTATGGCTGCCACCGGTAAATTCAAACACCGAATCCGTTACTAAGGTCTCATCGTACGGTGTGCAACTAACTGTGGTAGTAATGCTCGGAATACGATTCTCCTTACCAGCTTGCTCTTTTTCTCTCGATATCGATGGGCTCTTGGTCGCCTGCGCCTCTGCTCCCTGCCTTCCTGGTGTCACTCCCCTGCTGGCCAGTGAAAATTTATGACGGAAATCTATTGAATCTTCTGAATTGATGTCATCTGAAAATGGCAAATTAATTAAAAATGAGCTAAAGCAAATTTAGATTATCGTACTTAGAGCTTTTTCGATCGCAGACATGCTCAATAAATGTGAGCTATCATCCGCTTCAGTGTTTTTTGATTCAACAATCGGTCTGATGTATCTGCTATAAGTTTTGTTGTCAATTTTCGGCGTAAGCATATCCGTACTACCCTTCGAGCTTTGGAGTATCGAGTTGATACGTTCCGCTGAAATATATGAATTTTCAGTTCAAAAAGTAATTTTAAACAAAGGATCCAAAATATATATGCATATGTGCTCTTTTTGGGCTCTGTTAATAAATTAAGGTTAATACAGACTGTTTTATGGAAAGTAATAGACATTATTGTTTTATTTTATATATAAAATGAAAAATTTTCCTTCACCAAATAAATATGTTTCTTTTCGTTAATTAATATGTATTTGCCCATATAGTTGTGCTTGGGAAAATCGTAAGTAAATTGTAAAGTTGACATACACAGTGTCGAATCATCGCGCAGTGCAATCGGTGGACGTTTCTCTGGGCTTTTGACCCCTGGAACAATATCCCTAATACTATCCGAATGTTTATTGAAGAAATCTCCAATCGAAAAATTATAATTCTCTTCCGATTTATCACTTCGCTGCTTCTGTAAGCACTCTGGCGAAAGATCACTATCACTCTTGAAACAAGTCGGTATCGCTGCAAACTGTTGCTCCCACGAACGTTCATCTGCTGACAATCTGGAGCCCATCAGTTCGGCTGGCTTGAAACTCTCATCGAAAAGTTCACTTTCGTCGTCCTGCATGCATGGCGGAAACGAGGTCCTACAGCCGCTAGTCAAAGATCGTTCTCGATCCGGAATGTTGTCCACTGTGCGTTCAAAGCTCGGTAGAGTTTCGCTAAGACTTCGGACGTCGTCGACAATGCTTTGAGCCAGAATTTCTTTAACACTTAACACTTTAACATTTGCCGTTCGACTGCTTCGGGCTGTACACATTGTGGAACGACCAGTCATTTCCGATGGCTCGAACGAAACTTTATTAATGGTCGAGCTGATGCTCGACATTGATTTAATGTCGAGCGTATGATCGGCAACCAAGTCCGAAATGTTGAAGACATCGTTTTTTCGTTGAGGAATAAGATCAGAACGGGTACTACCTAAAAGAACGGTTTATTTATATGAAACGTGGAATGAAAATGTTGAAAGTTGGCAATCATATATCACCTAAAACCAATCGTTTAGGGCTCGGAGCTTGAGATTCTTCATTGTCAGGTAGACTATCGTTCGGGGATATTTTGAATGCTATTGGCTTGTTTAAAACGTCATAAGCTTTCTGTCGCTCAGCCTGGAAATATATTGAATATTTTGAAAATTTATATATGTGAAATTTTATAAATACTATTTTCGAGCTCAAGTAACATTTTTTTATTTTTTTCCAGCCAAATTCATAAATTCTTAACACAACAGTGGACCGATCACTCTACTAGATTTAAACTTTACAACTTGCATACTTGGCAAAGAAGAAATGAAATGTTGGTGTGATTCGCCGGAACGGGCTAATTCATGTGTATACGGACGGCTTAGGATTGAGGATTAAAATCAGCAGCAGAATATAATCTCTTTTCGTCTCTCTCTTCGTGTCTTCCAGGCAGAGGTAATGGGTATTTTTCAAGTGGCCAACTGATATTTGTAAAATCAAATATTCGGAGGTAATATTGATATTTTCACAGATAGCCAGGCGACTATGAATTCCCTTGATGGTCCTTGTACTCAGAATTGCTGCTGAATACCGTGCATCTCTTAAGATGTCAAGTGCAATTGTTTTGGATATCTGCACATAGGAGCATTCAAGGTAAATGTTTGGCCGATGAACTGGTAAAGCTTCTAAAGGTCCCTTCTCTGTAGGAACATTGATGCCCTCAACTAGTCATCATGCGAAAATACCTTATAGACGCAAAAAAAAAGTCCTTGGCTGAAGAATCATCCTGTGCGTGAAAGTAAGACAGTCTTGGACTTTCATGGACACGCGTCGCAACAGGAAGCTGTTAAGTTTAACCGGCAGTTCTTTTCGCTGTGTATGAACCGCAGTTCTCTTCGGGTAACATAGGGTAACACGCGCAACTATTCAGAGATTTTCGACAGAGCTGGGGCTCAGAAGATGAAGAGGGATCGGAGAAGTTCAGAATGAACTCACTCGGTGCTCTAAAGTCGGATTGATCCATTTTTCAACGACTTAAAGGAGATTTCGCAGATTATTAAGGAAATTAGATAGTTGTCTAATTACAGTGGTTGAAAAAGAGTTAAGTTTGTGTTATCATAGGTATCTAGTTTATCTAAATGTGTCTTTCGGCAAGGCTCTTCGATTGTCAGCTACTTGACCTCCCTACCTTCCGAACAAAACCTCATATTTTTGTGAATTAACACGTTGTGTGTGAATGAAAATTGAACGGCTTACAATATCAATATTTCACAATATTATATAATACTAATATATTTTTTAAGCGGTATTGTAATATATTAATAGGAATGTATCACTACTATTAGGTATTAATCGGTACTATGCGAATATTTTAGTTTCATGGTCATTTCGCTTCGTTCTCACTAATAATGTAGTCCATCTCTCGCAGTTGAATGTTTTTTTCGCCTAGCATCTGCATAAACAATTCGAATGTCAAAAATTATATAATGTGATTCATTTTTGTAGCATAATTAGGCAACATAATACGTATGTAAATCACGACATTACTACAGCGATCGAAGTCATAAATGTATTGTACAAGACTATTAAATGCAAGACTTAATTTACATCTAGAGTCCGCGCTATGACTCCGGAAAATTTCGCAGCCATATGTTAACATGGGATTCACTAGATTCATATAAAGTTTTTGTTCGGTCGATTGAGGAATGGAATATTGTGTAATGATAGGTTTCTTAGGCATCTGTACACCTTATTTACTGTTTTATTTATATTATTGTCACAACTGAGTATGTCCGATTAAGCCAAACAACTAAGTTTCTTTCTTTATCAACATATTCAATGGTAGAGCCGTAGTTATGGATGGCTGAAAAATAGCTTAAGTCAAGCTTATTCTTATAATACTATTAATTTTATGGAGTTGAGGCCTACGCAATTATTCTCTGCACATGCAACTACATATGCCCACATTGAAGCCTCCATATCATCCCGTCAGCAGAAACCCTTGTGGTCCTACATCCGTTCCCTTACAAAGTCTCCCTCTATTCCATCTCTGATGCACCTAAACGATTTGTCTGCTTCCTCGCCTAAAGAAATATGTGAGCTGTTGACTCATTTCTTTTCTTCTGCCACCTTTCAACGTAATCCATCTTTCTCCGCCAATATTCCCTCCTCTGATGTTAATAGTTTTTGTTTGTCTTTAACGAATCCGTTGGAGGTCGAAAGTTTGTTTGCTAACCTAGATAGTAGCGCCAGCTGCGGACCCGACGGTTTACCTAACATATTTGCATGTGTGTTCATTTATCTGTCCTCTTTAATCTAAATATTTCTTCCTTTCCTTCTTCCTGGAAGTCCGCAAATATTTTTCCCATCCTTAAAATCGGAAATTCATCCTGCGTCTCCAATTATCGTCCCATATCCTTTCTATCTTGCTTCCGTAAGCTTCTTGAAAAGAAAGAGTTGTTTACAATAGGGTTTATCCTCTAATTGAACCTATTCTCGCTTGTGAGCAACATGGTTTCGTCAAGGGTAGGTGAACAGTTTCCAACTTACTTTCGTTCACCAATACTGTTGCCTCCGCCATCGACTAGCAAAAGCAAGTTGATGTAGTATATACAGACTTTGACAAGGTTTTTGACTCCGTGAACCACGAAATCCTCCACTCCAAGCTCGATGGCTTCAATATTTCGGGTCAGCTGCGTTGCTGGTTTTTCTCATACCTTCGTGATCGTGCTTGTTTTGTAAAATTTCACTCTTGTTCTTCTTCTCCCTTTTATCCTACTTGTGGTGTTCCGCAAGGATCGATTCTTGGTCCTCTCATTTTCATCCTGTTTATAAATGATCTTCTTCCCCTCTTCAACTCCCCATGTCTCTTGTACGCTGACGATCTGAACATTTTCAGGCTGATTGAGCTGCAGGATGACCTGTCTGCTCTGGGTAACTGGTGCTCTGCGAATTGTATTACACTTAATGTTGCTAAATGTTTCAAGATGTCCTTCACATGTAAATTATCCCACATCACGTTTTCCTATTTTATCCTTGGCTCCTTCCTCAATCCAATTGATAATTTCCTGGACCTTGGTGTTGTGTTGGATGTCCACATTTTCCGTGTCACATCCAAGGCCTCGCACTTGTGTGGCTTCATTTTAAGAGCGGCCAGACCTTTTACTGATATTTTCTACAACTCCTTCGTGCGTAGTGTCCTCAAATATTGTTGACAAATTTGGTGCCCTCATTACCGTTTCTTAATTGATGCTGTTGAGTCGGTACAACGTAGATTTACTCGCTCACTATTCCTCAAGTTCCGTATCCCCTACTGTGAGTATAGCATGAGTCTTGCTATCGTTGAGATTCCTACCGTCCTTTCACGCAGAGTGTATTTCGACGAATGTCTCTTTTTCCAAATGATTACTGGTTCTATTACATATATACCCAGAGCGCAGTTTTCTGTCCGTGACCTAGTATTCATTTACCCTCAATGTACATTTTGCTCGCACTGATGTATATTTTTACTCTCCACTTTTACGCTTGCCTAGGCAGCATAATTGTTTGAATATTGGTCCTCTTCTGTCTTCGTTTCGTACTTTTAAAAATAAGTTAAGAGCATGCGTTTTATCTTATGAAATGAAATTTTTTTTTGAATTTTGGATTTCTTATCTGTGTTGTATTTTGATAAGATTTCACCGCCTTTTTATATTCTGTTTAGTTTTTTTAGTTTTTACATATATAAGTTTGCTCTTTGTCTAGTCTTTAATTGGATCTGTATCTGTTGATTTTAGACAATAAATAAATAAATATGCGCTGCAAATCACAGTTCAATTTGTGAGCACAGTCTTCTAAGAACTGACCCAATAAAATTTAATCCTTTTACTAAAGCACATAAAGTGAAACCTTTTGAGTCTAGGAAAATGGGGTTGATTTTGTATTACAGCTCACTTCCTAAAAATACCCCTAGACCCATTCGAGGGTTGATGTGAGATAACAACTTTTACCTTCTAAAAATATGCAGAAACTAAATTTGTGCACGTTAGTGTCATTTAGAGTGATCATTTTGAATTTTTCGATTGAGGCCCGACATTAAGTTTTTCACAAAGGCCTCATTTTTCCAATTTTTTCTTAAAGTCAAATATATTTTGAGCTTTTCCATTGCTTTCCGTCAATACTCGTTTCATTTGAGCCCAGTATTGTTCTATTGGTCTAAGTTTACGACAATTTGGTGAGTTGGTCTCCTTGGGGACAAAAGTAACGTGGTTGCTTTCATACTACTCCAGCGATTTCTTATTATGAGGATTTGATGCTAGTTCTGGCCAACACAACACGGACTCTTCATGCCTCTTAAAGAAAAAGGCAACAATCGCTTCTGTAGACATTCCTCGATGTAAAACTGTGTATTAATTGTGCCTTCCGCTATGAAAATATCGCTCTTTAGACCACATAGACAAATTTTTCGCTTATTCGAAAATAATTTGCTGTCGTACTTTTTCTTGTTTTTTTTAAAGAGCTCTTGAATGGATGGATCCTAATATAGTTTTCTATTCTGTACATAGAAAGTTACCATATAGTATAGGTTAGCATATGGCTTGGGCTTATTCTCTTACAGAGCATGTTTCTGTTTTTCAAGCAGAAATATTTGCTATCTTGAGAGCTGCCTGCCGGGCAATTGAAGAAAAGTGGAGGTGGAAACGTATTTCTATTCGCAGTGACAGTCAAGCTGCGCTGATGGCACTGCATAGAGACCTGACTACTTCGAAAATTGCCCAAGAGTGCAAGGCATGATTGAACTCTGTCGCCAGATTCAATAGAGTGCATCTGCCTGCCTGGGTACCGTAGCACTGTGGTGTTGAGGGCAAATGAGATTGCTGACGCCATTGCAAAGCAATGTTCAAGAATTCCACTACATGGCCCTAAACCAGCCTTGGATGTGCCGACCGAATCTGCGCATGGCATTGTTCGAAACTGGTTAGTTGATGCCCACAAAGACAAATGGATGACTTCTGATATGGCCAGACACACGGAGGTCTTTCTTTCAGAACCCAATCATGCGACTGCGGGATTCCTACTCAACTAGAGACAGGCACACTGAATGGACTGCCTGGGAAGAAATATGTACCGAATAGGTGTTGCACAGGATGGCCTCTGTTCATCCTGCTTCGAAGAGGCTGAATCTGCGGAGCATTTTCTCTATGAATGCCCAGCGTTTGCGCGTCTGAGATATAAATGCTTTGGCTGGGATGTAGCACGTATGAAGAATATAGCCTCTTTTCACCTATCATTCATCCTAGATTTTGTTAAGAAGTCTGGGAAGCTATGGTAGGCAGGGAGTAGGAGTAGAATGGATCTTTTGGCCTGAGTGCTTAGAGGTGCCAGGTGGCTCTCACCCAACCCACACACGCACACAGACATGGCTTAAAGATCTACACACGGAAATATTCAAAAAAAGGGTCAAATTTTACTGGGACAGTCCTTATAAGACCTAATTCGCACTCCGATATAGCTGCACATCATTTGCATACATGCAAATATATGAGTCTCTGGTTATATTTGGTAAATAATTTATATACATACGAAATAGTAGTGGACTAAGTATGGGAACCTACGAAACTCCTGCCATAATTTCGTCCAGACTAAATAAATTGTTGGTCTCAAATACAACTGCTTATTTCTTGCTTTAACACAAATTAGAGCTCTAAGAGAGGATTTGAATTTATTTCACGATTTAGGTGTAAGCTGAGAATGACAAACGATATCGACAATTTTAGAATCAAATAATATCAGAAAAGTTAGTTTATCATTTGTAAAAGATGTTCTAATATTTTCTATTACATTAAGCTAAGCTGTAATACAACTATATTTAGATCTGAAAACAGAATGAGCAGCAGATAAAAGATACTTGGATACTCGTTGATGCAAGAAAATCTAATATTTGCATAAAAAATATTCTAGATTCGAAATGGGTCTATACTTTGATGGAGAACTGCGAGTAGTAGCAGCTTTTTTGATACGTATAATTTTAGCATTCTTCCATTGAGACGGAAATGACGATTTAATTATACTTGTATTAAGATATGAGTAAGAAACAGGAGCAACAATGGGAGCAAAACTATGGATATTGGTCAAAAATAATGGCATCAATGTTTTGGAAGGCTATCATGATCTATACCAGCTCTATGTTATGAAAATGAGATCATGCCTGGAATTTAAGACCCCACTGATTTTAATGTCATTGCAGGAAGTGAGTAATTTCCAGGATTGATAGCAGCAGTTAAAGATTGAAATTGAAAGGCGATCGATATACTACATCAATAAGTTTTTTACGTTTTATATACGAGGGGTATTCAAATACAAACGAGCCTTTTACTTTTGAGGACTTAGAAAGCGTGTCGAAGGCAAGCGGAACATCAGGAAAGGTAGAGAGAGAACCCGTCTAGATAACTCAAGGCCAACCCTGCTGCCCGACCGGTTTGTTTAGTTACCCTCACAATGAGCGAAAGAGAGGTTCATCCTTCAGTTGTCCAACGCATTATAATAAAGCTTTTAACGAACGAAGGCGTTACACCAGCCGAAATTCGAAACCGCATAAGCCACAGCAAAAGCCTTGTGTGCCGAGATCAAAAAAAAGCCTCTATGGAGTGGAGAAAAAAGGGAGAGCCAGGACCATCAAAAACCAAAACTTGTTTTTCAGCCGGTAAGGTGGTGTCAACGGTTTTTTTGGGACTCTCAAGGAGTTTTACTCGTTGATCTCCTTCACGATCGTCGCGCAACAAACTCTGCTTACTACTGTGAGCTTCTTGACCAGGTTCGAATTGCATATCGGTCAAAAAACCGCCGTCAACTCATCCGAGACGTCCTACTCTTGCACGACAATGCAATACTTCACACTGCAACCCTAACAGCCCAAAAAATTTGATGAAATACATTGGACAACTCTTGATCCTTCGCTCTACAGCCCTGATCTTCCACCTTGCGATTTTCATATGCTTGAATTCATATACTCAAGGAAGCACTTGGAGGAGAGCGTTTTGCGAACGATCAACAGGTTGAACAGTTTTTGCGCAATTGGTTGGATATCCGCCCGAAGTCATTCTTCGAAAACAGCATGAACCAACTAAATCTGCGATTTTAGGATAAAGACTTTGGGCATTGAGATGACAAAGTTTTAATCCGGATTTTCGACTACAAAGAACATTCAGCACAATTTTCAACTTTTCATTTACTCGGTTTGCCTTTGTGATTCTATCCATGATCATATATATGAGTACGTATTAATCAAAGTATACATCAAAATCGGATATTGGCATGTATGAGTTTGAAATACATTTAAAACAAAATAAAAATATGTGACTGATATTAAAATTATAAAATAAAAACAGAAAATAAAGAAATCTCAATTTACATTTTATTGGCGTTGATCACAAATGCTTCTGCCGCTTAAAAACAGAGGCTTTCCGCAATATTTTGTGATTGCGCTTTGTGGCTCTTATTCAGGTATATATGGCTGTATGAGTTTTAGGCATAGGAAAGAAACACCAGCTTTCGGGTGTTTTTGTATTTATGGCTTTAACTTTTCATCAAATTCAGTTTAGAATTTTTCAATCAAATTTCACAAGTATATGGGTGTCGTGAATTTTTTATTTCATTATATGACCCCTTATAGGAGGAGTTAGGAGTTAGGCATTAAGATATCAGCTAATAGTAATTTGTCAGAAAATAACGCTGCAATGTGAGCTAGCTAAGCTCTTTTTAGAAAAATTTCTGCAAGAAATCTGTGAGTAAGACAAGTCGATTTAAATATCAGAAATATCATCATGAGTAATACAACCGGAGTCTGGCCCTGGTCTCCTTCTTCAAGTTTTTGCAAAGATCGGATGAGAGGATGTCATCCAATGATGAGAGGATGTCATCTTAAGTTGCGATCGATCAGCTCATATCTGCGTTAGATAGTATCTGGCTAGACTTGGTGATAGTAATCCTTATTTTTAATGTGCCAGATTTGCGCATTGCATTCTCTAACGCCAGGTTGAAGAGGAGGTAGGTCAAACCATCTCCCTACGTTGGTCACGATCGACCTGTACAATTGCGTTAATTTATGGCTTTATAAAGTTCTATGCTATTCTAGGCGGCCTTAAATTCAATCAATAAGTTTTAGAATGAAATATTGATTTCTAGACCGTTTTTTATGGCTTAACTTGGGATGAATATCTGATCAATTTTTGATTTAATTGAGGTGAAGCTATAATTTGCGATGATACGGGCTATACACTCTTGTTGGATAGCGGAAACTATTTTATAGGAGGTATTCAATAATGGTGTGGTTGCTGTGCCACATAACACCTCCTTGCGTTTTTGAATATGCTTTTTCGTCAGCCTTCCGACATAACTCCATGCTTCCAAACGTGCTCTATAGACTCATCCGTTGGTTAGTTTAACGTGGAACTTAACAGGTATGATGTCGGCTCCCAGAGTTTTGTAGGGTTTCAGCCGACTTTTAGCTCTTTGAATATGATTATTCCGTGCTTGATGGTGGCAGCATAAGGTCGATCTTCTTTTTGGATTAGTGCAACCTTCAATTCCTTCGAGAGTTTACCGTTCAATGATTCATTTAACTGCATGTCGCAACGTTTCAGAATGCTCTCAGGATCGGTGATGAGGTCTCTAAAGTTTGGGAGTACTTGATAGTACTTCTATGGCGATCTTACACTCCTTTATTGCTTCGAATACAAGTCTTGTTAGGGACAGCTGTCAGTTTTGGTTAATATCGTGATTTTTCCTTGCGTAGGTCTTCTCTATTTAAATGGGAGTGATTTGAAAACTCAAACCGAATCGATTGCGAGTAGGAATATCAAGCCCCATTCGAGGACAATCATTGCTTTCTAAATTACATCGATCATCTTTACTCATCACATGAAAAGATTTTCACAATCGACGACAAATGTTAAAATGCCTATGAAGATGTTATAACATCCAACAATGCAGTACAAATAAATTCGATCAAGCCGAAACGTGTTACTGGGCCCCCGAAAACCTTACTTGATCATGTTGTTGTAAGAAGTTCGGACCTGGTGGAACGAGTAACTTATAATGATGATGAATGGCCAAACTTACATCATAAGGTGCTGAATATCTTGATCAGGACTTGCTTTAAAGAAGAATTGCCTCCGAAAAAAATAACGATCAGCACTGTCAACAAAATCGAATTCGTGAAATATGTGACGCAAGACTCGAGCAGCAATCTGCATGTAGATATTGAGGGGAACTGATAAGAATTCTATCTGAAGCAAAACTCAAAGCAACATCTAATAAGCAGGTAAGGGTTCAACATGAATTGTGGATCTCTAAAAGCGCTATTGACATATCCAGACGTAAACGAAAAGCCTATAAAATGTGGAAAGCTAATCTCAACTGCCTGATGAAGCGACAAAACTACCAGCATCTAAAAAGCTAGTCAAATCGAATACTAAAGGAAGAGAAAAAGAAATTTTACGTTAAAAGATTCGAAGCTTCATGCGGGAATAGAGCTAAATACTGGAAAATAGTAAATGAACTGGCTAAAACACAAAAAGGCACTTCTCGAACCACATCATGTATCAAGGAATTACAGGTAGATGGGTCATTGATTTCCTCTAGTGCGGCAATTGCGGAACATTTAAATAAATATTTTCTTCAGATATATGAACAACGCATTTTTTCAAAGTCAAATATCTAACATACATTTGAGACCAACAATACTTAGTGAAATGGCTGAAATAATCGACAATTTAAAAAACGGCGTTTCACCAGGTTTCGATAATATAACATCAAGAGACATCAAAATGCTTAGCAGCAAATAACTAAGGTTTTAGTGAAAATCATCAGCAGCCACTTAAAAGCCGGAACATTCCCGGCATGCCTTAAATTGTCGAGATTAACACCAGTTTTTAAAAGAGGTGATCCTTCGAATCCTTCAAAGTATCGTCCAATAGCTGTCATCAGTGTGCTAAGCAAAGTGTTTGAAAAAGTCATAAATGCTCGAATAATTGATTATCTCAAAGAAACATCAGTTTTGGCTCCAATGTAATATGGTTTTCAGCAGCACAGCAGCACTATTGCGGCTACCCTTGACGCGGTTCAGTTTATAAATCAATCACTGGATAAAGGTAATTATATGGCAGCAATTTTTTTCGACCTAAAAATGGCGTTTGATGCCATTAACCACGAGATTTTGTTTCAGCGTCTGGAAAAGTATGGGATTTGTATGAGATTGAAATCTGTTATTAAAAACTACCTATTGGATAGGAGAATAGTGACAAAACAAGGAAGCTACACCAGTCAGGAATGTTCTATAAACAAAGGTATTCTACAGGGATCGATCTTAGGGCCTATACTTTTCCTTATCTATGTGAGCAGAGTTCAAGAATTCAGGCTTTCTGGTAAGATAGTTTTGTTTGCTGACGATACACTCCTGTTTTATGCTGGAAAAGATGAGTCAGCCATCCAAAGTACAGTAAATATGGATTTGGATAAATACTTAAGATGGCTGCGTTAGAGCAAGCTCGTTATAAATGTCCACAAACCCAAATACATTATGTTCCAGCAAAAAAATAAACGCCCTATTAATCCATGTATTCAAATTGATGAAGTTCAACTGAAGAAGGTCGATTCAATAAAATACCTGGGATTGATTTTGGATGAAAAGATGTCCTGGGCCCATCACATCAACTACATCAGAAGTAAAATCACACAATTTATCGCAACACTGGAAAAACGCACTTAACTCCTAATGTTAAATGCTTTTATCTTGTCTACTATTAAATATGAAGCAGTCTTGAGGAGCCAAACAACTAAGGATAACATCGAGCTAATTGGGAGTCTTGTCACTAAGGCGATAAACGTTATATTTAGGTTGCCGACCTTAACACCAACGGGCGCCGTGTACACTCGATCAGGGTTGTTGAACATCCAACAGATTATTAATTTCGAAAGAGGCAAAACAATATACCAAATTATCAACAACGGGCTAAAATGGCTAGATATTCCTCGGACGGTTGGAGAGTTAACTAGCAGGGAAACAAGATCAGCCAGCAATCTTTTAGTTTGTAAACCAAGAACGAATCGATTAAAAATGGATCCAATGCAACAGGCTATAGCTTTCTACAATATATGCCAGATCCGTTAACACTAGAAAGACCAAGACCGTCAATTTGACCGCACGGCGATTTAATTCTTAAATATTTTACAAACTATGTTTTTGTTTCTTTTGATATTTTATGACTTTTCCTAGTTTGTTATTGTAAGACTAAATCTATATAAAAAAATATTAAACTGAATGTTGTATATGAGATTCCTTTACAAATATCTACTAAGACCGCACGCCGTCAATGTGACGGCATACAAAGGCAGCGATAAGAATTGTAAACAACGATTTCTTCACACTAATGAAAGTACTTTTGTTTTTATTTATATTGAATTCTGAGTAAGTTGTTACTGTTAAGGTTGTTTCATTTCACATTGGTTTCGTTTAGTGAGCAGTCGTAATTTGTTATAAAAAAATGAGTAGGGGTGTCAGGAGATCTCAAATAGAACAAGAATTGTTGCGATATCGGGATATACAACTAGATGTGTCAGATGATGAAAGTGGTGACGATTTATCAGACAGTGATGCAGTATTTCAGCCGGAACAGGTCACTTCTTCATCAGAAGACTCCGAAGTAGATTCCTTTGCTACAAATAACAACATTATTGTAAATTGGCGCAAAGGACGCGGGGTATCTCGTAGATCCATTAGGAGAGGGCGAGCAGCACGCGGTGGACGTTCAGCTAGGACATAAGTACCGGAAGTCGGAATGTTACAAGTAGCAAGTGACGGCACAGAACGGACTTGTATTTCTACAGACACTAGTGGAGTAGGACGTCGAACCCAGCAAAATATAGTTAGAGAAATTTTAGGGCCTACTCCATACGCCAAACGATGCATTGAAAATAACAAGCCAATTTCTGCGTGGAGTGTATTTATTCATGAGTACATTTTACGACGTATAAAGGAATATACTGAAAAGGAAGCACATGACAAGAGTCAAGATGACACTTGGAACTTATCCCTAGACGAACTAGATGCAAGTTAACACTTTGATAATATCCAGACCGACCAGACAAATCAAGTGACCTTTTGCAGTTTCATGACGTTTGAAAAACAATAGAAAAAGTAATAGAGAGAATTTTCATTTTGATGAATTATTAATAAAATAGACACTGAAGTGTTCAGTTATAAATCAGGTGGTTTCTTTTGGATTACACAACAGATAAAGTTGTTTAACTGGCGCCCGAGCAGGGACCTGATTGTTTAATATATAAAGTAGTTCAGTGAAAGGAATAGTCTGTACCGCGAGTAGGCATTTGCGAAATCAAAGTAAACAGCCAAAAGGGAGATATTGCAGCTAACCCACGAACTTAGATTCACATATCTGGTCCACCACTTGACGGAGTTTTTATTAATCGATAACACCGCACTAGATGGAAAGGATATTAATGTAAGTAGACTTTTCGATTAATTTTGTTGAAAACAAATAAATATCGAGCGAATACGAAAGGTACTTACAAAAATATATTTACGAAGTGAAGTGAATATTAATATCCAGTGCCCGTGCATAAGTCACAAAGGGAGGATAAATAGTGCGCGAGTGTTTTAACAGTCTGCAATGGAACAGTTTACAGAAAGCATCATACAATTAGAAGGTGCAATTAATGCACAAATTGTCTTGGTTAAGCAAATTGACAGTCGATTTAAGGTATTGGAGCAAAACAAAGGACAAGGCTCCATTACACCGCAAATTGAACCACTTCGAGCTCCCCGTACCGAGGAGGAGCTCAAAGAAATCTGTAAACTGCCCGATTGCGTTAGGGAATTGCAGACATTCGACGGGAATCCAGCAGAATATCTGTCTTGGGTCCACAGTGTCGAAAACATCCTTAAGGACTATGAAATCGTCCGAACGAAGCCAATCTACAGAGCAATTCTCCGTAGTATACGGCAAAAGATTCGAGGCCCTGCTGATGCAGCCCTCATATCTTATAATATATTCGACGATAGTTGGTCATCTATTAAGAAGTGTCTTTCGCTGCATTACGCAGATAAGAGAAACTTACATACACTAGAACACCAATTAAATCTCTTGCATCAAAGCAATATGAACCTCGATGAGTTTTACGCGCTTGTGAACCATCAGTTTTCACTAATCGTGAATAAAATCCGAACAGAAGACTATTCTTCTGAAACGGTCGGAGTATTAATTGAGACTTACAGAAACAGGGCTCTTGATGTATTTATACGGGGTGTGAATGGTGACATCTCGAAGATGTTAATGATTCAGAGACCCAAAACTCTCCCAGAAGCGTATACAACGTGTCTTGAAATTCAAAATCTCAACTTCCGTAACACTATAATACACAAGCCAAACATAATCAATTCAGTCACAGCCCCCCAAAATCAGTTTTTCTCTCAGAATATAACAAGGCCAATTCAGCAAGCTCTACCAAAACTGCCACCACGTCCTGCACCCAGGAATCTATCGCTGAACCAGAGAAATGAAGCATACCATCTACAACATCAACAACGTCCACAGCCACCAGCCAGGCCCACAGCACAAAAACCCCCAGTACCTATGGAAGTTGATCCCTCCATTAAGACCAAAATAGTGAACTACATGAATCGGCCACGGGAAAGCCATCCAGTTAAAAGACCTCAGCAGAACGATTATCACTCAAACAAACACCAACGCGTGAATATCATTGAGACATCTGAGGATACCATAGAAGAGGATACTACGAACGAAGACTACGTAGCAGCCTACGAAGCAGAAATGCAAATGAATAATTTAGAAGATATTGAAGATCCGGAAATGGAAGTAAATTTTATGAGGAATGCCTCTCTAGCATTCCATACATAGAATATGTAGCTAGCGACGGTAGAATTCTTAAATTCCTCATCGATACGGGAACTAACAAAAATTTTGTGAGACCAGAATTAGCAGAAACCAAACAACCAACGGAAAAATCCTTCAAAATACATTCGGCAGGAGGAGGAATTGAAGTAAAATAGAAAATTAGGGGCAGGTTGTTTTCAAGCATAGGCAACAATACAGTCGTACAGTTTTTCATTTTACCAGGCCTGAAATCCTTCGATGGAATTATTGGAGATGATACACTAAAGGTACTCGAGGTAGTCATCGATCGGAAAAAGAATGAATTAAGAATAAAACCCAATATCATCATTCCACTCAAGGAAAAACAGTCCACACAAGTAAATAATTTAAACATTAAGGACAGTCACCTTCCTCACCGAGCTAGAGAAAAACTGATAGCAATAATCAGGAACCACAGAAACCTATTCGAACCAGTTGATAATAAACAGTCTATAAATACCAACGTTAGGGCCGAAATTCGGACATCCACTGATGAACCAATATATGCCAAAACCTACCCATACCCAGTTAACATGCGGCAGGAAGTAGACAATCAGGTGAAAGACCTGTTAAGAAATGGAATAATTAGGCCATCAAAAAGTCCTTGCAATTCGCCCAACTGGATTGTAGAGAAAAAAATGGATGCAACTGGAATAAGGAAATATAGAATGGTGATCGACTACAAGAAAATTAATGCCGTCACGATATCTGATACCTACCCGATACCCGACATCTCCAGCACGATTGCCAATCTTGGTGGCTCCCAATTCTTCACCACATTGGATCTAACGTCTGGGTTCCATCAGGTGAGAATGAAGGACGAGGACATCCCCAAAACCGTCTTCTCAACGATGAATGGAAAATATGAGTTTACCAGACTACCGTTTGGCCTTCGAAATGCTCCTGCCATTTTCCAACGCATGATAGACGACGTCTTGAAAAAGTACATTGGCAAAATATGTTACGTCTACATAGACGATATTATTATATTCGGCAAGACGGAGGGGGAGCATTTGGAAAATATTGAAAAAGTATTTGGCAAATTAGAAAAGGCAAACTTAAGAGTGAACCTGGATAAGACCGAGTTTCTTAAAACTGAAACAGAATTTTTGGGATATATCATATCAAACAAAGGTGTGAAGCCCGATGTAAAAAAGGTAGCTGCTATAAAAGGTATCAAACCTCCTGAAAACTTAAAAGATCTCAAGAATTTTTTAGGGCTAACTTCCTACTATAGACGCTTTATAAGAGACTTTGCCAAAATAGCGAAGCCTTTAACAAAACTTACGAGAGGTGCAAATGGGCAGACAAAAACCAACCAGTCAAAAAAGGTAAAAACCAATTTGGGTGAAAAAGAAATGAAAGCATTCGATGACCTCAAAGAGCTCTTAACCTCCGCTGAAGTAATGAGTTTCCCTGACTTTTCAAGGCCGTTCATTCTAACAACCGATGCTTCAGACCACGCGATTGGTGCAGTCCTCTCCCAAGTGGAAATCGGCAAGGACAAGCCTATTACTTACATTTCTAGGGGTTTGAATAAAACGGAAGAAGGATATGCTGCCAATGAAAAAGAAATGTTAGCAATCGTCTGGGCTCTAGATAACCTCCGAAATTACCTTTATGGTGCAAAGAAAATAAAAATACTAACAGACCATCAGCCGCTTACCTTCAGCCTAAGCAGCAAAAACACCAATTCAAAGTTAAAAAGATGGAAAGCCAGAATGGAGGAGTATAATTTTGAGCTCATTTACAAACCTGGAAGAACAAATTACGTAGCTGACGCTCTTTCGAGACTCAAGACGTAAGTTAATGTAATAACTTCATCATCAGGGACAATCCATAGCGCGGAAGAGGATAGCACGGACTTGATTCCTAGCTGCGAAGCGCCTTTAAATACATTTAAAAACCAACTGATATTCCAGGAAGGTAAGGACGTGTATGCTTTCGAAGAACCTCATTCAGGCTATCGACGACATTACATCAAACTAAAAGAAATCGAAGAAAAATCCTTAATAGAAAATCTGAAAAAGTATTTAAACCCGAATATTCTTAATGGTCTAAAGATACAAGAAAAGCACATTCAACTCCTACAGGAAGTATATAAGAAACACTTTAGCAAATTCAAAATCCGCATAACGCAAAGAGTAGTTCAGGACATTGCAAACCCGGATAATCAGTTCGAAATTATAAATCAAGAGCATCGAAGAGCTCACAGAAATCATATAGAAATCAAGAACCAAATTCTAGAGAATTATTACTTCCCGCATATGACGATGCAAATAAAAAAAATTATCAAATCTTGCGACATATGCAATACTAGTAAATATGATAGACATCCTGGAAGACCAGAAATTCAAGCAACACCCATTCCCACGTATCCTACAGAAATACTTCACATGGACATTTTTGAACTAGATGGCGAAAAATTCATTACTTGCATCGATAAATTCTCCAAATTTGCAAAAACTTTCCGAATTACAAACAAATCAGCATTGCATTTGAGAAATAAAATAACAAAAGCCCTACATTTCTACACAGTGCCGAAAACACTTGTAATAGATAATGAACGAAGCTTTTTAAGCCCAATTATATTAAATTACATAAAAACCTTGAACATCGAAGTGTACAAAACACCATCCCAGAAGAGTGAAGTCAACGGAACCGTTGAGAAATTTCACTCAACTCTAATCGAAATTACGAGATGCTTGTCTAAAGAGTATCCAGACTTATCCCTGAAAGAAATCATGAATATAGAAGTAGATCGTTACAATAACTCTTTCCACTCAGTGACGAATAAAAAGCCCAGCGACATATTCTTTGGTAGAACACAGCGAATTAACTATCAAGAACTAATCGATTTCAGGTCAAAGGTTAATGAAGATCTAGCCAAATTAATTGAGAAGAAACAGAAAATCAAACTAAAAAATGAAAACTTAAAAAGACAAAAACCCAAATCATACGATCCAGGGCAAACTGTCTACACTGCCATAAAGCAAATAAAGGGCAAGCGAAAACCCATTTACAAGAAGGAAACTGTGGTCAAAGATAATAAAGTTACTATAACCACCGCGAGTGGAAGAAGAATTCACAAATCTCACATTAAAAACGAAATCAACAATACAGGATAAATTCACAAATTACAAGCCTGACAGACAAAAATTCTACAACAACAAAACATGATCGTTAGGCAAATAAGGGAGCAATCTAACGGCACAAACGAGAAGATGAGGAATCTGAAGCTCCACTTCGGCTATCTACAAAGCCTACAGACAAGAGCTACAAAAACTACATGAAAACCACCATATATCGCTTTTGACAGATATTGGTTCCATTACATTCCTAATCATTTTATCTAGTATACTTATAGCCTACAAGCTCAATAAGCGGACCGCATCGTTTGGCATATGTCACCTCACCAAGGCCACAAACAATACCATCAGAGATCTCCAGCCCATCGAAATTGTCCACCCAGCAAGCACCTCAAATAACAACATCGAGGATCTTCAGCCAATCAACTTTAAACTATGACCTTCGGGACGCAGGCACTTAAAGGTGGAGGAGTTAACACTTTGATAATATCCAGACCGACCAGACAAATCAAGTGACCTTTTGCAGTTTCATGACGTTGGAAAAACAATAGAAAAAGTAATAGAGAGAATTTTCATTTTGATGAATTATTAATAAAATAGACACTGAAGTGTTCACTTATAAATCAGGTGGTTTCTTTTGGATTACACAACAGATAAAGTTGTTTAACTTGCATTTATTGCTTTGATTTACGCTCGTGGAGCCTATAACATGAGCCACCTAGATTTAGACATTTTGTGGTCGCAAGATTGGGGACCACCTGTTTTCAAAAATACTATGAGCAAAAATGGATTCAAGGAGATAATGAAATACTTACGTTTCGATTTGAGAAGCACGCGTTCTGCTCGCTTAGCTAATGACTAATTTGCGATGATTTCGGATATATAGAACAAATTGTCAAATGTGTTATATTCCTGGAGAAAATTTGACGGTTGATGAGCAGTTATTTCCATCAAAAACTCGCTGTCCGTTTTTACAGTATATTGCAAACAAACCCGATAAATACGGCATAAAGTTTTGGCTACTAGTGGATGTCGAGAGTAAGTACCTATGTGGAGGATTTCCGTATCTAGGAAAAGACGAGAACCGTTCAAATGATATTTCATTATCCGAATATGTGGTTTTGAAACTGATACCACCCTATTTCAAAAAGGGCCGAACCGTTACCACTGACAACTTTTTCACGTCTCTAAATTTGTCTAGAAAACTAATGGTCGAAAAGACTAGTATTGTTGGAACAATGCGGCGTGCGAGACCAGAAGTACCGCTGCTTTGTAGAGGTATTCGTACTACAAGATATGAAACTTTTATAATGAAAACCGAAACCGATACAACCCTTACTGTCTATCAAGGAAAACCAGCAAAAAATGATATTATTTTAAGTACTCTGCACCCCAACGTGAGCATAGGTACTGATCAAAAAAAGCTGTCTGAGACAATTAAATTTTACAACGAAACCAAATTTGGTGTAGACATCATCGATCAAATGGCACGAAAGTACACTGTAAGCGCTGGAAGTCGGAGATGGCCTGTTCACGTTTTTTACAATATACTTGATTAAGCAGCTATAAACTCGTGGATTCTATACCAAAAAGTCACAGGCATAAAAATATGTTGGCATGATTTTATCCTTCAACTAGTGAGCGATTTACGTGCAAAGTATGTGAAAAAAAAAATCTACTTCAACTGCGACTCAAAGACAAGAAACTAATTCTGAAACAAGTGAACGATGTACTACAAACAATAAGAGGCGGCAATGTCAAGTCAATAGTAATTGTAAAAAAACAAAACATGTGAAAACTGCACAATCTGTAAAAAAGCTGTTTGTGGGAAATGTATAAAAGATTCAAAAAAAACTATAACTTGTTACAAATGCTACTCAGTTTAAGGGGGGAGTAGGGTTTTTAAATTTATTTATTTTTCGATTTTATTTTTTATTGTAAAGGAATGACTAATATCTCAAGAATGTTGTGTCTAAATTTCAAGTCGATCAGAGCAAAATTGACGAAGCTATGACTATTTTTATACCTGTTGGATTTTTATACCAACCTGACTCGAGCGCGCTATTGTTACCAGGCAGCTTATAGAATACCTTAAAAGCTACCCCTATCTTTCTTTATAGAAATTTAAAAAAGAGTACAAACGTTTTAACTTTAGTCAATAATAACTTTATATTATATTATTTATAACTTTAGTCAATGTAGAGTATATAATTTAGTGTGGCAGTAAACGTTCTATCGAGCAGTACACACACTTTCCGATTTTCGCATCATTTTAGCTCCATTTTCGTTCAGTTTTGTGCTAAAATATTGCTAAAATGCCGAAAAAAGTTACAAGATCTGATAGAGCAACAACTAGTGCGAGATTATATCGACCTAAAAAATTTGTATTAGTCTTTTCAACAATTGCAACGGTAGTTAAATGCATAAAATGTGATGGAAAAATAAATTTTCATTCGACTAAAAAAGAAGGCCGAATAAAAAAAGAAGCAAACAAAAGAAGGCAGGATTCATCGTAGACAGGAGCAACAAGATGCTCTAGATATTGTGGATGATAGCAACATCCTTTATGGACCTGACACTGATGGTTCAGTGTGAAGTAAGCCGATAGATCTCGCTTATGAACGTTTCTTCCCAAATTTTTTTTGTGTTCAAAACTTTAAAGCGTTTTTCCCACAACTCACGTTTTCAAAGTCGGTGCCCATCATAACTCCAAAACTACTGCACGGATCCTTTTGAAATTTTGAACACTATTTTTCTACATAATTTACGACGTAACGCCGGAGAGTTTTTTTTCGAATTTGTTTATATTTTTAACTTTATAATAACAAATTAACCAATTTTTTTGCGAAAAATCGCGTTTTTTCGTTCAAAGTGCTCCCAAAAAGTGAAAAATTTAAATTTCAAAAAACCCACCCACCGTTACCTGGGGAAAACGATTATCTAACGAAATACGTTTGATTTTAGGATTTCAGATAATTCGGCACCGAGTTATGATGGGCACCGCAATTCACCTTTTTTCCGAGACGCTCCAGAAGAATTGCTGCCATTGTCGTATTCTTTAATATTTTTTTCAAGAAAATTTCGCAAAATATTCTTCAAATGTTATACTATAATGTACAATTGGTTTTAATAAATAGATTTTAACTGTTTCATCTAAAAAAAATCACAAAAATGTGCCTTTTTTTACACGAATTAACCCTACACACCCATTAAGTGCTCAAATTGTTTATTACTAATAAAAAATTAATTGACGTTATTTTTTTTATTTTAATGTAATATACGTAATAATTTCATAAGTATTCTGACTGAATCTCTAGTACCGTCAAATTGACCGCTGCGGTCTTTGAAGGTATAGTATGAAGCCCGGCCCTTCTAGTGTTAAAGAGCTCAATATTGTGACATTCAAAGAAAACTTAAAATCGCACATAAAAAATTAACAGCACACAATGACGATTAACAAACGCCAGAGTTATTTGTATACTTTTTTCTGGACACAAGTCAATGAAGACAATCATAAGTCAATAAAAGTGAGTCTATCATATCGATAAGAAATGTGATGTCCCTTATACCAACAAACTAGTTGTCTGGCAAGCACTATGAAAAACTTACTGGAGGGCAAAGATTGTGCACATGGACTCTGCACGCTGATAGAGTGATGGAGAGATTGGAAGTAAGGATGGGGAAAAATTTGGATTTTCGTGAACGGATTATCGAGATAATTGCAACTGGACCGCCAGCTGGTTGCAGTTTTTTGGACGTTCAAGAGCGTTTTGGGTTAAAGTTGAGGTGTCGTGAGGTGGTGTGATACCGGCGGTTCGAGTGGATTTTCTAACTCGGCACTTTTTGGGTTGATAGACATCAGTGGAATAAATATTAACAACTGGTTGTTTTGTGAAAATCTTGCACCATTTCAATAAAATAGGATGGTGCTATAAATTTACGAGTTGACAAACTAACTTATTTTTTTTCTGCTTTTTATCTGCATTGCTATTTACTTTATAATTATTATAATTATTTATATTTATAATTATTAAATAGCTTCCCTTAAAATGAGGCCAATTATTTCGAATAAATGATAAACTTACCTTCAAACGCTCTGATATCGGATCATCACTACTACCCATTCGACAAGGCTCATCTTCAGCATCTACAAACAATATAGTCAAATCAATTCTATAAAAATTAAATAACAATTCGTATCCTACCATGTAATACTTCTGTATCCAACAGTTTCCGCCCCAAGTCACATACTTTTCGCCGCTGACGTCTCGATTTCGACGCTGAGCCGGTCTTTCTCACAGCACCCAACTGCCTGTTGTCGTCCATATTTTCATTGGTTTTGTTCCGTAAAGGGGTTCTACCGGCGGGAATCATTTTGGAAGTTACTCTTTCCATAGAAATTTATTACACTGCACACGGAATAACACCACAACAGTTAACAAAAACTAAGTACTAACAAACGCTACAGGACCAAGTTAACAAAGCTCTACTCCCATAAGACTCACATGCAATCTAGTTTTCTGAGAACAAAGTGAGTTTTTCAACAATGTATGAAATAAATAAGACAGTACAATGAGCTAAATTATCTTAAATAATTTTTCAACTATTCTACTCCGGTGAAAACGGTTAGATTGCGGATGGATTTCTACTGGATGCAACCTCGATGCAACAGGGATGTTGAAAAAAACTGTTTCTGAATTGAAAAAACTGTTTCTAAATTGAAATAACTGTCTTTCGAAAGCGCGTTTTTTGTGATCCAAAAGCCACATTTGACAGATGTTTGAATTACGAAAATTTTATTTGTTTTTCGAACTTGAGCAAAAGCGGTGGCTATCTCAGATAGTGGAATGTGGAATGAAAAGGAGACATATAAAGTCGCTGAGATTTTTTGAACCGCAAAAACATTTAAAGTGTATATTTAAATTAGGAATAGTTTCAAACAGTGCCTGCATTTCTAAAATTCAAAGATTTCTGCAAAATACAGTTTTTTTTAACACTCTAAGTCTCTGTGTTTAGCCTTCAGAAATGAAGTTTAAACACAATATATGATTGTGGACAGGTTTCTTTGAATTTTTAACTTATATCCTAGCAATTCAACAATATTGACTAAAACAATTTGATTTAAATTTATCAAATTTATTTTTTAAATTAAATTTATTATATTTATTTGAAAAAGTTATCAATAAAAGACTAGTTAAGTTTATAGAAAACAGTGTAGGATTTGATACACATCAATATGGTTTTTTACAAAAAAGTAACACAACATCAGCAATAACAGATGCCTTACAATTTATTAATTGTGAACTTGATTCGAATAAATATGTGGCCGCACTGTTTATTGATTTAGCGAAGGCCTTTGATACAGTTAATCATATCACTTTGTTAGAAAATCTGAGCGAACTTGGAATAAGAGGCTTGGGACTGGCGTTAATTGGTAGTTTCCTAAAAGACAGAAAAGTTCTGGTTAGGTTTAATGATGAAATAAGTAAACAACGAGTAGTTAACATTGGTGTTCCTCAAGGGTCGATTCTAGGACCAACTTTATTTTTGCTCTATATTTATAATTTATATTTCTCTGGTCTGACTGGAAAATATATTATTTACGCTGATGATACCCTGTTGCTATACTCTGCTAACTCTGCTGAACTTCTGGAGCGACAAATAAATAATGATTTAATTGTTTATGGGTCCTGGCTTTTGGGAAACAGGCTTACAATCAATACCTGTAAAACTAGTTACATGGTATTCAAGCAGATTAATAAGAGTGACATTTGCCTTAACATTAGAATGCATGGAGAGGAGATACAAAGAGTGGCTAGATCTAAATACTTAGGACTAATTATTGATGATAGATTATCTTGGTCCCCTCACATAAGTAATGTGAAATCTAAGTTGGTTTTCTGGGTTAGGCTGTTCAGAATGAAATATTACTTGGATTTAGAGCTAAAAAATATGATTTATAACTCTTTTGTGCTGCCTAAGATTACCTATGGTATTTTGAATTGGAGTCAAACTTCAGAGATGAATATTGACTCAATTCATAGAATACTCAATAGGATAGTCAAGGCAGTGCATGGACTTGATAGACTGACTCCAAGTGATGTACTATACAGACAAACAGATAAATTCAATGTAAGGGATATTATATTTATGGAAAAAGCTAAGATAATATATAAAATACTCAATAATAATATAAAATCTTCGATATGTCCAATAAAACACTGTGATTACCACAGCTATCACACAAGATTTAAAGATAATCTCAGGCTTGATATCGCTAGAACGAATAGAAAACATAAAGATCCTATTAGATTAGCTATGGAAATCTTTAATAATTTACCTAACTCTTTGAAGAATGCTAGGTCTTTTCCCGTCTTTAAAATGCTGCTGAAGAATCACATTACAACCATGTAAAGTAAATTACGTACTATTTAATACTAATTTTTTTTTACTAATTGCTATTTTTCTTTTTTTTGCATCCCTCATACCAGCACTCTGTTGCTGACTGGGAAGCACTTTCTCTCGCTTTGTTTTCTCAAAAATCCTATAATTAATTTTTATTTATATTATGAAAGAGCTTCTTCTTCTTCTTTGCATGCTTTTTTTTTATTATCCATCTTTTACACTAACTTCCCATCAACTAACTCTATCTTACTTTCTTTATTCTCCGTTTATCCTATTTATGTTTTCTTTTTTACTATTATATAATTTAATTACAAATTGAATGTGTCGAGAGTGTGGTTTGGGATTCCTTTCCTATCCTATTCCCTTTCGGGGGATGATGATAATTTTAATTGCTTGTTTCTTGACTAAGTGGCTTACTGCTGCTAGGAAGAAGAGGCTCTGCAATGAAGCTGACCCCATTGTGTTATTGTGTTAAAATTTTGATTAAAAAATTGCACAGTACAGCGACAGTTTGAGTTGAACTCTTAACACTTAGTCATCCATTTATTCTCATTTCCTAAAATATACACTAATTCACACTCTTCACACAAGATTAGACAACTTGAAAGCTATTTTGATATAATTTCATCATCACTTAACAATCATTTCAACCATGGCCTTTTTCAACCGACATTTTTCTTCTTACATATCTTCCAAGTCTTTACCGGTTCAAATCTGCAAAATCCATATCATCAGGCCACCCCAACACTCATTACCATCGAAATCTGTCATATCGAACGCTTTCTACGGCAAAAGTTGATGCGGCATTGCATCGATAGTTTCGCAGCATTTCTCGCACAAAAATAAATGGCGGCTTTCGGTTGAATTTTAACTGATTTCATTAGATGCGTAATAGTTTATCGAAAACAATTTGAACTCCATCTTCGTGGAACCTATTGATTTGTGAGCATAGTGGCCGACAAACATCAAGAATTGCTCGTGCGACCGTCTGTTCCGATCCTCGAGAGTGTGAGTCGCAGAAAATTTTGTTCGCGCAAAGGTGTCAAGAAATTGTAATTGGAACGTGCTTATTGATATTTGTCGCCGTTCTCGCTAAGAACAATGAATACAAACCCAAAATTTAAGAAAAACAAACACATTTTGTACGATCCGTTGATAATTCCGCGGGTAAAGCAGGTAAGTGACGATTCAAAGGTGGAGCGATGCGGTTCGGCCCAGTGCAAACGCCACCGGTCGCTTGAAGGTTATGTACATGGGCTCAGTGGCCGGTTGCGCTTTGTTGGTGTCGCATTGTTTCAGAGGATTTATGCTGATTTTGTAACTTTGATTTGTAGTACCTGGAGGAAAATGTGCATCAGACATACGTGGATGTGGCAGTAATGGCTCGCCAACTCCAGGACCGCTACCGTGAATACAGTAGAAGGAAAGTCGGGCCGTTCCGAATGCTGGTGGAGCAAGGTAAGTTTGCGCTGAAATTTCGAGTGCTTTTGAGTTTTAAAGTTTACATGTTTTCCCTTCAGCTTATAGAACTGTTTTACATAGTTACGGATTGGACAGTAACCCGTCCAGTGAGGAAAACGACGGAGACGGATCTGATGTGGAAATGATGGAGGTAAGTTCGATAATAATAAGATTGCAGTTTGTGGTGTCCGGGAAATTGTGCCAAAAATCTGTTTTCAATGCTTTGCATGTGGTCAATTTCTGTCTAGAGTAGTCTATCCTAAAAGAGCAAGGTAAATTGTGCACATTTTTGTACGAATGGGCAATTGACTTTTATCTGATTATTCAGGATCGATTTGAGTTAATTCTTAGTCTATTGTAAGAAAAAGATTCGACTGTAATTTAATCCGTCAAATACAAATTATTTAGCGTGTTCATACTTTTAGGGCGACACCACACCAGCGAATCATCTCAACAACGCACTGACCGACATGTATAGCAAAAATACGCAGAAAAACGACGAATTGATTGACATCAGTAGCGACGAGAGTGGCACCGAGGCGGATAAGGCTCCCCCAAAGAGTGACACTAATTCCATAAAACCCATCGAAGGCAATGATTTGAAACTGCTCGTCTCGAAGTTCTCAAAGAACGGTGCCAAGCCAGACGAACTCGAACCGAAGCAAGGTGTCTTGTTGTGTGGTCCGCAAGCCTCAGTGAATCCAATTACCAAGAAGCGAAAGATTGATCACAATACGGTCCAACCATCGGGTGGCAAAACACCGCCGAGGAGTGGTGGCAACGATCGAGATACGCCAATAACCATTCAGCCGGTTGTCACCACCCAACCGATTGGTCCTGGCCCTGGCCCAGGCCCACAGCGAGCGAAGAAGTACAAGAAGGAAGTGAAGCCGAAAAATTCGTTTGTTGTGTTCCATGATTTGGGCGGAATGGATCGTGTCTTGAAAGAGCTTTGTGAACTTGTTTTTCATATGAACCATCCGCAAATTTATAACCACATTGGAGCTGATCCACCGCGCGGAATATTGCTACACGGGCCACCCGGTTGCGGAAAAACATTACTGGCAAGCGCCATAGCGGGGGTAAGTAAGATACGATGATTTTTTCGTTAGACTGTATTAGGGTGATACTATTATGTGCCAAATAGATATTGGCCGAGCCCAGGCGAGCCGAGTGTGTGGACGGTCCAGACAAGCGACTTTGACAGGTGTCAGAGGCGCTCGTGCGACTTCCGATCGGAATGGGTTTTGGTCACGAGCAAAGGCGATTCGTGACGAGCTGTCAAATGCCGTCCACATGTTGGCGGCCTCGTCTGACTTCGGCTCGCCTGGCCTCGGCCAATATCTATTTGCTACATTAGGATACACAACATAAACTGTTGTTAAAGTGTATTTTGAGTGCTGTGTATATGGTGAACTTAAATTTTTAATAATTTGATACACAGTAAGTACTTCTTCGGCTTCCTTAGTGGTACCAGCAATTTTTTCCAGAGACACCGTTATATCGGGCTATTGATTTGTATTATTCGGTCTTTGTTTGGTTAAAAATATCGATACGGCTTGCACACCGAGCAGCTTTTCTGGTCTAAGAATGCCTTCCAACCAGATCGACCACCCAGACGATTGCATGAAATGCAAAGTTAGGGTGGTGGATGGCGATAAAGCAGTACAGTGCGAGGGAGTTTGTGATAGATGGTATCACATTAGATGTGCAAAGGTCCCTGACCAGGAATATGAATTCCTGCATAAAACCAAATCAAAGAGGAATATTTTCTGGTTTTGCGACTCATGTAAAGCGAAATTCGCAAAATTCAAGAAATATGAGTCTCCACTTGTAGAACTAATGGATATGACTTCTCAAATCAGGGATAAAGTTGATAATTTTTCAAAGGTCCAGCCAATTACTAAGGATCTCACTACGGATATCCTTAAAAAATTTGAATTAGAGTTTTCAAAGTTGAACGGCAATCTTCCACAGAATAGGCCATCTTATTCGAGTGTTGTTCAGTCCACCCCCCGTGAGCAGAATAAAATAGATTATAATGTGGGTATAGTAGTAAGGCCCAAAGCTGCTCAGGATAGCTCGCTTACCATAAGTGAGATAAAGCAAGCAATAAGTCCTGCGCAAATAAAAACACCCATTGTTTTCAATAAGCAACTAAAAAACGGGAGTGTTTTGATAAAAACCAATAATGAGGCCAACAATAAAACTCTTATAGATAGCTTAAATAAGAAACTTGGTCAAAAATATACGGCTGAAAACACGAAACAGCGACTTCCAATTTTAGTTTTGTTTGGCTTAGAAAAGCAATACTCGGAGGAAGAGCTGAATTATCAGATTTCATCTTTGAATTATGACATGGGTTCAGATCCAAAAATTCGTGTCAAATTCTATAAAAAAAGCTACAAAAACGGCAAGTATATTGCGTTCATTGAGGCCCCGGGGGATACGTATCACAAATTAGTTAACAGGTATGTTAACGTCGACTTTGGCAGTTACTTTTGTAAGGAAGACCTCAACGTCAGAAGGTGTTTCAAATGCCAGAAATACGGTCACCCATCAAAATATTGTACTAGGACAAATGATGTTTGTGCTAAATGCGCTGGTGATCATAAAACCCAGGATTGCACCTCCGAAATACTTAAATGTGTGAATTGTGTCGCTAAGAATCAGAATAACGCTAATCATAGGGCGGATAGTAAAAATTGTCCAGAATATTTAAAAGCTGTACAATTTTTGATTAGAAAAACTAACTACTCCTCATAATTCATATGACATTGCAATCTCTAAAAATATTCTATGCAAATGTTAGAAGTATTAGAAATAAATTTCACGAATTGGAAGTAACAGCTACAGTATTGAATGATTCTGATATCATTATTTTAGGCGAAACCTGGCTTTATGAAAACGAAGCAATTTTTTATAACATCTCAGGGTACTCTGCAGTGTTCAATTGTCGAGATTCAGTTGGAGGTGGAACAGTGATTTACATAAGGAACAGTATCAATTTCAAAACCCTAGTGAATGAAAAGCAATATAATATGATCGTTGTCGAACTAATAGTTTGTAACACTCCTCTAAGACTTGGCACTCATTACAGAGCTCCTTCTCAAGATAGCTTGGATTACCTCGAGTACATTGATGAAATCTACCATAAATATAAAAATATTATAATGATTGGTGACAATAATATTGATGTACTTAAATGTAATGATAACATAACCAGAAACTACCTGGAAACGCTAAAAATGAACAATGCAACTTTACATAATGAGAAACAACCAACTAGAGTTACAAATGAGTCTGCGACGCTTATTGATCATATTGTCAGTTCGGTTAACCTTAGTAGGTATGAGTTTGGTGTTGCTTTTTATGACATGCCTGATTTGGACCACAGGGTTCAAAACATCACTATTACGGGTGTTCTCATTCCTAAATCTCCAATGAAAGTTTTTCAAATAACTGTGCTAAATAAAATTAAATTTGCGAATTTAGTCCGTGACAAGCTAAATATTTTGATGCTGGAATCGCGGGAAATTGAACTTGAAGAACTCATCGAAATAGTTTGTACTGCAAAAACTCTTTCAACCACTCTTAAAAAGATTCGCTCAAGAAGTAATGATTGGATAAATAGTGATGTCCTCAATATATTGAAGCAAAAAAGAATTGCTTACAACACCTATCGCAAGAGTCCAAATAATGAAAATTTGCTAAAGTACAGGCGGTTGAAAAACAAGGCTAGCAATGTAATAAATAAAGCCAAAGAAATTGCGTTAAATAAAAGAGTTGATAAAGCACATGGAAATAACAAAAAATTATGGGATATCCTTGGGAGTGAATTGAACCCGGGGGTCAATCAAAATCAAAATAAGGCTAACGTGTCCCTCCTCACAGCAACGCAGCTTAATGACTTCTTTTCGCTAATAGGCAGCAGTATAAATGGTGAATTTCGCGCAAACTCTGCGGAAAGAATTAGCAACAGAATCAATCACCAGACCCTCTTCTTAAGACCAACTACTATTGAAGAAATAAAGGAGATTATATCAAACCTTAAAAATGTAGCTCCTGGAATAGACTTGATTAGGGCAGATGATTTAAAATGCATCAAAGATCTTCTTGCTCCACTCCTTACTTCTATAGTTAATAAGCACTTGGATGAAGGCAGTTTTCCTAATGTTTTGAAAAACTCTCTTATCACCCCAATCTTTAAGAGCGGCGATATCGATGATCCAAACAACTATAGGCCAATTTCATTAGCAAGCGCCTTCAGCAAGATTTTTGAGAGAGTTATCAATTCTAGGCTAGTTCACTTTATTAACAACACTATAGGCTTCGATCAAAATCAATATGGTTTCCTCAATGGCAGCAATACAAGTGCAGCCCTCATAGATGCGCAACATTATATTAACAGCCAACTAGACAAGGGTTTATATGTTTCAGCCATATTTGTTGACCTTAAAAAGGCATTCGACACAGTTGATCATACCATTTTAGGCCATATTTTAAACGAACTAGGTGTTCGAGGAAAGGGAAATGAACTAATAAAAAATTACTTATCCAACAGGACAATAAGTACTCAGTTCAAAGGTGAAACTAGTGATAGGAGAGTGATAAATATAGGCATTCCTCAAGGATCCATTTTGGGACCAACTCTTTATTTGCTTTATGTCCAGAGTCTGAATAATCTTAATTTAGTTTCTAATGTTACGTTGTAACAAAATGTACAAATACGTGCACACGCGTTCCCATTGAAAAAAAAAAATACAGCCTTCCCCGGGGAAGGCTGAACAACCGCGGGATAACCACCACTCCACTAAGTAGAGTGCCTGTGACCACCACTCATAGGGAAGGTACGGTCGTAGCATCCGACCCGTGTACTGTACCCGTCGGATGCTCACGGCATAGATAGATCGTTAAGATAGATTGTTAACAGAGATCGATAAGTTAGATAAGTAAATGGGAGCAGCATCGGAGCCAACCTTCCCCATCGAACGGAGACGAATCGCGACACTCCCAGCTACGTCTGGGGCTGCACAAGGCGCGCTGATACCACAATAAACATACACTAACAGCTCACCTGATAATGACATCCAGATATATTAGACTGTATCCAGATATATTAGACTGTATCTATGGAAGATAGATTTGAGGCCACGGGCTACGCTTCGGGATCAAGCTCGATGCCGTCGTTGATATCCGCGGGAAACTTGCAATAGCGCTGAACAAGTTCTAGTTGTCCTAGTAAATGGGACTCTCCTGTACCCACTGCACCAACCGCCACCTGGAAATGAAAGGAATTTCACACAAAGTAACGCATTCTATAATAAAAATCGCGGATACTTATCTGATCTTTCACACAAAATCTGCCACCAGCGACCGCCAATTTCAATGAAGCCGGATGGCTCAGCAGGCGTCGGAGCTGCCGTATAACCCTCGATGCCACCACCACAGCTACTTCAGGCAGGCGCGCAGCATCCACCGGCTCCACGAACATGCTCGCGAAAACCATGTAAACTTATATTTCGCGTACTTTACGGCCACCACAGATTCACTTTTCGCGAAACCGATAGATCAAATGACAGACGAGAACATAAACAAACATCGGAAACCGACACAATCGAAAAGTCAATGAAATCCAGGGGTGGTTAAACGACGACCCCGGTAAATTTTTGGATTGGTGGAAATCCTCGACCGGCACGTGGAGAAAGTACATTCACCCGGTCGTACGGAAAAAGAAGAAAGTACGGGACTCGAGTGAGACTGGAGAAAGCAGCGGTACCCGATGAAGGAAAAATTTTCCATTCTGTGTGCAGCAGTAGAAGCGAGCGGATCAGTAATTTATTGAAAATAATCAGGTACGAAAATTCTGTGTGCAGCAGTAGAAGCGAGCGGATCAGTAATTTATTGAAAATAATCAGGTACGAAGATTCTGTGTGCAGCAGTGGAAGCGAGCGGATCAGTAATTTATTGAAAATAATCAGGTACGAAAATTCTGTGTGCAGCAGTGGAAGCGAGCGGATCGGTAATTTATTGAAAATAATCAGGTACGAAAATTCTGTGTGCAGCAGTAGAAGCGAGCGGATCAGTAATTTATTGAAAATAATCAGGTACGAAGATTCTGTGTGCAGCAGTGGAAGCGAGCGGATCAGTAATTTATTGAAAATAATCAGGTACGAAAATTCTGTGTGCAGCAGTGGAAGCGAGCGGATCGGTAATTTATTGAAAATAATCAGGTACGAAAATTCTGTGTGCAGCAGTGGAAGCGAGCGGATCGGTAATTTATTGAAAATAATCAGGTACGAAGATTCTGTGTGCAGCAGTGGAAGCGAGCGGATCAGTAATTTATTGAAAATAATCAGGTACGAAGATTCTGTGTGCAGCAGTGGAAGCGAGCGGATCAGTAATTTATTGAAAATAATCAGGTACGAAAATTCTGTGTGCAGCAGTGGAAGCGAGCAGATCAGCAATTTATTGAAAATAATCAGAATCAGAATCAGGTACGAAAATTCTGTGTGCAGCAGTGGAAGCGAGCAGATCAGCAATTTATTGAAAATAATCAGAATCAGAATCAGGTACGGAAGATTCTGTGTGCAACAGTGGAAGCGAGCAGATCAGTAATCTATTGAAAATAGTACGGAGATTCTGTGTGCAACAGTGGAAGCGAGCAGATCAGTAATTTATTGAAAATCAGAAGAAAGAAGGTCAGTGCATGATTTAGACTAATTGTAAACTTTACTTTTTTTATTAACTACCGTTCGCATTTAACGTAATCTAAGAGTAGCATAGTCTTTCCGAACGTTAGTAATATAAACTCAAAGAAAAAGAAAACATTTTGAGAATACTTTGTTAAGTAAAGTATCTTGTTACAGTGGAGTGGTGGATTACGTTACTTAGAATAAGCTAACGTAGCGTAGGCGTTAGAGTTAACAAATTTGTTTCGGTGTTAGGAATATCGCGAAACCGCGGGAGTTGGAAAAGAAATAATAAAGATTTTGTCTCCTTGTTACGAGATCGTACTTTCTTTTTGTGACACAAGTCGGTGGTTAAGCACTCTTTTCGCGGTTTAGTGGTTCGGCGACGGTGAAATAGAGGGGCTGTGCTACACGCAACAGCGATCCCATTCCCAGATTTTCAGACCTCGGTGAGCCGTAAGCTCACTCGGCGGCTCGTGGTCCAATATTGGGTGAGTGAGTGGCGCCCACGCCCAGTCTCCTGAGCGAACCCGGGACCCAAACGGACCAAGCCGAGGGTCACTACCCCCTCAATTAGGCGGGGAGGGTAACACTAAATATGTTATTTATGCAGATGACACCCTTATATTAAACTCAAATAGAGATCCTATCGAACTAGAGCGGATGATCAATGATGACTTAGGTAGATATTTTAATTGGCTTGTTACTAATAAATTAAAAATAAATGTTAATAAAACGCATTACTTGATTTTCAAACAGAAAAATAAGGAAGACATATCTTTAAGCATCTTGATTAACAACCAACCCATTGTGAGACTAGAAAAAACTAAATATTTAGGAGTAATAATTGATGACAAATTGTCATGGTCGGATCAAATTAGAAAAATCAGAGCCAAGATTTGTCCCATTGTAGGTTTCTTAAGAAGACGATGCTACTTGAACATTGTTTTAAAAAACATGATTTATCATGCTTTTGTAATTCCATCTATTAGTTATGCTATGCTTAACTGGAGCCAATCTTCTTCAACAAACCTGGCCATCCTGAGCAGAACTCTGAATAAGGCAATTAAGGCAGTTCACAATCTGAGTACACGGACTCCCACTAATCAGCTACCTTTCATAACTGGGAAAATGACCTTTTTTCAACTATTAGCATTTCAAAAACTAATAACAATATGGAAAATCGTCCACGGAAAGAATAAATCTTCTATTTCTTTGACAATGACCAGAGAAATGCATAGCTATGAAACAAGATCTGCGAATTCTTATAGATTGCCTCCAGTCAGAACCAATAGAGCCCTTAATGACCCGATTCTTTCAGCTATATCGTTGTATAATGATATGCCTGATGATTTAAAAAACAACCTATCGTACTTCGTTACCAAAAGGAAGCTGAAGCAGTATGTTCTAAACCTATTTTAAAAGCTAATGCAAATATTTTTCTTTAAATTCTTTTTTTTATCTTTTTATTTTTATTATCTAACTTTAAATCTTATCATATTTGTATATTAATTCTTACTAATTTACATGCTAGTATTTCTTTTTTTTTTTGTTTTTGAAAAATTGAAATAGCAGAAAATTCAATTAAAACAGTTTTATAAAGAATAGTTTGATTTGTTAATTCTTGTCCTCTCTCATACCAGTGTTTGACACTGCCTGAGGGGAAAGTTTTGTGACAAATGAAGGTATTCAATTGCATGCAATATAAAATACTTTGCTATGGGTGTTGGTGAATTCAACTGAGAAACTAATGACCATACCACAACTAATTAGCCATTTATGTCACTCCCAATGTACCCTTATTTTGTTAAAGAAATAAAAAATTGTGATGAGAGTGTGGTTTCGGACCTTCCCACAGATCCTTCATTCTCTACTCGGTCAATTTATTACTAAATTAGCGGCATTTCAAACTAACCCCACTTTGTCTATAGTTGATAGGAATGGCATTTTTACAGTTGGTGGTGGATAAAAAGTGCATGCAGGGTTATATTTTTTTTTCTCAACAGAGCCCTCTTTCAACATTCATGCATGAGTATGTTGAAATGGTGAAATTTTCTTCATCTCAGTAAATGCTAGTTTGCTGAGCTGAAGAAGTGTGTCACGTAATCGGATATATATGTGTATTTATATATTTACATATATATGTTTGATTGTCGACGACGAATTCGAATATATGTAGGATGAACTTTATCACAATTTTATATAAGTCGTGTTTTTTGCGCCTCTATCTAAAGTAGACTAGCTGCTTTTTTGCATCCAGAGTAGAGTATGATATCGATAGTAGGTGTGTTTTTTACGCATCTGGAGTAGTGCAGGATAGCAGTTGGCACGCGAAACAAAAGCAACATCCAGAGTACGAACACTTGTCAATTCAGTGGAGTTCGTACTCGTGCACTGTGCTGAAAACAGTTGGTTGCAGTGATGAATTCCCCAAAATTTCCCCGTCAATCTAGCAACCAGGAAACATTGAAACGGATGAATATGATTAAAAAGTCAATACTGCCAACAGATTTCCCATCATATGAGTCGAAATATTCTTCAATAATTTAAAAAAATGAAATTAACCTGATTCTAATTTTCTGGCTTGATTTCTTTTTATTTCGAATTTTGAATTTTCAATTGGTAAATGTCTGATGAACACTGCTGCCAACTGAGAAGAAATGATAATCTTGCATCAAAGATATAGAAGAAATGGATGCTATCCCCTCTCTCCTTTGGCAAAATTCATATTGTCAAATCAATGTAAACAAAGTACGGGCCGAAATGATTGCCGAATGCATCTATACTAATTGCGGCCCATTAAAAAATTATAATGCCATAAAAGTGGTTCACTGTTAAGTTTAAATATGATCACTTTATTGGGCAAGAAGGAACACGGCTTCGAAAAAATCCATCTTAAAATGGCAAATGAACTGAATGATAGAGAATTGTTCTACTACAATTGGCGCTCAAAGCATCGGATTGGCAATTTTCGGTTTAAAATGGGATTCACAGCACTAATAATTAAACTAAGAATAGGACAAACGCGACACTAAATTCAAGATTAAAAATTACCGCTGCAATTAGTATTCTTTTGCGGATACCGTACTACGCGCGCGACCGATGACAAGCTAGTTGGACAACATGAGTTTTCTTAAATTTTTATGAGTGGGGAGCGTCAACGGCGCATCAGTTAGTTTGGCTGTTGGGAGTCGCAAATATTTTTGAATGATTTTTTCCAGATTAAGATGAAAACATAAAACATAAAATGAAAACATATTACGAGAATATAATTATGAAATACAATTTGAACGCAGAGTGTGGAAGGAGGGAAAAATGTATTATGATATGAAAACAATCATAGCGCCTCTACTTGTATACTTTTGCGTCTCTATTACCTCGAGCAATACGATGGGTTTTCAAGTTAGAGCTTTAATTCGACCGAAGCTAGTCACAAACCCGGTTTTTAAGGAAATGGTTTTTAAGAAAACACTATTGCAAATCGCTCGCATATGATATTTAAACACAAAATTTAAGAAACTTCGTTAATTTCTTGTTTTTCTCAAATAGTACGAATTTTACAAGAATAAAATACGCAAGATTGCTCAAAGTACGAATTTAAAGAAATCATAGTAACAATTCGCACGGTGAACATGTGCCCCTCCATGTTTAACGTGGTAAATCTACCTTCGCCCTGCTTGTATCATTTTTCGGCTGTTGACAATTCTCATGTTGTCAAAATGATACAAGCTATCTGTGCAAATGAGTGCGTATTCTATTTCGATCAGATTAGCGCTATTCGTAACAATTTTTACGAAAAGACATTTTTACACGTGAGCCTTGACACAATATTATACATTTAAAAGCGCTAGTAATTGTGACTATAAAAAAAATATTTAAAAACTAGGCATGAAGTGTGCAGTGAAGTGTTGTGCCCACAACAGATTTTTGCACTTGACATCTTCTTGTGGCAACATTTTTCTTGCAGCAAGAGTACATAAACGACTTGCGATTTTTTTTAAAATATATTATAACAGATTCAGGTACACGAACAGACCTATTATATATCAAATGATATATATATATATATATATATATATATATATATATATATATATCAAATTCATCATATATATATATATATATATATATATATATATATATATATATATATATATATATATATATATATATATATATATATATATATATATATATATATATATATATATATATATATATATATATATATATATATATATATATATATATATATATATATATATATATATATATATCAAATTCATCATAAAAATTACGATTCAAAATTGCGCGCCAATTGCCTGCCCCCAAATTTATGACAAATTTTAAATCACCTACATCCTTTGCTATGTATGTTTGGTTTAGAGATTGTCGCATACTAATATAAACTGGTGCCGCACGGAATCCAGAGTTCCAATCCACTTCTCCTATATCTTTGACTTGCATGCAACTCCGGATCGTTTTATTGTGCAAGGCGATTACCTACTCCACTGTAGATGAAAAAAAACCCAGCTATTACTGTCACAATTTTGATATTAGTCAATATATTGAGCGCCTCAGGGGTATATTGGAACAATAATACTGATCGAAAAAATATTGAAGAAAACAAATCGATTTAATTTTTTGAAGGCCTGTCAGTCCATTAAGATCGTGTTACAGTGCATTATGGGTTTCTTGAATTATTTCACTGATGCTTGTTGCTAGAATGCAAATTATTAATCAAATCTCCCTGTAGCTGGAAATTGTAGATGGACGGTTAGTTTATTCAGCGGTCAAATAGCCTCCCCCATTACAATACAGTAAAGCCTTGAAATTGGACCACCTCATCGTCGCAAATAAAAATGGTTCCATTTCACAGGTGGCCCGATTATAAAGGTTCAAAATAGAATCATGAAAATATTATTCCTGATATTTATTTTTATGAAAGGTTACTGTAAATTATGCTAAGTTTGTCGCTTTGCGCTCGTCATATGTGAAAGCCTCACTAAAATTTAATTTATGCAAAACTTGAGGTATGTTCCTTTGGAGAGCTTAAATGTTTTGTCTTTCCTTGATTATGGTGATAATGTAACTAATATTCTGCTGACGAACTTCATCTTCAGCATCCGGATATTGCAGTTTGAATGCAATATCGGAACTAACAAAAGTTGTTATGGCTGAAACCCCTTCAAAAAGGACATCTTCCCAAACTTCCGGGAGAGACTCGTTTGGCGCAAATCGACTTCTGCCAAATTTCGAATGCCTGCTGGAACATTTGAATTCTCATCATCTCTTTGGATTTTGCTTTCGACCGTCAGTTTTCTAGAGAACCCACATTTCCAAAGACAATTTTAAATTGTAAGTGAAGACGCTTCGTTCCCAGCAATTCGCAGCCAGCAGAGAGCTTCAAATATACAAATCTGATTTTTTTTACCTCTGAAGTACGGTCAGCATTTTCCAGAGCACATGGGGCATTTCACGTGAAGCGGACAACGAAAAAAAGTCGAGGTTCTGGATTTCGTTCATATTGTGCATAATGGTACTTCTAGAAGATATGAATGTGGATGCACAAGTTTTTGTTTCTATGACGCTTAGTTGCCGAGCTATGGGCTTCTGAATTACTGACGAAATTGATGAAAGGTTTTTTTGGAAGCGGATTCTGAGATTCAAAACAAAATCTAAAAAACATTAAACATACTGATTGGTATAGAAAATTAGCTGTTCTTTTTAATTTTGAAATTAGATTTGAAAAACAATTTTTTTTCCTGTGTGAAACCGGAAGTAGACACTTCAACTCGTAATTTGAATAATTTGGAGCAGATTAATTTGGTTTATTTTTATAACAGAAGAAAGCTTAAAGTATACTTATTTTATCATAAAAGTTTTAGAATGGGATGGCCAGTGGTTTAGGAGGTAGGTGAATTTCAATACATAAAAGTCGCATGGGGCGTGGTAACGGGAGCTGGATTATGATAGCTACCGAGGGTGAGAGCAAAATATTCGTAGTAAAACTATTATATATCATATAGAAGATACAATAGAAGAAGATACATATAGAAGATACAATATTAAAAATTGCTATTGCTGATTTACTTAGTGAAAAAAAGCTACTTGTGTATGGACAAATGAATTTATTTCACAATTTTTACAATTTTACTCTCGTTTCTTAAACTAGTTCTTTTTTCCAATAACTAGAGGTGTTTCTACGATCAGTTTTTTCCTGCAGATTCGACATAATTTCTTTTCTGCTAATTTTCTTGGAATTTTTCTTAGGTCTTTAGCCTTCCCATGAAACTTCAAATCGAATGGATTGAATCATCGATAGCCGCACGGAGACATAATACACATAATTAAGACTTTTTAATTTATCAACGAAAGTAATAGTCATTGCAAGCGTTGAACAGTAGCTCGAAAAATAACGGAAAATTTGAATTGGCTTGGCGTCAAATCTATTATACAGGGTGTTTGGTACTCGGTGGACGTAAGGACGGATTCCTTGATATATTTTGAGCAAAAAATCGTTCTACAGGGTGGTCAGGTTTTCAAAATCGGCGTAGTTACAGGGTGGTCAAGAAAAATTTTGGCACTTCTACCCTGAAAATTTTGTGTTCAATGTCGTTTTTCTCAGAAAATCTCATGAAAAGAGGCCATTTTAATTTTATATTTTTATAAAAAACAATATTTTATTTTTTCTCTGACAATTCAAACTAAACATTCCTTTGTTTCATATATATTATGCCTCATGTGGCTAGCTTTGATTGGAAAATACAAATTGGAAATCCTGCCGCAATACGATTCCACGTCGCTGCGAATGCGAGCTTTTACATACTCTCCTCCCAGTGTGAAACGTCATTTCATTGTTTTGATTTTGCTAGGCCGATAAGTGCGGGTTATGTTGCTGGGAGTTAGAATTTTTTTTCCATTGAAACGTTCTTTCTGACCTGGGTGATGAAGCTCTTGGCTGCTGTTGTTGCTGAAATCCACGCTGTTGCTGCGGTGTACGCTGCTCTTGATTAGGTGTCATCGCTGAATACGAAGTTTGCATCTCCTCCAGAAATGCCGGTTTAAGTCGATTTGTGGATACGTTGACCTTTCTTCCACTTCTATCTGAAACAATGCCGTTGATAGTCGTTTCAGAACCATATGTGGAACAGTGTATGGCGGTACCAATGGCTTTCGAACGGCATCAACTCGCAGGAAGACATGCGTGCAAGTTTGCAAATTTTTGTGGTGGAATGTTGTTCGCTGATTTCGGTGAGAAGTTTCTATCGGTCGTAAATGTCGCATCGAATTAGGTTTCGTAGGTTTTCTATGAACGAAAAAGGTTCGCTTTGCTCGTTATTTACAATGAATTCCCCTACAATTGTTAATATTGTGCCATACACCATTTCTGCGCTTGAAGTTTGCAGGTCTTCCTTGTAGCAATTTCGCAGGCCTAGTAAGACTGTTGGAAGCGCGTCCACCCAGTTTGTGTTTGCTGAAATGCACATGATGGAGGCCTTCAGCGATCGGTGCCAACGTTCGATTAGGCCATTAGACTCTGGGTGATATGGAGATGTTCTGTTTCGTGTGCAACCCATTCGTTTGTCTAGCGCTTTGAAAAGTGCCGACTCAAATTGTCTTCCTTGATCTGTAGTCACTGTGTGGAACACCGAAACGTGCTATCCATTGGCCGTAAAAAGCTTTTGCAACCGACTCGGCCGTTTGATCCGCAAGTGGTATAACCTCCGGCCACCTTGTGAAACGATCGATTATTGTTAGAAGGTATCTAAAACCTTGGCATGGAGTCAATGGACCGACAATGTCCAGATGTATGTGATTGAATCTTTTAACAGGAACTTTGAAATCTTGAATGGCATTTCTGCCATGTCGACTGACTTTCGCGCGTTGACACGGTATTTAACACCTGGCCCATCGGTGTATGTCTTTTTACTAATGTTCGAAGAACATTAGTATTAAAATCGATTCGGCCAAAAATTCATATTTCTATATATATATATATATATATATATCATCAAAAAATTTCAGTGAGATAATCTCGGGAACGCGCCATCCGATTGAGCTGAAACTTTCAGGATACATTGGTGTATATGCAGAATAGGTCCAGGTCTCTTTAAATGTCAGTTATTGTCAACCTTTTGGCGCCGGCGGCCATTTTAGTGATATTTTTAATATACCTATTATTTCGTGCACAAATAATTTTCGCAAAAATAAAGTTAACGAAATAAATTTTTAACATGTTTTACATATGAATCGGATAATGCTTTGGAATTTTTTAACCCTATGTGTGCGCTGGGTGCCTAAAAAGAGGACGAGAAAATTTGAAAATTTTTAAATTTCGATAACTTTTGACAGAGCTATTCAATCATTACGAAATTTTCAGAACATATTGGTATTATTCAGTTGTAGATTTGTGTAGCTTCTGATGAGCGTGCTGGCAACCCTGTAGCTAGGGCAGGCACTGAAAGTGAAAACCTCCAAATCATCGTCTCTCTTGAAATAATGACGTTTCTTCAAAAAAAAGCCACTCATATGTAAATCTTGTGCTTTGTTTACATAACCAAAAAAAAAAGAAGATATGGTATAACGGGCACGCCTGGTAACCCTTGCCCAATTTACCTATATTTTTAGCATCAAAAACTTCTGTTCACGGAAACTCACGATCCGATGAGCAGAATTATTTGAAATTCACAGAATGTATTGGCCTTAAATAGGACCAGGTCTGATAGAAGTAATTTTGAAATGCGGGCGATTCTGTGCCAGTGGTGCCATCTTGAAAAACCACTAAAAAAGATAACTGTTTTTAGCCCTATAAATTCTGATTGAATCGTTCGATTTTGACGAAACTCACACAATAGCTGAACCTTACTTTAAGCCACGTTTGGTAGAAATTTGGTCGAAAAATTCGGTTGGAGCTGCCAGCTATGATAATTTTGGTGTCTTCATTTTGAAAAAAAGAATTTGGAAGTGAAAACATTCAAACCATCGAATATTCAAACAAATGTCCGTTTCTTACAATAAAACCAATCTGTATATAAATCTTATGTTTTATCTACACGTTCAAAATAAAACTTTGGAAATTTCATGTCGGACAAGAACGGTAACCCTCTCCCAGTTAACCTATATTTTTAGCATCAAAAACTTCTGTTCACGGAAACTCACGAACCAATAATCAGATACAGCTAAAATTTACAGAATGCATTGGACTTAAGTAAGACTAAATTTGATAGAAGCGATTTTGAATTGTGGGCAACTCTGTGCCAGTGGTGCCATCTTGAAAAATTACAAAGAAAAAAAACTGCTTTTTGCCCTATGAAATGTGAATAAGTTACCAGATTTTCATGAAATTGACACAGTAGCTAAACCTAACTCTAATCTCTGTTTGGTGGAAATTTGGTTGAAAACTTTGATTGGTGCTGCCAGCTATGGTAATTTTTGTGTCTTAAGTTTTGAAAAATCGCTCAGGAAAATAAAACTTTTTGCCCTATAACTTCCAGTGCAGTCATGAAATCAATACGAATTTCATACAATTAATGAAACCTGTCATAAACATTATTCAGGCCAAATTTGGTTGAAAAGCCACGATAGGGTTGCTAGCTATTGTTGGTTTTGTGTATAATTGCAATATCTTTATTAAGCGGTTTTATCGTAGAATTTTCAAATGGTAATGATATTGTAGTGACAATAAACAGCAAATATTAAGCTTTCGATCATTTGAAAAAACTTGCTGCAGGTAACGCTAAATTTCTTTATACTCCTATAACTTCGAATGTAATTAAACAACTTGAAGCAGATTTGATATATTCTTGGCTTTGATACTGGCGAAAGGTTGCCAGCACGAGTCGGTTGTGCTACTTTTGTATCAATAAATGCTTACAGTTAGTTTACATACCGGAAACATTTACAATGAAAATAAATAACCGATGTTACAATTCGCAAAGTTCTGCAAATTTTTCGGATCGCAGCCCCAAACACCAACTTCAGTTACAGTGCTGCAGGCACTGAGCATTTTCTTCATTGATGTTATATGAGATGCTGCTTTCAAAATTATGTGAAATAAGCAACTGATAACGAATATAATTAACCCGTGTTTTGCTCTCATAAACGTTGAAATTCATGCCAGTGGTAATATCTGAAACCTTCCACCATATGAGGTATAATGCATTCTTGAGACCAAAGTAAAACGTGGCATTTGAAACAGTTTGGCCGTAATAAGCAGCACATGTGGTGGAATATGCACTCAAAACCTGCACAATTCTTCTACTGTTCTTCGAACATTAGTGTTTCTAGCGGTTCAGGTGCGCTAGAGTTTTTTCATTCTAGTCCATTCAAATTTTTTTGCGATTATCTTGCTTGTTGCCCTGCCGCTTGGGTGTGATGGCTGGTGATACAAATCAAAAATGCGTTTTCGTAAGGACGTCGGTACGAATGGCCGTGTACTTAGTGTTCCTGAGTCACATATTAACTTGCCTTCCTCGGCCTTAATAGGCTGTAATTCCAACGATGTATTATTTTTCAACAGCGATTTTAGTTCCACGTCCTTTTCTTGTTCCTCTATGAACTCGGTTATATCGATATGTTTGGGCATTATTATTGTTTCTATTCGAGAAAGTGTGTCGGGGATGTTGTTTTTCTCTCCTTTTATATGTATTATTTTGGTTGAAAACTGCGATATATAATTAAGGTGTCTAGCTTCACGAGGAGAAGCTTTGTCTGCTTTTAGTTCAAACGCGTAAGTTAGTGACGTATGATCCGTCTGAATAGTGAATTCAGATCCCTCTAGGTAATGTTTAAGATGTTTTATGCTTGCATAAATGGCCAGGAGCTCCCGGTCATAGGTGCTGTATCGCTTCTCAGTATTCGTGAATTTTCTTTGGAAATATACCAAAGGTAGCCATTGCTTCTTGTCAAATTGTTCAAGGACTGCTCCAATTGAAACGTCCGAAGCATCAGTTATTAATTTTAAGGGTTGATTTATTTTATAGTGACGAGGAGCGTAGTGTCTGCCAACGAACTTCTACAGGCGTAAAAAGCATTTTCTGTCTCTGTAGTCCAATTTACTTTTGTTTTGTCGTTTGGTTTGGTGTTGTGCAAGTAGCTGTGCAGAGGCGCTTGTAGCTCTGCTGTATTTTTGAGGAACTGCCTGTAAAATTTTATTGTTCCTAAGAACCGGCGAAGCTCCTTGATATTTTCAGGTTTTTTAATCTTCAGGATGGCTTCTATCCTAGACCGAGGTGGCTGAGTCCCATGTTTGTTGATAGTGTGTTCTAAATACTCTATCTCATTTTTTCCAAAAACACATTTCGAGACATTAAGTACGATGCCATATGCACTCAAACGCTCGAACACCGTTTGTATGCTGATCGGAGCTTTCTGATGCAACTAAAATGTCATCCACGTAGCAGATGCAGAAGTCTAAACCTTTTAAGACTTCGTCCATGAACCTCTGAAATGATTGAGCGGCGTTCCTTAGTCCAAAGGTCATGACCGTAAACTCGAATAGTCCGAAAGGTGTTATAACCGCGGTTTTTGATATATCGTTTTCTGCTACAGGAATCTGGTGAAACGCACAGACCAGGTCAAGCTTTGTAAATATAGTTTTTTTATTCAAGCTTGAAACAATGTCTTCGATACGTCGTAAAGGGTATCTATCGGGACGAGTCACTGCGTTGAGACGTCGGTAATCCCCGCAGGGGCGCCAGCCATCTTTTTTTGGTGCCAAATGTAACGGGCTTGCCCAGGCACTTGATGACGATCGACAAAATCCTTTGTCCATCATATATTTCAATTTCTGTTGGGCTATTTTTAGCTTATCAAGAGGAAGGCGTCGTGGGCGGTCATATACTGGTGGTATATGACCGCACACGACGCCGGACGTTGTGATGAGTGTTCACCTTTAGTTCCGCTGGGTTCGTAATCGAGGGGAATTTTTTTAGCAGTTCCATGTACTGAGATGCTGTCCCGACTGTTGATATGGATGCTACTTTTGTCGTATTGATTTGTCCTGAAACTGTTAGCTGCGTTTTTGAATCAATAAGGCGCTTGTTTTGTAGATCAACCCAGAGTCCATGGAATTTTAAGAAATCTGCGCCTATTATAGGGCGTGAGATATCTGCAATACAAAACCTCCAAATGAAATTTCGACGTAGGCCTAAATTTAGTGTTAGGACTCGATAACCTATTGTATTTATTTTTGTGCCATTGGCGGCGAATAGTTTTATGCTTGATGGTCGGACTCATTTATTTCGAGGTCGCGGGATTAAGGAAACGTCGGCGCCCGTGTCAACTAAAAAACGCCTTTTTCCCTTCTTATCGTAGACATATAGGCGACTCGTAAATGTGTCACTGACAGTCGCCTGGTCCATCAGTGACCGTACTCGTTTCCCGCGCTTGAGTGGAACATACATGGTGGTGAGCATTTTCTTGCTCGTGCTCCGAAGCGTCTGTGGAAATAGCATATTACCTCACCATGGTTTCGTGCTGATGGAGCACGCATCTTTGCAGTCGACGAATGGTAACTTTTGGGCTGAAGTCTTGCTGCACATCTACACGAATCTTGTTTTGACATTTTTAAGTTATGTAGAGATGTGCGCAGTTCGGCGACTTCTTGTTCAAGATCATTGATTTGCGGGTGATTTTCTAGAGACTGTGCTTGAGTTATTGGTTCATGTGCAATTGACGACACCGAACTTCCTTCCCGGATATTTGCGATATGATAAGCTGTTGTAGCGAGCTCCACTAACTCTTGGTTGTGAGCTACGGCTAACGCAGTCTGGATATTTGTGGGCTGCCTTTGGACCCAAAGAGATTTTAAAAATGATTCGCTGATGCGAGTTCCTGCTAGGCGTTTCATTTGGCGCAGCAGCTGGGATGGGCGCTGATCCCCTAATTCAAGGGAATAAAGAAGAGTGCGAATTTTTTCATCCTCTGAATTTTCATAGGTGTCTATCAGGCGATTCTTGAGTGCTAGGAATTTGTCTGTAGCTGGAGGGTCATCGAGGATATCGGCAACTTGATTCAGCACACTCTCGTCGAGCTCACTCAAAACTCGATCAAACTTTGTTGCATCGCTCGTGATTCTTCCTGAGCGAAATTGTGCTTCGACTCGTAGAAACCATAGTTTGGGTTGTGTGTACCAGAAAGGTGGGAGTTTTATTGCGATGCTATTGGCTTGACAGCCCGAATTCGCATGCGACTCCGCATATTGCTGAGGCTGGCTGCTGTCCGTCTGAAAAATTTCGGTTTTCTTCTAGAGACATTACTTACTTCTTTTTCATCGTCGGGATCACCAGTGTTGAGTCTCTGACTACTGATATTACCTCTGATTGAATCAGAGACTCCAACTTGTATAAAAAAGTAAATTAACTCTAAATTATTCTGAATTCTAACACCAAACAATGTTTTATTTTTTCTCTGACAATTCAAACTAAACATTCCTTTGTTTCATATATATTCATATATGCCTCATGTGGCTAGCTTTGATTAAAAAATACATATTCGAAATTCTGCCGCAATGCGATTCCACGTCGCTGCGAATGCGAGCTCCTACAATATCAATGCCTTCCGTGCGCAAATAAATATCAGCAGTATTCAGTTCCACCCACATTCAAGTGCAGGCCGATGCTAGGCAAAGGAGCACAAACATTGATTGCAGCTGCTGCTTTTTCTGGCGAATATCACATCCTTCTTTCGTCTTGCAAGTATTGCTATTGACATTTCCAAAGATGTGATGGGCGTTTAGTGATATTTCGTCGTTTTTCTTTAGATATAACAGCGGTTTCCCGAGTACTTGTTTTTTCTAATTTTTTCTAATTTCTAAAAAAACTTCTAATAGTTTTTTTTTTCCTGTTTGCTTCTTTTGCTCATCTAATACTTTTTTACATCCCCCTCTGAATCAATTTCAAAAATGTTATTAGTTTCACAAAAATTCAGACATAGCTATTTTGTGGTGTTACTCTAAATAATAATCCTGTTGTATCAAGATTATTAATATTTGAAGCATTATGGCCATCAGATAACATTCCGAGCTTCGACTGAAACTCTTGCCTACCAAGATATAGAAATATATCCAGCTTCTAAAGAAAATAATGATCTTCAAAACAAGTATATTTAATTTTCGAAGCTAGAGTAATTTAATCAAATTCATTTATTTAATATTTTTTCACAATTTATGTTGTTTTCATTTAATTTTTATACAATGATGGGTTGCTCGGGGAAATGATTAGGTAGGTCATTAATGAGGGTAGTTTAATGAAACGTACCGAGCTCAGAGACTCCATTATAAGTATAAAGAGCAAGTTTTATTTGAAACGAGCCATTCAGCTATCGTCGACCAAGCAATTCAAAATGGAAGAAAGTGTAAAATATGGAGAAAATCGAGTAACGCGCTGTTATAAAGTTCCTCGCCAAACAAAGAAAGTTGTCTTAAACCATAATTGAAGAGATGGCAACCGTTTACAGGAATTCTTCCCGGGTAAAACCATGATTTACAAGTGGCACAGTCTTTTTAAACCTGGAAGGGACTCAGAGACGACGCACAACTAGGACGGCCAATCGAAGTGACCACTCCGAAAATTGATCGAAAAGTGATACTGGAAGATGCTAGACTAAAGAAGATACCGCTCGCAGAAATTGTTAGAGTATCAGATACAAACATTTTAAATATTCTTTATGATTATCTTGGCATGACTAAGGTCAGCCCTAGGTGGGTGCCGAGAATGCTCACGTAATCTCAAAAACAACAGCGCGTGGAGTGCTGTCGCGCTTTTTTTTAACCTGACGACATTGATGGAGTATTAAGTCGACTCGTTACTGGAGACGAGACTTGGATTCATCATTATGAGCCTAAGTCCAAAAAAGACTATATGCATTGGCACAAAAAAGCATATTACCCCACCAGAAGATCAAGGTGTCGGACTGCAAACAACAACTGTTGAGCAAAAGCGTCTCCATACTACGCCTTAATTCTAAAGAGGTTGAAAGAAGCCACCGAAGAAAAAATAATTGGAAAATTAACCAAAGGTATCCTCCTGCTGTACGACAGCGCGCCTATTCACACGAGTACTTTGGATATCCTGCATAAGGTAGCATTCGATATATTAGATCATCTACCCTACAGCCCTGAACTGGCTCCCAACTAGAGAATCCAATCCCGGGATTCCGGCCAATTTCTGGTCCCGAAAATCCCGGGATTGATGGTTTCTAATCCCGGGATTTTTGGGACCAGAAATTGGCCGGGATTCCGGGGCCGAGAGTCACGTATAATCGGCAATCAAACTACGGCAAGACTTAAAAAGTGCAAATAGAATCCATATTTACGAGAAAGCAATTATCATGCAGGCTCACATCAAAATGCATAAAGAATAGAGCAAAACAAACCGATGCAACAGTTAACAAGAGAATACAAAGGGGTATGTATATAAATAAGTATGGACTGTTTTGCATTAAGTGTATTCGTTACTTCGAATGATTTGAGGAAATTAATGCTAGCGAATGCGTGTACAGATTTGCCCAACAACAATTAAAAACAAGATTGTGGGCTATGCAAGCAGGATAAAGGAAATAATAAAAAGTAAGATAAAACAGGCTAGAATCGCAGGTAAAAGGTTCAGTTTGACGTTTGATGAGTGGACCTCGACTGCAAATAGGCGCTATATAAATATTAACATTCAGTAAATTCTTACTGGAGCTTGGTGCGAGTAAAAATGTCAATGACAGCTGCAAACTGCCTAGAGATATGGAAAAAGCGTCTTACTGAGTTTGATGTTTCTCTAGGAATCGACATTGTTGCCGTCGTAACTGATGGGCCAAACGTGGTGCCAAAAAGAGGCAGAGTAGTTGATACAGAGCAACCTATTTGTTTTGCGCATAGCATTCACTTGGCAGTTTGCGATGTTCGCTATAATAGGATGTCCATTCCAGATTAAAGAGTTGATGAAACAGCTGATAGTCTGGACGACGACTACGGAGATTTGGAAGGTCCTGAATCAGCTTTCTACGTTGAACCCGGTCGTCTGTAAGGCACGCTAGATCTGACAAACGATTATGGCATCAGCGCATGCATAAAGAAAGTTTGTAAGGTAGTTTTATATTTTAAAAGATCTCCACCGAAAAATGATAACGATCTTCAAAACTATATCAAATCCGAGCAAGGCAAAGAACTATCTCTTTTACTTGATTGTAAAATAAGATGGAAGTCTCTTGGCAATGCTCTCTGACAATGCCATTTTGAAAAATAGTATACAGAAGGCAATAATAGACCTGCAATATCCAGATCGATTGGAAGCAACTGAGTTTGATTCGATTCAGAAAACTATAGAAGTTTTACTCCCTATAAAATTGGCGGTGGAGGTCTTAACCCTGGAATGGTACGGTAAATTTTTGGATGATTTTAGGTACATGTTTTTACTAAAAAGATGGCAACAATAGTATTATGTACATTTTTTATTTTATCATTAAACATAAAAAGATTATATAGCTTCTAGCCTCATGGCAGTCGGAGTGGCCAACTGGCAGGTGCGCGACGAAATGTATACCCTATGTAAGTAAAATTTACTCATCGGTACCATTCTAGGGTTAAGTCACAGAGATGCAAATACATGCACTGCTAATACTTCGTCAAGATATTTATTTAGGCAGTTAGGAGAAAAACGGTCCATTCTTGCCAACGCTATGAAAATTGCCATATTGAACCGAATAATAGAGCGTCAGCGTACCAAGCTATCTGGTATGCTAAGCTATATACAGAACCCACATTGTGCCAGCGAAAGCTGACCAAGTGAAATAGAATCTCTATTTTTGAAACCAAGAAACGCAAATATTAAAAAACGTTACTTCAATGATCTAGATACTAAACCCTTTGCTTGGTAGCCAAAGAAATGAAGAGAACCCAGTAGAAACCCGTATTGAATCAGGACAAGGTAGTCGTCAATTGACGCTACAAAAAGAGCTGCAAAAGTAAATAACTAGTCGTGAAATGCCGCAGGAAACTGATCTAATTAAAACCATTGCAAAAGAAATCAATCTTTTCGAAAGTGGTGGCACTCGTGGACATAATTTGGAGCAGGCGTACTAATATTTATTGACTGTCCCACTAACAAGTATCGAGTCAGAACGAGTTTTTCCGCGGCGTCCAACATTGGGAATAAATTTAGAAGCAGGCTTGGACACGATACTTTGGATGCTTTGCTATTGCTTCAATGTTACTTCCGAAAAAACCAATGAACTTTGGCAGAATTTTTATATGTTTCTTTATTATGTATCTCAATTTTAAGAGTTGTGTTTTGTTGTTGTAATTTGTAATAGTTGTAATATTAATAATGTCAACGTCTTGGATAATGTCAACTTCATAATGTCAACGTCTTGGATAATTAAAATTATTGTTTTTTTTTGCATCAATTATATAAATTAGTAATTATGCAGTAACATTTTTTTATACTGTTTTGAACTTACTTATTGTTGTAGTTTTGAAATGATGGCACATAATATAATCTGTTTATTAAAAACTTGCCTTATTTTGTTGTTTTTTCCTGAATCTCGAATCCCGGGATTCTCGATTTTTTAATCCCGTAATCCCGGGATTGAAAAACTGATCCGGGATTGAAATCCCTACTCCCAAAATTTATTAACGTTTCTCAACATTGAAAAAAAAAACTTCGTGGGAAGAAGTTTTCAAAAGATGAAGTGAAGGACGCAGTTTCGGCCTACTTTTCCAACAAAGACAAAACATTTTTTAAGGAGAGTGACATAAACTAATAGATAATACCAAAAAATGCATTAGAGTATACTGAAAATATATTGAAAAAGAACAATAAAGATGCATTCATATTTACACTTCTTATTTCCCATTTCGCAAACCTAATGACCCACTCTCGTACGTAGTTTTAAATTTCATCCACAAAAGATTATTGTAAAGAGATAAAATGCTTTCTCATGATTACAGTTTACTTGTCATGGATCGCACTCAATCACACAAATTAAATAAAGTTGACCGTGAGTATTTTTCAATCTTTCAGCAACTCAACGTTCCCATCATAGAAGTTCCGGCAACCGAACTAATAGGCGGCGTTTCGGGCGAATCGGAAGAACGTATTCGTGATGTATTCGAACAGGCTGCTGCAAATGCACCGTGTGTCCTGTTCATCGATGAAATCGATGCCATTTCATCGAATCGCAGTAACGCTCAACGAGACATGGAACGACGTATCGTTGCTCAACTGATAAGCAGTCTCGATAATTTATCGAAAGTAGAGACTGGGAATCGAGTTCTTGTTCTAGGGGCGACTAATCGAGTCGAATCTGTGGATCCTGCACTACGCCGAGTCGGCCGTTTCGATCATGAAATATCTCTGGGAATTCCAGATCGTGATGAGCGCGAGGAAATTTTGATGGTAATCTGCGAGGGGTTGAATTTGGAATCGCCCATGGACTATGCGAAGATCGCAGAATTGACTCCAGGATACGTTGGAGCCGACTTGGCTGCATTGACAGCCAGGGCAGCTTCGATAGCGATCAAAAGGTAAACATTTATTTTTGGCGATCGCTTGAGATACTGATGGATATTTTTTTTTGTTGAACTTTTAGAGCATTTACGAACATTTATCGGAAAAAAGAAGAAGAAGCATCCAAAAACATCACTATCGTAGATTTGATAGACGACGAGTCTGCAAGGGATAATGCAAACAAAGATGAAGCGGTACCAGAAGTACAGGACAAAGATGCCATAGCAGCTGCTGCAGTAGGTGAAGCCGTTGACAACGAGGATATCACAATCATAACAGATCCTGATGTGGCTGTGGATAATGAAACTGTGGTAGTAGATGGTGCAGTTGCTGCATCAGAAGAGAAAACGGAGATAGCAGAGAGTACAGTAACTGCTGACACAGAAGATGACAAAACAAATGAAAATGCCACAGCCGAAAAGCCAAATGGCGAGGCGGCAACCGTTGAAACGGAAGAAATAGAAGATGAGAAAAAAGACGAAGGTACTGAAAAAATGGATGTCGCAGCTACTGCCACAGAGGAGGATGCAGGGAAGGCTAAGGATACAGGAGAAGCGCCAGCTGATGAAGTTATGGACGCTATCGATTTAGACGAACTGCCCGATGAACCGGTGCAGCCTGAGGGAAAATCAAAAACCCGAGAGATGACTCTCTTTGAAATGATTAATTGGATTGAACAAGATACCGAGTCGATTCTCAGTAAAAAACAGCTTAGTGATTTGTGCATTACTTTGGATGATTTCAAGAATGCAGTCAAACTGACTGTCCCCTCGGCGAAACGTGAAGGCTTCATCACAGTTCCTGATGTAACATGGGATGATATTGGATCGTTGCGCGACATCCGCGAAGAGCTTCAATTAGCCGTGCTTGCCCCAGTGAAGTTCCCCGAGAAAATGAAAGTGCTAGGCCTGACTGCACCGTCAGGTGTACTTCTCTGCGGTCCGCCGGGCTGCGGCAAAACATTAATTGCCAAAGCCATTGCCAATGAAGCAGGAATAAACTTTATATCAGTGAAAGGTCCTGAACTAATGAATATGGTATTCGCGTCCGTTGATAATTTCGATGCAGGTCTTTGATTATTTTCTTCATATTTTCAGTATGTCGGCGAAAGTGAGCGTGCCGTACGACAATGTTTCCAAAGAGCCCGAAACTCGCAGCCTTGCGTCATATTCTTCGACGAATTTGATTCATTGTGTCCGAAACGGTCCGATTCCACAGATGTAAGAAATATGTTTGTTTTGTTGTGTTTTAAATGCTTCATACATATTTTTTTCATAATAGGGTGGCTCAGCGACTAGGGTAGTGAACCAGTTGCTAACAGAAATGGATGGCGTGGAGGATAGGAAAGGAGTTTTCTTGATGGCAGCAAGCAATCGACCAGATATAATCGATCCTGCCGTTCTTCGACCTGGCCGTTTGGATACTATCCTCTATGTAGGGCTCCCGAAGAAACAGGACCGAGTAGAAATCATAGAGGCACTGACAAAGGTTTGACAGTATATTACATTCTTAGAACAATGCATAAGAAAACTTTTCTAATCTTATTAGTCAGATTCCAGCACTTTCTCCTGAGAGCAATAATCACTCCTTTGAATTGAAACATTAAAGTTTCGTTGAGGAAGAATTGTTTATGTCCTTTTAACCTTATACCCTTATATTTTCTAGTAGATAATGTGTTTCAAAAGACTATGTTTCTCCTCACTCGCCAATCAAGCTCTAATTATTTTTCTTATTTCTACCGATTGCTTTAAAAATATTTTTGGAAAGATTTTAAAATAAACCTTTATGGCTTTTGTATGATTTTGCAGAAGGGAACAGAGCCCGCATTGGACTCCGACGTCGAAATACAAACTATTGCAAACAAGACAGAAGGCTATACTGGAGCCGATCTGTCAGGTCTCATACGGCAGGCGTGTTTGCTTAGGTTAAAAGAATCGATATCTGGAAACACTCCAGATGATAATGAACTGAAAGTTCAGAATAAGCATTTCATACAGGCATTAAGCTTGATCAAGCCATCAGTTAGTTTAGAGGTAAGATTCAGCAATTATTCCATATAACATCATCCAAAATTTATAAATTTCAGGATCAGAAAATCTACGATAAACTGCGTGCAAAGTATGCTGCACCAAGATTGACACAAAACCAGTAATAAATCGATAAAATGTCATACAAAAAGAAAACACAAATATTACAAAAGGGTTAGATTTAGTTTTACATTTGAGATACACACTAATAGTTAGTTTCGAGTACTGCATCATCTCAATTAATTCCCTGATCATTCAATGGATATGGAATTACATCAGGATTTCATTACTTATACTATAATCGAGTTTCTTTCGAACGTATAAATTTTGCTGACTTTTTTATGAAAACCTGTTATTTTCGTAGGATTGCAACTTAAAATTCCATCGCATTATGTTTATCCAGAAGATAGTCGTGTACATAACTATTAATCGATCTTGATCTGGTATTTGTTGATAGGTTTTTGAAACTGGAACGTAAACTTGTCACTAGAATGGCTAGCATTCCTATTCTCTTATCGGATGAGGAAGATGTATGTCATATTTCATTATATTCCAATACGATTTGTTTATTTTTGCTGTTTCCAATCTCATCTCGAGTACAATGTATTCTTATTTTGTAGGAGTTTAATAATAATAAATCGGATACTTTTCCAATCATTGATGCATTTAAATGAAGACGTAAATATTCTGTTAGTTTGTAGCTGGTTGAGATTTATAAGCCTGAAAGTCTCGGAATAATTAAATTGGGGCATGACGTCTTCAAGCGGTTAGGCCCTCCGGTACAGATGCAGAGAAAAACTACGATTAGTGATCTAGGAATATTGACTTGCTGTTTTCATTGGATAACACATAATCCGTTGCTTTTCGTACATTTTCGGACTCTAACAAAACGCTACTGATTGCTTGTTTTGTCATATCGTACCATATTCTGATACCAGGAGCTCAACAACATGCAAAAACCCTAATTTGGGTGATCGAATAACGAGTATCGTCTAATGCCAACTGCTGTAGAAGGGTCTTCGTCTTTATCTTCAAAACGGCGTATTTAAATATGGATCGCCTTGTGATGGCTTATGTAAGGACTGGTGATCTAGATGCAAAATGTTTTTATTCGGAAAGGAGCGCCCGACGCCTGTTTTGAAACTGTAACTGGTCTAGCTCCTAAACGACTTTTACGCCCATTATGAAACTTAGCAAGAATGATCTATCCACTATTAGCTATTTTTAGAAAAAAAAAAATTAAAATAAATTAATTAGTCTAACTTAGTGAAATTCGACTTTGAAAAATTTAAATATATATATTTTCAAAGAAAAAATGTTTTTTGAATATCCAAAAATTGATTTCAAAAGCTCATTAAATGTAGTATAAATTCAAGTTTTTTATTTATTTTATTTAACTTTTTAATACTGGATAAAATGATTCTAAATAGCGCAAATTTATAATTTTCTTTCTTTTTTTTCAATAAAAAAAAGTTCCTCCATTCCTCCCTCCAGTCTCACCATTTTCGCACATTATACCCAACCTTTTCCAGAGCATACAAACTCGCAAGCGATTTTTTAAAATATTATTTTGACGTTTTACGCCATTACGCTGTCACTCTGTCACCATTTTTGTCAAGTTTCTAGGATATTGTTCGCGCGCCTTGTTGTGGGCTATAATTGGTGCAAAGGAACAATGGGCGGCTGCCGTTGTACATTTCGTGATTGTCCCAACAACAGTGGAAATTCGCCCGGTATGCATTTCTTTCACTTTCCGCATAAGGATCCTGAACGTTGTGCGAAATGGGCTCTGTATTCGGGCAATCCTCATTTCCTCTCCCTCGAAGTTTCGAAATTAAGGAACAAAGTTGTTTGTGAATACCATTTCCGCGATGAATGCTTCATGAACTACAAAAAAGGACGGCTAGTACAGCAAGCAATACCGACGCTGGTGCGACTATCAGGCAATAAAGTTTTAGATTATGAAGAAAGCGCGAATCCTCAGCCGAAATACCTCAGCCCGACAAATCTTCAGCATCTCATTCCGCCGCAATCCCAGCCAGCTAGCATTCAACTTTCCACGGTCAAATGCTTGGAGCCTTCTTATCAGAGTCTTGACGATGCCAAAAGTGAAGCGCCACCTGCTAAGAAGATAAAATTCCAGACACCACGTATCCTTAACGTCGAGGCGCCGCAAAATATTGTTAGCTACGAACCGAGGATGAAAATAAATCCTAGTCCGACATTTGTCCTAGAAGCGGTAAGTGAAGCTGATGAAGTCGATATGGATTTCGAACAAGTAATAGATGAAGAAACTGTTGAATGTGGCACAAGTTTGCCACCCGAACCAGCTCCCGAAACTGTACTAAAATCAGTACACGATGAGAAAATTGCAGACCTTTTGAAACAGATTGAAGATCTGAAATTAGAATTGGAGCAAAAAACGACACAGGTTGTCGAGTCAGAAGCTGAAGTGCAGCGACTAAAGGAAGAGGTTGCAGGTATCGATAGAAAACCAGTGCTAGCCGTGACACAGGTTGAAACAATTACGACATCGAAAAGAACTGATGCGCCTGTAGGAGTTGCACCAACGTTGACAAAAGCCCAATTGTTCAATGGAGTGAAGAAGTATTTGAATCCATCGATATGTGCTATGGTGCGAATGGAAATGTTCGGTGGACCGGAGCGCGAATGGAAGCAGGACGAAAAGTTTGTTTCGTTGGAGCTGTTCAACTTAGGTGAGCACATTTACAATTTTGTTCGAGACGAGTGGCGTTGTCGATTGCCTTCGAAGCGCGAAGTGGAGCAGTGGTTAAGTCAAAGAAATCAGCTTGAAGATGAAGAGGATCCTTAGGTAATAAAAAGTAGAGTAAGTTTGATTTGATTTTTTTTGTACTAGTATAGTATGAAGTGTGTTAGTTTATAAGATTCACCGGTTTAAATGAAAATACATTTATGCACAACCAATCAGTATGCTATTATTTTTTCCTAAATTTGCACTTTAATATTTTAATTGCAGTGTTATTGGCTTTTTGTCAGATAAAGCAATTTTTGTGCCGGCCATATTACTTCTTAGTTTCAGTTTCATGATTGTTTGGGCAAGGCTCTCAAGCATTTGTGTTGCAAGGCTCTCTGGTATATTTCAAGACTCTCAGGTATATTTGAGGCCTCGCAGGTATATTTCAAAGGTCTCAGTAACCCTCCAAAACTTTCACGTACAAATCAAAATACTCTGATAGAAAGAAAAAACTTTTGCAGGAACAATAGATCCTTGACAAACGAAATATTTAGATCAAATCTGTAAAAAGTTTTTTATGGACATTCCGGAGCACACAAGGAAGAATTTTTCGATGTTTTTAATGTATCCGTAACTGTCACGGCGATTTTGGATTGATGCACACTGTATGCCGCTCTCGACGCCCCTATCGGGGCAATCAAGTCATTTTGATTTCGATTAAACCTTTCTTTCTCAAGAATTCATATGAGATCGGAATAGCTAAGAAAAATGCATGTGACTTCAGAACATATAAGATAAAGTAATTTGAAGTTCAACTGGAATGCTTTTTAACTTTTCAATTTAATTCGATTAAAGACTCAAAATTATTCAAAAATTATCGTAAAACGGTAGAAGCTTAGGAGAAGAATGTGGATAAATCCAAGTTAAAGGGAGGTTCTTTCAGATTTTTTCATACAAATCGATTTTTTTTTTGTTTTACAAAAACTGAAAGCTACATACGTGTAGAATATGTGTGCAAAAGGATATTCCGATCTGGAACATATTTATCGCATTAAAGCGTCTCAAACGCACCTACCTCACGCGCGCTGGGGAACGCTCAGGTATAGCTTATTCACCACGGGGCCTCAGATGGCTTTCTATGTACCGGAACTAATTACGATCTGTACTATCGCATACTTGTTCGTGTGGGAATACACTTTAGGTGGCAGCATATGCGAAAAATAACCGATGCGTCAGAAAATTGCATATCCTAAACGGCGAATATAGCCCGCTGCTCGAAACGCCCGCCTCGCGCTACGTCTGCCGGAGCAGGCCAACCAGGAGCGATTTGAAATCGAGGAAGAATTCCTATACGGCACAGGAATAGCCGACTTAGATCCTAATGTGAGTATAATGGAGCAAATTGACGATCGACGACCACGAAAATCTTCATATAGATGTTTTGTTCCAAATTGGCAGATGGAAATTTTTTTGATCCGCCGTATTGGATCCGCCATCTTTTATTTTGTTAATTCAGATTCGTAATCAGCGACCTCAAGACCATATAACCAATGGCACTGCTTGTGATAACTGAACAAACAAGAAAGTTATCCCAAGGCAAACTTACTAAAAAACTTCAAACACGTTTTTCTCAAAACGATATTTTTCATCATAACTTCAAGCACAGGTGTTGATCTATTGATAAGATTCACTTCATTCCAAGTTTACCCAAAAGAATATACTGTTTTATATGTCATACCTAAAATGAGCATGAAAAATTCCAATTCATAGTTATTAACCGAGGTCAAAGTGAAAAAAAACCGGGTTAAAAGTTGCACTTTTTTTTAAATGTCCATAATTTGATTTATTTTTTGTCCCAATTCATTCTCATTAGGTATAATACATGGATATTTCCATGAATTTTAATGACTTTAAACTATGACTGATATCAGTTTACTACGAGAGGCTGCAAACTTGAAGTTACCGGACGATGTCCCACGTGCAGAGGCAGACGAGAGCCGCCATTTTGGAGCCACTCCATTGAATTTCATCGTAATAAAAATTTGAACGATTTAAGAATGATCAACAAATAAAATATTCAAAACCAGAACTTCGTATGTTTTTTCAATCTCCTTCGAAAAATTCTTAAACTTTGCCTTATTTTCGACCGTATCCTAGAGAACCTTCCCTTAAAGAGCTTCAAAATTGAAGTAGAATATTGTTTACTCCAATGTTGCCTAAATTAAAAACATACTACATGCAGAATCATATAAATATTTGTGGTGACACTATTCCCACATAATCTACTACATTGTAAATAGAATCCACACACTGTATACTTTCTAGCTTATGTAAATCTTAGTAAGTAAGTAAAACTGTAATTACAAACTTCGTACATTTTAATTCAGTAGGATAACGATCGCCGTTGAGTTAAGACATTAAATCAGTAGAAATTAATTCAACCTGTATTAAATAAAGTACATATAATTTAAGAATTAATTATTAATAAATTTGTGTCAATCTCAAAGTTTCTTATAGAGTTATTATTTTTTAAATCATAAATGGTAATTAGAATTAATTTATAATTCTCTTCCGTGGCTATGAATATCTAATAATAAGAGGTAGCTACAATTGGTGACCCCGACGAAGAACATCCCGACGACTGGCGGACGATTACGACGCATCAGTTCGCTACCACGAGGCTCGACACCCGTCGCCTCGGTAGTCACAACAGCCATGCGATGCCGCATCACCTAACTGCCACTCGAAGGACAAAGAGAATTTAAAAAATAAACCGACCCGTTTTTATTGAAGTCCTCAAAGGAGGACGTTTTCAGCTGACGCAATAGAAGCCCGATCAATAGCAACAGAAGCCGGTCAACAACAGCACCATATTCGTCAACAACCTCTTCAACAATAACAACCTGTTCAACAAAACAGTCTATTCAGCAACAACCGTTTGCACAGCAGAACTTAAGAAAGAAAAAAACAGCAGCTAAATGAATTTTTTTTTTAAATCTAAATATTAGATTGTTATATCATTATTTATTGTATTTCGCTATATGCTACACAAAACTTTACAATACACTTATTATAAAATTTAATAATATTTCTCTGCCAGTCTTAATTTTAAAGGCACCTGTATTAGATAAAATAAATATAATTTTAGAATTAATTATTAATAAATTTTTGTCAATCTCAAAGTCTCTTATAGAGTTATAATTTTTTAAATAATAAATGGTAATTAGAATTAATTTATAATTCTCTTCCGTAGCTATGAATCTCTAATAATAAGAGGTAGCTACATATTCTTCGAAATATATCGATATCGGAAAGAATCAGAATCAAGGCTGGAATGGCATTGATAGTGAGAACATGCTTTGAAAGTTTCGACCGGATATCGGGAGGGTCCTTGTCTAGCGAATCAAGCCTTGAATTGTGTTAGTATTCTAATTCTGACAATTTACGAGGGAGATACAAATTTGTGGAGGACTGTATTTTGTTTGAAAAACCCAAGTGGAACTGAATTAATTGAGGTAGGAGGTTATTCTATTCATAGATTTGGAGCCTGGCCTATTTACTGGAGAAAAATATTACTTATTTTGACTTCAATATTATATAAATGCAAAAACTATTATAAAAAATATACAAGTATATTATCTGTGACCAATCCAATATAATAAATTTGAGTAAACTCGAAAATTTCGATTCGCCCTTAAATTATCAGTAAAAACACTTATAGTACACCATTTGTGTATGTCTATATAATTTCGAAACGTGACCTAATAACAAAATTCCCTTTACTAAAATGAAGTAAATCCACTGGAGCGTGTACTACAGTTGACGAGTGTGGTACCAGAGCTGATCGGACTATATTTCTTATTGTTAATAACGACTGATTGATCAGCAGACCAATTCGTTCATTTAGAAAAGGATATAGCCAATAAGTGGTGCTGATGCTAAATATTCTGCTAGAAAAACTAAACTTTAACACTTTTTTCATTTCATCTGTAGTCACCACGCAAATTTTATGGTTTTCAAAAAACAAGATGTTTAAATTTTAATATTTTCGTACCACTCTGAATGCTAAAATCAAGAAATTATCAAAATTCATATCTACATCGGTTTCTTGTTTTGTCTGGTCATCTACGCAACTAGCAAAAAAAACAAAAATAATACACAAGCTATTAAAAAAACGAAACAAAAAAAACTTGTATGAGTAAAACTAAACTAATCACAATCATTGACTAATTCAACGAATTGTATTCTTCTGATCGATGAAGAGATTTATGGTTAGGTTGTTCATCAACAAGATAATAACGACAAGCATCCAGTTTAGCGACAAAACAGTTTGGAACAGAGGATTCTAAGATGGTATATTCTGCTAATTTGGCATCAGTAAACCCAGAATGTCTCCTTATTTAGAAACCACCTGGCGCTTAAACTCAGCGGTGGACAGTTCGTATCATATGTTGAACTGCATAGGCCGTACACCAAAAAAGTATCAGGTTCATTTTGACCTTTTGAGTAGCGCGGGATTAAAGCGTGAGCGGCTCTTCCATAATGTTATTATTAGAATAAAAATGTTATCTCCTAAAATAATCGGTGGAATAAATTTTATTTTTGTTTGATTTTTATGATAATTTAATTGATTGGACACGAAATAATTATAGAGATAATCTCTTAATTAGTATCTTGTTTTTAAAGCATACTAACGACCAGAACATTTTTGTTGCGAATATCCAAATGAATACATAGTTTGATGCTCGAAATAGACTAACAAAGAGAAAGTAAGTGAGAAAGAGAGAGCATAATAACAATATTGGATGCAAATAAAAGATTCTTTTTGGACTAAATGAGAAACATGCCTGAAAATTTTTTAAAAAAACCCCGCAAAATTACATTCTTTTGAAAACAGTTAAAAATTTTTATAATGTAATTTATGTATGGTTATAAAATACATTTACAAAATTTAAATAAAACATCAGCTAACTAATTGTTGCCAGATTTACAATAACTTGCTGACACATTGCTTTGATACCAATCCAACTTTCCGCAGCAATCGATTCGATTTTGTCTTTCGGTGGACGAAATCCGAATTTGGATGATGGTAGTTCCATGACTAAAACAAAAGGAATATTCTCAGCACCGTAAGCATAATCAGCAATCGATCCATGAATTTTCTTGTGTGTTAATTTTGATATACTACCGCAACGATAGAATCTACCGGTTGCCTTTCGAATCGCAACACGTCCACATTCGGCTAACTCGTGTAAACTTTTCCATGATGGTGCCAACTCCCTAATTGAAATAATTGAAAATTTTTCAATGATATGATTGTGTTTGAAGTGATATTTTTGAAAATAAATATGTTTTATTCATTGCATTATTTAGAATAAAAGCTTGTACGAAACAAATAAAAAATATATTTTATTTGTACGAAATTGTGGTTAAAATTGAATAGGAAGCATGCAGTATTTGCTAGCAGCCTCCACACTAATAGAAAGAAGCATAGTTGTTTCTCTTCAAATTGGAATAAAATGGTTTGAAGGTACATTTTCAATTTAGATGAAAATTTAATAGAAATTTCACAGACAGAAAAGTGAAGCTTCGAAATTCAGTAAATGCTATTTGCAATTGCTATAAAGTGGATCTTATGATGACTGCTAATACAAAAATTCGTCGTAAGACGATCTAATCAGCTTTCAATCGATGGCGCCCAGCGTGGGTTTGAGATCGAACTTCTTCGTAGATTTTTTTTGGTACCTACTTTGATACACTGAAAAAACTGATCTGAAGTTAAGTTAATCAGCTGTGGGACTATGCTAGCAGAAAAGGTTTAGGCTAATTCTCGCAAGAGCGGATGCCATTTTTTGGATGGGAGAAAAGTTGCCTCGAAAATGCATAGTATTTTTTGATAAGGCTACTAATATACTGCCGATTGTGTCCATATTTTTATTTGGATTGGTTATGATAGTTTCCCGTTTCTATTCGTTTATTGACAATTTAGATAATCTATGCTTTATCAGAAGACCCACTTGTGATATGAAAACAACAACCAAAAGTTCAAATCTACAGTGTGGTAGACAAAGACTTGGTAAACAGGTTTGCTCTTGTGACATTATAGCTACAATGAATTTTAGAACGTAGTTCGCACTAGAAGTGCGGAGCATTGCTAAAAACTAGGTCTGTTCAAAGCGGACGAATAAATTTGCAAACACTTTTGTAGACGCCTAAAAGTAGATGGGAAAAGATATAGAGCAAGAATTAATCAGCGCTTAGAAAACTGATGTACCACATATTTAATATTTAACCACAAGCTCAGCATATATTGCTCCCATAGTCCAAGTTTATCCGCTCCAATTCAACATCTGTTTCTACGAGTTGGTGAAAAGTTCTACCAACAAAACACGAGTTGGTTAACGGTTTCTTTTAATCCTCGCCTTCTAAAAACTCGTGCTGTATTGAGGCGAGTAAATTTGGACAAAGTGAATACAGCTCTCAGCACTTTTATTTATTTTTAAAACTGTGGGTGGGTTAGTTACTTTGAATCGAAATGCTTCCTTAGAATTAAAACAATTTGAGTAGCCAAGACAGGGAACATACCTATATATATATGGAAAATGTTTGGATGAGATCTGTGGATTTTTGGAGAGCTCATCCAATTAAACGATATCAATACGTACCGGAACATCAAAGTACAAGACTCTAGCACATACAAGCACCGAAAGTTGTCTCAATTCTTCATTGAATTTGAGCATTGTGACCAGCTCAAAGCTATTGAAAAGAAAGGAACCGAAAGAAAAGGTACGAAGTATTCGGGTCGGCATCAAAGTGTTGAATATAAATCATAGGGAATTTAGATTCTAACCAGTGAGTATATTCCGTGTAGGGTTTGGAACTTCCACTAAATAATTCGTACCCAGGCTAGTCCTCAGGGCTTACTTCTATAAAAATTATAAACACATTTTCAAATAACTTCTTCTACTTCTTCATTAGACCTGATCCTAGTTAAGACTAATACATCCTCTGAGTTTCGGTTCGATCTGGTAGGGGAGGAGGCACAGCCGTCGTCATAAAAAATCATTTTATCCATCATAATATACGAATCCAGAGTCTCAGTGGAATGGACGTAACGGCCACTCAAAGAGGAACGGGTTTTTCCTTCAAATTCACAGTTATCACCACTTTTATCACCACAAATCTTTTCAAACACCTTCATGTGCTATTCGATCACAAAGGCCATATCTTTTTAACAGGAGATATCAATGCTAACAGTCGCTCACGGAGGTCAGTGAGAAATAAACAAGCAGGAAGAAATCTTTACAATTGTATGTAGTGCCTCTTCATTGCACATTTCAGATGAGCCTACTCACTTTAGTACTATAAACTGTCATGTTTTAGACATTGGTATATCTTAAAATAAAAATCAGATCGTGCATAAATAAGCTTTCTTCTGATCAAAAGCCAGTGCTTTTTCGAATTGAAGATATCTTCATCGAGCGTCAGTTAAAGAGAAAATAACTATCGACTGGCAAGCTTTCCGGACTTCTCTGTCCAATGAATTCAGCCAAGTGCACGAAACGGCATAAGATTTAGAGGAAACTATTGAGATGTTCGCCAGAAAAACCTCTCAAGGCAAATATACCGCCTCGATCTCAACTTCGACTCCGAAGACTTCCATGAATTCACTAACTCCATCAAAATCATCAAAAAGAAATCACATTCAAAAACGAGCTACAATAACTGGATATACTAGATTGAAGCAGGAAGCTAACCAGCCAAGAAATTTCAATCGAGAACTGACCAGCAAATTCATGAATGGTCAGTGAGAGCACTTCATGAGCAGCCTTGGTCCTAAAGTGGCACACTTTGGGAAATTTTTAAATATTTTAGAACTAAAAACAAACCGACCATGCCCCCCCATCCATGCGTTCTCTGGCTTGAAAAAGAGTCATCCAGATATCCGAGGCTTTTGCGCATTAAATAGAACTCCAGTTCCAAGATACTACTTCTTCGGACGACAATGTTGAAGAAGAAGAAAACACCGAGCAGAACGCGCTACATTTTCTGCATAGCACAGTTCAAAGAGGAGACTCCATTTCTTTATTATTTATTCATTTATTTATTAGCCAAACAAGGCATTAATTCAATACATATATGTACATATAAATATGAAATATCAAACTAATTTTTAAAAAAACTACAAATGAATACAACACTAATAATAAAAAAAGTGTAAGGTACAAATAAATAACAAATAAATAAATAACTAATTGAGCAAATAAATAAGTTTGAAATAGACAATAAGTAAAATAACAATGAAATAAAAGAATGGCAATTAAAAACGATAATTAAAAAAGAGCTTGAAAATTATGGTGTACAAATGGCTTGGATAAGGGAAGATTTGAAGGATAGCTTGGAAATCGTTGGGGAATAAAGCCATTGAAGACCCTGCAGCATCTATTCACCGGCTCATTAGCTGCATATATGGTGGAACATGGATATTCCTTTAGTAAACGATTGAACCTGGTGTTCCTTAAGAGGATATTTATCATAAATTTACTATTAAGGAATTAAATTCTAATAACGCCTCTAATTACGTCAAATGTGAAGCAGGCCGATATCATCATTCTTCTGGATGCAAGTGAAGTTAAGTTTAAATGACCTAGTCTAAACTCATATGGGGGTACATTTTCGAAGTCGGAAAGGTTGTACAGATCTCTTGGGGCGAAAAGTAGAAATTGTTTTTGGATGAACTCGAGTCTGTTATTGTGGATTTCAAAAAGGCTGGGTTCCAAATAATACAGGCGTATTCAAGAAGCGGGCGTACAAGTGCAGTGTATAATGATCTAGTGGCCCACAAGTTTTTAAACTCCTTGGCACGTCGTTTAATAAAACCGAGTTGCTTATTCGCATGGGAAAGAATTTTGTCGTAGTGCAAGGTGAAACGAAGTTCACATCCATGACAACACCAAGATCAACAACGCTATCAACGCGAGTTAATAAGTTGTTGGCGAGAAAGTAGGTATTCTGTGTAACCGTGGATTTACGGCTAAAACTTATAATTTGGCACTTATCAATATTCAGCGAGAGCTTGTTTATATTGCACCACTGAACAAGAGAATCAAGCTTGGGTTGAAGGAAAAGTGCATCAAATTTAGATTCAATGGTGTGGTACAGTTTGAGGTCGTCTGCATCAAGTAGGTGAGGTATGTTTGACAGGACGTCAGATAGATCGGAGATGAATATTTTAAAGAGAAGTGGACCAAGATGGCTGCCTTGTGGAACACCAGAGGTAGCAAATAAATTTTTTGATAAAACTCCTTGAAATTTAACGAGTTGGATTTGATTGTGGAGGTAGGAACTGAGCCAGCTTAGTAAAGATCCAATAAGTCCGAATTTGTGCAGCTTTAGGATCAATATAGAATGGTCAACTCTGTCAAAAGCTTTGCTAAAGTCAGTGTAGACTGCGTCAATTTAATAGCTTTTCTCTATTTTACACAAAACGTCCGAAACCAGGATTGTCAAGTTTGTGATAGTTGAGCGACCTTTTCTAAAGCCATGCTGTTGCTCATTCAGACGGGAGTCAACAAGTGGGGAAATTTTATTGTGTAAAACATTTTCAAAAAGCTTTGGAATGGAAGATAAAATAACAATGCCTCTGTAATTTTCAACACAGCGTCTATCGCCATTTTTGAAAATTGTTGTCACATATGAAAGCTTCCAAAAGGATGGGAAAACACCGGATGAAAGTGACCTGTCAAGGAATATATGCAGGGGTGTTATTAGCTGCTCTACACACTTACGCAGGAAGGTCGGTGGAAGAAGGTCAGGACCAGAGCCTTTGTTGCAATCGAGCTCCAAGATAGCTTTACGTATTTCTTCGCGTGATATTTTAATTTGGCTGACAAAAGTGGTTGGAGCTGAATTAGAAGGAGAAACATTTGAGTTAGATGGGTCTGATACATCGAAAATTCTTTGGAAATTATCTCCGAATAAATCGCAAATATCTTTAGGAGAAGCAGATGTGATATTATTATAGGACATTGACAATGGATAACCGGTGACTTTCCGCTTCATATTTACAAAATCAAAGAATTTTTTGGGTCGTGGATTATACTTTCAACGGCTTTCTTAATATAATTGGCATAAGCATCGCGAGACTTTGTCAAGAATTCCTTAGCTACTTCATCATAAGCTTCCTGAATAGTAGGATTAACATCAATATTTTCCTTCATTCGCTTATAATTTCACAAATGCCTAAGTTCCCTATCAAGCCATGCTGTAATCTTAAGTACATTTCTTTCAACGGCGTCGGATGTTTTATCGTAAAAAGTGGAAATGGCTTCCTCAAGATCTAACGTTGAAAGAGTATTCGTCCAATCTATAGAGTCAAGTACATGGTGAATACTTTCGTAGTCAGTATTAAGAAAGATATATACAATTGAATTAAGTAAATAGAATCAGGAGTGGCAAGTTCAACTGATAGTGCAGTGTGGTGTAAACTCAGTCAGGTAGTAGAAACGGAGTGGACATGCCCATAAAATTTACATTGAAGGGGATGGTAGTAATTTTTTGTCCACTCAACGTCAAATCTGGTCAAATCCAAGTAGTTCCCGTCCAATTTGACAATCAGAGCGAAATAGCGGAAAGGCAGCTTTAACATGCTTTGTGCGCGAGAGGATTGAAGGGGCTAATGGTGGAAAGTTATACCGTCCGTGTCCACTCCGTTTATACTATCTCACTGTGTAAACTATTTGAAAAAAGATGCTTTGCGTCATTAGTTGGACTTACCACTACTTCGTCCTAGGCGTTTGCAAAAACAAGATCCAGCCAATGACCGTTTTGATTGCAAGTTGGAAAGACAAATCGTTGCCGTAAAAAGTACTCGCAAGGTTGAAGTCATTTGAATCTGAATGGTTTACAGGGAGAAGAAATGCATCGTTTTCATCGGGGATAAAAAATAAGTTGGGACTATTGAAATTCCCTAAGAATATTATTTTGTCTTTTTCATTTAGAGACGTTGTAATAAAAGATATTAATTCATCGAAATGGTTGTAAACTGATTCGTCCGATCTAGGTGGAATATAGGCCAAACTAATATAAAGGAAATAGTTATTCTAAGAAACACGAATAACAAGGTATTGGAACAATACATTTGGGGTGATGTCAATAATCTCACGTGAAAGTGTGTAAAACCCCATCGCCTCGCGTTTGACCTGTGAAACAATAGTCACGATCGCTTCTGTAAATTGTCCAACTGCTATCAAGCAATCACTAAAGTGGCAGGATTTTGCGACTAGCTATAATTTATTTGATTTGCCTCTCATACCACTACAATTGTGATAAAAGAGTCTGAGTCCATTTAAAGAAGGTGTTATATTGGGATAAATGCCTGACAAAGTTGACTGCTTTTCAACGATAAGCAGTTGTCATTAAATTGTCAAGGGTGGCAGTATTCGTAGTTGCCTCGGTAAAAATATTCAGGGTTCCTTGATACAGAAAAATATTCAGGGTTCCTTGGTACGTCAGAAAACTTTAACATTCATAACGAATTAAGAATCCACGCAGTCATTAAATACATTCTCGACCGTTCACTAAAATTATCCGACACAATAAAAAAGTATCACACCTTCACAATAATTTTATGCACCCATTCCTCCTGAGGCAGCTCACAGATTAGATTGGACTCACCGCATTTATTTATGCCAAAAGTGGAGCAAGGGTGAAAACTCATGCCAGCTCCAGTAAAACACCATTTGACGACCGACATTCAAGATTCAAATGAGAAGACTAGCGCACAGATATTTTGAGTGCACAACAAAGTTATTTTAGTGAAGGGTTATCGTCCTTGTGTGAAGCGGAGCGGAAAATTTTGGTAAAACTCGACTTGATGCACCACAAACGGGAAATTTTACTACAAAAGGGCGAATCGGTGGTAGCAGGGGCCAAAAATTGTAGATAAACACACAAAAATATACAAAAACTCTAGCGCACCTGAACCGCTAGAAACACTAATGTTCGAAGAACAGTAGAAGAATTGTGCAGGTTTTGAGTGCATATTCCACCACATGCGCTGCTTATTACGGCCAAATTGTTTCAAATGCCACGTTTTACTTTTGTCTCAAGAATGCATTATAACTTATATGGTAGAAGGTTTCAGATATTACCACTGGCATGAATTTCAACGTTTATGAGAGCAAAACACGGGCTAATTATATTCGTTATCAGTTGCTTATATCACAAAATTTTGAAAGCAGCATCTCATATAATATCAATGAAGAAAATGCTCAGTGCCTGCAGCACTGTAACTGAAGTTGGAGTTTGGGGCTGCGATCCGAAAAATTTGCAGAACTTTGGGAATTGAAACATCGGTTATTTATTTTCATTGTAAATGTTTCCGGTATGAATACTAACTGTAAGCATTTATTGATACAAAAGTAGCACAACCGACTCGTGCTGGCAACCTTTCGCCAGTATCAAAGCCAAGAATATATCACATCTGCTTCACGTTGTTATATTACATTCGAAGTTATAGGAGTATAAAGAAATTTAGGATTACCTGCAGCGAGTTTTTTCAAATAATCGAAAGCTTAATATTTGCTGTTTATTGTCACTACAATATAATAACCAATTGAAAATTCTACGATAAAACCGCTTAATAAAGATATTGCAAACAAACACAAAACCAACAATAGCTGGCAACCCTATCATGGCTTTTCAACCAAATTTGGCTTGAATAATGTTTATAATAGGTTCCAGTAATTGTATGAAATTCGTATTGATTTCATGACTGCACTGGAAGTCATAGGGCAAAAAGTTTTATTTTCCTGAGCGAATTTTCAAAACCAAAGACACAAAAATTACCATAGCTGGCAGCACCAATCGAATTTTTCAACCAAATTTCTATCAAACAGAGTTTAGAGTAAGGTTCAGCTACTGTGTCAATTTCATGAAAATCTGGTAACTTATTCACATTTCATAGGGCAAAAAGCATTTTTTTTTTCTTTGTAATTTTTCAAGATGGCACCACTGGAACAGAGTTGCCTACAATTCAAAATCGCTTCTATCAGACCTGGCCCTACTTAAGTCCAATGCATTCTGTAAATTTCAATTCTATCTAATTATTGATTCGTGAGTTCCCGTGAACAGAAGTTTTTGAAGCTAAAAATATAGGTTAACTGAGAAAGGGTTACCGTTCTTGTCCGACATGAAATTTCCAAAGTTTTACTTTGACTGTGTAGATTGAGCATAAGATTTGTATACAGATTGGTTGTATTGTAGAAACGGACATTTTTTAGGATATTCGATGGTTTGAATGTTTTCACTTCCAAATTTTTATTTTTTCAAATTTAAGACACCAAAATTATCATAGCTGGCAGCTCCAACCGAATTTTTCAACCAAATTTCTACCAAACGTGGTCTGAAGTAAGGTGCAGCTACGGTGTGAATTTCTTCAAAATCTAACGATTGAATCAGAATTTATAGGGCTAAAAACAGTTATCTTTTTTTAGTGATTTTGCAAGATGGCACCACTGGCACAGAATAACCCGCATTTCAAAATCACTTCTATCAGACCTGGTCCTATTTAAGACCAATACATTCTGCAAATTTCAATCAATTCTGTTCATCGGATCGTGAGTTTCCGTGAACAGAAGTTTTTGATGCTAAAAATATAGGTAACTTGGGCAAGGGTTACCAGGCGTGCCCGTCATACCATATCAAATTTTTTTTTTTGTTTATGTAAACAAAGCACAAAATTTACATATGAGTGGCTTGTTTTTTAAGAAACGACATTTTTTCAAGAGAGACGATGATTTGGAGGTTTTCACTTTCAGTGCCTGCCCTAGCTACAGGGTTGCCAGCACGCTCATTAAAACGTACACTAATCTACAACTAAATAAAACAAACATGTCCTGAAAATTTCGTAATCATGGAATAGCTCTGTCAAAAGTTATCGCAATTTAAAAATTTTCAAATTTTCCCGTTCTCTTTTTAGGCACCCAGCGCACACATGGGGTTAAAAAATTCCAAAACATTATCCGACTCACATGTAAAACTTGTTCAAAATTTATGTCATCAACTTTATTTTTGCAAAAATTATTTGTGTACGGAATAATAGGTATATTAAAAAAAATCACTAAAATGGCCGCCGGCGCCAAAGGGTTAAAGATTATTAACTTTTTGTGAGACCTGGCACTATTCTGCATATACATCAATGTGTTCTGAAAATTTCAGCTCAATCGGATGGCGCGTTCCTGAGATTTTTTCACTGAAATTTTTTGATGATATATATATATATATATATATATATATATATATATATATATATATATATATATATATATATATATATATATATATATATATTTATATATATATATATATATATATATATATATATATATATATATATATATATATATATATATATATATATATATATATATATATATATATAGAAATATGAATTTTTGGCCAAAGTGATTTTAATACTAATGTTCTTCTTCGAACATTAGTAAAAACTTTATGCCAAGACAGCACCCTTACAAATAAACAAACACAAAACACATCCAAAAACAAACACAACCACAAAAACACAATTATACTAGCCACACATCTATCGGCAAAATGGTCTAACGGCTATGAGGGGCACGTAGTTAAGTTTAGCCAAAATTTTAAACTGAAAAGGTGGATAAAGAAAGCATCGATTCATTTCCTTTTTTTCCTAAAAGCGAAAAATTTTGAGAAAGCTACGGGGATCGCCCCTTTATTCACCGAAAATCACAAATGCTTATTTCTCGTAAATTTTAATACGTCCTTGCTCAGTTCGCAATGGTCTAATGTTAAGTCCGAATTAATGACAAGTCGAAATTTGAAAAAAAAAATCTAAAAGCAGCTTTTTAGTTCAAAAAGATAAAGCAGATCAGCTGAACAAAATACTGCAAGAAAAATACTATTTTTGAAACTTGTTTACACTAGTTGCAGGCTATACCTTACGATTAAATTATATAAGAGTTAATTACTAATTGTTCGTAAAAAGAGGCATACAAAAAAGAAAAAGAAAGAAGAAAAATGTGCGAATAATCCATAGTGCTTTCATAACTATTTCAATCAAAACTGATTATCTGTAAACTCATCACTTACTTTGAATATCCCCAAGGATACATTATCGACTGCGCATACGAATGAAACGACAGAAAAAATTTCACGTTTGGACTAAGTTTCTTCAAAGTATTTCGTATTGCTTGAGTCTCGGGCTCCGAAAATGGTGCTTCTCCTTGAAAAGTATTTTTGCCTAAATGATGCATCCCTCCTTCCCAATGGAAATCATAGTTACGATTACAATCCGTACCGACATATTTGCAGTCCGGTGTAGGTCGTCGGTTTTTTCTCCACGATAAGTTCTAGATATGATTGAAATTAGGTAGAATGTTTTATTTTTTAATTTTGTATTTTTAATTTGGAGTTTGTACATCAAATTAATCATCCAACTTAGACTGACCTCTTAGATTTTACAGAGCATAGAATTAAAAAACAAATTTGACCAAATTTCATTTTTCGATAATTTGATATTATGTCTTAAACTGATAGAATGAATAACAGCCAAGAGTATTTTGATTAAAATTGATACTCCTTTTTTTGGGTAGCTAAACAATGATTAAAGGCTAAGTGTTTGGGTAATTAAAAACAAACAAATCTACCAGCTCACCTTTTCATGCGTATACTCATATCCATCAGCATTGACGACTGGTACAATCACAAATCCTATTTTCTTCAGTACATCAATGTTCCGGAAACATTTCTCTGTCAGTTGGTAGATACAAAACAGTGCTGTCGATATCGTGATCCATTCTCTTCCGTGTGTCCCAGCCTCGATGAAAACCCATTGTTTGTTCTCCTGTTTCGTATTAGTCTTTCGCAAATCAATTTTTATTGCTTTCAGAGTTCGTCCTTCGAAGGAAGTTCCGATCGTAAAAACGGTTACGAATTTACTATAACGCCGATTCAGATAATCCAAATAACTATTAATATCTTTATGCCTTAGATATTCACCTAATATATTCGGCTTACGGATTTCCATTCCGGCAAATAGATACCGTAAAATACCAACAAATGCACTATACAACGCAAATATATCTTTCCGAATTTTGGCACAAGGAATTTGATTTGATTCGAGGCAAGAGAGAAGGTTTTCGATAGGAACGTTTGAAAACTATGACACTGACAATGTACAGGATGTTGTACACTCGTAAAATAACAACCGATTATGCTTCGAAATGAGATCATAGAGCCCATGCTCCTTGAAATGTTAATCGTACGTTTTTTCGAACTTGCCTACGCTGAACTCTTTTGCGGTTGTTTGTATTTAGTAGACTCTGGGAGGATATGTACAAAGGTTCCATAGTCATGTGCTAAGCTGTTGAATGTTAGAACAGTGATGCATACGATTTATTGCCACGTACACTGCAGTCAATGATTGTTTCCGCTGAAAACTCTGGAGTGGCTTGTCTTGAAATAGATCAGAGGCAAAAATTAAAGATATTTAAGCTAAGCTCTAAGTAACACATCCACTTAGAGTGGAGCCAATTTCAGTTTTGTCGTCTAAAACACAAGCGTATACTTTCCAGTTGAAGCATGATTTACTAATTGCGGATCAGGAAGAATATGGGCTTTTTAATGAAAGTACTTAATTCGAATGAATTTTTGAACTGATTCGCCTTTCAAATTATGTACTTAAGTTGTCAGCTATGGGTATGATCCCGTTTCTTAGGACTTAAACAAGAACTTAAACCAAGAAGATCGAAGAGAAATACGAAACTTGCATGGAGCATAACTACTTGTGCCACTCACTGTTCTCTTCGAAGTAAATGAACCTGAACAAATTTATTCGTTATTAAGTGACTTTATGCACGGAGAAAGGATTCAACTCTAATATGTATGCATACACAAATTTGCTTTGTCATGAGCTTCAGGGACATTATTACAAAACATTACGTCTTCGTCTTTTCCTTGCACCAACAATTCTACGATAACTATTAAAACTTCCGCAATCGTACCAGTCACCGGTAATGAAATTATTTTGTTCGCACTAATCTTTTTGCCACATTCATCTCACCTGCTGCCCGGTTAAGCCATGAGACCACTGAACTATTGAAATCAAAGCAACGATAAAACTAACCGAGTTGCAGTTGAAGACGTTTAAATAAGTTTGGTTTTTCGTTTTTCGTTTTTCGTTTTTTAGTCATTTTGGAACAAAACTGTCTTTGTAGGATTATAAATAAAGGGGGTAGAGAGAGTATAGGTACAATGCAATTGTTATGCGATTGATGGAGTGTGATAAGGCAACAGACTGGGCGGCTTTTGTTACAGAATTATATAAAGCTGATACGGAAGGGGCGGCTGCTTAAAAGAGAAAGGATGGCTGTCTACACTCATACTCTTGTGGTTTATAGTTAGCTTGAGCCACTAACTTGAAAAATTGGCAAATAATGTCCTCTTCTGATTTGAATTGCTGATTAGTTGCTTTGGAAACAGTTTAAATTCAGTTGGTATTTTATTTTGTTTCAGAGCTTTATATGCATTTTTGGAGTTAAGTTAAGTTTCAACCTTGTGTGGTCAAAAAAATTGATTTTATTTTGTTTTTGCATTTTCGGATAGATACATACGGAAAAATAGATACATGTTGATAGATACGGTAGATACATGAATTACGAAAGTTATCCCTTAAAATAGGGAGTGTTGTCAAGCGCGCTGAGCTGCCATCGCCCACCGCGCTGCACCGCATTTTTTGACCTGGTGGAAGTGATTGAAGGCAGACGGGTTAAGGAATGATCACAAAATTTTTTAAAGTTGGGTGTTAAAGGCTTGTTCATGGCTGGTAGCAGAATCATTAAAAAATATTAACAATCTTTCCTTTTACACAGCAATTTGTAACCAAAAAAAAAATGGTAAAAATCGTTTTTCTTTTCCAAAACTGCATTACTTTTTCATTTTTCATTTTTTTTTTCACAATTCTGTTTCATATCATCTGAATCGACGGCAGGACTTCCACCAGCAGCTAAAATCTGTTTGGCGCGCCGTCATTGCTCATTCAATGAGGAAAATACTGCCCTGCTTAGCATAAACGTTCAATCTACATTTTTGTCATTTCTGAGTTAACAACGGATTCAAAAACTGCATACTCTAATACATCATTCTGCAAAAGGTGAAAAACCTATCTTTTGTGGCAGTATATTAAAATTCATCTTGAAAAATGCACTCTCCATATACTTCCAATACAAATCAAAACACAAACCATTGAATATCTCGAAGGTATTGTACTAAAATGTAGGTAGAACATTTATGCTAAACAGGGCAGATAAGAGGAATCATGTATGAATCGATTGGGGAAATATAAGCTGCAAATAACATTTTTACTATACTTTGTTGACTTAAAGTTATCCATTTTTTTTTAGCTTTCAAGACCAAATATTTCAATTTAAGGGGTAACACCTATGTGGAACGCTGTTTTCGAGGGTGATTTTTTGCATTTTTTTCCAAGGAAACTTTATATTTGATTGAAAAAATAATTACATGGCTTTATTATACATGTTTTGAAGTATACAAATTAATTTTTACAACGTCCTAAAATACAAAATGGCGGCTGTACCAGGCTACGAGCATCAGACGATTTTTCAAAGATGCCTCAACGGCCCGCAACTTTTCGTCGTCGCAAATGGTCTGAAACACAAAAATCAAAATTTTTCTTAAAGTTTGAACTAAAAGCAAAGAAAGTACGTACGGGTTTTCAAAAATATTGAATTTTGAAAGATTGGCGTACGGTTTTCAAAAAAAAAAATTTTTTGGAAAAACAAATCGTACAAAATCAGCCGTAAAAATGAAAATTTTCAATTTATCAACAAAATCGTACGTACTTCCCTAGAAAATGATGTTGTGAAGCTTGCACCAAAATTTCGAATTGATCGGATACAAATTGGCTGAATAATCGTGCGGGCCGTATCAAAAAATGTGATTTCGAGAAAAACGCATTTAAAGTTTGAAAACGAAGGGCGGCTCTTTCACGTTTCTCGTTTTCGCTTTGTGGATTTATTGCCTTTTTTGTGGCAAATGTTGGTCTACTACCTGTCATACTGAATGATAATTTACTAATGAGAAAAGTCGCTAAGGGATACCTGTGGTAGGTATAAGGACTTTGGAGCAGAGCGTGCCGTACGCGCGCCGCATAGGCCCCGACCGCACGTTGGGGCGTCCAACGTTTATGCTCATAACTCGGAAAAAAAAATTTTATTTTTGAAAATAACTTAAGACGTTATTCTAGACATGTTTCCCTGCCATTTTAGCAAAAACAAACAAATAGATTTTTTTGAAATTTCTACATAGGTGTTACCCCTTAAAAACCAATTTTCCCTTTAGAAGCTAGATATATTTTAATTTCTTGATAGATATCAGAGATTAATAGGCTCGGAAAAAGAAAAATTATCCTCGAAATATCGATATCTGTCAAGAAATTAAAATATATATATCCAGCATCAAAGGAAAAAAGTTGTCTCTAAATTAATATATATATATATATATATATATATATATATATATATATATATATATATATATATATATATATATATATATATATATCGTCGCTGTGAAATCAAACCGGCATATCTGCAAAATACACATTCTTCACTAGAGCGCTTTAAAGTTTTCGCATGTGGGCTATTTCCACGTGAATGCAAAGCGGCAAAACACCATTAGACGGGTTTTTATTCAACTTTACGATATGCCGATGCGACATAAAAATAGAGGGGAAAATAAGGAATTTTTTGATACCAAAAACTCAAAAACTCAATTTTTGCAGATATGCCGGTTTGATTTCACAGCGACGATATATATATATATATATATATATATATGTATATATATATATACATATATATATATACATATATATATATATATATATATATATATATATATATATATATATATATATATATATATATATATATATATATATATATATATATATATATATTGCGAAGCACCCATAAATATATTCTTCAGTACAGGAACCAGTAGATTATCAGCATGAGTTACAGAATCGCTGTGTGCAGCCATCATTTCAAAATGTATTTTTCAGATCTAGAGCCTTTGGGAAACTATACCTGTCAACTAAAGAGCTAAAAGGTCAGCCTTTAAAGTTCTGAGAAAGTTAAAAATGTCCGAAAGCTCAGGCTGGTAGCATGTAAAAATCAACACTCTGTTGGCTTATGCAAGTAGGTGACTCCTAACTGGGGGAACTATAACCAAACACTAAATTGAAGGGAGTGCGGGAGGATACTCTAATCGGCCCAGATGCAAGGCGTCGATTCCCTTCTTCCATTTTTATCCGGAAGACATTATGAAGATGTGGTATCGCCCTTGAAAGACAAGCATGGCATCGCTAAGTAGGGGAGTATGAAGGGTTCCCTTCGTGTGTAAAGGAGTGATCAGGCTAAGGGCTCTGAATAGAAAGACCCTGAGCCCACCAACAACACAACGCGAAGTAGGTAATCTTTTCTGAAGTGCATCTGATCGAAAGTTAGATGCGTAGTCCTTCTCAGCTGATGGGTCAGGTTCGGAAGCACTTCTTGACTCTGGAAGATTTTTCCTTTAGAAGCTAGATATGTTCCAATTTTTTGACAGATATCGAAATTTCGAGAGCTATCTGTCTTTTTTGTCAGGATCAATTGCTCAGAACAATAGTTTGATAAGTCGTATCTGATTCATCCTGATTTCATCATTGAAACAGTTAGTTAAACTAATAAAAAAAACTCCATCGCGTCAGAACCGCTAGAAAACTGAATTTCGAAGAAATTGTCTTTGAGTGACCAAAATATGTGGAAAGACGTAACACACTTTTTTGTAGTAACATTTCAAACATTTCTTACCTAAAGCAACAAAAACCATTTCTTGACAGCATCTCCTATAACATGAATGATGCAAATTTTCAGTGCTGGCAACACTTTTCCAACGAAGCAGCAATAAGTCTACCATAGCAATCTCATAAGTCTACCATAGCAAGCTCATTTCATCGAAAGTTTCAGCGATTAAACGTTGTTTGAGGCTGCCGCCATCCGAAAATTTTTCAAAACTTGGAAAATTTGATCAATGGTTCCTTATTTTTGTTTTCAATGCTTTGTATCCATCATGGAAGCATCTGTTGGTAAAATATTTACGAAAATGTATGGTGCTGGTAGCTCTATGTTACCAGCACAGCCAAAAATACACCAAATCTGTTTCACGTTAAGTTAAACATAACCTGTGAATTTCGTTTCGATTAAATGACTGCGCTGGAAGCTAAAGGGGTGAAAACAATATTAAGGTTACCACCCTCAAATCGTTTCAATTTTTTGAGATCTCAATATTTTTCGTTAATTGTCATTACGGGATCATTCTAATTTGAAAATTTAATGACAACATCGCTTAGTAAAGAAATGCCAAAAATTTCAAAAAAAGCCATAGATGGCAACCCTATCATAATTTTTTTAAGAAACTCCTACGAGACTTGGACTACAACAAGGTCCATTAACTACATGAATTTCGTTTTGATTTCATGACTGGATCGAAAGTTATAGGGGAAAAAACATTATTTTCCTGATCAATTTTACAAGATTTAGGTGGCAAAAATTACCGTAGCTGGCAACTGAATCTAAATTGATTAACCAAATTTCTAGAGTAAGAATTGGATGCTGTGTCAGATTTGTTAAAATTTGTTGGCTGAATCGGAAGTTGTAGGCAAAAAAGCAGTTTTCTCGCAGTTAATTTTCAAGATGGCACCACAACCACAGGGTTGTCTGCATTTCAAAACCACTTCTAACAGACCTGGTCCTTGTTAATACCAACATGTCCTCTAAAATTAATAATGATCGTATTATCCGGTCATCAGTTATCGTGAACAGAAGTTTCGAGTGCCGAAAATAGATGTAATTTGGTGATGGGTTGCCGTCTTTGTGCAAGTCGAAATTTTGAAAATTTTAAATCGACATGAAATCGACTGAAATTTATCATTAATTCGAATTTTTTTGTCAAAAAGCAAAAAAATTTCAGGAGGGTGGATGATTTCAAGGTTTTTTTTCACGTGCTTGCCGTAGCTACAAAGTTGCTTGCACAGTCATAAATGTATGTATAGTTTTACGTATGTATAGTTTTAGTCAACATCAATACGCTCTGTGAATTTCACGGTGATCACGGTGTCAGAAATTATGACCAATCAAATTTTGAAAAAAAATACTTGTCTACTTTTGGCACTCAGAGCCCAAATAGGGTTGATAATTTCCAATTATTTGTAATTAAGAAGCATAAAACACACAAGATTTTCTTTCTCAATACTTACTTTTAACAAAAATGTACTCTGCATAGAATTATAGGGGTACATGAAAACTCACTAAACTGCTCGCCGCCGCCCAAAAAACAATCTAAGTTTTAACAAATTGTGGACCTAATCCTTTTATATACATCTATTTCCTCCAAAAATTTCAGCTCGATCGGATCGGCCACTCCAGGGATTATTTCCCTTAATTTTTTTGCTGATATATATATATATATATATATATATATATATATATATATATATATATATATATATGTATATATGTATATATATATATATATATATATATATATATATATATATATATATATATATATATATATATATATATATATATATATATATATATTTAATTAGCATTTGAATCAATGAATTCTACGATTGAGTACAGCAATCGAAACTAGCGATCAAACCCAGCAATTGAAATGAACAATCGAGTAGAATAATCAAGCATATCGATTGCTCTGTCGATTATTTTGTGACGTTAATTGCGATTATCTCGATTGCTCTCTTGATTGCTTTGTGGTATCAATTGCGATTATCTCGACTGTTAAAACATCTTGCAATTGCCCATCACTAGAGTGAAGTTGCCCTAGCATCTGAAGAGGAGGACTTGACCTTAATTGGTAATGATGAGGATACTTCCACTTGATCTCCACCATTTCAAAGTAGCAAGAGCTATCCTGGTACCCAGATGGTCAAAAATAGGAGAAAATTTAATAGTGATCCAATAAGTAGGGGTTGTAAACAATGGATTTTGCGGGTTATACGTCAATTAATAGAGAAATATCAATAGTCGACAAACTGGAGAAACCACAAGTCTATATTCTTGCCAAGAATATCATTAATGTCCTTTTTGGTTATAATTTTTATGACAAGGATAATATAGCTGTTCAAATCGATCAGTGAACTTACTGGTTTGTTTCTTGCTAAATTGCGTACGAATTCTCCCTGTAACTTAGTCAAGCATGTAGTGGCTACAGCTACTAGTCGTCGCGTGCTTCTTGTTCGAGGAACTGGCTCTACTGCTCATAATTAAGTGGGAGGCAGCTCCAAAACACACAATCGAGATGATGCATTCTTTGATTTCATCTTGATCTACAACTTGTCCATCGCAAATGTCGACAATGATCTGACCTTCCTCTCGCCAAATTGGAGACAGGTTCGTGATTTTACCTTAGTAATATCCTAAATGAACTAGCGGCTATAAATTTGCTTGATGGTTCTTGTAAAGAATCCCGAATTGTTGCTGCATTTTTAGAGATGTTGAGACATAGAAGTATTTGGGACTACTGTATAGCTGACGAACTGGCAAGGCTTGGCACCTTATAGCCGGAGGTACCATACCCTATTTCCATAGGTACAACGATGTCATCGCCACAAGTAACAATCAGAAAGAACTATCGTGAAGACGGTAGGAAGTTCTGGGCTGAAGAATCTCTCTGTGTAATCGCAAGACAGTCTTGGGTCTCCGCAGACAAGAACCCCACTAGCTTTAACAGCAACCCGTATTGCCCTTTGTTGTGACCTCTTACCTCAAAGTATAGCTCATAGGATAGAAAACGTCAAGATTTTTGCCAAAACCGTGGCTTTGAGGATGAAGGGGAGTCCGTTTTCCATCTGCTGGTGCTCAGCTCTGAGGAGGAGAAGAATGGCATCACTTGAGGTGCCCTTCTTTTCTGGTTTGACTGATATATCTTTAATTGTATTCAAGAGTATTGTACATTACCTCAAAGCAACGAAATTTTTTCCAGAATACAGTGATTAAGGAAGTGTTTATCCGTGGCATCACAACGGGCCTCCACTGTGCCAACACAAGCCTTTCGGTAATAATCCCTTCGATTGCCAGCTACTTGACCTGACCTTCTGTTGGTACGAAAATAATGAGCAAGTTTGATGCTGACAACCCTTTGTCATGACCTATTTTAGGTCAGGTCGCTTGAAATCGTGGACCGACCTAAATTTAGGTCGGTCCGCGAGTGTTTACACCACGAGGACTAAAATATTTAGGTGGAATTTGGTGTTTAGTCCGCGGTCTAAACGTGCGGTGTATACGCTACCATAATCTGTGAATTTCAATTGAGACTAACTATCGGATTTTGAGTTCATATGAAGACAAGTTTCGGTTGCTACATAAACAGGTCATTTGGTGCAATGCTACCGTTCTTGAGCGATGAGTATTTTTGAGAATTTCCATTTGACTGTATAGAAAAAGCATCAAATTTATTTAAATGGCCTAGGAAACCATTCTAGGACCGACCTTTCATCTTATCGGCAACTAGGCGATTTATTACTTTAATTGCGAAGGTCCACCAACTAGCTTCCTCGGTTTACAATTTATTGAAGCATAAAGTAGTGTGTATGTTGGAAGAAGTTAGTTTTTAGAAGTTTTTTTTTACATGTGAATACGTCAAAAAAAAAGATTTCATTAAAGATTCATCATTTCGTGAAAATAAAAGAAAGTCAAACTAGGATTATAAAACAAAATTTGTTTATTTGATTACATTCAAACCTTAACCAACATTTTTGCTTCAATACACTTATTTGATTCAACGTTTCCGATTTATATACAAATAAAAATGTTAAGTTCTCACAAGAGAAAAAGAGTACATAAAAAGTGCTCTAACAACGGTAGTGTAAGAACCCAATAAGTTTCCATTAGACGTTCCTTGGAATTTTTGCCCCTGCTTTTTTTTATAATATGTTTAAGCATGCCTTCAATGCAAGTCCAAGACTTTTCTACTAAAGATTTAATTTTCGTTGGGGGAGGATCGAAACCGTAACGATAGTCTTCTAATTCCATTACTAACGAAATCGGAATATTCGCAACACCGAGAGCGTAATCGTGGCTGCAACCAGCAGTTGGATAAAGAATCTTTGATGAGGATCCTAATTTGTATATTGTTTGATGAACTCTTTCGGCTTCATCTGCACCAGCTTTGGCTACTGCGTGCACTTCTCTCCAGTTCTCTGGCAAAATACTGATGGAAGTTTTAGCATTTCGATATTTTTCACGTGTGAAATGAATTGAAGTTTACTTACAAATCAAAACTGTGAAAAAATTTCACTTACCTTTTATTATACCCCCATGGATACATCAGATACCCTCCAAAGGCATGTAGAGTTAGGTACATAAGAGCTCTGTCTGAAATTTCCAACATGATATCTGCGACAATCTTTGTTTCTATTTCAGAGAATGGTTTCGGGCCGTGGTACATTATATTACAAGGATCATCTGAAGAGCCAATTAGATCGAAATGGTAATCGAAATTCCTGTTCGCATCAACTCCATAGCAGCCATGGTCCTGTTTCGACCGAGTTTTTCTCCACATCCTTTCGTACGTGTCCGTGTACTCATAGCCATCAGGATTGACCAAAGGCAAGATCAAAAAATGCAAATGCCCTAGGTATTGGGCAGACTTGCGCATATTCTCTACCAAAGTATGCATAATGTACAGGGCAGTTGCCGGTGAAATCCATTCACGTGCATGAGTCCCAGCGTCGATAAAAACTATTTTCTTGCGTTCTTTAGAACGTTGACCTATGAAAATAGTCTGTATAGACCGTCCTTCATAAGATTTGCCTAGTTCTTCAACCTCCACGAACGCTGGATATTTTTGTGCTAAGAAATTCATATACTCGTAGATATCCGCCATCCTATAGTATTTATTAAAATCAATTTTTTTTCTTGACAATATATATTTTTTTAAAAGAGGTGCTTGGTGGAGAATATCGTTTTCTAACATATAGTTGGTTACATTAGTCACTGGTGCACAATAGAGTATATCATGCACTTGCAACTGCTTCTCAAAATATAACTGTTGGTCGGGCGAAACAAGAACATTGCCAGTTTGATTTATATGTCGTGAAGAGGTGAGTACATCGAAGCCTTTATTATCAACGAAACTAAGCAGAAACTTCCTTTGAAATTCCGTCGCTGGTTGCACTTGATATACCTTATGCCTATTGATTAAAGAAAAATTGAAGATAAGCAGAGAAATGGTGTGCTATGTTTATTTATCTACTACCAGTCGAGCTTCTTCAATGCTTCCGTGAAATAAAAAATATTGAATAAAATTATAATAACACGGAAAATTTTATTTGATGCACCAAATTTCATATTAAAAACATATTGACATCTAAAATTTAGGCTATCGACGCACTGCCTTGTTTAAGACGGTTACTGCGTTTAACGTTACAATTCACCATGGTCAAGCCAGTACTTGAAAAGGAAAATCTCTTGTATTTTAAGAAAATTCAAAGATTCGGTAATAAAAACAAACGTTTGTGGTCATTTACTGAAAAGAACAAAGGCATTTATACTTGTAAAAAATTTGAATATCAAAAAGACAACAGAACCAGCCATCAAAAGAATTGACAAAAAAAATAAGTAAACAGCCAGAAAAGAAGTGATCTTTAATATCAGCAAATCAGTTAAGAGAACGTAAACGATCCTTACGAATATCTTCAAGCAAATTGATGAAATTCTTTTGAACCCAAACCTTGTGAAAAGTACTGATTGGCTTGAGCATTTTGGAAAACATTTTGTGTCTGTTGATCATGAACGCGCCGAGGACAAAAATATTGGATCATGAAGAAATTTGCAGAGCGTATTGATGTTGACTAAAACTATACACATATGGGCTTTCAGAACTGTGCGGACAACTTTGTAGCTACGGCAGGCATGTGAAAAAATCATTTAAATCATCGAACCTCTTGGTTTTTTTTTTTTGACAAAAAATTCAGATTATTGATAAATTCTAATGTTTTTCACCATGCCAAATTGAATTTTTCAAAATTCTGAGTTGCACAAGAACGGCAGCCCATCACCAAGTTATCTCTTTTTTCAGCACTCGAAACTTCTGCTGACGAGAACTGACGACCGGATAATCCGACAAGATTAAATTTACAGGACATGTTGGTATTAACTGGAAAGGTATGATAGAAGTGATGTTGAAATCCAGGTAACCCTGTGGCAGTGGGGCCATCTTGTGAATTCACTGCGAAAAAAACGGTTTTTTAGCCCATAACTTCCGATTCAGCCAACAAATTTTAACGAAATTCACAGAGTACTTGAACTTTTCTCGAAGCGACATTTGGTAGAAATTTGTTAACAACATTAGAATAGAGTTGCTAGCTATAGTAATTTTTGTCCAGTCTCTTTTGCATAAAAAAGGAGTCAACTTCGGAATGAGAGATAATAAGCTGAATTTTCGTATGTACCTTCGTTTTGGCGTTCTAAAAGTTGCCTCAAAAGTTTCATAAAATCTCGTGTCTGCGTCGTAAGTTATTCAAGGTCAAAGGTAAAAAAAAACAGTTCTTCGCGATTATCTTGGTTTCTATTGCTTCAATGATGCTAACATTAATCAAAAAAATTGTAGAGCATAAAGTTTGCGATAAATTCTATTTGAAACATTTATTCAAGCGCACAACTGTTTTTGCGATAGGGCTGTGAGAGCGCAGCGCTCAGCTATACGTACTGTAGTGCAAAGTCAACCGTGAATATCGGTGAATACTACCTTAAATTTTGAATCATTTGCATTATTTATCAGTTAATATATTGTATTTAATAGCATTTTACATATTTTTAATAATTCCATTTAATAATACTTACCCACTGTGTGTAATGAAAAGCTGATTAAATGAAAAACTTTTGGTATATCTTAATTATTGAAAGTAGATTTTAAGTAGAAAAATAGTTAAGTAGCTTATCTTTAAAATGTGTAAGTTTTTAGATATTACATAATATATTAGACTTATAATATTATTATATATCTCAAAGTTATATTAATTTATTCAAAGTAAATTTTAAGTAGAAGTAAAACGAGTTAATATATTTTAATTTTATCTTTATTCAGCAGCTGTACATTTCTTACGATTTAAATTGAGATGCAGTGAAAATCTATAAAAATTAATAATTTGAAGCACAAGAGTATTGATTTTCGTCTTCTTTGTCGTCATCTTCTGGACGTTCCGGAATTTCTGTTATATCGTTATCATCTTCGTTTGCCTGATTTGTTTATTTTTTTATTTTCGTACCAAGTTTTTGATAATATATTAACGAGTATGTAACCAAAAGATATGATAGTGTATGATCCTACTTTTCTCGTAATTACTACGTCAGTTAAATATTTTTGTTGAAGTCTTGCTATGATACTCCGTAGGACATCTTTAAGCTCTTTTCATGTGAATTGTTTATCTTCATGGTTTTCTATGTAACAAAAAAATTTCCTTCATTGCTTCAGTAATTTGATTAGCTTCACGAGGCTTATTCTCAGTAGATGGTGCTCCATTCAAGAAATTAGTACAGCGAATAGTATGGTACTTTGTTTCAGCTGCGATCAAGTCATATTCACACAGTAAACGATCCTTGACTGATTCTCTTAAAGAATCCTTTCGTTCTTCTGGTATATACAAAAATTTGACTGGTTTGTACGATAACTGACTGGTATATACGATAATTCGACTGGTATATAGGATAATTTGACTGGACTATAGCTCTTTCAAAAGATTTGCTCTTTTTTTTAAAGACCTGGTTCGTATAGCTCTTTCAAAAGAGTTGCTCTTTTTGATTGGCTCGCTCCTGAGCGATCCATCACTGATTTCAGTAACAGATCACTATCATTTGAAAATTTAATGGTAGCATCTCTCAATACAAAAATTTCTGTCGCTGGCTGCCCATACTCATTTTGCAACCAAAAGTCTATTGAACTGACCTTGAATTAAGAGCAGCCTACTGTGTAAATTCCGTTTTAATCTAATGACTGCAGCAGTCCCCCCAATCATCATTGGGGCACTACAGCCCGAATCGAGCCTTAACCTCCTTAATGCTTTGCCTCCATTCGTCTCGGCTCAGTGACCGCATCCTCCAGTTCAGTGCTCCCAAAAGTGACCTGCTGTCAGCATCTATCGAATCCTCCCAGCGCTTACCGACTGGCCTGGCTCCGCTCACTCGCCTCTTGAGACACCGCTTGGGGATTCGATTGTCGCTCATTCGTTCGACGTGGCCAGCCCATTGTAGTTTTTCTAGTCGTATGACGGTAGAGACTTCCGACTCGTCATATATGGTATACAGCTCGTTGTTGTATCGGATTCGCCATCCATCTTCTTCCCGTATTGGACCGAAGACCCTTCGCAATACCTTTCTTTCGAACGTATTCAAGGCATTTTCAGACTCCTGGGTCACCAGGTTTCGCTTCCGTAGCATAGCACAGGTCTGATAATTGTTTTATAGATGCGAAGCTTCGTATTCCTGTGTACGCATCGAGATTTCAAAGTGGGAAGAACCGAAAAGAATGTCTTGAATCCGTCGTTTGATTTCGTCAAGCTCATTCCCATCATTCGAGAGGTTCGTCCCTAGGTACACGAAGTTCTCTATGTTTTCAAGGTTATAGTCGCCTATCGTTATGTTTTGTCTTATTGGCGTCCTTTTCCTTGATTGATTGATAACTTTTATTTTTCGTTCGTTGATTTGAAGTCCAACTTTCTTGGCGGTTTCGTCTAGAGCTACAAATACTTCCTTGGTGTCGTTGGACGAACGTGACATAATGTTGATGTCATCAGCGTAAGCTACTAGCTGTGTTGATTTATATAAAATAGTTCCTCTCGTGTCAACGGGGATTTTTCTGATGACATACTCAAGCGCTAACCTAAAGAGCTAATCCATCTCCTTGTTTTAGCCCTGTATTTGTCGAAAACGAGTTGGCCACACTATTCTGAATCAGCACTTGTGACGTGGAGTCGGCCATGGTCATTTTTCCCAATCGAAACAGCTTTGCTGGGACTCCGAACTGCAGCATGATGTTATATAATGCAGTTCGGTTGATGCTGTCGTAAGCTTGTTTGAAGTCGACGAGTATTTGAAGGCCATCAATGTTGAATTCCCAGCATTTTTCCAAACTTTGTTCCACCAGTAAAAGTTATGTAGTATTAAGCTTTTATTTTGCTGAACTATAATTTAAGATGGTACCACAGCCGCAGTGCTATCAGTATATAAGGTCAATATAATCTGTGAATTTCAATTGAGTCTAACTATCGGATTTTGAGTTCACATGAAGACAAGTTTCAGATGCTAAATAAATAGGCAGTGCTACCGTTCGTGAGCGATGAGTATTTTTGAGAATTTCAATTTGACTGTATAGAACAAGCATCAAATTTATTTACATGGCATAGGAAACCATTCTAGGTCCGACATTTTATCTTATCGGCAACTAGGCTAGTTATTACTTTAATTCCGAAGGTCCACCGGCTTTACAATTTATTGTAGTGTAAGTAGTGTGTATGTTGGAAGAGGTTTTAAAAGTCTTTTTTTTTACATATGAATACGTAAAAAAAGGCGTGATTTAAGATTCAAGCTAAATGCTTATCGCTTTCGTGAAAATAAGAGAAAGTCAAACGAGAATTATAAAACAATTCAAATTTAAGTGTTTATTTGATTGCATTCAAACCTTAACCAACAGTTTTACTTCAATACACTTATTTGATTCAATGTTTCCGATTTATATACAAATTAAAATGCAAAGAGTTCATATGAGCACAAGAGTACATAAGAAGTGCTCTAACAACGGTAGTGTAAGAGCCCAATTAGTTTCAATTAGACGTTCCTTGGAATTTTTTCCCTTGTCTCTCTTTAGCTCTCTGTTTTCATTTATAATATGTTTAAGCATGCCTTCAATGCAAGTAAAAGCCTTTTCTACAAAAGATTTAATTTCCGTTGGGGGAGGATCGAAACCGTTGCTATCGCCTTCTAATTCCATTACTATCGATATCGGAATATTTGCAGCACCGAGAGCGTAATCGTGGCTACTGCCAGCAATTGGATAAAGAACCTTTGATGAAGATCCTATTTTATATTTTGCTTTATGAACTCTTTCGGCTTCATGTGCACCAGCTTTGGCTACTGCGTGCATTTCTCTCCAGTTCTCTGGCAAAATACTGAGGGAAGTTTTAGCATTTCGATATTTTTTCACGTGATGAATTGAAGTTTACTTAGAAATCAAAAATGTGAAAAAATCTCACTTACCTTTTGTTATACCCCCATGGATACATCAGATACCCTCCAAAGGCATTTAGACTTAGGTACATAAGAGCTCTGTCTGAAATTTCCAACATGATATCTGCGACAATCTTTGTTTCTATTTCAGAGAATGGTTTCAGGCCGTGGTAAATTTCCTTACAAGGGTCATCTGAAGAGCCAATTAGATCCCAATGGTAATCGAAATTCCTGTTCACATCAACTCCATAGCAGCCATGGTCCTGTTTCGACCGAGTTTTTCTCCACATTCTTTCGGAAGTATGCGTGTACTCATAGCCATCAGGATTGACCAAAGGCAAGATCAAAAAATTCAAACGCCCTAGGTATTGGGCAGACTTGCGCATATTTTCTACCAAAGTATGCATAATGTACAGGGCAGCTGCCGGTGCCATCCATTCACGTGCATGAATCCCAGCGTCGATAAAAATTATTTTTTTGCGTTCTTTAGAACGTTTACCTATGAAAATTGCCCGTACAGACCGTCCTTCATAAGATTTGCCTCGTTCTTCAACTTTCACAAACTTTGGGTATTTTTTTGCTAAGAAGTTCATATACTCGTAGATATCCGCCATTCTATAGTATTTATTAAAAGCAATTTTTTTCTTTGAGAATGTATATTTGTTGAGAGGTGCTTGAAGGAGGATATCGTTTTCAAACATATAGTTGGTTACATTAGTCACTGGTACACGATAGAGTATATCGTGCGCTTGCAACTGCTTCTCAAAATACAACTGTTGATCGGGCGAAACAAGAACATTGCCAGTTTGATTTATATGTCGTGAAGAGGTGAGTACATCGAAGCCTTTATTATGAACGAAACTAAGCAGAAACTTCCTTTGAAATTCCGTCACTGGTTGCACTTGATATACCTTATGCCTATTGATTAAAGAAAAATTGAAGATAAGCAGAGAAATGGTGTGCTATGTTTATTTATCTACTACCAGTCGAGCTTCTTCAATGCTTTGGTGAAATAAAAAATATTGAATAAAATTATAATAACACGGAAAATTTTCTTTGATGCACTAAAAATCATATTAAATACGTATTGACATTTAAAATATAAGATATTCACACACCGCCTTATATGACACGGTTACTGTGGAATAGTTTTTTTGAAATATTTTTTGACTAAGTGGTTTCGAAAGAATGCACTGAAGCTCACTGTGCATACTTGACTGATGTGACCACTTACAGTTGGAAATCATAAATTTTTTATTTACGTTATTTGCGATAAGTTTTAACATCCGCGACTTATATCCATCGATATCATTTACTCATAAAGGTTATAAATTTGTGATCATGGTTCCCTTCTTGTCTACAAATCAGCATAGACAACGTATATAGTCTCTAAAGCTGATCAAAGCAGAGAATAATTGATACGGGAAACTCGATCGTTTTGCGGAATAAGCCTCCGAAAGCAGAATCAAAGTGGAATTGTTTTTTTGGGATGATTAAAAGTGAAAATTTGTTTGACTAAGCTTCGATAAGCTTTAGAGATTATATATGTACATATGTTCGTTGTCTATGCTGATTTATAGACAAGAAGTTTATAGCCTTAGCGGTTACTGTGTTTAACGCTGCTATTCACCATGCTCAAGCCAGTACTTAAAGAGGAAAATCTATCGTTTTTCAGGAAAATTTAAATATTCGGTAATAAAAACAATTGTTTGTGGTCATTTACTGAAAAGAGCAAAAGCATTTATTATTGTAAAAAATCTGGATTTCAAAAAGACAAAAGAACCAGCCATCAAAAGAATTGACAAAAAAATTACTATACAGCCAGAAAAGAAGTGATCTTTAATATCAGCAAATCAGCTAAGAAAATGTAAACGATCCTTACGAATATCTTCAAGCAAATCGATGAAATTTTTTTGAACCCAAACTTTGTGAAAAGTACTGTTTGGTTTGAGAATTTTGGCAAACATTTTATAACTCATAGTGCAAGAATTTAACAAAAATATTGGATCATGGGGAAATTTGCAGAGCGTATTGATGTTGACTAAAACTAAACACACATGGGTTTTCAGGACTGTGCGGGCAGCCCTGTAGCTACGGCAGACACGTGAAGAAAAACCTTCAAATCATCGACCCTTTTAACTTTTTGACAAAAAATTTAAATTATTGAAATTTCAAGCTTTGTCCACCATGCCAATTTAACACTTACGAAATTCCGAGTTGCACAAGAACGGCAACCCATCACCAAGTTAGGTCTTTTTTCAGCACTCGAAACTTCTGTTCACGAGAACTGACGACCGAATAATCCGACAAGATTAAATTTACAGGACATGTTGGTATTAACTGGGACCAGACATGATAGAAGTGATGTTAAAATGCAGGTAACCCTGTGCCAGTGGTGCCATCTTGTAAATTCACTGCGAACAAACGGTCTTTTAGTCCATAACTTCCGATTCAGCCAACAAATTTTAACGAAATTCACATAGTACTTGAACTTTTCTCGAAGCCACATTTGGTAGAAATTAGTTTAAAAAATTAGAATAGAGTTACCGGCTATGATTATTTTTGTAACATAAATTTTTAAAATTTGCTCAGCAAAGCTTTTTTCCCTATAACTTCTGATCCCGTCATGAAATCAAAACGAAATCAATGTAGCAAATGGACTTAATTGTAAACCCAATTTCTTAAAAAGATCATGAAAGGGCTGCAAGCTATGGTTTTTTTGGAATTTTTTGTATTTCTTTACTAAGCGATGTTGTCATTAAATTTTCAAATGGGAATTATCCTGCAATGACAATTGACAATAATTATTTTATATTTTTCTTTTTGCTTTATTAACAATTGCTCTTTATCTTTATTTTTAATTATTCTTTATGATAGGTTTCGAAAATTTTAAAATTTATGAGGATGATAACCCTAAACTTATTTCCACCCCTATAACTTCCAGCGCAGTCATTCAATCGAGAGTGAAGCAGATTTGGCAAATTCTCTTGGCAATAGCCATTTGGCTATGCTGCTAATACAGGGTTGCCAGCAACAGGCATTTTCGTAAATATTGCACCAACAGATGCTTCTATTATATATTCATTTGCGAAGCATTTACAATAAATATAAGGAACCAATGTTTAAATTTTTCGAGTTTTTAAAATTTTTCGGATGGCAACCTGAAACAACGTTTAATCGCTGAGCACATTTTTTGGCCACTCATAGTTAGTTTCTTTAAAAATCAGTTTTCTAGCGGTTCTGATGCGCTTAAGTTATTTTTTAGAAAAATTCTTTTTTAATTGGAATTGTTTTTGCGGGATGATAAAATTGAATAATTTTTATTTATGTTGAAAATTTTTTTATTTGGCAAAAATATTGACAAAAAATATTTGATTCATTTCTATTTTTTTGTTTATACATCCGTTTTTTTCTGAGTGTAGGTCTCACATCTTGCCACTCCTGTTTATTGGGGGACTTACATAATTAAATGCATTCATGAGGTGTCGTTGACACGCTACCTTCGAGTGGCAGATAAAAGCTTCATTAGAATCACCTGTACGCCCAAGTGACCGAATCAGTCCATTCTCATGTTCGTCTGCTTGACCGTAGAATTTTGTCGTTCATTCTACAACATGGTCCCTCATTGGCTTCAATCCCAACTTCTGATACAGAAGAAATTTCTTCGGTCATCTTTTAGTTTTCGGGCTGTAGAAACTACTAGTAAAGTGCCGGAGGATTCTCCTTTTGAATGCCTCCGTTTCTGCCATTGCAGTTTTGGAACAGGTAATCCAGGATGGAGATGGGCTCATAGCAAATGGACTTAGCTTTGGTGGACATGCCCATCTTTTTGGCGAAAAGAGGTCTGATGCATTGAAATGCGCATTTGGCAGCTTTGATTTTTCACCGCCCATAAAGGCTGGTACTGAGTTAATCGTGAAGCTACATTTTGACAAGTCTCCATTATTTGACCAATCTGTCGAAAAACTTGACAATGGAGAAAAGCGGAGACACTGCTTATTTCTGACGGATAAAATGTTAAAAATTTCAATTTTCGATTGATAATTGAAAAGGCATTTGCACAGACCAATTTTCAATTCAAACACCAAATGCCACTTTTTAGCTCGAAAATATGAACTGCACATATTAAATTGGCGTAAAATGATCGAAGACATATGTCAATGCCATCTGCATTATCAAAGCGAAATCCACTTCCATGCAACTTTTCATGCTAAGAAGTGAGTACAAATCTTACTTATTTTCAAGCTAAATTTTCGCCGAAACAAATTTCACGTGAAATTTTGAAATGAAATCTACATATATTGGAAGTTAGTACAAGTATCTGCGATATGTCTATTCTGAATCAAACAGTATAAATCAAATAGTTCTTGTTTTTTTTTGTTTGGATAATAGCATCTTGATTTGTAACATAGTGCAGTAATATCACCTTTCGGTTAGTATTGATATTATTAATCAGTATGTGCTACTTTATTGATGTTCTGTTTCAAGCCTTAATGTTTTTTTTACTCGACAATAAGAATTTTTCGAACTCGACTCTCTTATTTACTATAATTTTCTTTCTGACTATGACATTAAGACGTGAGTGTAGACAGTGACGTTGATTGTGATAATAAACTAATAAAGTCTGAAATAGAATTGTAATAAGCTAATATTAGGAAACGACGGCTGATGCCTTGCGGCGGCCAACCGAGGTTTCTTCGGAAAATTGAGCTAATTAGCGTAAAAAAAGTTGTGGATATTTGTTGTCAACAGGTGGATTTGGTTTTTTCAAGGCTTTGCTGAATGTTTTGGTAATTAAGCTCTCATAATATGTTGAAAGTTAAAATAGGCCATTTTCTATCAGTTGCTTTAATATTTTCTCGCTTTATTTTACACTTTTTACATTTGTAAATGGTTTACAATTTGAAATGTAAGAATCTGCTCAAATGGACGAAAATGGCGTTCCATTTATGATCTACTGCCGAGTACTTGAGAGTACTGATTAGTAGAAATGGAACACGACAATTGTTTCAGGCAGTGAAAACGATACGTAAACAAGTAGACGTTATTTTAAGATTGTGTGTTTTGTACGGTTGGTATATCAAATAATATTTATTTATTTATTGATTTATTCAAACAATCCACTTACAGGCAAAAAGCCCAATTACAAATAGGAATAGCTTAGAAATAGAAAGAGAAAACAACAAATAACAAATTAAAACAGTTTTAAAAAATTGAGAAAATTTAAGATATGAAAATCAAAGCCACGAATGACAAAAAAGGTAAACAAAATTAATCATCAGTAAATATTGTGTTGCGAATACTACTTTTAAAGGTGGCAATAGAGTGTGGAAGAGGATAAAGTTGGAGGCCATTATTGGTACATAATAGGCGCCAAAAAGGAAAATGAACTTAGGATCAGTACGGGCAAATGGTACATCAAAGACAACGGAGGACCTAATTTGCCTCTGACACTGCCGTTAATTAATCAAGGATGCAATAGATGAATTCAGATGGCCACGGCAAATTTTGAAACGAAAGCATTCATCAAGGTAAACTCTGCGCTTAGCTAGGAGAGGGAGAGTAAGGAGCGATAAGCGTTCATCAAAGGGCGTGTAGGGAAGATTATATTTGAAGAGTAGGGTGCGTATCAAATCTCAATAGTATCAAATGAATTGGTGAATATGAGCGGAGAATGCAAAGAATCGATTGAATAGGTTGAAATGGCTGCCGACCAGGGGCGTGCACTTCATATAGGCACAAAAGCACTGCCTACCCTGCTGTTTTGCTTTTCTGTTTCGATATATTTATTTTACTAATATATCTATCTACACTCCAATTCTAAAATTTTGGTTCAAAATTGAAAAATGAATTGAAAATAATTACGTGTATCTGGCAACTACCTATATTTCATGCTTCCTCATTTTCGATTTCGCAAGCATGTATAGTCCAGCAAAATAAGAACAAAAAATACCCACATATGAGCAAAGGAAGGCATGCAGCCTCACTGCCTTTACCTTACGCACACCTTCACATGAATTTCGTATCGATACACTACGCCCAACTGCTCTCAGCTACAACAGTATGTGTAAGATGTAGTACTATTTTATACTCAGAACATAGAGATATAAGGAAATGAAACAAGCGTATACATATACGAAATTTAGTGAAGTAATTTTACTACAAAGGTAAAATCTATAAATAGAACAAATCGAGAGAATTGCTACCTCAGATATTCCCCTTGGTTTCCCCGATACCTAAGCTTTTGTTGTTGCTGAAATAGTAATTGTCAAATTCGCGTGCACATGGCCAACTATTTTTCTCTATCTATCTCACTCTATCTTTCTGTCCGGCATAGCTAGTGAATGTCAAATTCGCTTACTACTACTAACGCTCAGCTTAGGCAAATTGCTTCACTTCTCACTTCTCACTGCCATTTTCATTTCCTTATATCTCTCTCTTCTAAGATTTTATATGAGCCAAAGGCATGCCTGCCTTCATGAATTTCAGGAGAAATGATACCATCGCTGCATGACATCAACGCTCGCTGTGCAAGGGGAAGTAATTTCCAGCTATGCAGCACAAGTACACGACGGTGCTGACAAGTGAACAGCCACACTGCACAAGCAAAGTTTTCATTATGCGAGGGAGTTGCCAGCAGAAATACTTGTATAATATAAATCTATTTTTGATATAAAATGTAAGTGTTAGCTTTGTATATTAGTCAAGTGTTAGTATTATTTTTGTACATAGTCTCAGATAGGAAATTTTAAAAATTATAGTTTCCTTGATTATAAATAAAAAAGTCGCCCATTTTTTCTCGAGATTTAGAATTTCGATAGGAAAATTCTACTTTAAGTACCAAAATTTGGGCAATGTTTGCCAATTTTTTAAAATGACAGCCATACCTTTAAAGTTTTGAGTAACATTGCTGTTTCATTAGTTCTTGAGTAGAGCGTATTTGCACTGCGTGACAACGGTTATAATATAATAAAAGTTATTATACATTGAGAAAATTAAATCAACAAATAAATGAAGTGTACTAAAACTCAGAGTTTTCAGCATCAGTGTGTCGTTTGTGTGAAAGCGTATGCGCATCAAAGTTGATGGAGTTCAGGCTCTTAATCCTTTCATTCGGAAACAAATATCGAATTGTCTCAGCAGGCCAAATGACGCCAGAGTTAGATTTAACTAAAAAAAGGGAATGCTATTCATCAGTTTAATCACAAGTATGATGATAAATTTACTTGACTGAATGCCTGCAAACACACTAACCGTTTTTTTTTGTTTACCGTGTATTATATTCGCCAGCACAAAAAATATGTGGAATGACACTGAATATGTAGATTTCTCAAAGACCGATAGACACTGAAGCAGACAACAGATTATCCTCGAAATGTAAATATCTGGCAAGAACATAAAATACATGGAAAATCGGTGTAGCTGCGGTACAGGCTAAGTAATACCATTAGTGCATAATAAATAAACGTTGGGCCGGAAAAATATAAAAAAAATAACACCAACAGAAGCAGCAGGCAAAAATAGTGAAATTTTCTTTGTTAATTGAACTTTAAGTTAGACTAAGAATAACTAAGAATAACATAAATACAAATATTTAAAATTTAAAAAAACATTTTCAATAAAAAATATTTTGAATTAAATTCTAATTTTTCGTTTGACTGTTATGTTTACTCATTGATATAAAAGTATAGAGGATATGCGAATAGCATATACGTATACTGTCCGTGACTGTTGCCAGAAACAATTGTATTAATATGGGTGAGAATGCAGTGTTCTGACAATCTCAGGTGTTCCAGCATCGTTCCAGTTACTGGGACTGTCAATTTTCGTTTCATAAAATCGATTGTCTTCAAGCCGCGCATTTATAAAACGCTTTATAATTCGTGATCGGGAGCTGCATTCAAAAAAATATTGCATTTAGTGTCGTGCGCATATGAGTGGCAGTGTCGAGTGATTATTTCATTAAGCTAATGTGTATACAGAATTAGGTATAGCAGGTTTTATGTTGTGCGGTTTGGTTGTGGTGAAAGAAAATAAAGTTAATGAGTGAACGGTTTAATATTTTTAAAATATAGCTTTTGTTAGAGAATGCTTGAAGTGTTTAAATTTCAAATACGCCTGTTTATTTCGTTTGCGTGAATGATAGCTTGGCAATTGTCGCGAGAACGAAAACATCACCCTGTTTGTTTACATTTTAAGCAGTGTGACATGTTGACTTTGTAAGTAGGTCAAAGCGGGTACTAAACTAAATAATGAAAGGGGGCATTTTCAGCATATGCTCAGGTACATGAAAATAGAAAATGAAATAGTAAAATTGTAGTTTCTGAAGCCAATAAATAACAGTTAATTATGTAACGAGCATTGTAAATCTGCCATAGCCGGTCCCAAGCCCGGTTGAGAAAAGAGGAGGGAGGTGCGAAGCTGTGAGAATAGCTGAGTTTTTGCACCTCTATCGCAAATATGTGCAAATATATACATAAATAAATATATATATATACATACATATATATATATACATATATATATATATATATATATATATATATATATATATATATATATATATATATATATATATATATACATATGCATATATATATGCATATATATATATATATATATATATATATATATATATATTTATATTATATATATATAGATATGCAAAGATCATGCACACGTAAATGTATTGTAATGTCCTTTAGTACTCTTATAAATGGTCTATATTTAAATGAATGTTTTGAAATTGTTGTTTGCAGAATATGTATTCAAAATCGTAGCCTTAACTGTCTTGGATACCGCAATTGCATCATTATAAAAAGTGCAAATTGCATTAGTAAGTGGAAGTGATAAATGTTCTGGGGAATAAGTTATATTGTGTTTTTTCCCAGATAATGGAAACTACGATTGAATTTTTAAAATATTTTACAATCTGCTGTATTTGAAATTAACTAGCAAAAACTTACGCGAAATCATATTGAAGGAAAATCATATTGAAGGAAAATCATATTGAAGATTCTAATAGGTCTGTTCACGTACCTGAATCTATTATAATATAGGTGCGTTTTTTTGCGCACCCGAGCAGATCAATATCTGTTAAGTGTATTGAATACAACAACAAAATTGTTATTGTATTCAATACACTTAACAAATTTGGATCTGCTCGGGTGTGCAAAAAAACGCACCTTATATTAAAATAGATTCACAGCAAGTCGTTTTAGCACTCTTGCTGCCACCCAAATTTTGCCACAGAAAGAAGCCAGCTGCAAAAATATGTTGCTGCTGCAGTACGCGAACAGATCTAATCTCTCACATATTTTCGAATGTAACTATTCTCTATGCTTCTAAATAATAACCCGGATTATATTATGAATTAAATTATCCAAGGGAAGCCGTAAATCCGCCAACGCCGGTCCAAAGCCCGGTTGCAAAAGGAGGAGGGGGGCTGGTAACTTAAGATTTGGGTCTGTGGTAAGATTCGTATTTTAAAATGCATTTTAAATATTCTGAGTTTATGGTTGATAAATGATTTGAACAGAAGTTATTATTATCAATAACATTGGTTTATAAATTTAATAACGCGCACTGATTTGTGTTGCATTTTCTCGGGATAAAATTCAGAAATTTATTCAATTTATTTGAATTCATCACAAATGTTAATAAATAAAATTTCCACGTATTTCATCATTAACCGTTCATAGATATTGTGAATGGATTTTACTATTAAATTCTTCCAGTTAAATCGAAACACCATTTTAATATATTTAAAATATATTGGCCCCTTTAATTATACGAAATCGTATAATCACTACACCTTTGTATTTTTATGCCAGATGCATGTATTCACTACGACTATCAAACAATCCAAAAAATGGCAACAAAAATTTCGCTATGCCCATATCCTCTATACTTTTATATCAATGTGTTTACTTCTAAGAGTATGTGACTGCCTACCCGGTGCAAATTGTTTATGCACGCCACTGCTGCCGACAGATGCAAATATGCACAAAAGAGGCCTGATGTGCTGCCACATTAAATTTTCTCCCCCCGAGTCACTAAAGTCAAAAAACCTCAGAGCAGAGAAATTTAAGGAAATGAAATTGGGGTATACATATACAAAATTTAGTAAAGGAATTTTACTACAAAGGTAAAATCTGTATACACATGGCCAACTCTTTTCGCGGAGGAGAAGTCTGTCAAATTTGCCCATGGTCCATAGTTTTGCTTCACTACTACTAACGCTCAGATTCAAGCAAATTGCTTCAGTTCTCACTGCTGTTTTCATACCTCTCTCTTCTGATTAGAAAACCATCTGCTTCCTTTGGTAAGCTGCACTATTCCCTTTAAGTTTACCATGGATAATTCGGTCAGATTTGAGAAAAATGGTGCACTAAATGCCCCCACTCTTCTCTTCATCAAAGCCGGGACTAGCACATGAGATAGAAGGCGCATTAAATAAATACTGACATTAATTGTTAATGATTATATAAATACATATGTACATATTATGTATACTTACATATCATATATATAACAATTTGGAGCAAACGAAGAACACCGGAAATTAATTAATTTATCCGACCTTCAGTTCGTACGACAATAATGAGCATGTTTGGTGCTGACAACCCTTTGTCAACCCACAGCCAAAAGTATACTTTTTCTGCCTTACTTCTGTGAATTTCGTTATAGGGGTAAAAACGAATTAAGGGTTACTGACTACAAAAGTTTCAAAATTTTCGTTGTCTATTTTCAGTTATTATTTAGTTTCAGTACAAGATCACTATGATTTGAAAATTTAATGGTAGCATCCCTCAATACAAAAATGATAAAAATTACTGTCGCTGGCTGGTCCATTCAAATTTTGTTGCCGAAAGTCTAATAAATTGAACTTGCATTAAGGGCAGCCTACTGTGTAAATTCCGTTTTAATGTAATGACTGCAGCAGAAGTTATATGGTATCAATCTCTTATTTTGCTCAGTTTTAATTTAAGATGACATCACAGCCGCAGTGCTACCAGTATATAAGACCAATATAATCTGTGTAGTTCAATTGCGCATAACTATCGGATTTTGAGTTCACATGAAGACAAGTCTCGGATGCTAAATAAATAGGCCATTTAGTGCAGTGCTACCGTTCGTGAGCGACGAGTATTTTTGAGAATTTCAATTTGACTGTATAGAAAAAGCATTAAGTTTATTTAAATGGCCCAGGAAACCATTCTAGGTCCAACATTTTATCTTATCGGCAACTAGGCGACTTATTACTTTAATTGCGAATGTCCACCGACTTTACAATTTATTGTAGTGTAAGTAGTGTGTATGTTGGAAGAGGTTGGTTTTTAAAAGTTTTTTTTTTTTACATATGAATACGTAAAAAAAGATTTCGTTTAAGATTCAAGCTAAATAATTATCATTTTCGTAAAAATAAGAGAAAGTCAAACGAGAATTATAAAACAATTTAAATTTGAGTGTTTATTTGATTGCATTCAAATTTTTTGCACCAACAGTTTTACTTCAATACACTTATTTGATTCAACGTTTCCGATTTATATACAAATTCAAATGTAAAGAGTTCATTTGAGCTAAAGAGTACATAAGAACTGATCTAACAACGGTAGTGTAAGAACCCAATTAGTTTCAAATAGACGTTCCTTGGAATTTTTTCTCCTGGCTCTTTTTAGATTTCTATTTTTATTTACAATATGTTTAATCATGCCTTCAATGCAAGTCCAAGCCCTTTCTACTAAAGGTTTAATTTTCGTTGGGGGAGGATCGAAACCGTGATGATCTTCCTCTTCTAATTCCATTGCTAACGAAATTGGAATATTCGCAACACCGAGAGCGTAATCGTGGCTGCTGCCGGCAGTTGGGTAAAGAATCTTTGATGAAGATCCGATTTGGTATATTGTTTTATGCACTCTTTTGGCTTCATCAGCACCAGCTTTGGCTACTGCGTGGATTTCTCTCCAGTTCTCTGGCAAAATACTGATGGAAATTTTAGCATTTCGATTTTTTTTGTATACTTTAGTCACGTGTAAAATGAATTATACGTTTACTTTCAAATAAAAAATGTGAAAAAATCTCACTTACCTTTTATTATACCCCCATGGATACATCAGATACCCTCCAAAGGCATGTAGAGTTAGATACATAAGAGCCTTGCCTGAAATTTCCAACATAATATCTGCGACAATCTTTGTTTCTATTTCAGAGAATGGTTTCAGGCCGTGGTAAATTTCCTTACAAGGTTGGTCTGACGAGCCAATTAGACCCCAATGGTAATCGTAGTTCCTGTTCGCATCAACTCCATAGCAGCCATTGCCCTGTTTCGACCGAGTTTTTCTCCACATCCTTTCGTACGTGTGTGTGTACTCATAGCCATCAGGATTGACCAAAGGTAAGATCAAAAAATTAAAATGGCGTAAGTATTGCACTGACTTGCGTATATTTTCTACTAAAGTGTGGATAATGTACAGGGCAGCTGCCGGTGCCATCCATTCACGTGCATGAACGCCAGCGTCGATAAAAATTATTTTCTTGCGTTCTTTAGAACGTTTACCTATGAAAATTGTCCGTACAGACCGTCCTTCATAAGATTTGCCTCGTTCTTCAACTTTCACAAACTTTGGGTATTTTTTTGCTAAGAAGTTCATATACTCGTAGATATCCGCCATTCTATAGTATTTATTAAAAGCAATTTTTTTCCTTGAGAAAATATATTTGTTGAGAGGTGCTTGACGGAGTATATCGTTTTCTAACATATAGTTGGTTACATTAGTCACTGGTACACGATAGAGTATATCATGCGCTTGCAACTGCTTCTCAAAATATAACTGTTGGTCGGGCGAAACAAGAACATTGCCAGTTTGATTTACATGTCGTGAGGCGATGAGTACATCGAAGCCTTTATTATGAACGAAACTAAGCAGAAACTTCCTTTGAAATTCCGTCGCTGGTTGCACTTGATATACCTTATGCCTATTGAGTAAAGAAAAAATTAAGATAAGCAGAGGAATGATGGGCTATGTTTATTTATCTACTACCAGTCGAGCTTCTTCAATGCTTTCGTGAAATAACAAATACCGAATAAAATTACAATAACACGGAAAATTTTCTTTGATGCACCAAAATTCATATTAAATACATATTGACATCTAAATTTTAAGCTATCGACGCACTGCCTTGTTTAACACGGTTACTGCGTTTAACACTGCAATTCACCATGGTCACGCCAGTACTTAAAAAGGAAAATCTATTGTATTCATCATTTACTGAAGAGAGCAAAGGCATTTATAATTATAAAAAATCTGAATTTCAAAAAGACAACAGAACCAGCCATCAAAAAAATTGACAAAGAAATTAGCTAACAGCCTGAAAAGAGGTGATCTTTAATATCAGCAAAGCATTTAAGAAAATGGAAACGATCCTTACGAATGTCTGCAAGCAAATCGATGAAATCATTTTGACCCCAAACTTTGTGAAAATTACTGGTTGGTTTGAGCATTTTGGAAAACATTTTGTAGCTCATAGTAAAAGAATTTAACAAGAATTCGTGTCTGTTGATCATGAACGTGAAAACATTGGGTCATAGTGAAATTTGCAGAGTCTATTGCTGTTGACTAAAACTATACGCACATGGGTTTTCAGGACTGTGCGGGCAACCCTGTAGCTAAATTATCGACCCAGCAGCATTTTTTTTTGGTTTTTGACAAAAAATTCAATTTATTGAAATTTTAAGCTTTGTCCGCCATGCCAATTTATCATTTTCAAAATTCCGATTTGCACAAGAACGGCAGCCCATCACCAAATCACCTCTATTTTCAGCACTCTAAACTTCTGTTCACGAGAACTGACGACCGGATAATCCGTTCAGTATGAAATTTACAACATGTGTATTAACTAGGAACAGGTCTGATAGAAGTGATGTTGAAATACAGGTAACCCTGTCGCAGGGGTGTCATCTTGAAAATTCACAGCAAAAATAAACGTCTTTTATCCTATAACTTCCGATTCAGAAAAAAATTTTAACAAAATTCACATAGTAATTGTACTTTTCTCTAAGCCACATTTGGTATAAATTTGTTAACAGAATAAGTTAACAGCTATAGTAATTTTTGCTACCTAAATTTTTTAAATAAATAAAACTTTTTTCCATGCAACTTCCGATTATGTCATGAAGTCAAAACGAAACTAAGGTAGCAAATGAATCTAATTGTAAACCAAATTTCATATGAATTACATGACAAACAAATCATGAAACGGCTGCAGGCTATGGGTATTTTTGTAATTTTGTAGCATTTCTTTACCAAGCGATGTTGTCACTAAATTTTTAAATGGGATGATCCTGCAATGACAATTAACGAACGAAAATCCTGTTCTTGTTATTGCTGTTTCCAATGCTACTATTGATGTATAAATACATACTCGATAGAAGCGCTAAGGCACAACTATTATCACAGCTTCACACCTCCCTCCTCTTTTTTAAACCGGGCTTGGGACCGGTTACGGCAGATTTACAGTGCTGTTTCTACAATTAACTGTTCTTGTCTTCAAAAGCTATTATTTTACAATTTCATTTATATACTTGGGCATATGCGGAAAACGGCCCCTATCAGTACTAAATTTAGTACCGGCTTTGACCTACTCAAAAGCTCGATGTCACATTAGCTAAAATGTAAGCAAACCGGGGGATGTTTTTGCTCTCGTGACGATTACAAAGCTAATCTTCACGCGAACGAAATAAACCAGCGTATTCGCAATTGAAACACTTCACGCATTCTTCAACAATAGTTTTGTTGAAATAATACTAAACCGTTCACTCGTAAACTTTATTCTTTTTCACAACACCAAACCGCACAACAGTCTAGTTATGTACAAACATTAACTTAATTAAACAATCACTCGACACTGCCACTGATATGCACAAGAGACCAAATTCATTATATTTTTGAATGCACCACCCGATCACGGTTTTTAGAACGTTTTATAAATACGCGGCGTGAAGACACTCAATTTTATAAAAGTCACATTGACAGTTCCAGTTATTGGAACGATATGAATCAACTGGGAATGTCAGAACACTTCTTTTTCACAATGGAGGTAGTAGACAATGGAGTGGCCCTTCACATTTGAAATGTATTGGAGGGGACGTAACCAAGAGCTAAGGGGTATGCGATATTTTATCTGCCTCTTGCACATCTATCTCATTTGGAATCATACGTCATATGATCACCCCGTGGAAAATCTCTTGTCAAGTTGCTAGATGAGATGTTTGGCAAAAGTCGCAGGGGTAGATGCAAAGCAGTTGTATCACATGGGCAACTCTACTATTTTATCTCTATGTTTTTCACTCATATTCAGACAACTGTTTCTGGCAACAGTCACGTACAGTATAGTACATATATGCTATTTGCATATCCTCTATATAAGGCGTGTTTTTTTGCTCCCCCTATCCATAACAGAACATAACAGACGCATTGGAAACAACAACAACTCATGTCCCAGTGAATTCACAGGGACAGGAGTTGTTGTTGTTTTCAATGCGTCTATTATGTTCTATTATAGATAGGGGGAGCAAAAAAACACGCCTATTATTAGACGCGTTTTTTTGCTCACCCCATCCATAACAGAGCAATGCTAACCAGTTCAGACGCATTGGAAACAGCAAGCACTCCTGTTATGGATAGGGGGAATTGCTGTTCCCAATGCGTCTGCATTGGATTGCATTGTTCTGTTATCGATAGGGAGATCAAAAAAACACGCCTATTATATCAATGGGACATTGCTGCGCGAACCATTTAAAATCTGACATTAATTTGGACGTCAGTGAACAATAAGTAGAGTTTTCTTGTGAAACCAATAACATTTTTTGTAATTGATTCAGAGTGGGATATAAAAAAATATTAGATGAGCGTTCAAAGAAACAAACAGGAAAAAAACTTTTAGAAGTTAGCCAAAAACAAGTGCTCCAAAAATTGCTGTATATCTGAAGAAAAACGACGAAATATCACTAAACGCCCATTACATCTTTCGAAATTTCCTAGTCACATACGGATTATGAATGCTGTGTCTCAAGAAAAACCTTTTATTTTAAGGTTGAAGAGCGCCAGAAGATTCGCTGCAAAACCTTCTCAAATGTGAGAAACTATGTTTTGTTTTTGGACATGTTGACCATTTTTTCAATGTCATAGAATAAAAATTTTTAAGAGAATAATGTTTTGTTTTGATTACTTATAACGAGGAGAATTGTTATATAGCTAAAAAAAGGTTATCCACGCTAAGGAGGACCAAGTCATCACTCTTATCCTTTAGAACCGTGGCTGCTAAAGCCGTATCGGATGCCAGATGCAGATATTGGAGATATAGTATTTAACACAATACATGGTATACTATAATATACTAGCATAGGAGTAGAAGTATAAAGTTGTTGTTCCTCTTAATAAAATTTTAAATAACAATAAATAATAGCAGTTAAAAAACATATTTTTTTTCTGTAATATTTGAGAAATATGTATATTTTCATTTTGAAAAAATAACCTCCTAAAAGAACCTTTCTAATGTACCAACTTGAACACTTAATAGCATACGACTAAAATTTCTTTGTTTCGAGTTGTCAAACGAGGTAGCTTCGAGTTTTAGAATTTCAATTTCAAGTCGAAACTAGTACTTTTTTCAGTTTGAGTACAATTCAGCTCGAAACGAGTTTGATACACTTAGAAAAATACTTCAATTTTTTGAGGAAAAATGAACATATTATCAAAGAAAATTGGTAATGATTCTGCTCCAAAGAAATATTTACTCAATCCAAAGAATGGAATTTCTTCATTTCATAGAACTGATATCAAACTTGCACTGAGTAAAATTTGGCATAGTTTCAAGGAAATGTTTCCATAAATCTGGTATTAATCGGTTCTCCTACGATTACCGAAGATGGGGGCCCGCTTGAAAACATTGCATGCTGTTGGCACGCAAAAACTCTGCCTCCCTTCATTTGAACAACGCGGCTTACTTTGAAGGGAGTGAGAAAAAAATTAAAAAAAAAATATTTTCACGTGCCAAAGCAATATTTTAACATCAGATAAATATTGTACTTGCAATAAGTAATTTTTTTTGGGAAACACATATGGGAGAGAGAGAAAAGTCGGTATCAATTATTTCATTAATCTTTCTAATAAGTGCCTCATTTTTTTCTTTTTTTCTGAAGCGCTAGTGTCATGTATGCCTTAGTGTTCACATAAAGCTATACTGTGACACTTAATGAAACGCTGGCCCAGTCGCCGACTGTGAAGACAACTCAAGACGAGCATATACAACTATGAACCCGGCGGAATTCAAACCCGTGAGCAGTAGATCGCTGCTTCGGACTGACGCGTTAGCGAGCTAAGCTACCGACCTCTCATTTGTGTAAAGAAAATGTTAATAGAAATCATAAAAACTATCCATTTTCACATCGAATATTGAAGCGTGGTTGATGTTGAAACATGTAAAAACATGTTCGCATTGTAGATATAATTTACTTCATTCGCAGATATAATTTACTTGATTTGAGGAAAACTACTTCCTTGAAATAAGGTAAAGTAAAAATTGTATTCCGTTGAATGTAAGAAATTTTTACACAATATTGATACACTGTTTATTTTATGTTCCGCTTAGATCTGACGACTCTGTGTACAATTATATATGTGAATTCATATCTACATTCATGGGATCTCGTAACGCAGAGGATCAAATTATACTTCTAGGAGACTTTAATCGCCCTAATTTACGTTTCGTTTAAGAAACTGACAATTACTTACTACCTATTAACAATCTCGATTATTTTGACTTTAACCTTGTGAGTACTTTGCATGGTAATGATTTGCAGCAGGTTGCTTCGACTCCCAACCAAAATGGTAATTGGTTAGACCTTATATTTACAAACGTTTATGACAAAGTAGTGTTTGGCCCGACTATTGACGCGGAGAATTTTTTCTCTAATAGCCCTCATTATTCCCCTCTTACTATTGATTTATCTACTAAAAATTCTAATATCTTTCAAACACAATAATACTATTGTATACGATTTTCGCAATGCTGATCATGATAGCATTCACCACTCTCTTGACAATGTCGATTGGACAGATACGCTTACATCTTGACGAAAATGTTAATTGATTCTACAACATACTGTTTGACGTGGTCGAAAGATATGCCCCTAAAATTATGAGAAAAGATAAACTTTTTGAGCTTTTTGCTTAACAAAACTCTTAAGCGTCTGAGAAATCATAGAAATAAGCTTCACAAATCAATAAAAAATAGTGTCGACTCTAGCCATCGTATCAAAGAAGAATAAAATGCAGTGACCAAAGAATTCCAGGAAAAGTCTTATGAAGCATATGACAGATTCATTAAAACTATCGGCGAGAATATAATTCACAACCCCAAAAATTTTTTGACTTTGTGAATATGGAGCGGAAAACATTCGGGGATTCCATCTTATATGTATATGCAATAGAACCTAAATGTCTTCTTCTCCTCAAGAAATTTGAAACTTTTTCTCAGATAACTTTCAAGAGGTTTTTAGCCCTGCCAGTACTCCATCTCGCTGTCGCCCCTAGAGTATCTAGAGCAATTTTTGCTGAGGCTATAACTATTTCCAGAGATTATATTTTTAAAGCTATCTTGGAGCTTGATAGTTACAAAGGCCCTGGACCCGATCTTCTTCCTCAGACTTTTCTTATTAAATGTGTCGCTCAGTTAATCTCTCCTCTTCACATCATATTTAATACATCTCTTTCTTCTGGGCACTTTCCGTGGTATTGGAAAGCCTCCTACGTTACACCAATATTCAAACATGGTGATAGAAAATCAGTTCAAAATTATAGAGGTATCGCCATTTTATCAACTGTTGCTAAACTGTTTGAAAAAAATCATATATGATAAGCTATCCCCTCTGGTCGATGCTCGACTTAACGAACAGCAGCATGGTTTGAGGAAGGGGCGCTCTACCACTACTAATCTGGTGGTGCTGATTTTCCATGTTCTTTGCGAAATGGAGAATGGTGATCAAATTGACGCAGTCTACACTGAATTCAGCAAAGCGTTTGACCATGTTGACCACTCAATTTTGACTTTCAAGCTGCAGCAATTCGGTTTCGCAGGATCTTTACTAAGATGGCTCAGCTCTTACCTCCAGAACCGCTCACAATATGTGAAATTCCAAGGGCTTTTCTCTAAAAAAATGCATGTCAACACTGGAGTACCTCAAGGTAGCCATCTTGGCCCTTTGCTATTTAACATTTTTATATCAGACCTGTCGGAGGTTTCAGCTGATGTACCTTGATGTATTTTATCTACTCTATGCGGACGATCTGAAAATTTTTCATACTATAAAGTCGCCATCAGATGCCAACTTTTTTCAGCTAAAACTAAATTCTCTGGATCATTGGTGCTGCGTGAACAACCTACCTCTCAATATCGTAAAATGTCATGTGATTAGCATTTCTCGCAAAAGTACGTTCGTACATTATACGTACCTTTTAAGCAATTCTGCTCTTAGTAGAGTTGACAATATTTTAGACCTCGGTGTGGTTCTGGATGAAAAGCTACGCTTTAATTTTCATTCCGACAAAATTATCTCTCAAGCAAGTAAACGACTAGACTTCGTTAAGCGACGAGTCAGGTCAGGGAGGTTCAGAACCTTTGGGTTATGAAATCGCTATACATCGCGCTCGTTCGCCCTATTCTTGAGTATGCTTGCATTATCTGGAACCCGGTTTTCGACATTCATAGCCAGAGATTTGAATCTGTTCAAAATCAATTCTTGCTATTCGCTTTTATGCTGCGTTTATACATAGAGACGAACGTCTTGTGAGGGCATACGGCAAAACATTCGACAAGACTCAGCAAGATATAGGGTGAATTGTTTACTTAGGATATTGCACCATGCAACACACACCATGCACCTTTCGACAGTTGTAAGCTGTTTTGTTCAGTTCAGTGAACGATGGCTGAGGTACAGGTTGTGGCTATTGCAACTGCCTGGTGGCTACCTAAGGACGTGTTTGAAGTCCCGGCGAAAAATTCGAAAATTTAAATGAACATTCGCTACCCTCTTGAATCCCTTTGACTCGATGCATAAAACCGACTTCGCTTCCAGCGGCTTCGAGCTGGGACGAGACGATCATAAACACTCAGGCACAGCAATAAAAGGATCATTATCTCTTCATAAAACAAACAAGAGCCGTCGAGCAGGCCATTTACACACGCGTGTTGTCATGAAAAAACAGCCGAGAATAGACAAGGAAACCATTTACACATTCACCTTGTTAACATTTGCCATTCTTCGGCGAAAATGTAAACGCGGCATTAGATTTCTTTACCGTCCTTGTGATTTTAGCAATTTACCGTCACATAAATTTCGCCTTAGACTTCTAAATTTGTCATCACTTGCATCCAGAAGATTAATGTTATCTGCTTGCTTCAGTTTCGATGTCATTAGAGACGCTGTTAATGTCGACTACATATAGGAAAGATTTGTGCTTTACAGGCCCGTGAGAGTCACTAGATCCCGACAAATACTAGTTGAATTAGGTATAGCACGGCATATGCTGATAGTGAGCCAATAAATAGATGCTGCAAGGATGAGCCAACAGCATGAACCAACACTTTTCCCCTAAAATTTCGAAAGCGTCCTTTAAAAACAGAGTTACCAAGGTTCTCTTATCTTACCCTCTCTTGTCTACCGGCCTAGTATCCTTCCATGACTATTAAAGTATTTAATTTCGTTTTTGTATTTAATAATTTTGTGCCCTACATGTAATATTGCTGTTATATTTATTTAATGTTAATTTATTTATTTGCACTGCATTCAGTGTATGTTATATCTGTTATTAATTTGTTTAGTTTTGTTATTTTAAATTGTAATTTCAATTTTTATTACTAATGTTCGAAGAAGAACATTAGTATTAAAATCACTTTGGCCAAAAATTCATATTTCTATATATATATATATATATATATATATATATATATATATATATATATATATATATATATATAGATATATATATATATATATATATATATATATATATATATATATATATATATATATATATATATATTCAAAAAATTTCAGTGAAAAAATCTCAGGAACGCGCAATCCGATTGAACTGAAATTTTTAGGACACATTGGTGTATATGCAGAATAGTGCCAGGTCTCAGAAAAAGTTAAAAATCTTTAACCCTTTGGCGCCGGCGGCCATTTTAGTGATATTTTTAATATACCTATTATTCCGTACACAAATAAGTTTTGCAAAAATAAAGTTAACAAAATAAATTTCGAACGTGTTTTACATGTGAATCGGATAATGTTTTGGAATTTTTTAACCCCATGTGTGCGCTGGGTGCCTAAAAAGAGAACGGGAAAAATTGAAAATTTTTAAATTGCGATAACTTTTGACAGAGCTATTCAATCATTACGAAATTTTCAGAACATATTGGTATTATTTAGTTGTAAATTTGTGTAGCTTTTGATGAGCGTGCTGGCAATCCCGAAGCTAGGGCAGGCACTGAAAGTGAAAACCTCCAAGTAATTTTGAAATGCGGGCGATTCTGTGCCAGTGGTGCCATCTTGAAAAATCACTAAAAAAGATAACTGCTTTTAGCCCTATAAATTCTGATTGAATCGTTCGATTTTAACGAAATTCACACAGTAGCTGGACCTTATTTTAAACCATGTTTGGTAGAAATTTGGTTGAAAAATTCGGTTGGAGCTGCCAGCTATGATAATTTTGGTGTCTTAAATTTGAAAAAATAAAAATTTGGAAGTGAAAACATTCAAATCATCGAATATCCTAAAAATGTCCGTTTTTTACAATAAAACCAATCTGTATACTAATCTTATGCTATATCTACACGTTCAAAGTAAAAATTTGAAAATTTAATGTCGGACAAGAACGGTAACCCTCTCCCAGTTAACCAATATTTTTAGCATCAAAAACTTCTGTTCACGGGAACTCCCGAATCAATAATCAGATACAATTGAAATTTACAGAATCCATTGGACTTAAGTAGGACCAGGTCTGATAGAAGCGATTTTGAATTGTGGGCAACTCTGCGCCAGTGGTGCCATCTTGAAAAATTACAAAGAAAAAAAAACTGCTTTTTGCCCTATGAAATGTGAATTAGTAACCAGATTTTCATGAAATTGACACAGTAGCTGCACCTTACTCTAAACTCTGTTTGATGGAAATTTGGTTGAAAAATTTGATTGGTGCTGCCAGCTATGGTAATTTTTGTGTCTTTGGTTTTGAAAATTCTCTCAGGAAAATAAAACTTTTTGCCCTATAACTTCCAGTGCAATCATGAAATCAATACGAATTTCATACAATTGATGGAACTTATTATAAACATTATTCGGGCCAAATTTGGTTGAAAACCCACTATAGGGTTGCCAGCTATTGTTGGTTTTGTGTTTATTTGCAATATCTTTATTAAGCAGTTTTATCGTAGAATTTTCAATTGGTAATGATATTGTAGTGACAATAAACAGCAAATATTAAGCTTTCGATTATTTGAAAAAACTCGCTGCAGGTAACCCTAAATTTCTTTATACTCCTATAACTTCGAATGTAATATAACAACGTGAAGCAGATGTGATATATTCTTGGCTTTGATACTGGCGAAAGGTTGCCAGCACGAGTCGGTTGTGCTACTTTTGTATCAATAAATGCTTACAGTTAGTATTCATACCGGAAACATTTACAATGAAAATAAATAACCGATGTTTCAATTCCCAAAGTTCTACAAATTTTTCGGATTGCAGCCCCAAACACCAACTTCAGTTACAGTGCTGCAGGCACTGCGCATTTTCTTCATTGATGTTATATGAGATACTGCTTTCAAAGTTTGGTGAAATAAGCAACTGATAACGAATATAATTAACAAGTGTTTTTCTTTCATAAACTTTGAAACCCATGCCAGAGGTAATATCTGAAACCTTCTACCATATGAGTTATAATGCATTCTTGAGACCAAAGTAAAACGTGGCATTTGAAACAGTTTGGCCGTAATAAGCAGCTCATGTGGTGGAATATGCACTCAAAACCTGCACGATTCTTCTACTGTTCTTTGAACATTAGTGTTTCTAGCGGTTCAGGTGCGCTAGAGTTTTTTATGTTTATCTCATTTATATGTAATTGTATACCTTGTTTGGTGAAATAAATAAATAAATTACTGACATCAAATAAAAGTTTATTTGATTTGTGGAAAATTTCACAGCTCGTAAATAAGTAAATATTTTCTTTGATTTTCGGAAACATATTTTTCTGAGGGTAACAGTAAATTCATTCTATACTCGAAGATCACACTCGTTTCGAGTTTCACAATTCTTGCTAGACAAAATTTTCCTCAGCTACAATTCAAAACATTGAAGTCTCAACTTGTCAAAATCGGGAAACTTACCAAATCGGGAATATTTAATCCACTTACACAAATTCATATCATAGCTGCGTGTTTTTTGCATCCAGAGTAGTGCAGAAATCAATGCTCTCAACAGAGTTTCCATATTAAGAGTCGAAATATTCTTCGATTTTTAAAGAAGAAAATAGCCTGTTTTTCTTGCTACACATTTGTTATTTCGAAGTTGGAATTTTGAGCTGCCAACCGAGTTAGAATGAAATAAACTCGCCTGCTACTCCGGATAGTTTTTTTATGCATGCCAAATACCTGCTTCACTCTGGATGAAAAAAACCGCAGTTAATGTAACACATAGGAAAACTGTAATTTCAAACCACTATTGTGATTGAATCACATTAAACAAATGCTGATTATTGTCAGAGTTTTTCGATGATTATCTATTTTCATCACCTCTTGATAATTCGTTATTAGTTAAATTATTTATTTATCTAACTTCTCTAGCATCGGGGATCTTCCAAACCTTGAGTTCTTATGCGTCATTACACAAATACACCAGTTGAATTCTAACCTAATCGATACTTTCTGGCAAAATAATTGAACAATCTAATATGAAATTTTGCGCATTTACTATAATATAAAACTCGAAATTACAAAGTGACACTGGATGTGGTATTCGAACATACATACGTTTAAAAGCTAATATGTAATTTTCATAAGTACTTGGCGGGAGTAACTCTTCCTGTCACTTGCTCTTCGCTACCGTACCAGCCAAGCATTTATTTGAAAAAACTTGTCTGGTTAAGCTTAGCGGCATTTCAAGATAAATTCTAAAGCATCTACTTAGAAATTAGAGAAAATACTTCGGAATAAAAACAATTCTGCTAGCGGCAGAGTCAGAGCTATACGTGTTCCAACTAAACGCTGTTTTGCGCTTTTTCGCCGTAATGACCGCAGTTTTATATTGTAACGTTTAAGGTATTCTATCATGGCCTTGATGCAAGTCCAGGATTCTTGGGTCACAGATGGAATTTTCTCTGGGGGTGGATCGAAACCAAATCCATCATCTTGAACTTCCATTGTAAATGAGAATGGTATGTTAGCGACGCCAAGGGCATAATCATCGCTACCGCCTGCAGCCTCATATAGCACTTGTGCTGACGATCCATACTCGTATACACTTTTATGGACCTTCATTACTTCATTCGCGCCAGCTTCGGCTACTGCGTGAATATCTTCCCAGTTTTCAGGTAGAATGCTAAAGAAAAATGCATTAATAAGATTGATATGGATATTTCCACTAGCGTGCTGGATGGTATTTTTAGTACTATTTTGGAATTTCCTTTATGGGAATTAACGCTTTGAAATACAAAAGTACAGAAACAATGTAATACCTATCATCATATCCCCATGGGTACAATATGTAAGATCCGTAAGCATGCAAAGATAAATACATAATAGCTTTTCCCGATAACCCTAGCATTATGTCCCTGACTATTTGTGTTTCAACTTCTGAGAATGCTTTCGGACCATGATAGATATTTGCACATGGATTATTCGATGTGCCTTTCCCTGCCCAATGAAATGCAAAATTTCTGTTTCCATCAACACCATAGCAGCCATAGGCCTGTTTTGACCGCGTTTTTCTCCATAGCCTATCGTTAGTGTGCGTGTACTCATAGCCGTCAGGGTTCACCACAGGGAGAATAAGAAAGTCGTAGTCTTTTAATAAACTTCCAGATTGCTCACCATTTTCCACTAGCATATGAATAATATAGAGAGCAGATGCTGGTGCCATCCACTCACGTGCATGGATCCCAGCATCAATAAAAATTATTGGTTTTTTCCGTTTCATATTACGACTAATGAAAATGGTTTTTATAGGCCGCCCTTCATAAGATTTGCCTCGTTTTTTTACTTTTACCTTTTTAGGGTATTTCTGTGCTAGGCTTTTCAAGTACTCATCGATATCTGGCATTCGTTGGTAATTATTAAAGTCTATTTTGCCGGCAGCACGCTTTCGATCGGTGTTTTGATGGAGAATGCCTTTTTTCACTAGGTAGTTGGTTACATTGTTAACAGCAACATGATATTGAATACCCTGTGTTTGCAGCAACCTTTCAAATGTGATCTGTTCTTTCGGTACGACGAGAAAATTTCCACTTTGGTTGATATGACGCGCGAAGGTAAGAGCATCGAAACCCTCGTTGAGCGAAAGCTTGGAAATGTAATTTAGTTGATTTATAGTTGTTGGTCGCACTTGGTAGACTTTGTATCTGAAAGAATTATGGATTGTAAAGCTAATGCTTATAGGTATTTACAGTTTTGGCTAGTTTTACCGATCATAGTTTTTTAATGCCGAAGCAAAATGTATAATATACAGTAAAATAAAATACGGGCTAAAAATTTTGCAAAATGTATTTAAAAACATATTTTAATGAATAAACTGACACCAAAACAAATAAGTCAAAAATTCTGTAGAATTTGTTGACTTGCTTTGATAGAGTATGGACAACGGCACTTCACATGTTATTCGGTATTTGTTGTATTTCATGAACAAGGATATTATGGCTTAATACAATATAAGTTTCTCAAAACGACGAAATCAAATTGTTTCATGGTATCCATTGTTTTTGATTAGTCAATTAGCTGTGTTTCTAGCTTGAATGTATTGTCAAAAGGGATTTGGTGATAGTTCGCTCGTCCAATTCCACACGATTCGATGGCTATATAATCAATTTATGAAATAGAAGTTTATATTAGAAACTAATAGGTATACAAAGATGACCACAATAAGGGAAAACACACCGGACTAAAAATGAGGGTACTACAATTACAAAATCACATGCAAATGCTTTTATTGCACTCGCATAAAAATAATTGTTTGTTGCACATTTGCTCCAAAAGTTCAAAACATGACATCAAATACATTAAATATTCTGCTAAAGCATTTGGTTTTGTATTTTATGCAGCCAACAATAGCAGAGCGAGGGTAAAACTTTATAAATCCATAAGATTAATTTTAATTTCATTGTAATTTTAATTGAATACTAACATTTAATCTAAATTTAATTTAATTTTAAATGTATTTGATTTTTTTTTATTTTATTTTATTCTTAATTTAATCGCTCGATTTATTTATTAATCGCTCGATTGTTTCCCATGCTAACATCTTTATAATGGAATGGTCTGGCTTGATTACTCTAAAGCCTGGCGTAATGAAAACAATCAAACAGAGCGTCAACAAGAGTCCAGGCAGATACTGTCTTATATGGTGTTCACACTACACTCTAAATCAGGCGATTTCGATCAGCTGATCGCTTTAGAGCTAAATCAACTTAAATCTACCTGATTACACATACATTTTCCTCGGCGTCTGACAGTCGAAAGCTCTAGCCTGATTTAGAGTGTGATTTAGAGTTATCAAGTACAAATCAGGTACTATTGTGAATTTTGAATCTGGTGAATTTTTCTCAGAGCGTGGTGAATTCCATCCGTGAGAGCGAGAGTAGATTTGAATGAAATGTCATTCGAATTTCGTTCTAAAATAGCAAAAATTGAACAAAAAAGGAAAATGTGAGTTGTACAAAATGAAAAAAATGTTATTGGATGTTCCTTCATCATTTTCAACAATTTTCACGCAAAAAAAATTGTAGACATACATTCGAATGACATTTCTCTCTCTAAATCTCTTCATTCTAAATCACTTCGGCTAGTGTGAACGCTTACCTAATTAACTTGACAGCTCCTAAATCTACCTGATTTAGAAGTGTGGTGTGAACATAATATTACGCAGACGACATCGATATTATCAGGAAGACTGCACTAGAATTCTTCTCTTCGAACGATTGGGCGAAACAAAAACTGGTCTTGCGCAAACATTTATTTATTTATTTATTTAATGTCTAAAACAATACATCGAATTCAATTACGAAATAGATAATCATAAATACGAGCAAATATATATATATATATATATATATATATATGTATATATATATATATATATATATATATATATATATATATATATATATAAACAATTAATAAATAAAAATGTATAAATTAAATAAACAATTAGATGACAATGCATTAGACAGAATAGGTAAAGGAAAAGTTATTCGCGTGAATATAATTTGGCGACATTTTAAGACATTTACGATAGTTCGCGTTACACCAGTTGCCCAGAGTGCGCTGGTCTTTCTGTAGCAGAGAGCAGTCTTCAATAGTATCGATTAATCTGAATATACTAAGGGGACTTACACTTAGAATTTTGAGAAAATCGATTTTATTTTCTTTGCATTTTCTAAAAGTAGCATATTTCAAGAGCATTCTCTGCAAATTTCAGACGAATCAGACAATTTATGGAGATAAATAACTTTGAATGAAGTCGTCTCTATTGCATAAAGCGTTTTTCGCATGCTTTAAAAGCATTTTGCTCGAGACTATGTTTTCGAAGTCGGTGATCACTGTATTAAAAACGGCTTTATCGATCAGCATGAAATTTTTCTCACTCATTTGATATATAATTATCCTCCGGATGAACGAAGGATTTTTTGATTGGACGATATACTTTTTTCAATAGCCGAAAATGTGAGTGATATTTTGTCGAAAATACAATTTTGAATTTCAACAACCGCCATTTTTCGACAAATCAAAATCTGCCAAAGTCCTTCGTCCATCCGGAGCACTATGTCATTAACTAGTAATCCCCGATTTTTTTTTATTTCGGATGATCCAGTGACAAGTTACAGTGATCACGGCCAAACAATTTTTTTTTGGACCCCTCGAAAATTTATTATAATATTTAATATTTAATTTATTTCAAGTTATAAAACATTTGTTATTAATTACTTTAATGTGTGTCTAAAAAAAATCCTGAAAAGAGCTTTTTCTGCACGTCCCAAGTGTACCTGACCCCTTAAGGTCGTCTGCAAATAGAAGGGAGAAGGAGTTTAGGAGACGCGGAAGATTATTAATGAAGATTAACAGCAACAAGGGGCCAAGTATCGATCTTTGCGGAACACCTGAGGTGGGAGCAGAAAAGCAGGACTTCAAATTAACATAACAAGTATCTTCGTAAATATGAGAAGAAAATTAGGAGAGCAACGGATCATAGAAACCATATTTGTCTAATATCAAAAAAAGAAGTTCATGGTTGAATGAGTTGAATGCCTTAGAGAAATCAGTGTAAAGAACATCCACCTGTTTTTGCTGATCGATGGCAGAAGCAAAAGTGTTACGTTACTGAAAGATAGCAAGTTAGTAACAGTAGATTTGCCTTTGATTGCTCGTTGGCGAGGAAAGGCTCGCATAAAGGATAAATTCTGTTGTAGGCAATTCTCTCAAGTAGTTTGCTAAAGCAAGGTAGAAGCGAGATTGGGCGGTAAATGGAGATGCAAGCAGGAATATATTGGCAGATTTCCATAAGGAAGGACAAACGCCAGTTTCGATGCTAAGTTTAGAGATAATGAACAGGGGTACACAAAGTGAAGAAAAAAGTGACTTAGTTAGTATATTAGGAACACCATCAGCGCCAGAACTAGAGCTAGAATCGAGACAACACATTAAATATTCAACTTCTAAAGGGTTTGTACGAAACGAAAAGAGCTCTCCAAGGTTAGCGCGAAACGACGAAGGAATTAAGAAAGAAACATGTGGAGGAGAAAGAGGGTCTTGTGGGAAAGAAAATGCCGAGAAAAACGAGCAAAAAAATCACAGGTCTCTTCAGCTGTGGCGGCAAAAATTCCATCAAAAAAATATTTTGAGGGATGACGGGCGATTTTTTCAGCGAGTGAATAAATGAGCAGAAGGGTTGTGAATTTTTGGAATTGATAGGAGCCTCAACTCTGGCAACGTACGCACGCATGGCTTTTTTTCGACCCTTTTTGCATGAGACCATAGCTTTTTAGACTCAAGCAGATCTTTATGCAAAGCAGAACGTTTGAATTTGACGTGGGCAACATCCTTTGTCATAAGGGTAGCAGCAACTTCAGAGGTGAACCAGAGAACATCATTAGGTCTCCTGGGACGACATGTGGGAATGATTAGATTTGAAAGGAAGACGTAAAGCCTATGAAGAGCCTTTTCAACGTCAGAACAGCGAAGAAACGAATACTAGTTAACAAGATTGATTTCGTTCCCCATTCCGGCGAAGTTAGCTTTGTAGAAATTGAAGCGAATATAGCAATCTAAGATTTAGGAGGAAGATTGAGAGAAAGTTCTAATAGATCAGGAAGGTGGTAATGATTGGAAGGGACATAAGGTAAAGCAGCGGAATCCAAATAAGCAGAAACCACAGAAATATTGAAAATAAAATAGATCCAACATTGTGCCGTTGGTATTCGGTACCAAGTTCAATTGAGAAAGATAACATAAAGAAATGAAGAATGACAAAGTCAGGAAAAGGCTGTTGCTAGAAGTGATGGTTGAAAAAGAGGTATTTCACTCGATTGAAGGCATATTAAAACCACCAAATAGCATTAAGTGAGCGGAAGGAAAATGGCACAGGAGATAGAGTGAGAGCTCTGGAAAGAAAAATTCGTAAAGTGAAGAAGGACTACTGCAGGGGATATAGATTGAGGCAAGAAGTAACAATGAAGTAGAAGCTAGAGAAACACGACCAAACTAAAGTATATTCAACTAAGGATGTTGTGGTAAAGTCATTGCAAACCGAAACTAGTGAGAGATTTGTGGATGCCAATGAGAACACCTCCACCATCAGACTTACCAGAGATTGAGCGGTCACAATACCTGCGAAAAACAGTGTGCTGTGGTAAAATCTTACTATGAAAAATATCATCAGTTAACCAGATTTCCGTAAGAAAGATATTACCATCAGATGATAGAGTAGAAGAAAGATTTATTTTATAAGACATGGTCCTTAAGTTTCAATAGTACAGTTTTAAGGAATGGTTTAAGTTTGAGTCTTTTTTGCTGTTCTGGGTCGAAAGTGTTTATGCGGAAGTTTGGTAAACTCCATAACAACAGCTCCAGATGGCCAGTGGTCCCAGTTTAGTAGGTCATTGATGTCAGAAGAAACAGTGATCCAGAAAGAATGAATAGTTTGGTCCTGATGATTATCTGGACGGAATCAGTTTTTTTAAATGAAGGAAAGACGAAGTAATGGCGGTTATAGTCTTTTAAAGACCTAAAGTTGGTTAAACAATGAGAGTAGTGAAGCATGAATTTGAAATAGTGCACTCCTCTAACTACATTGGGTCAAATGCACCAGCTGATGCTAATATGAGAAAAAATAGTCGGACGGCTGCGCAAAGCTTACTAGAGTCTGTCCGATTTCTTTAAATTAACCCAAACCTCCAATCTACTGTTGTACAATACAGTGGCCATGAATGGATCCTAGATTTGCATGTTCAGCAATAAGCAATCTGACCTCTTTGCCGCATTTTAAATGCATGTCCTGCGGAGAATCGTTGGCATCATATGTGAGAAAAGCTTATTCCGGAGATAGCATAACCCTGAGTTGTATCTGATCCACTTAAATGCAGATATAATCATAAAGGTAAAACGTAGTGGACTACAGTAGGCTGGGCACCTAGCTGGCATGAGTAAAGAAAAGCCTGCTTGGAAAACGATTTGCGCTTCTACGCCGGATAAAATTGAAGAAGGCCTTGCTTGCGCTAGAGGGATGGTTCTGACCAGATCGCTAAAAGACATAGGGTGCTCGCGGCGAGTTCGGCAAGAAATTTTTTAGTAGAAGCCAGGACCGGACTCCGGTTTTAGCGCCAATAATGATAATAAGGTCCATATAAACCCTGGAAAAGTGTCTGATAAATCGATCAACACATCGAGTGAGGCTATGGTTCGATATCTGTCTTAAGTTTCTTTTGATTATTTAAGTCCAGTGTATAATTTGGGTAAAATTGTAATTTTTCATTCACATTTTACCAACGGTAAAATCAAAAGCAAACATTTACATTTTGACCAAATCAATACAGAGTTTCGACATAAAACTAGTTATCAATAAAAAATTGTAATATATGGTGTTATATAAACTATGAATTATACTACCAGATATTTTAATGATCACTACGCTGGAGTAATACGGTCATACAATTTTGTGCAAGCTTCACAGTTTTAAACATTATATTTTCTTGTATCGTGAAAATAGTTTACATAAATTTTCCTTTTATAAATAATCACACTGCACAGATATTTACGGACTAGCGTCACTTTAAATTTTGCACATAAATGCGTCATTGAGGAGAATTTCATTCGACTCCTCTGTGCCTATAATTTCACAACCAATTTTCTTTACCCTACTAAGCTGGGCAGTTTAGTTTGAATTTTTCTTAATTCTGTCTTTTATTGTTCCTTTCGAACTTCTATATTTTCCTCTTTTTTATTTTTTTCTATTTTCAAATAGTTTTCCACTTTTTAACTTGTAACGAAAATTTCTATCCTTGTTGCATGAATATGCTTTGATATCACTTCTATTTACTTTCCCTTTTAGCAGTGCTGGTCACTGTCTGACGGGCAAACTGATTGAAATTCAAAGATATTTTTGTGTACCTACATATTTGTTTTGTTACAAACTTGACTTAATAGCATGCATGTAAGTCTAATATCCTCATCTTTTCTAACTTATTCTTAATTTTATGTTTCCCCAGGGGCGGATTTGACCATTTCGCCGCCCTAGGCCTCAGAAATATTTGCCGCCCATTTTGTGAATTATATTGCATGTAACAATGCGCGATTTTTTTCGATTCCCTAGAATACTTCGCTGTTTTTCGTTGTGCCCGAGTTCACAAAAAAGAAATATCAGAGCAAAACCGGCACCGGTTTGTTCGTGAAAATTCCCTATTATTGCGCCTTTGCCACACAAATAATTATTACACACACGGTAAAGAACCTAAAGGTACCTAAAAAAAAGAATCCAAAAATACCAATTTTTAACAGTCCAAAACCGTATACTCCTTTACATCGCTTATAATTCCAACGTCTTCGCTCATATTTTTAGAAGTAAGTTTACTATTCCGTTCAAAGTTTGCTTCCGCACTTAGCTGGAGATCAACTATGAACTCGACTACTGTAAATTAATATTCGATATGTTATTAGAGCCTGTTTAGACGAGCGGTTTTTTGCTGGATCCAGCACGAGCTTTCAGGCAAGAGAAGTGAAGGACGGAACGGAACAGCGAGCAAGACTGATATAGTTGGCCATCGAGCACGGCAGCGATTTTTCTGTCATTTTCTTAGAAAAAATTTGAGGCACAGACATTTTTTTGGTAGAAAGCAGTCTGTATATCTATAGCCCAGTGAAATCCTACATAAAAAAGGCAAAACTTCGGAAAAATTAAGGGAAAGCTGAATTTTGGTATGAACCTTGGTACTGGTGTGTTGAACAAAAAGTCAAAAGTCCCCATCGATCCGAGTGCTGCGTCACTTTTTATACGGGGTCAAAGGTCACCAAAAGTGACCTTTCCTAAATATCTCAGTAACGGTCAATTCTTTCGAAAAACAATGTATGACGAATTTGTAGCTTAAAAAATTTCCAACAAAAAAGATTTTATAACTTTTTCCTGTAATCATAACCGTTTTTGAAATATTTTGATCTAAACATTTGATACTAGCAGCATCTTCTTTCTCAGGGCATGTAAATATTATCCGATTTTGATTACGACTTGGAAAGTTTGTGAGTTTGTTTTTTTATGTTCAAGAGGCGCATGAAATAAACAAGTAAACAAGCTTATCTACCATACTCCAGGATAGGTGGAAAAGGGTGCTCCGAAAAGTTACCAAAGGGCCAAAGGGACATGACACGTCTCGAAACCAATTTGCACCTGAAATTGCTTGACCTTGCCCTGATCGTTCATGGGATAAGACGGTATGGAAAAAAAACTAAAAAACCGGCTACTTCGGAATGGTTCGTTTGCGGGGGTGGGTAGCGTGGGGGTAGGGTTTGGGTGTAGGGCTAGTCTCAAGATGTCAATAATAGACAATTTACAGGATAAAAAGTGATCCTATCTTGTTGAACAGTGTGCAAAGAGTAGGCAACGAGCCCATTTCTGAAGATTTGGGATGGATGCTCAAGGATACCATTTCATGGCAAAGGGGAATGGGGAAACTTTTCGGAGCACGCTTTTCCATCTACCCTGGAACATGGTTGTTAAGTTTATTTACACGTTTTTTCATGCGCCTCTTAAACATAGAAAAACAAACTCACAAACATGCCAAGTCGTAATCAAAATCGGATAATATTTACATGCCCTAAGAAAGAGGATACTGTTAGTTACAAATGTTTAGACCAATATATCTCAAAAACGGTTATGGTTACAGGAAAAAGTTCAACGTCCAGTTCTTTTTTGTTGGAAAGTTTTTAAGCTACAAATTTGTCATACATTGTTTTCTGAAGACGTAACCGTTACTGAGATAGTTTGGAAAGGTCACTTTTGGTGACCTTTGACCCCGTATAAAAAGTGACGCAGCACTCGGATCGATAGGGACTTTTGACATTTTGTTTAACACGCCAGTACCAAAGTTCACACCAAAATTCAGCTTTCCCCTAATTTTTCCGAAGCAACATGTTAGATTTCCCCGGACTACTATACGTATATCTATACGAATATAAAAAACTGTGTGCTAGCACAGCCAGAAATCGCTCGTGAAAACTTGCAACGAGCACCATCGACCAGTAAACTCTGTGCTGGCAAAGCACAAAATCGCTCGTCTAAACCGGCTCTTAGTTAAGGATGAACCCGAAATATTTTGACCTATGATGTTCTAGATTTCATTTTATAGAATTTTTTTTATAGAAATTAAATTCTGTAATGAAGTACAATTTAAAAAACACGTCAAAAATAAAGCGATTCGCATGTAGTTGATATACCCCGAACCATAATAATAAAAAAAAATTCGCTGAAAAATCAATGCACGCAAATATTTACCTTTGATAAGCTTTTCCTAAATTGAAGAGGTATTATTTGGCTTCTTTTTAGGCTCTTTTTAGGTGTTTACAGATACTTTCTAGATACTTTTTATGTATTTTTTAGTTTCTTTGGTCCTTTACCGTGATCGCATTTCGATATTTATTATAAGTCAAACTTTTTAAAGTCCGAAAAAAATCATCAGAGGTGAATTTTTGCGTGCATTGATTTTTTTAGAGAATTCGGTTGGCTTCAGGTGTTAGGCTCATTCAACTCAGATATATGTACATATACGACAAAAATAAATGCCACCCCAAAAAAGAAAATCGAAAAGTGGCCACTCCAAAAAAAATCGAAAATTTGCCGCCCCCGAAATTTGCCGCCCTAGGCCCGGGTCTACCGGGCCTAGTGGCAAATCCGCCCCTGTATTTCCCACTATTGACGAAATTGTGTGAATCCTGTAATAGGAAATGAAAAGCTGAGTCCTCATTTAGCATACATGCATGAGTATGCTGATATGGTGCAATAAATGCGTTTGTTGACATTAAAAATGTGTCATAAAATCAAAACGTATATAAGTATATTTATAAATATGTATGTTTATTTGAAGACGACGAGGTCTAAAAGTACTGGCCAAGAATAAATAAATTTGCTCAAGCATATTTCGCTTAAAAATTGCTCATGTTGTGTGTCGAATTTGTCATTCCCGTCAAGTTCTTATCTCACGCAACATAAGCTTAAATTAAAGAAAATTTCAAGAGAAATTCTCAACTATGAATTTGGTAGCTACCAACCTATGTACCTGTTCGGGGATTAGACAAGAATCTTTGGAACAAAAACAGCTCTACTAGCGGCACTGTTAGAGCCGAGCTTGCTCCAATAAAAATCCCTTCTATATTTTTGGCTTGAAATAGCCGCAGACCACTATTGTGACGTTTGAGGTAATCTATCATGCCCTTGACGCAAGTCCAGGTTTCATCGTTCACAAATAGAATTTCGCTTGCGGGTGGATCGAAACCAAATCTATCACCTCGTACTTCTATCGTAAATGAGATCGGAATCTTCGCAACACCCAGTGCATAATCGTCACTACCGCCTGAGGCATTATACAGAAGTTTAGCCGACGATCCATGTTGATAGGCTTTTCCGCGGGTTTTCTTTACTTCATCTGCACCAGCCTTTGCTACTGCATCCATATTTTTCCAGTTTTTAGGCAGAATCCTAAAGAGACATGCGTTAAAAAGACCAGAACAGATATTTCCAATAACGCATTGCATAGCATTTTTATAGCTTTCTTTTAAAGTTTTGCAGAAGGGAATGTTTCAAAGCCAACAGTACGACCGAAATTTAATACCTTGCATCATATCCCCATGGATACAATATGTAAGCTCCGTAAGCATGCAAAGACAGATACATAATCGCTTTTCCCGATAGCCCTAGCATTATGTCCCTGACAATTTGTGCTTCAACTTCTGAGAATGCTTTCGGACCATGATACGTATCGGCACATGGATTGTCCGACGAGCCGCTCTCTGCCCAATGAAATGCAAAATTTCTGTTCCCATCAACACCATAGCAGTCATTGTCCTGTTTCGACCGCGTTTTTCTCCACATCCTATCGTTAGTGTGCGTGTACTCATAGCCGTCAGGATTCACCACAGGCAGAATAAGAAAGTCAAAATTGCTTAACAAACGTTTCGATTCTTCACTTTTCATCGCTAGCATATGAATAATATAGAGAGCAGACGCTGGTGCCATCCACTCACGTGCATGGATCCCAGCATCAATAAAAATTATTGGCATTTTCCGTTCCATATTACGACTAATGAAAATAGTTTTTATAGGTCGTCCTTCATAAGATTTGCCTCGTTCTTCGACTTTTACCTTTATAGGGAATTTATTTGTTAGACTTTCCAAATACTGATCGATATCTGACATTCGTGGGTAACTTTTAAAGTCGATTTCGCCGGCAGCACGCTTTCGATAGGCGTTTTGGTGTAGGATGCTATTTTTCACTAGGTAGTTGGTTACATTGTCAACAGCAACATGATATTGAATACCCTGTGTTTGCAGCAACCTTTCAAATCTGATCTGTTCTTCTGGTAGTACGAGAAAATTTCCACTTTGGTTGATTTGACGCGTGAAGGTAAGAGCATCGAAACCCTCGCTGAGCGAAAGCTTGGAAATGTAATTTAGTTGAGTTGTAGTTGTTGGTCGCACTTGGTAGACTTTGTATCTGAAAGAATGATCGATTGTGAAGCAAATGGTTACAGGTACTTACAGCTTTAGCAAGCTCTACCGATCATAGTTTTTCAATCCCGAAGTAAAATGAATAACAAATAGTAAAATAAGACAAGCACAATGAATTTCGCTGCATGTATATAATAACATATTTTAACGAATCAACTTGTGACAGCTAAACATTTTTTGACTTGCTTTGGTGGGATGGTGGGATGTAATAATTTTACAAACTCCTCCTTTCCACTTTCTCCATCACTAATTCAGTATACACGGTCCGTATGCATAATTTCTTTCTAAGAAATGAAATACGTTTACCTTATCTTAGCTAGACTGTCAGAGATATACCGTCATACTTAGTAAGCACCATAAACTTAATATTGGCATACGTGTTTAAACTATAATAAAAATTCTTAAACATTGCACGTGTCATTATATTTTCTGTTATTCTCCGATAGATTTCTATAGCACCACAAGCCTCTATACCACCAAAATCAATTGTTAAATCATTACAATTTCTGAATTAACGTTAGTCGTAGCATCACAAAATCTGATTCCTATGTCAACATCAACAGCTATTAGATCCATTATTCGAAATAGGAGGAATGTGTATCTGACAGGAAACAAGCAATTAATACTGTCAATTAAATAGTAACATTTGTCCTCAAAGAAGAATACCACCATTACCACCACCCGTCATTGGCTTTATCGTCAACAGTATCCAACGTCTCAGCCCCTAGTTTATCGTAACAGTGTGTAGGTCGTCACACTACTTAATATTATTTCAATTCGCAGGAGATGGGGTGGTGAGGTGAAGTGTCTCTGTGCAGATTTCTTTCCTCCTTTTTTCAAACGATACCATCACAGAGAACCTTGTCGCTGGTATTCTTGACGTCGACACGCAAGCTTGAAACAGTAATTTGTTTCGTTTGAATTCTTCTCAGACTAATGTCAGCTCATTAAGCAGCATCACCGAATCGCATTATTGGATAGAAGTCAGATCTCGAAAATAGTCTGTAGCATTAGCACGCCATCTATGCCGTTTTGTTCAGTCAACGGGAGCGTCAAAAACAGATGTCTTCGGTAGATGTCACTTCTCGAAATTCAATAGGCTTCTGGAACAGCGAAAGAATGGTAAATAAGTTCATAGAAAGTATCTAGTATTATGTTGTGCATGCTTGTGTTAATATAAGGAAAACGATTGAAGAAGAGGGAGTTTTTTCCTTTCATTTATAATCTGGCAATTAGTTAATTGTTAGAAAAACGTATTTCAGTTTCACACAAAATAAAATCAAATGTTGAAGGTCCCTCACTATTAGGTTTTCAATTCGCAACTGTTTGTGAGATTCAGATTCTCAGCATAAAATTCGAGGTACCCTTAACAAGTGCTTGTAAATGGTAGAAAGTTTTTCCTGATTGTTATCAATGGCGAGAAGTTACTATACAGCATCAAGCGATAAAACGGCTTTATCAATTAAGTGAGCTATAGGCGGTCTGATGGTTTGTAATTAATGTTAAGCCAAAGAAGCCTTTCAATAGCTTACTTACGCAGTCGGCACCGATTAGTAGTTACACTCTCGTCGTTGATGAAGGGAAATATTTGGTTATTACTGCTGATGAATTGGGAAATTATTACCTCATGGAACAATGAAAATTGTCGATATAATTTATTTGGATGTAACATAAATTATCAATTGCTGTAACATCAATTAGCATAACAATTATACGATTTAATTATTTAATTTATACTGTTTGTCATTTTGATGGATAATAGAAACTCATGAAAAAAAAACGATATACAGGGTGGTCCAAAAGTTTCTCCCCACCTACTGAAGTAAACGTTACCAAAATTTATCCCCTCTCAGTTTATCAAAAACCCTAAGCGGAGGTTAATTATCAACTCTTCAGCTATCGTAAAAAACATATTGTGCTTAGCTGTGACAGCATTAACATCAATAAAAGCTGTGCAAAGCGATATAGTCACTTCCAGGGAAAAATTAAACCGCATTTTCCCTGTAGTCAGGTGCGGAGACGTACCCTTTAGAAAGCTAATTTGAGTTAGCAGAGTAGTTACGAGTCTTTTTGTGATAATACTTATGAAATGTTATTGCTCCTGACTTCAAGAAACCTTTTTTATTGCCGTGTTTATCGTAAGTAGAGATTTTTTATGAACATTTTATGCGCGCTACTTGAAATTCATTATTTTCTTAAAGCCTATCCGAGATGACTTTGGTGCTTCTTCATTATGGCTTCGAATAAAATAAAAACAAGAATTCAAATCCAAACTCTTGGCGAAATAGGGAAACCCGTTTCTGAAATATCAATGACACGAGGCGTGGCCAGGAAGACCGTACGATTATGGCTGGAAAGGAGATATATAGGACAAAGGACGTTCTGGTAGACCGACAACTCTTTCATCTACAACAAAAATAAAAATAAGGAAGATGGTGGAAAACAAGCGAGACATTGGAACAAGGACAGTGACCAAAAGGATAAATCAATCCGAAAATTACCAACAACGGTGAAAGACAACGTCTCGATCAATGGTTCAACGGTACATTAAATCGACGAATTGGGGAAGACATGTGTACGAGAGACGAGTAAAGCCACTTTTTACTGCGAAGATTGGCACAGATAGACTTAACTTCTGTAGAAGGTTGCAAAGCGAAGGGTTCAGTGATGATAGTGCAGTTGGAAGGTCTAAGAGAACTAACGTACTTTTTACGGATGAATCCCAAATTGTTTTTTACCCAACGCCGTGGAAAGTCGAGACTTCATGTTGTTGAGCAAAACACAACCGTAGATGGATCTTATTACCGGAACTTCATTTTACCAGCTTATGCAGCATGTCAGGATGACAGAAGACAGTTTCCACATAAAAATTTAGTAATTCTTATGCAGGATGTTATTATTTTTAATGATTACGCAGTCAACATTATTAAAATCAAACACAATTTCATTATTGTATGACTGGTCAAAAGAAATGTTGATAGTGGAAAGCTCAACGGCAATAGCGGAGTCATGAAGAGTATTAGAGAAAAGATTCTCGGTGTCAATAGTTGCACTAACTACCACCTCGTCATAAAAATTGGTAAACATTAAATCTAAGCACTTACCATTCTGGTTACAAGTCTATATAACCTGCTGTAAATCATCGCCATAGAACGAACTGATAAGGTTGAAATCAATGGCGTCAAGAAGGTTGATCGGGAGGAGCTGGTTATCATTTCCATCGATAGTAAATCTGATGTTTGGACGGTTGAAGTCCCCGAATATGATTATTTTGTCTTCCTCATTCATAGAAGCAATAATACATGATATGGTGTCATTTATATTATTGTAAGCAATTTAGTTAGAGTGGGGTCATACATAAAAAACTCCAATGTACATATAATTACAGTTAAATAGAACTCTGACGAATTTATGTTCAGATAACTTAAACTGATTGATTAAAATAGGTTCGCTGGAAAAGGAGCTATGTGTGGCGATAAGAACACCACCTCCCCCTGTAGAACCAGTCTGAATATATTCGCGATCCAATTTGAGTCAAGGATTTCCTCATTATGATGTGAGTCGTTCAACCACGTCTCAGTTATGGCCAGGATATTGAAATGGCAAGATCTAGCGTCAAGAAAAAGTTTGTTGAGTTTGCTTCGCACACCACCGCAGTGGTGGTAGAGAAATCTTGGTGATATGGTAGAGAATTTTTGGTTGACTTTCTCGTTTGGAATAAAATATATTTTGATTTTCACGTGACTTCTGTAAAAGTGAAATATATTTGGAATATATTTGGATCTCACATATGAACGATAGGTTCTAAGATCACTTTCAAGTTGCTCTGGAGTCAGTCCCAGTTCGACATGATAGCGAGTAAAGAATGTGCGAAGAGGGTCAACTTCAGTGGGAAGACCTTTTTGACGGATCAATAATTTGAGGTCCGTCTTTGTTTTACCCTAGAAACAGGAAGAATCATTCGCATTATGCATGTATGATCTTATGGTCTCTAAATCATGATAACAAGTATCTATTATCCGTATTATTATTTGAATTTATCATTAGTTTTACAATTGGTGGAACAAGTGGATCTATGTATAAATTTTTTAGGAGATTATTGAGAGGCCAGATGTCAGTGGTATTTGGTCCTCGCCCCGTACGAAGTTAGGATATTTTTAACTTGCTACTATGACAAGTCGCACGTGAGTTTGATTGGTCAGACCCTGTGCAATTGCCTGCTTAATGCAATCGTCTTGATTTACTGGCCATCGTCACGCTTGAAAGAATACGAAGAAAATTCAAAAAATTATTTGCTACTAAGTCCTTCCTGGAGAGTATTTCCTTCGAATATATCTAAAGTATATTTGGCCTCAACGCAAATAGTCACAGAGAAGGAATGTCAAAATTTTATCCGGCCGAGCTTCTCGGGCCAATTACGTTTTCAATAAGCCCATTTCGTTCTCAAAAAAATTTCAATTGTGCTTACCATCAGTTCGAATTTTGTATTTTTCAACAATAGCTTAACCAAAAATGAAACACTGTGACATCTTCATTTTCGACATCTAATTTTTTTACGCAAGTGTTATTAGTTTCTATAAGGCGATTTTTCCAAATAAATAAAACGGAGGCAACAATGTTCAATCAATGATTGAAAAAACACATAAAATGCATTTAAATAATTGACCCAATTTAGTTCCAATGCAATTCATTTTGATTATTCGTCGAGCTTAAAACTAGACGGCATTATATTGAGGTGTTTACAGGTAAGAAAAGTAGTTTTATTAGTTAAATAGTTTTTCTTCTATTAGCCTCAAACATATAACGAAATGCCAACTCTTGTCAATAGAAATTAAATTAAAATATACAGGTACTATAGTAATTTCAATAAAAGGTAGTTGCAAGTAAGCTGAATTAAAATTTAACACAATATATTAAATAATAATATTGATATTGTTCACAAAAATATATGGTTTCAATCCAGACATTTTCTATCAAATAAAATTTTTTTTTCCAACATGCGAAATAACGGCACTTTTCAAAAAGTTCATCGTATTTAACTTGAAACAGTTATCAAAGTTAACACCTTGACCGACCAGACAAATCAAGTGACCTTTGGCAGTTTCATGACGTTTGAAAAACAATAGAAAATGTAATAGAAAGAATTTTCATTTTGATATTTATTAATAAAACAGACACTGAAGTGTTCAGTTATAAATCAGGTGGTTTCTTTTGGATTACACAACAAATAAAGTTGTTTAACTGGCGCCCGAGCAGGGACCTGATTGTTTAATTTATAAAGTAGTTCAGTGAAAGGAATAGTCTGTACCGCGAGTAGGCATTTGCGAAATCAAAGTAAACAGCCAAAAGGGAGATATTGCAGCTAACCCACGAACTTAGATTCACATATCTGGTCCACCACTTGACGGAGTTTTATTAATCGATAACACCGCACTAGATGGAAAGGATATTAATGTAAGTACACTTTTCGATTGATTTTGTTGAAAACAAATAAATATCGAGCGAATACGAAAGGTACTTACAAAAATATATTTACGAAGTGAAGTGAATATTAATATCCAGTGCCCGTGCATAAGTCACAAAGGGAGGATAAATAGTGCGCGAGTGTTTTAACAGTCTGCAATGGAACAGTTGACAGAAAGCATCAGACAATTAGAAAGTGCAATTAATGCACAAATTGTCTTGGTTAAGCAAATCGACAGTCGATTGAAGGTATTGGAGCAAAACAATGGACAAGGCTCCATTACACCGCAAATTGAACCACTTCGAGCTCCCCGTACCGAGGAGGAGCTCAAAGAAATCTGTAAACTGCCCGATTGCGTTAGGGAATTGCAGACATTCGACGGGAATCCAGCAGAATATCTGTCTTGGGTCCACAGTGTCGAAAACATCCTTAAGGACTATGAAATCGTCCGAACGAAGCCAATCTACAGAGCAATACTCCGTAGTATACGGCAAAAGATTCGAGGCCCTGCTGATGCAGCCCTCATATCTTATAATATATTCGACGATAGTTGGTCATCTATAAAGAAGTGTCTTTCGCTGCATTACGCAGATAAGAGAGACTTACATACACTAGAACACCAATTAAATCTCTTGCATCAAAACAATATGAACCTCGATGAGTTTTACGCGTTTGTGAACCATCAGTTTTCACTAATCGTGAATAAAATCCGAACAGAAGACTATTCTTCTGAAACGGTCGGAGTATTAATTGAGACTTACAGAAACAGGGCTCTTGATGTATTTATACGGGGTGTGAATGGTGACATCTCGAAGATGTTAATGATTCAGAGACCCAAAACTCTCCCAGAAGCGTATACAACGTGTCTTGAAATTCAAAATCTCAACTTCCGTAACACTATGATACACAAGCCAAGCATAATCAATTCAGTCACAGCCCCCCAAAATCAGTTTTTCTCTCAGAATATAACAAGGCCAATTCAGCAAGCTCTACCAAAACTGCCACCACGTCCTGCACCCAGGAATCTATCGCTGAACCAGAGAAATGAAGCATACCATCTACAACATCAACAACGTCCACAGCCACCAGCCAGGCCCACAGCACAAAAACCCCCAGTACCTATGGAAGTTGATCCCTCCATTAAGACCAAAATAGTGAACTACATGAATCGGCCACGAGAAAGCCATCCAGTTAAAAGACCTCAGCAGAACGATTATCACTCAAACAAACACCAACGCGTGAATATCATTGAGACATCTGAGGATACCATAGAAGAGGATACTACGAACGAAGACTACGTAGCAGCCTACGAAGCAGAAATGCAAATGAATAATTTAGAAGATATTGAAGATCCGGAAATGGAAGTAAATTTTATGAGGAATGCCTCTCTAGCATTCCATACATAGAATATGTAGCAAGCGACGGTAGAATTCTTAAATTCCTCATCGATACGGGAACTAACAAAAATTTTGTGAGACCAGAATTAGCAGAAACCAAACAACCAACGGAAAAATCCTTCAAAATACAATCGGCAGGAGGAGAAATTGAAGTAAAAGAGAAAATTAGGGGCAGGTTTTTTTCAAGCATAGGCAACAATACAGTCGTACAGTTTTTCATTTTACCAGGCCTGAAATCCTTCGATGGAATTATTGGAGATGATACACTAAAAGCACTCGAGGCAGTCATCGATCGGAAAAAGAATGAATTAAGAATAAAACCCAATATCATCATTCCACTCAAGGAAAAACAGTCCACACAAGTAAATAATTTAAACATTAGGGACAGTCACCTTCCTCACCGAGCTAGAGAAAAACTGATAGCAATAATCAGGAACCACAGAAACCTATTCAAACCAGTTGATAATAAACAGTCTATAAATACCAACGTTAGGGCCGAAATTCGGACATCCACTGATGAACCAATATATGCCAAAACCTACCCATACCCAGTTAACATGCGGCAGGAAGTAGACAATCAGGTGAAAGACCTGTTAAGAAATGGAATAATTAGGCCATCAAAGAGTCCTTACAATTCGCCCATCTGGATTGTAGAGAAAAAAATGGATGCAACTGGAATAAGGAAATACAGAATGGTGATCGACTACAAGAAAATTAATGCCGTCACGATACCTGATACCTACCCGATACCCGACATCTCCAGCACGATTGCCAATCTTGGTGGCTCCCAATTCTTCACCACCTTGGATCTAACGTCTGGGTTCCATCAGGTGAGAATGAAGGACGAGGACATCCCCAAAACCGCCTTCTCAACGATGAATGGAAAATATGAGTTTACGAGACTACCGTTTGGCCTTCGAAATGCTCCTGCCATTTTCCAACGCATGATAGACGACGTCTTGAAAGAGTACATTGGCAAAATATGTTACGTCTACATAGACGATATTATTATATTCGGCAAGACGGAGGGGGAGCATTTGGAAAATATTGAAAAAATATTTCGCAAATTAGAAAAGGCAAACTTAAGAGTGAACCTGGATAAGACCGAGTTTCTTAAAACTGAAACAGAATTTTTGGGATATATCATATCAAACAAAGGTGTGAAGCCCGATGTAAAAAAGATAGCTGCTATAAAAGGTATCAAACCTCCTGAAAACTTAAAAGATCTGAAGAATTTTTTAGGGCTAGCTTCCTACTATAGACGCTTTATAAGATACTTTGCCAAAATAGCGAAGCCTTTAACAAACCTTACGAGAGGTGCAAATGGGCAGACAAAAGCCAACCAGTCAAAAAAGGTAAAAATCATTTTGGGTGAAAAAGAAATGAAAGCATTCGATGACCTCAAAGAGCTCTTAACCTCCGCTGAAGTAATGAGTTTCCCTGACTTTTCAAGGCCGTTCATTCTAACAACCGATGCTTCAGACCACGCGATTGGTGCAGTCCTCTCCCAAGGGGAAATCGGCAAGGACAAGCCTATTACTTACATTTCTAGGGGTTTGAATAAAACGGAAGAAGGATATGCTGCCAATGAAAAAGAAATGTTAGCAATCGTCTGGGCTCTAGATAACCTCCGAAATTACCTTTATGGTGCAAAGAAAATAAAAATACTAATAGACCATCAGCCGCTTACCTTCAGCCTAAGTAGCAAAAACACCAATTCAAAGTTAAAAAGATGGAAAGCCAGAATGGAGGAGTATAATTTTGAGCTCATTTACAAACCTGGAAGAACAAATTACGTAGCTGACGCTCTTTCGAGACTCAAGACGCAAGTTAATGTAATAATTTCATCATCAGGGACAATCCATAGCGCGGAAGAGGATAGCACGGACTTGATTCCTAGCTGCGAAGCGCCTTTAAATACATTTAAAAACCAACTGATATTCCAGGAAGGTAAGGACGTGTATGCTTTTGAAGAACCTCATTCAGGCTATCGACGACATTACATCAAACTAAAAGAAATCGAAGAAAAATTCTTAATAGAAAATCTGAAAAAGTATTTAAACCCGAATATTCTTAATGGTCTAAAGATACAAGAAAAGAACATTCAACTCCTACAGGAAGTATATAAGAAACACTTTAGCAAATTCAAAATCCGCATAACGCAAAGAGTAGTTCAGGACATTGCAAACCCGGATAATCAGTTCGAAATTATAAATCAAGAACATCGAAGAGCTCACAGAAATCATATAGAAAACAAGAACCAAATTCTAGAGAATTATTACTTCCCGCATATGACGATGCAAATAAAAAAAATTATCAAATCTTGCGACATATGCAATACTAGTAAATATGACAGACATCCTGGAAGACCAGAAATTCAAGCAACACCCATTCCCACGTATCCTACAGAAATACTTCACATGGACATTTTTGAACTAGATGGCGAAAAATTCATTACTTGCATCGATAAATTCTCCAAATTTGCAAAAACTTTCCGAATTACAAACAAATCAGCATTGCATTTGAGAAATAAAATAACAAAAGCCCTACATTTCTACACAGTGCCAAAAACACTTGTAATAGATAATGAACGAAGCTTTTTAAGCCCAATTATATTAAATTACATAAAAACCTTGAACATCGAAGTGTACTAAACACCATCCCAGAAGAGTGAAGTCAACGGAACCGTTGAGAAATTTCACTCAACTCTAATCGAAATTACGAGATGCTTGTCTAAAGAGTATCCAGACTTATCCCTGAAAGAAATCATGAATATAGCAGTAGATCGTTACAATAACTCTTTCCACTCAGTGACGAATAAAAAGCCCAGCGACATATTCTTTGGTAGAACACAGCGAATTAACTATCAAGAACTAATCGATTTCAGGTCAAAGGTTAATGAAGATCTAGCCAAATTAATTGAGAAGAAACAGAAAATTAAACTAAAAAATGAAAACTTAAAGAGACAAAAACCCCAATCATACGATCCAGGGCAAACTGTCTACACTGCCATAAAGCAAATAAAGGGCAAGCGAAAACCCATTTACAAGAAGGAAACTGTGGTCAAAGATAATAAAGTTACTATAACCACCGCGAGTGGAAGAAGAATTCACAAATCTCACATTAAAAACGAAATCAACAATACAGGATAAATTCACAGATTACAAGCCTGACAGATAAAAATTCTACAACAACAAAACATGATCGTTATGCAAATAAGGGAGCAATCTAACGACACAAACGAGAAGATGAGGAATCTGAAGCTCCACTTCGGCTCTCTACAAAGCCTACAGACAAGAGCTACAAAAACTACATGAAAACCACCATACATCGCTTTTGACAGACATTGGTTCCATTACGTTCCTAATCATTTTATCTAGTATACTTATAGCCTACAAGCTCAATAAGCAGACCGCATCGTTTGGCATATGTCACCTCACCAAGGCCATAAACAATACCATCAGAGATCTCCAGCCCATCGAAATTGTCCACCCAGCAAGCACCTCAAATAACAACATCGAGGATCTTCAGCCAATCAACTTTAAACTATGACCTTCGGGACGCAGGCACTTAAAGGCGGAGGAGTTAACACCTTGACCGACCAGACAAATCAAGTGACCTTTGGCAGTTTCATGACGTTTGAAAAACAATAGAAAATGTAATAGAAAGAATTTTCATTTTGATATTTATTAATAAAACAGACACTGAAGTGTTCAGTTATAAATCAGGTGGTTTCTTTTGGATTACACAACAAATAAAGTTGTTTAACTTCAACATGTACATTATGAATAATCAAAACCTACTAAAATGACAATAAAAGCTTGACAATCAAATATTTGAGCAACACAAAAATGTATCGTTAAAATTATTCTTCTCCCCCAAAAAATGGAATTTTTCTAGTCTAACAGTATTGTGACAGGTGTGCGTGCGATATTTTGAAATAAAATATTTGTACGAGCAGTGGTAATTGGGTTAACATGGTAACATTAAATGTGACTACCAGTTTTTAAAAGCAAAAGAGATCCAGAAGAGCCCTTTAAATGACTGGGCCCAACAAATAATGTTTACATTTTCGTTACCTGTACTTCAAATGATCGACTGGAGTACGTCTCAACGGTGACCAAAAAAAGTTTAAAGTGAAATCACCACATGTACTTCTAGTCCCAATTATTCAATACGTCAACGCACACAGTTTTTACACTTCCTAATCTATGACGTGCATTCGGTTATCATTAAGCATTTACCAACCGCTACACTGAACGCAACAAAAATCGTATCTTCTTTCAAATCATGCAAAATAATACCTCCGAAAACCCCTTCATTTTCAGCAATCCTCTTGACCAAGTGCTCTCGAAGAATCTTCATTAAATCAATTAGTCAGTAGCTTCGTACGAATCGAAACTGCTTTTGTTTAATTATCACCAGCGGGCGACACGTGAATTTGCTCATTCATCCATTGCGGTCGTGTCTAGCGATCTTATCCAAACATGCAGGTATCTTTTTGTATATATCTGGCTGCCGATGCTGTTATACTTCTAAGTTCTAGGCTTGATGCGGAATCGATTGACGAAATCGCACTGGTAGCCGAAGCAAGAGTATAAGCAGAAGCAACAGCATCGTCGCTAATCTACCAATTTGACCTTGGAGGATCATCTTTATAATGGACAAATTTTCAAGTTACACTTTTAGTTAGCCGATAGATATCAGATTAAAAGCGCCGAGAACGGATTGAAACTACTAGGCTCATTGAAGCTTCCTGTGATTTTGTTACTTAGGTGTGCGAACAGAAAGTGCAATTAACGTAATCAGCTTAAATTAAGCCAGGTGCAATTAGTGTTGGGGATTGGTTTCTATTCGAGTTGGATTGAATTTTTCGCGAATTTGTGCAAAAGCTGTTTGCAGAGTGTCTTGAAATGTGCGAGGAAATGATTAGTGTTATTGGTGTTTTGTTTGTTATCCTGAATTTGAGCTGTGCAGAATATAAAGATTATTCAAGGTGAGTTCCTTGATGTGAAGTGGTTATTCATAAAAGATATATACGATTTGTGAAATTTTTCGAAAATAGTTAAAAGTTAAAGAAAATATAGATGTATGTCTGTGTACTACGTTACATTTAAAACAAATATGTTATTAAAAGGTTAAAATGTGATTTGTTGCGCTACCCTCAAAAAAGGGTCGAGAAGTATTCACAATGTAAATAAACTTTCATCTACCTTAGTTTACAATTTCGAGCTTCATTTCTGTGATAACAGAATATGATTTGTCTATTTTATCATGTTGCGTAAGTTTGTGCCTGTTTCGGGGCTACATTTGTGACAAAATTAAATACTAGTCACGAGTGATGAGCCTAAAATCCGAGAACAAATAAGTTTTTCAAATAAAAACAGATAAAATATGTTAAAACATGTGCATAAATACAACTCTGTTCTTATTATTTAGTCAGTTGTCTCGGTTGTTGGAAGAAGTATGACTAAGGCCTAAGCGTTTATTTGAATATTTTCTATTGTTAAGCTGATAAGCAAGAATTTATTGACAGGATTAAAACCATATGTCATTTGTCTAATATTGACATAATCCAATTATTGATGTTAATTTTTTGGTTTTGGTTGTTTTTTTGTTCCCAAAAGTGTAAATTTTCTTCAAGTATATTTAAACATAGCCTAATTGTAATTAAAAGAAATTCAGAAAAAATTTATTCAGCTTTGTTTGACTGGGCCGTACCTCAGTAGTATGACTCAAATATTTACAATATTTTGTTATTTTTCATTAGAAAAAATATCTTTCGAACTAAATAAACGTTTGGAAGAATAGCAAAAAAACCCATTCATCAAAACTCCTTCACTCTCAACTGTATGTTTAGAATGAAAAAATAGATGTTCCAATTAAAATTGTTTAGATTTTTCGTCAATATTTTATTGCATCTGTTAAATTGAGGTTTGCTGTAATGGTTTCTGCTTACTAAAATATTATTTTTCGCCATGATATTCGTGTTGTTTGATTTAATTTAAGCTTCAGTTGGCAGGGCACTGGTTTCTTGTGTGTGGAGTCCCTGGTACGAATCCAAGTTCGAACGAAAGACCACGCACCGAGTTTTTAGCAACTAGCTCTGATCAGGTACCTGATTTAAAAATCATGGAGTAAATTGAGTATTGGAACTAATCAATCCATACTCGTATTCACATTGATTGTGAATTTGTGAATGAAGCTCTCTACCATTTTCAGCTATTAGACCTAACAAAAGGTTGTTGTGGGTTACTTTACTTGATTTAATTTAAGATTCCATTTATTGGTAACTAAGCTATTTTTTACCACAATTTCTTTTGATATGGGAAACATTTGATGTGTTCGAAAGGTTTGTAGAAATTTGTAGATTCTTGTGTTTAAGATAAACTTCAAGTGAATCTAGAATAGATAAATTCTTAACGTCATCTCTATAATAGGTGCGTTTGTTTTGCATCGGGAGTAGTGCAGGATTGCGGTTTTCACGTGAAATAACAACTACATATAAAGTATTTACACTTGTCAATTCAGTGGAGTTCGTACTCGAGCACTCTGTGGAACGTATTTCGATAAGTCATGTCAGCTGAAACAGTTGGCTGCAGTGATGAATTTCCAAAAACTTCCCTGTCAATCTACCAGCCAGGAAACATTAAAAAATCAATGCTGTCAACAGATTTCTCATCATAGGAGTCAGAATATTCTTCGATTACGTTTTAAAAAGAAATAAGCCTGATTCTAATTTTCTAGGAAGACATTTGTCATTTCGAAATGTGAATTTTAGATTTTGAACTGGCAAATGTCTGACAAACCAACTGCTGCCAAACAATTAGGAATGAAATAAACTTTCATGCTACTCCGGATCTTTTCTTATGCGTGCCGGATACCTACATCACTCTGGATGAAAAAAACGCAGCTAATGATAATCATGCTTTTTAATACACTGCATGTGTTACTAAATTTCTCAAAGGAGACGTTTCAAACAAAGTTTATCGACATTTTGTTGGCATTTTATAAGCTAGTTTCACTGTACAGTCAATTTCTTATAATGTATTCTACTTGAATTCGATAGCATAGTATAAATGCAGCGGAAAAATTTACTTGAATTTAGAATCTTTTAATCTAGTCTGGAATTTGCGGAATTTGTTTCCATATTATTTTTGCTAGAGCGTATAGATAATTCTAGTTAGATATTCATGCTGTTTTTCGTTGAGAGCCTTTACTGCATTTTCTCCTAACATATTTTGCGCAGAGTCGTGAAAACTGAAGTATCTATTTCAAAACAACTTAGTGCATCACTCAATCACTCGAAACAATCACAAAAAAATGTAAAAGTTTGGTTATTTTGAAATTTCGTAATCAAGCGACCATTTCTTTGATAATATACCTACATATGTATCAGTTTCTAACATGCATTTTTCTTCCCATTATTTTGGGCAGATGTTTTTTATACATTTGGTTTCAGAAGCAATGCAAATGTTTAAGTAGCGCTAGATTATTTATTTTGTTTTGATATGACATCGTAATGTGAGATAATTTCTTGATTTAGTAGCAATTTTTTCACTTTGCTTTAATTTGGTTCTTTATAAATTTATTAATTCAAAATCTTAACTTTAGTATTGTTTGGCGTTTTGTTGAAAAATTAAAAAAAAATCTGAAGTTAAGAACGTTTTTGAAAATCCTATTCAAAATTTATGTTTACAATTGCTCATTAAAATTATTCAATATGGATTCCTCAAATGTCAATTGCACTTATTTTCTTACGGAACTTTTCATATTTACCTAAGGGCTTTGCTTCCAAAACTTTGGTCAATATGAACTGTATGAGGGTAGGTTGAACAAATTCTTTGTTTGAACGTGACCTGGCTTCAGGTGTGGGTTGGGGGAGAGGCGCCTGGCATATCTAAGTACTCAGGCGAAAAGATATATCTGGTTTAATATGAAAAAGGTAATTTCAACAGGGTGTCGCAAAAGTTGCTGGCCTTAGTATTTTTTTGTATAAAATTTTAATGAAGAGAGATTGGTTCAATATTATAATTTTATTCAATAGTTCACATATTAGGTAATATAATATACAATAAGTATGAAGTATGTCAACTTTCGTTTTCTATGCAGTATAAAATCCGCTTTCTGATACTTTCACATAATGTTCTTAGATACTCTACCGAAATTGCGTCCCACTCAGCATTTATACGTCCAATCAGCTCCTGGCTATTTTTTGGTCTGAGATCTCTAAAGATACTCTTCTTTAATCTGAACTAAACATTTTCAAGGAGGGAGGTTTTTCATAAATCGATTCAAATGTTTTCAAAGTTGTATGCGCCTTGGCTCCAGCTTGCATCAACATCACATCCTTTCTGTCCATAAATTGGTGGTGATTATTAAAGCATAGTGCAAAAAAGAGGGAGGATAATTTTCCTATGATATTCTCCGTTAACAGGCACTCCTTGTTAAACAAAATGAAGTTACCTTTTTTTTATGACTGCTCACTAAGCCAGCTACCATGATTTTTAAGGCAAATTGTGGGTTCTCTGTTACGGTAATATCTGTGGGATCGCTAGTTCTCACTGTCCTATTCTGTCGATTAGTTATTGGGTACAGTTGAATCCACGACTCGTCCGTAAAAAGGATGTTTGCACGCCGGCCATTGTCATCAGCAATTCCATGGTTTTTCGGCTTTTGACAGAAGCTCACCCGGGAAACTCGATCGTTTTTCGGAATAAGCCTCCGAAAGCAGAATCAAAGTGGAATTTTTTGTGTGGGATGATTCAAATATAAGAGTAAATGATATAGACAAATATAAGAGTAAATGATATAGACAAGAAGGGAACCATGATCACAAATTAATAACCTTTATGTATAATTTATACTTTATCTCTAACCTAGGTATTAATTACAGCTGTGTGAGTTTAAGACAAATTAAAAAGGGTCTTAAAATGTTTGAAGATATATTTTGCCCGATGAATTAATTCGGGTTGATTGTTCGTGTCGAAGGCCAGAAACTTTTGCGCCACAATGCACCCAGTTTTTTTTCCTGAGAAATTTGTATTTTTGTTTAAAATTGTCGTAACCCATTTACTGAAAAACCTAAAAGCAAAACTTTATTCTGAACAATAAAATTAGAACGTGACAATTGAAATTTGACCACAAGAAGGAACAAAGTTAAATTGAATTGAAAAAAAAGAAAAAGGACGATCCGAAGTATCTGAACGATTGTCACAGACTGACTTTTATTTGAATACAAGAGCCCACAGGTCCTCAAACATTCACAACATATACAAAGTGATGAATTGTCTTGTGGTTGAAATCCTAAGGCTCTTAATGCTAATTATCTGTTTCGCTCGAACAACAGGAGTTATCTAAATTTTTTGAAATATTACTCGCCTTCGATTGATTGATGCTAATTATTCACCTATGATACTAAATATTCACCTTTCGTTATGTTATTTAACATAAACCTATACCTTTTCTGATTCATTGTTTTGAATCGGTACAAAAACTAGCACCACATTGTAAAATGCAAAACTTATAAAATATCTTATTTTTCTTAAAACTCTTTAAAACTCTACAAAACATGAAAAATAATACAAATTCCAAATCAGTTACTAATCAAAAAAATATTGTAATGCCTAAAAATATTTCCCGGATTCTAGTGACCTGTTATTAAACAATACAAAGTACCAAACACACGCTTTTCAAAACACACGCACTTCAAGCTTCATTAAAAATTTGTTTTCAACACCACACATCAAATTATAAATTCTTATTCTAACGAAATATACATATTACTAAAATCTTAAAAATGTATTAATATATTATTCCAATAACAAACAAAAAACGCGAAATTCTTTGGATCTTTGCTCATAATGGTCAAAGTCGCATTTACAGTACGACGCTGATCAAAATGCTCTCAGCAGACTCTAATGATTATTTCATAATAATGAGATACCTACGTTATGCTAGGTCAGTTCCTAGAAGAAAAAAACCCCAGGCTTAAAAACAAATGTGACTAAAAATATACACAAGCTATGCATTTGAATAATTCAAAAGTGATTCACGTTTATTCTAATTGTTAGAAAAATGAAAAAGATAATCCCTTGTTTTCATTATTGTTTCTATAATCGTGAGTCGAGCCAGTCGATCGATCTAAGAATCAATTATGTTTATAAATAAGGTATTCGGAAATGACTATTGTGATTTACGCTAATTATAGATAAAACTTGTTTTTGTTTTTGTAATAATTGTCTGCCAAGACGTCGCAGTAAGCTATCAACGGAAATGTGAAAATACATGTTTATTGATTTGAGAAAGGCGGCAGGTGCTACGTATGGGGCTATTAATCACTTGTTCCAACGGAAATTTTAGTCTGACTTCGAGAAGAATATTATTGAAAAAAAGACGTGTGTGGAGATTTAAATTTAACTTCAGAGATTTAAATTGAACTTCAGGAACCCTAAAAATAATAAGGAACCTTAAATTTTATAGTACAAAATCATATAGTAAATATTTAATCGTATAGTAAAAGCTTGTAAGCTCATGCTAGTATTTAGATAGATTTACATGATCATTTTAAAAGACTTGCAGTTTCGTTTGAAATAATTTCATATGCATGAAATTTTGAAACTGAGAATCTTTTTCTACTCATATCGATGGTATTGAGTAAAAAAACTAAGGTGACTATAAATTGACATTCGTCGTCTATAGTTAATAACTCTTTCCATGCTTATAGTTTGATCTATTTATGTATGTATATTAACCTTCAAGCATCCAAATGCCGTAGAGCCGAAAAAAACTGAATAAAAGAGAATCGAAGGAATTTGACGAATAAAACTTTTTACCTATCATTTTCTTATAATTAGCACACTAAAAGATCAACTGCTAGCAAAAACACGAAGAAAACAACTTTTTGCTGAGAATTGTCACAACCTACCTCAAAAATTATTGAAATATTATTCATTTTATTTTTACATACAGATATTGCTTAAGCAACGTTGTGATAATGATATTAAATTTGGTTTGTGCTTTTAATTTTTGATGATTTCATGGATATGGCTTGCAATAGCATACATGTAGTTAAATGTTTATAGAAAAATTGTTTGAAAGTAAAAATTTTTCTAACATATTTACCACTAGTTTGTGCGCACGAGTATTTCCTACTAAAAAAAATATTACTGAAACCCTAATATGTATATTAATAAGACGGTATTGCGTCCTACTGATATAAGTCAAATTAATTAGCCTACTCGAGTGCTACCACTGATATTAAACTTACTATTACTTTAGTGCTATCACTGTAAGACTTATTCGAGTAGTATAAGATATAAGAACTTTAGAAAAAAATACAACGGTTCTCAGGAAAAAAAAATTTGATGAGATACAGTAGATCTACTTTTTGATTGATTATCTTTTTAAATTAAAGGTACACCTAAAAGCAGATTACATTCAAACAACGCCTCTTCTCCAGCCCAGAAATATGTTTCAAAAGTGAAATTCGCTTATAAGTATGGAAATTAGACAAGTGTGCATTCCGCGGCAAAACTTTTGCACCATTCTGGAAAGGTTTTAATAAATTATCGCAAATGAATTTTTGTGACCACTAGCTTCAGCATTTCGTCAAGAACGTTTCCTGAAGTTTTCTGAAGTATTGTACATTCTAAATTAACGGAACTTTTGCGAATTTCTCTTATTTTCAGTGTGACAAAACTTTGACCAGTTAGAAGAAAACACAATTTAATGAGGAATTCACATTAAATAATTTTAATGAGTTGTTTAAAACATAAAATTTGCATTAAGGTTTTCGAATAGATTCTTAGCTGCAGTTTTGATTTACTCCGTTTATAAGCTATCGAGTGAAGAAAATTACAACCAATATTTAAATATAGAATTTAAGTCTATTAAATTTATTGCGAACTAAATAAGTAACAAGCAATAAATGCCGAAAAGTGAAAGAATAACTGAGAGAAAACAAAGCGCCTGTGACCATAATATATAGGGTGATTTATTATGAGGTTTGGTTTTGACATCAGCTTGTGAGCTCTCGTTAATATAAAAATTTGATGGCAGTATCACTTTGTTAAAACTGTAAACAAAAAAGATATTTTGGAAAAATATTTTCAATTATTTTCTAAACAGCTTCGGGGCTAAATTTGGCTTTTTCATATCAGAAGGTTTATTGCCCTTTTTAATCGGAGATGAAAATTTGAGACACAAAATTTTTAAAATTACATGAGGATTTTTCTTTTTAGAAACGAAATTGCTTAATCAGAGTTTTACATCAACTAGTGTGAAGTTTACGAAAATTGTGTTGGCAGCTAATTGATAAGACAGCCTTAACTTCTAATTCTCTACCATAAATTCTTTTGCAGTTTAAACCTGCTCAAGCATTTTTTTATCATAACTAAGCTAATTCAAAAAGAAATAAGAAATTCAGCTGAAAAAAACTTTTACCAAATGCTTTCAATTATTATCTGTATGGAAAATTTTCAACAGCGAAAATTAGTAGCTATTAATGTACTTAACTTCATAGCCATTCAACAGACATGTGCAGAATAGCAAGCTGTAAGAATCTAAATTAGGTATTCCCTTTTCAAAAAAATGTAGACGTGAATTTATCAAATACCAAAGCTTACTAATCAATTGCACAAACAGTCTGCTCAAATTTTTTTTCAGATATTTGTAAAAATAATGATTTTGTCCAATTTTTAATTGAAGTGTGATTTCTTCAGAGGCAGGTTTCTTTCAAGTAAGTTGTTGAAGTGTATATTGCAATTTAAATTTGATTAGCGATACAGTGCAAGTGCAAAACAATGACAAAAGTCTTTTTGTCTTCTATAACATACGCAAATACGCTATTGTTGATTTCAAAATGCACACGAAAGGAAGTTCAACTATACAAGCGAATAATTTTCAATTAGCAAATTCATGCTAATTTAACATTCGGATGAAATAGATTGTTTTAATTTAAGCGAATATAAAGTTATTTATCTAAACTTCTTTACCTTACAACAAAAAACGTACATTTTGCTTATTATTGCCTCATAGTCCAAGTGTTATAATCTAAGCTCTCGAAAATATTGTAATATTTTGATCTTCGGCTTACCCATAAATCCATACTGTATTATATGAAGTAGTCTACATGCTCATTTGGAACGGTCAAGGCGAAAATGGTTAGTACATTTTATTATTTGATGATGTATTTAGTCTTCATTTTGCACTTTATCCGCTTAAATGTTCAATTTCCACAGACATAAAAAATTGTCTCTCGTGCCAAGATCAAGGTTAATAGTGAATTTGTTTCGCTAAAAAATTGATTAAACATGAGGGTATGACACTTTTGTGATGGTTGAATGTGCTGGTTACTACAATTACAAGAGCTAACCCAGAAATCAGCTTAGGTCAGTTTTGATGGAAGAAGCTATCGGTTTTAGATTTGCGGAATGTAAATGTGTTTCCTTTCTTCGGTTAAAAAATTTAATCAGCATTATCTGGGCATTAAATGCAATAATAACTCAGAACTAAGTGTAAAATGTTACTTATTCGACAACAAGATATCAGAATTTGGATGAAAGTATTTTCAAGATAATTTCTGATAATCAAAAGTAAATATTTTGGGGGCAGTTGTGATAACGACATAAAAGATACAAAGTTAGTTTTGCTTTGACTACTTTGCTTCCAATTCTAATTCACTTACGTAATTGTATATTTAAAGTTGTAGATATAATTAGCAAAAAATCTTTAAAAAAACATAATTAAAATTCTGTATGGATAAATAAATCACAAAAGTCTCACTTCAACATCTAAAACGCTTTAATTCAGGAATAAAAAATTCTCTTATTACTTTTCAGGCATAAAAAGATTTACGTTCAACATGATAATGAATTAATCTATAAACAACTAATTGAATTGGAGCAGAACTACGATACTTTAGACTTTTGGTTGTTATCACGCAACTCATCTATAATTCTTGTACCACCGGAAATAGACCAATCTTTTCAGTATTTGCTTAAGCAAATCGGTGCTAACTTTAATGAAACTGTACTAGCTGATGAAGAGTAAGTTGAAGACTACTTAAGAAAACATGAAAATTTCAGTATAACATTCAAATAACTTATTGCCGAACTAAAATATATATTTTAATTCTAGAAATGAAATATTTGGAAATGCGTCTGAAAAACATCGTTCTAAACGACAGTCACAGGGATTCTTTGGTACATTTCAAAGATATAGCACAGTAAGGAGTCTCATAAATTCAAGATACATTTGTAAATTATTTCAAATGTACGAATGAGTGTCATTCGGATTGTTTTGAGTTGGTATTCATGCATCTTAGAGAATATACAAGTTTACTCACAAGAGTCAAACAACTTTTTGAAACATAAATTAGTTTCGAATTTTTTTTCCATAATTTGATAGCCTTTCGTCAATTCAAGCGTGAAAGAATTCAAGTAAAATCATGTTAACAGCCAAATCGTAAGGCAGACGATTCTATTTCTATTAAAAGTCATCATCTTTTGTTTGATTTTTTAAAATAATAATTCATTAAAATACATAATTCGGCTCTTTGTTTTGCCTCATTTCAATCTCATTTCATATTAACAAACTAACAGATGAATTTAAATAGGATTGCAGGCGAAAATACAAGTTCTTATCTGTTTTCAATTTATTTTTAGATTTTTCAATATATGCAACGTCTCGCACAAAAGCATTCAAAACATGCAAGATTTGATGCAGTATCTAAAACGGCCGAAGGTCGTCAATTAGCAGTATTAAGGATAGCGCCGTATCGAAGAACGGGAAAGAAACTAATTTATATCCAAGGAGGTAGTCATGCAAGGTATGTAGTAGTCTGCTCTAATCTGTTTATTAAATATATTATAATACTTAATTATTCTATTAATTTTTCTACTATTAGACTATAAATAATATTCAAATCTCGGATGGACTAATTCATAGAATAAGTTCAATTCACTCTAGATTTTCTACGATTATTTCAAAGCAATAATCTAAAGCATGTACGTCTAATCGATTTCTGGAAGAGATATTAAGTATTATTTTTAAGTAGAAAGGATGTTTGCAAAAGGTTATACGCCAAGATCTTCTTTACGCATGTAAAGAATGCAGGGTGTGATTGAATCTAGGTTTAATAAGATGCATCTGCTCTACAATGCTCCGAAACTGCCTTAGGTGTCCCGATCTCGTTTTTCATTTGTCTTCTAAAGGCTCGTATCCACCAAACGTGCTGCGTGCGTGCTGTTCGCGTTCAACCAGCAAGCTATTGTCTACACCAAAAGCTGCTCGCGCACTGAGTGCGAACTTTCTACAGAAGAGCTGTGCGCGAGCTGCTCGCGACTTGCATTTGAGACAGCGTTGCCAGAAAAAAATACAGAAAATCTTGGAAAATTTTTCAAAATATCTGGAGAAATCTGGGGATTTTAGTTTCAATGAAAAACGTAACTAAGTTTCAAAAAAAAAAAACAATGCAAGACAAAAAAATAATTCATAACAGCAATTTTCTGCGTACTATGATTATGTTTTAATATATATTTACCGAAAATAGTTTTGATTTAAAGATTTCATTTAATTCTACACCTGCACAAGTTTCATTTCTGGATTTTAAATATTCTTTAGACAAAAGTAGGCCACTTAGAGTATATGTTTGTAGTCAACTGCTCGTTTTTTCGTTTATTGATGTTGATTTCTACAGTCGCGAAATAATTGAGTGCGAATAACAGGTGAAAAATAAAATTCCTCAAAAATGGAAAAGCTGACTTGTGTTCTCATGTTTCGATTGGATTCACTTGTTTCCAAAATAACTCAGCATTGCCGGTTTCAAAACCGGTGAATTCAATATTTCTTAGACTCCATCACTGTGAATTTATATTCTGCAGCTCTGATATTTCTCTTAAGTTTGGAAAACATTGACAAAGTGCGATAATTGAAGGTTGTCTTTTCAAAACAACATTTTCAGGATCCATGAAACTGATACTGATATATTTGGTTTTTATAGTTTTGATACTGATATATTTGGTCAATATAATTTTAACAGTGCGTTTCGAATACTAAAATATAATCTTTCAGTCTATTTAACTAGGCATTCACTGCAAGCTCCTAAGTAAAGGTCATCCTATGGTAAAAATTACATTTCATTTAGAAATTTATCATCCTTTCTTTTGGTTTTCTCTAAGTAATGCCTTTGAATATAATTATTGAATATTATTTTCGTTAATCTTGTTATTTCCAAGTTAAGCCAAAATATATTTGGGGGTTTACTTTGAAAGAGCTTATTTAATTGTAGAATTTGACAAAGAGCTAGCCGCAGGCTGAGCTTTTCAAAATCTATACCTTTTTGTTTGACATTTTGATTTGCGCTATGTGAAATTTTGAAAATTTTACTAAAACATTTAATATATCAAAGTTTCAGAACAAGTTTGGAAAAATCTGGAAATTTTGAATAATATTTGGGTGTCTGGAAAACGTTGTGAAAGTCTGGCAAATCCAGACTTAAATCTGGATCTGGCATCACTGATGTGAGATACGTCTCCACCGAAAATGTTCGCGGGTTCGAATGCAACGCTCTGTTCACAAGCAGACACACTTGGTGTGGACGAACAAACATTGCATTTCGATTGCCCGTCGAGATGCTTCCTGGCCTTCCGCTCTCGTTGGAAATCAGACATGCAAAATGCCATTCAGTATGGAATGGACTAAAGAATTAGCTATTAAGTTAATCAATAAAGAGGAGGAATATCCTATTTTCTGGGATCATAATAATAAAGATGATGAATTCCGAACGAAAAAAAATGAAAATATTTTTAGCAAAATTGGAAAAATTATGCGAAGTGATGCGATAGAAATAAAGAGGATGTAGAAGTGAGGCTTTCATCGTGGATATTTATTTTTTTTTTTTTTTGGAAAATTTAGTCAATATTATGTAGGATTCTGCACGAATAAGAATTTCGTCTTCATCAAAATCCATTTTGCACATTCACGAAAGTTTTTTTTAGATGCACTGATATAAAAATTCAGATCGGAAAGCAAAAAAGCAGTGTGCGTACAGAACGCGCGCATGGAAGTAAATGTCTACACTAAAAGTGCTAGCACGCAAGCTATTTTTCTGTTTGCGTACTTGATGTGGACGTTGCGGATGGAGAACGCATACATTGTTCGCGTTCAGCTCGTGTACAAGCATCGATGACATCAAATCTGAGCGTGAGCTGTGCGCGAGCTCTGGTGGTTACGAGCCTTAATGTGGTCACGCGCATGAATATTGCAGTCTCATGGTTAGACTCCGTTAGGAGCCTAAAATCCTCACCAAGAGAAGGAAGATTTTTAGAACCATGAAAGTCATGTTGACTAGACATAATCCGTTAAGAGGACATATGTACCGAATAGGCTTTACAGGGGATGAACGCACGATGAACAAATACATCCTGCATGAAAAAGTCGGACTCTGGGGAGTATTTTTTTTTGCGGCTGCCCAGCGTTCGCGCACATAAAACATAAATCCTTCGACTGGGATGTTGCATCTCCTATCAGTGATCGTGGACTTCATTAAAATATTCGAAAATCTCGGGTTATCTGAGGGTTTGAGCATAATGGGTCATTCTGGTCTGAGTGCATAGCACAGTATTTATGGTCAACGAGATTTTCCGGCAGTCGGAGCATGTCAACTTACGATTTTTTTGAGCATATGGTTTACGATATTTCAATTGAGAATTATTTTTGTTTAGCTTTATTTTAACGGGGAAATGACAGCAAATCATTGTCGACTATAGGCTGAACGGTAATGGAATTAAGTAAGCTTAAATTGACTTAAATAAATGTTTGAATGCATAGGAATCAATTGGTAAAATCATAATGTATTTCTCAGTCGGTTTGGTCAAGTTTCGTCCCATTAAGCCACTTAAGTGAATTACAAACAGGGTTGTTAATTTGTTGGTTAATTTAAATTTGACATTGCCTATAAACATCGATTGTAGTTCGATCTGCTGAAAAATTCAAACGTATAATACCTCGTGCCAGCAGGTATTTATTTAATAAAATTATAAATATGTGAATAGAAATTTGACTTTGGTAACATTTTCACATTCGTTCAGGCAAGCCCATTATGGACAAATTAATCAATCCACAGTAATTGAGTGAACCTTTCGATCATTTTCAGCTTTCACTTAAGCCATTTTAAGTCTATTATAGTTCAGCCTCAATATCAAGACAAGAATCTCCTCAAATTAGATAAAACATTTTTTTTTAAGTGAAAAAAGACTGCAGTTTGCAATATCCTAAAGTGGTACATGGCCTCGACGAGTTCTGCAGGAGATACTTATACGTGGTTTCTCAGAAGAGCGGGTTTTCACTGTTAGAGAGCGTTCGTGAATTATTTAAGTTTATGTATAATTATCAATAAAATACCTAATTTACAATATTAATTTGTTTCTGCTTTGTTTCATCCTTTCAGAGAGTGGATTTCTGTAACAACTGTCTTATACTTTGTCACACAGCTTTTAGAAAATTTTGATCGGTACCAAAATCTATTAAAAGGCATTGAAATTGGTGTCGTTCCAGTATTAAATCCTGATGGCTATGAGCACACACATACACGAGTAAATATGACTATTACGGAATCAAATTGAATTGATAAAGATAAATTTTAAAGGACAGGTTATGGCGTAAAAATCGTAGTGTATCAAGAAACGGATGTAGAGGAAGCGACTTAAATCGAAATTTTGGTTTCAAATGGGGAACTGTCGGATCCAGCCTATATGTTCGTGATTTACTGGATATATTCTTAATGATATTTTTAATTGTTTTTTGATTGTTTCACAGCCCTGTTCAGAGGTGTTTGCCGGTCGCGGTCCATTTTCTGAGGCTGAAACAGAATGGGTTCGAAGATATCTTATAGGTAACCAGTACAGGACGAAACTGGTGCTAGATTTCCATTCATTTGGGAAATATTTGTTCTATCCGTGGGGGTACCATTTGTAAGTTAAAAAGAATCAAAGTTTACATTGTTCTAAAATATTTTTTTGCAGAGCACCAGCTCCGACCAAGTCTACTCTCCACAAAATCGGTCTCCAAGTTGCGAGGGCCATTTATAATGTTCGTGGGACCAAATACACAGTTGGAAGTCCTGCCCGACTTTTATACAGTGCTGCCGGAGGCTTAGACGATTATGCATATGGGACCCTTGGCATTCCTTTGTCTTATACATTTGAGTTACCTGGCAATAGTTTTCGAAGTAGTGCGGGCGATATAATACCGATTGGCAAAGAGACATTTGCTGGCGTGATTGAGTTTTTAAGGATAGTTAAGGATTTGTAACAGTAACAATAAATGTTATAAGAGTTTTAATGTTTGAAATGTTTACTTAAATTCACTACAAATAGATATACATAAATAAGTCGGGTAAATTAAAAATATAGCATTGATTTTATGACGACATACTCCAGGATTCATCGAATTCAAATAATGCAGCGTCAAAACAGTATTATACACGCATATACGATCAAAACACTACTGTCGATCATCTGGAGTTTCGAACTAGCAACTCCAGCTGGCTTGAAGAAGATCATGGCTTTGATGACAGTCCAAGTTTCTTCGGTAAAACGAGTAATTTCATACGGCGGAGGATCGAATCCATAGTGGCTACTTTCCATTTCGACTGTCATAGCTATAGGAATTTTAGCAACATCAAAAGCAAAATCATCACACCTTCCACTTGCTACGCCCTGTAACTGAGCAGTGCTTCCGTGCTCGTATCTTTTTTCGATAACTGGTCCTACAGAATTTGCACCAGCTTTTGCAACAGCGTCCAATTTTCGCCAGTTTTTGGGTAGATCACTTCAAAACATTGTTTACAATTAAATCCGGTTCTATTAGGCCGAACGTATTAATTGAATTAAAAGTCGATAAAACGCTGTTACCTTTTATATCCGTAGGGATACAAAATAGACGGTCCATATGATTGCAATGACAGGAAAAATTTTGCTGATCCCTTCAGAGATAAAAGTATACTTCGAATGATACGTGTTTCAACTTCTGAAAAAGCTTGCATTCCATGATAAATATCAGAGCAAGGATTATTCGAGGATCCGATCTCACTCCAGTGAATAGCGAAATTTCGATTCATATCAACTCCACTACAGTTGTTATTTTGTTTTGAACGATTCTTTCGCCACATTCTATATATGGAATGTGAGTACTCATATCCATCTGGATTAGAGAGCGGTAGAATAATCCAGTTGAATTCCTCCAAAACTTCCCAGTTATGCCCAGCTTTTGTCGTCAGTTGATGGATTATGAAAAGTGCAGTTGCTGGCGATAGCCATTCGCGTGCATGCATTCCTGCCTCTACGAAAACTACCCTCTTTTCCAGATCTCGGTCATCGTTAGTTATAAGAACGGAATTGATGGGCCTGCCTTCGAATGATTTGCCATGTTTTCGCAAAATCACACGATCAGGAAACTTTTCCTCTATGTAACTTAAATAAGTAGCTATATCTGCTGCTCGATAGTATCTGTTAAATTGTATTCGCATTAACCTCGATGCATTGCCCTCGAATGACAATTGATGAAAAATTTTGTTTAATAGCAAATATTCTGTTACGTTCTCTATAAGAATTTCATAATGGATCGAATGATGTTGCAGCAAGTTTTCGAAGGTGTTTTGCTGGTCAGGCTCAACTAAGAATTTAGCAATCTGATTTGATTTCGTATAATAGATACAATCGAATCCATGCTGTGGTAAAATTTCTATAAATTTGAGTTGATTTACCGTTCCCGCTCGAATTTGATAGACTTTGTGCCTGAAATATGGATAACTTCAGAATTTGAAATGGATTAATGATAAATCGACTTTTTACCGATCAAGTGAATAGTAGCTACAAACGATTGTAATTAAAAACGTTAAATTTGAAATAACGCGAAAAATTTTGTGGTCGGGCTGTAATGTCGACATGTTTTGACAAGTAATTTTTTCTTTGTAAAGTCAAGTGATATAAGCATATGTATACACGTTCATCGTTTCTAGAAAAATTTTTGCCCGGCATAAAATTTTCAAACCAAAACTATTCTGTAATAGGAACAGGTAACAAATGTTCAAATTTTCTAAATTATGATTATTATTTTCGAGCAGTATCTCTAAAAATCTCTCTACCCCTATAACTTCCGACGGTATTGAATCCACAAGATTAGTTTACCTTTGTCTGAGGCCAATCACACACACTTTCGCTTACAATGCTAGTAAAGAGTTGCCAAAACCTTGCAATTTGGCCAGTTTTATACCATGGCTTTTTACCAGAAAATTTGAATGTGAAGAATATTTTACAGCGGGTACTGTTTCAATTGCAAAAATGTTGAAAGTTTCATGGATGGTTGGCCAAAGATAGTTCTACTCCTTTAAATTCCGACGCAGTCATTTGAAAAGAAAGTTCACCGAATAGGTTGCTCTCAGTGGTCTGGTTTACCCTGGGTGACCTAAATTTGACTGCCCTGTACCGCAGACTAAGTGAGCTTGGTCCTAAGATGTTTACATTGGCCAGGCCTAAAATTTGATGTGCTGCAATTTAGTCCTTGTTTGTCCGTGGCATCTGCCATTTAGTTTAATTTTAGTTCATGCATTGTAATATTCTTTTCGTTTCTCTCTCAAACATGTTTATTTTGAATACCTTGCGTCAAACGAGAAAATTCAGAGCATATATAAAATATAAAATAGCATGAGACCATATATCAAATATATAAAATAGTTGCGTATTAATCAATTCTTAGGTCGGGTGCGTTTATACTGACATAGTCTACGGCCTATTTTAGGTCAGGTCGCTTGAAATCGTGGACTGACCTAACGACAGGTTGGGTCGGGTACTGAATGTTTACACCAAGTGCACTAAATAATTTAGGTTGAATTTAGTGCATAGTTTGCGCACTAAACGTTCGATGTAAACTAGGCAATTGTGAGACAAGTTTGATAAGACTTTTAGTTGCGGTGCGGTGTTCTGAGCATATACATCTTTTTCGTACAAAATTTTAAAAACATGCATTAGAGTCCTCGAAATTTCCCCACCTTTATAACTTTCGATTCAGACATTTTTTCACTCAGATAAATTTTAGCATTAAGTTTCATGTATTTTCTACCTGACTTGATGATCAAGTCGTGAGTATGAAATTTAATTTATTTATTTATTAATCACCAAACAAGTTATATAATTGTATTTAATGTGTACCAATTTTTTCCTAGCTAAAAAAAATATTTTACCGGTAAAATATACATCGGGCAAACAAAACGGTTAGTTGGTGTTAGACTAACGGAACATAAACGGGAAGCAGCTTCAGCGAAGAAAAAGAATACAACATTAGTACGTTCAGTAGTAGCAAAGCACATATTGGAGGAGGATCACAACATAACTTGGGACAACGTGGAGGTGATCAAGGAGGTACAGCAGGTGCGAAAACTGGATGCGTACGAAAGCCTGCACATATGGAAAACCCCTATGCATAGAAGACTAAACACAGACCAAGGAAACTGTGCATCACCACTGTTCAGGCTAATTTGAACATTCATTTCATAGTGAGGAGGATAATTTAATTAATATGGATAATAAAGTAATTAATAGGCAATTAGTTGGTAATTAGTATAAAGTCCATTAATAGACAATTAGTTGGTAATTAGTATAAGTCAATACTTTAAAAGTAAGCTCTATAAGTAGCATACATAAGTTAGATTAAGATTAGACTGATAGACACTGAAGAAGAGGGCAGATTACCCTCGAAATATCGATATTTGTCACAAAATTCAATATATCTAGCTTCTAAAGGAAAAATCGGTTTTTTTATTAAAAAGTTATATAACAAATTGTATATTAATAATTTAAAAAAGCAGACATAAAATACGTCTGATTACAGTATAAATAAATAAGTCAACATTGAATAAGTAAATAAGAGCTAAATAACATGTAGAACACAATATTGAGCACGCAAAATTATTAAACAAAATAGTGCAAAATTAAAAAAAAGAACGGAATTAAATAATTAACTAGTCATAAAAAAGCAAACGTTGCATTAACATACAACCTAGGTACACGAAAAAAGGATACTAGATCGGTAGACAAAAAAGGGTAAAATAAGAAAGCCTAGGTTATTCTATTTTTAAAGGGTGCTTGCAAGTGGTGGCAAATTTAGAAGCCTAAGGCGAGATTTATATGGCGGTAAAGTGCTAAAATCATAAGGATTGTACAGATCTCTAAGAGCGAATAGCAAGAATTGGTTCTCAAATCTCTGGGTCTGAATTTCGAAAATCGGATTCCAGATAATGCAAGCATACTCAAAAAGAAGTCGAACGAGTGCGGTGTATAGGGATTTTGTAGCCCAAAGATTCTGAAGCTCTCTGGCTCGTCGCTTAATGGAGCTTGCTTGAGAAATCGTTTTGTCATAAGAGTTTTTCAGCCAGCACCAAACCGAGGTATAATATATTGTCAATCCTACTAAATGCAGTATTGATAAGGAGGTACGTATAATATAAGAGTGTACTTTTTCGCGAAAAGCTAATCACGTGACATTTTGCGATTTAATAATGTCAAAAAGCTGAGGGCCAAGATGGCTACCTTGAGGTACACCTGAGTTTATATGATTTTTTTTAGAGATAAGTCCTGGGAATATCACCTGTTGTGAGCGATTGTGGAGGTAAGAGCTAAGCGATCTTAGGAGGGATCCTTCAATTCCAAATTGCTGATGCTTGGAAATCAAAATGGAGAGATCAACACGTCGGTGTAGACTGCATCAGTTTGATCACCTTTCTCCATTTTGCATAGAACATGGGACACCAGCACCATCAGGTTCGAAGCGGTAGCACGACCTTTCCTAAATCCATGCTGCTGCTCGTTAAGTCAAGCATCGATCAAAGGGGATTGTTTATCACATATGATTTTTTAAAACAGTTTGGGAATAGTGGGTAAAATAGCGATACCTCTATAAATTTGAATTGATCTTCATAGCCATTTTTGGTGTAACGTAGGAGGATTTCCAATAAGATGGAAAGTGCCCAGTAGTAAAAGATGAATTAAGTATGATGTGAAGAGGACAGATCAACTGTAAAACACATTTAATAAGAAAAGTCGGAGGAAGAAGATCGGGTCCAGCGCCTTTGTTACTAACAAGCTCCAAGATAGTTTTAAAAATATCAATTCTAATTATTTTGGCCTCAGCGAAAATTGTTCCAGTTACACTTGGGGAATGATCGGATGATGGAGTACTGGCTCGGGTTAAAACCTCTTGAATGATATCTGCGAAAAAGTTGGAAATTTCTTGAGAAGAAGAAGACATTGACTTTTTACTACAAATAGAAGAGGTATAACCGGTTGTTTTCGGCTTCATCTTCACAAAGTCTAAAAACTTTTTTGAGTTGTGGATTTTATTTTCGTTGGTAGTTTTAATGAATCTGTCATATGCATCGTGAAACTTTTCATAGAAATTTTTCACCACTGCATTGTATTTTTCTTTAATACGATGGCTAGAGTCGGGACTATTTTTATTGATTTGTAAAGCTTATTTCTATGGTTTTCCAGACGTCAAAGAGTCATGTCAAACCAATGCTCAGAAAGTTAATCCCTTCTCATAATTTTAGGAACACATATTGCGACCACGTCAAACAGTATTTTGTAAAATGAATTTACATTCATCAAGAGATAGAGATATCGTCAAGAGATTAAGATATAAGCATATCTGTCCAATCGAGATTGTCAAGAGAATGGTGAATACTATCATAGTCAGCATTACGGAAATCTTATACAATAATATTATAGTAAGTTTGAAAGATACTAGAATCTGCAGTGAATAAATCAAGAGTATGAGCGGAATGGTGAAGGCAATTAGAGAAAAGAAATTTATGCTGAGTCAACAATTTCGCTTGAAAAGGTGCTGTTAACAACATGTAAAACACCATCTCCTCTTGTCTGACTAGTGGAGACAAAATCACGGTTATTTCTGAAGATTGTCCAGCTATCTTTATTACTACATTAATTAGAAAATAGAAACGTCAATAAAAACCTGATTTGCTATTTCAGGACAGATTAATACATTTTCAGATTTGTTCATCAATCCAAATTTTCCAACTGACAACTGAAATACACATTTAGTATTTTTTTATTATACACATTTAGTATTTTTTAAAATTTCTTTCATTTTCGTTCATATTTAGCACTTCATTTCAATCTGTGGATCATTCACAACGTGACTTTAGTAAACGCACAAAATTCTTTGTCAGTTAGATATCTATTATGAAAACTTAAAAGCATCCATTAAGTTTCAGTTCATTAAACTATTTTGATAAAACGTTTATAAATATGTATGATTCCCTTAACTGCTTGTCATCTTGACAAAATAAGTTTGTCACTGCTATATATGCGCATTTGCTCTGTGATATGATGACAGTGGGTTGACATTCAGTGCTCAAATATTATATTCATGTTTTATTAGTTTTCCCAATAAATTATTTAAAAAAATATTTTTATTTGCATCATGGTATTGAATGAACTGCATTTCACGATGGAATTGTTTCCTGAAAAAATGAAATACTGGTAAGTGGTGCAAAAATCTTTTGTTTTTAGGCTTTACTCAAAAAAAAATTGGCGAAATTACTTATACATATATATTTACTTATGTATTTAAACAGATAGTGAAGGCCTTTGCATACCAATTTACATTATATAAAAATATTTAAAAGCTTATTCTTATTAAACCTAGGTAATTGTTGGCAAAAATTAGATTTTTATGTCTCTTTTGAATCTAGTTTTGAAGCCGTCGTTTATTGTGAGGAAGATGTTGTCGATTGCATTAACTGAGAATTGATAGTTTGCCAACATGCTAGGAGCCCATATTCCTTGATACCGCTTTTCCATGATCCTTATATCTTGATAAAATCACGCACTAACTGCACTTAAATTAGGAGGAATGAAAGTGCAGAAAATGCATTTTCTGCACAAGTTTGAAAATTTGTCAGAAGATTTGGTATAAGTTCCCTATAGTCAGTTGATTTGGTGCGACCCAAAATTTTTTTGTAACTTTAACTAACAAAAGCCATGAAGTTTTTTTTCCAACGAACTCAGCTTGGTGATAAAATTTGGATATAATATGCCTGGCCCCAAATAAATTTCTTCTTTCACTTTTGCATCACTAAGTCTTAGAAATATATTTTTAAGATATTGAAATCATCTCCATATTTATTTATGGCTTTCACAACATTTTCCATCATGCCCAATTTCATATAAAGCGGTGGCAATAAAATGTTCTCTGGCTCAACAAGGTGAAGTTCCGACACACTTTTCTACTAGGTGCGAAGTAATTTCTTTTTGGCCACTATTTTTTACGAAGTGTTTACTTCGAGCTCTGCTGTCTTACTTACAAATGAAACAACTAAATTTTATTTAGCCGCCCAGTAACATCCCAACAACTTTTAAATCAGCACATATCTTCCCAAAATGTTCAGTGCATTGCATTTTGTGTAGTATTTTCTTTTAGGTTTTTATAAGGTCCTTTTGTCACATCAGGCTTTTGTAGGGGTTTCATGTGCAATAGGTACAGATGGAAATTCATTGCTATTATACAATAAAACCGCTTTAAAACTTATTTTTAACGAATCAATAAAAAGTCTCGGCTAGTCAGGTGAATACGTGGAAAATAGACATATATGTCATACAATAGACTAGATATTTTTCCTTTTCAAAGAAATCTACTACACCAATATGTTGTTACGGTAAAATAAAAGACTAGTTTTTATTGGTGTATAGGGCATTTCGTCCAAATTGTCCTATTATGACTAGGACCTGATTGAATTTTTTAAATATTTTTTTTTTTAAATATACATAATATATAACTCTTTTTAAAATATTTTTTTAAATATATTTGAAAGAGTAGAATCCAAAGTATATAAGTTTCATTCCAAAGCAAAACCATGGCTGACTAGCGATCAGAGACTTTCAGAGACTATTCTCGACATTCGTCTTATTTCCCATGATTCACTCTATCCTAGCTGCGGAAGGGTATGGATTCATTAGGCGTGAGTCAATTTTGACTAACCTCATCCTCTTCAAAAATACAGCTGCCGTTGTTTTAGATCCTTAGGAACAAATGGATGTAGTGTACACAGATTTTTCTCAAGCCTTTATTCAGTAATATTCTATGGTTAACACTATCCATTGAATATTGCTGAACAAAGTTGGACAGTTTGGCTCTTTTGGGTCACTAATTTCTTGATTTTCGTCCTGTTTCAGTGATTGTGAGTGTAAACTTACTATTAACAACCTTTCCTCCTCTCTCTTTCATCCTTATTCTGGTGTTTCGCAAGGGTCTACACTTGGTCCATTACTTTTCTTGATCTTTATCAATGACCTTCCCCACATTATCGATTCGCCTTGTCTATTGTATGCTGATGATTTGAAATTGTCCCGAGTCATCAGGTTAGCTAGTGATTGTAGTATTCTTCAGAATGATCTGTGTGTTCTTCTTAATTGATCCTTGTCTTAATAGTTCCTTGCCCTTAAATGTTAGCAAATGTAAACAAATGACCTTTTCTCTCAGATCTTTTCCTATTTCATTCTCTTATTCATTTTCACCAAATATTTTTCGTCCGTTATTTACTTTGGAGACATGGGTGTGATTTTTTATCCTAAATTTAAATTTAATTTCCATGTTGGGGAAGTCATCGCTAAAGCGTCCCGAGTCTCTGGATTGGTATTTCGCTCTGCCTCTAAATCCATCTTTTTTTAAGGTTAGTTCTTTGTGTCCTCGAAAATGCTTGTAAAGTGTGTTCTCCACGTTTTATACCTTTCTGAGGCCATCGAGTGTATGTGTCAATTATATTAGCACTTACTTTTCATATATTTCCGGCCTGTCCTATCTGCAAGTTGTCACGCCGAATATTGCTTGACGAGTGCCTCCTGTCCAAATTGCAGTGAGGTATTCGTTCCAATTCGTTCCGACCTTATAGCTCTTCACAGTTCCGTTCGTACGTACAAATGTCTACTTCCTTTCTCCCTATATCAGAATCCCTAGACGTCATAATGAATTGGAATCAGCCACAATCGTTCTTTGCCTTTAAAAGAAATTTAAAAGTATTTATACTTGACCTAAGCGTTGGGGTATTAGTTTGTTGAATTGTTTTCTTATAGTTTTTTTTTTGTAAATATTAATTTTTATTTTTATCTTTTTCTAATTTCATTGCCATACTTTTAGTTTGCATTCTGCTGCGATGAATTTCGTAAATAAATAAATAAATTTAACAACCCTGCCAAATAATACTTTTAATACGTTTATAATGCTAGTACCGGGCGAACTTATTAACAATTTAATATCAAACCATCTTGAAAATTAATCTGTCAGCGTCGGATTTTCGTAAATTTCACATGCAAATACTGATTTCGTGGACTGTTGACTACAGTATGTAAGTTCACTTCCTGTCTGTTATTTGACGTTTGAAATTTTTCGCAGTTTTTTTCTCTGCTTATCATATTTTATTTTCTATATCTCATTGCAGATAAGGCCAATAGAAATGAGTAAATTTTGTTTCAGTGGAAACTTTGTTTTATTGATTGTAGAAAACCTCGAAAAATTAAATCTGAATTAAAATAAAATATATATCAATTGAGAGTAGAATTGAGAAGCTATATATTTTTTTTTAAAGGTAATTAGATTAGAAAAGTGCTCGAACGAGACAATGTAAATAAGAACTTTAGGTTACATTAGAATTAAGCTAATAAATACTCGAAGAAGAGGGCAGCTTATCATCAAAATATCGATATCAGCCATGAAATTGAGATATATCAAGCTGCTAAAGGTACAATTGGTCCACAAATTAAAATATTTGACTGCATCGATAAATCATAAAATTTATCAATCGTGTGCATTTTTCCACAAATTTCGATTTTTTTGGGAGAGTCGATGAAAAATATAAGTTCATGTTCCTACCGTAGTTTCAATGTTATCTTCACTTTCTTTCCTGTAAGTTTCATGATGATCTGATGACTCTGAGGAAAATCAGTGTTATTTAGGAAATTTAAAGTTTTTTTGCCTAATTTTAGGCACTTATTGCCCACAAAGAGTGAACAATTTCTCTAATTTTATAAAAGTCAAGTTAGTAATGTATCTAAATTTAATGTCGTATACTTGGGTTATTTGGAATAAAATTTTTTCATAGAATTTTGAAAAAATCAATTCTTTAAAGAATTATAAAAATTAGCGACATATTTATACCGACGCCAGATGGTTAAAAATAGTAAAATTTCGGTGAGACCTAGAATCATTCCATACACACATCATTCATAAAATTAGAGGCAAGGTGAATCTTATGCTAAACTTTTTTGAAAATCAGATATAATATACAAATTTTGTGCCCTAATAGCTTCGATTTATTTAAATGCTGTATGACTACAGAATCATCATATTAGCATTATACGGTAGAGTGAACACCAATTACACGACTCTCTGCAGCCATTGAGTGCACTCTACATAAAAGTTGCTGAGTCAATTAAATATTTTCCGCTTGGATCCATTATAGCAATGACAAATTAGAATACCTGTCATGTCTCCAAATTTTCGCTCAAAGTTTTCATTGATACATTTCGTTTTTCTTTGAGTTTATCTGCTACTTATGTCTTTAGTACACACATAAATTTCTATAGAGTGCTATCAAGTTCACGGCCAGTCAAAAATTTTCAACTTCCGATTGATAAAACTGTGACTGTTATACAAAGAAAAAAACAAAGTTTAAACAAATTGATAAAATAATGTGTCCATAGTGCGGCATTGATGAATCAATGAAAGTTTTCCCCAAAGATTTTGTTTTTGGTCTTTTTGTACGATGTTGAACATTTTCCGATACATTAGATAGCATTGATAACATTGATAAAGAATAGCACGTCTCATCTTTAGAATACATAATGTCTGATTTCCGCGGAAGAGTTATAGTTTTCTTTGTTATTAGCGCTCCGAACCATCGTCAAGATGGCGCTAAAACTTTGTTTGATATCATTATTTTGTAGCTGTGGAATTTCAGTGGATTATAGCGGGTTAGTGAGTATATGGTGATTGGGATGCATTTAAATGATCAGATTAATAAAATCCATAAGAGTGTTGTTTAAAATTGATAGTTACTTTTCTTGATTTGGTTGAAAGTGGACTTTAACTAGAAAAAAAATAAGTTGCTGTGTTGTATTTATAATAAAAAATTCAAGTACGTTTTTCGATTGGATCTAAACTTGGAATTGGAGTTCGTTTCCTACTGTAGAATGATAACGTTTACTGCATGCAGCTACCGAGCTACTGAGTAGCATGAAACCAAACACCAAATTTGGATTGAAGAAGCTAAAATTTTTCTAAATCATAAGGACACATCAGTTTGCTGTTGATCAGAATAAAAAAAACCATTGAAGAGAGGATATAATTTTAAAATTTTCCATATTTATGAAGAACTTGAAATATATTCAGCTGGTACAAGGAAAAATTTGTTCTCAAACCATTTTTTGTTTATTTATTTTTATTTGAATGAAGAAAATTCTTATTGTTAATGATTCAAGAATTGGCTGTTAATATTTTTACTGCAGAGTAATTGATTTTATTGTGCATACTGTAGTGTGCATTTTCGATGCAGACACCATCATCATACAGCTTACTTATAAGTTTCATATCCGTTTCAGATTCAAAATCTACGAAGTCAGTTCTCAGACTCCGACTCAAGCGAGTTTGTTGCATCAATTCTCCGTTCAAGATGGCTTCGACGTACTTCACCTACCCCATGTGCTAAACAAATCGGCCCACATCATGGTTAGACCTGAGCATCAAGCTGGCTTCGAAAGCAACCTAACGCGCTATCAGCTCAACTATAAAATACTCGTGGGAAATGTCCAGAAAAGTCTAAAAGACAATGGTCTCCACAAACAAGCGCAATCGTTCAACGGAGCCAGGCTGGATTTTACGCAATATTATCGTTACTCGGCAATAAATAAATATTTGGAAGAACTTTCTCTTGCGTTTCCTGACATTGTATCGGTTCAAACTGTTGGGACATCGTACGAAGGACGTCAAATCAAAACTATTCGTGTTTCAAACGGACATGGACATTCTGAGAAAAAAAATATTTTCATTGATGCTGGGATTCATGCTCGTGAATGGATTGGACCAGCTACTGCTCTTTACGTAGTCTATCAAATGGTGGAGAATATAGAGGAGAACCGCGATCTTTTAAGCGACTACGATTGGATTATACTCCCGCTTGTGAATCCAGATGGCTACGAATACAGCCACACTTCGGATCGTATGTGGAGAAAGACCAGATCGAAATATTTTATTTGTTGCGGAGTGGATGGAAATAGGAACTTTGGCTATCACTGGGGAGAGGTTGGTGCATCAATTGATCCTTGTTCGGATGTTTATCGCGGCCCAAAACCATTTTCGGAGCCTGAAACGAAAGTTCTACGAAATCTTTTATTAAAATTGAAGGGAAAAGGAAAACTCTATTTGACATTGCATTCGTATGGAAATTATTTGTTGTATCCATGGGGATGGACCAGGTAGGTTGTAAGCATTGCTATTACTTTATAAACTGTCAGTAATGAAACAACATATTAGCCAACTCCCGAAGAATTATAAAAATTTGGATGAAGTAGCAGCTGCTGGTGCCAATGCAATATACAAAGCTACTGGGACTCGTTACACATATGGAAGTGCGACACGTGTACTGTATGCGGCTGCCGGTGGTAGTGACGACTATGCCTATGCCAAAGCAGATTTCCCTATATCGATAACAATGGAATTATCGCGTGGTGGCACTGGTTTTGACCCGCAACCATCCCAGATAAAGAAAATGGTCGAAGAGGCATGGATCGGCATTAAAGCAATGGCCGAAAAAGTTATCGCCAAATACTGATTGCAATACCTGAAGTTTTAACGAAACGTTTTTTTTGTCCTAAGTTTTTTGGTCTTTGAATTCACTGATTGGTTTTTAATATTACTGCGGAAATTAAATTATTAAATTACATATTAAATTTATTTTGATACTATATTTCGTTTAATGTAAAGCAATTTCACAACTGCTTTCTTATAGTTGATAGTTTCATTTACATGATCACTTTGGTCGAAGATGCTGTGTAAATCCATTTACAATGTCTCTGATTTTAAGTAGTTTGAAAAAATTGGTTTGAGCTAGAAGACTCAAAATTATTTTCAACGTTTTCAAATGTTAAAAATTAAACGAGCATGATGAGAGCATGAACACTGAGCATATTTGAATATATTTGACTTCTTTCAGCAGAACTACTTTACATAAATCTTTTAGCATATTAGTTTCAGATGGTACTTACTTAAATTCAATCATCCGTCACATATGAGAGCCGACAACTACCGGATTATAAAAATATTTCCGGATTATTGGGAGCAAAAAACAAAAAAAATTACATATTTACGCATAATATTGATTTTTTTGTTGAGCTAGTTTAGTCAGAATCGTCAATCAGGTCTTCAGACCTAAAAGAGGATTGATTTTTAAAAAGGGTCTAGGACCAAAACACCGGTAGCTTTTTTTGCCGTAATAGTTTTTTTTTTATTATGAAGTCTACCATCGCTAGCTCGAAAATCATTCATTTTCGTTGTATGTTTCATGAATATGTTTTGGTTTTTGCCAAGAATGTCTGCCTATAATGGCGTTCGCCTGACGCACAGTTGCATAAGCCAAGTAAATAAGGCTTTTTCCATTTCACGATACTAACGTATTTTCAGTCTTTCGAACTAGAGGAACTGGAGGAAGAAGAAAAAGACAGAAAATTTGTTAAATCTTATCCAGTTTATAAAAAAATTTTAGTCCTGAACCACTGGAAATTTTATATTTTTGTCTCATATTATATATTTATTTATTATTATTTGTTATTTTCTTATAACGGTAACGTTAAAGAAAATGACAAGAGAATTACGATATACCCCAAGTGAAGAAAAATTGAAAGCAAAGTCAGTCAACTTCCGTCTGCCGAGAAAAAGTAATGCAAAGATTAAACCTAACAAATTGTTGTTTCGATTGCATCTGATATCTAAAGTTTTACTCTTTCTGGCATAGAATGAAGTTTTATTTTTCTTGTTTTATTTTTACCACATGCGTCGGCTTACTGAGAATGTTATGGGTTGCTCGAAGATGCGCGAGTTTTTCCTAAACATGCTCATTGGGTATGGAATAATAATTTCTTTCTATCTCTTCACTTAAGCACCTCTGAAGATCTCCTTTTTGCTGAATATATATGACCATGACTTTTATTGTATTTTTAATTTTTCGTCTCAGATAACCTGCAAATTTTATTGTTTTCTCGCGTTATATTAATTTGCACGCCAAAGCAGAAAATTTTGAGTAGTTTTTTGCAGACAGTCTTGAGTAGTTTTTTGCGGATGAGTGTATATTTGCAGCGAAGGTTGCCGTAAAAATCTAAGCAATTGACTTAGAACAGTCAACGTCATAGCGTAATGTAGATTTTAAGTGGCTATTGCCAAGCAGATCCCAGTCACTGTACAAAGCTGGGTATGATAATACTATGTAACAGCTATTTGTCGCGATGGTTGATGTATTGATTTTCTGAATGAGGCCGAATAAGATAACACAACAAACGTGAAAAAAAATTTACTGGCAAGATTTTTTATAGAATCTTTGAAAAATTTTCTATAAAAAAATTTTTTGTTTCGTTTTGATTTGGAATTTTTTTAAATAATACATCTTCAAGTCATACAAAGCCTATATCATTTGAAAGGTAATGAAGCGTACTTTAATAATGTTTTATATTATTTTCATATAAAAAATTACTTTTTCCGCAATTGATCCACGACTTGCGGAAGACTGTTTTTTGCGCAAAAAATTTCCAAGAAAATCAAGTTTATGATGTCAGGAAAAATAGAAATGTTGAAAATTAATTTTTATAAAAATGTTTGCATTTTCGGTGAAATTTTAAGCTATGTATTATATTTTTAACAACAACTTACGAAGTTATAGTTGTATCCAATTTTTCATATATAGTTAATCCAAACTTTCACTAGATAACTTATGAAGCTATAGATATTTTTATATCAGTACTGAAAATCTAATTTTTCACAGGATAACACGAATTTTTATCTCTATTATATCCACCATTAAAACTATTATTATATAATGTTATTAAAATTGTCATTAAAATAATTATTAAATTTATTATATACATTGTTCATTAGTATACATATAGATCAGTGGCGAAGCGTCCATACAACCCGATTCCTTCCGGCTTCCCTTTTCAAAATATCGACCTACTTGGGATTTTTCAAAACATATATGCATCTTAACATGTACACAAAATTTCAATTGAATAAAGATCAAACAATCTTTGCATGAAACGATAACGCGAAAATTCCCATTCACAAGCCCAAATTGTCTGGCTTGCAGATTCTTATTCGGGAGCCACTTGAGGCTTTGACCAAATGTGTATTGCTTTGTGTCTGTCGCTGTTCGTTCTTCGCTGAAATGCTAGCATCGTCTCGCTTTAACAGGTGAAAAATAAGCCGTGATGGATCGGCTTACGAATGGTTCGAGAATGGAAGAAAATTTTGATCGGTTCATTCAATATTGCCGTTGTGATTTTTTCATGTGAACATTACTTTCGATAGTTGTATTGCTCACATAAAAAACAGTACGTGAATACTATATATTTGAGATATGAATATGAAGATAAATATTTACTGGGTATCTAAAACCTAAAATTTGTCAAATGTTGGTTTTAGAAATGAAACGTTCAACTTCAACTCTTCAACTCTTCGTTCAACTCTTTTATGATACATATTCTGCATAAAATTATTTTTCCTCTTTTTAATTAGATAATAATTCATAAAAAGCAGGAACCAGTAAATAAAAAAAATATACATAAAACTATTTGTCGTGGAAAACTAGATATTTTTAATATTTTCGCCTAAAATATATACGTAAGCACTTAAAAATATTGTAATTGTAAATTGTAAATATCGCAAAACAGCTTGAAAGTATAGTAAAAATGGTTTCATGTATATTGTACGAGACCCTATAAAAACTGCTTTTTGATTTGTTGATATACATGTGCTTATCATTTTTTGAATTACGAATTTTAAACCTGTCTGCTAGTGTGGAGAGAATATAATATAAATTAGTAAGTATGACACACACCAGGATGACAGACATCATTATTATATGTAAAATGAAAGATAATTATTCGGCTTCCCTCCATCGATATTTCATCCCTCGCCACTGATAGATATATAAGTTATATAATAGCACAGTTCTCTACTTATTTTTCATTTTCTACTGAAAAGTTTCTGCAAAACATGGCTTTTTGTGCTTTTATTCATTAAATCATACATTTCATTTTAGATACAATATAATTTTTTTTAAATAGTTACAGCCTCTTTTTTTGTTGGCTATATTTTTTTGCAATTGATTGTCTTTCAAAAACATGCCGTTGAGAAAGTGGATACTGTTAGTTACAAATGTCTAGATCAATATATCTCAGAAACGATTATGGTTATGAAATCTTTTTTGTAGTAAAAGTTTATAGTAAAAGTTATAAAATCTTTTTTGGAGGAAATCTTTTAAGCTACAAATTTGTCATACATTGTTTTTCTGAAAACGTGACCGTTACTGAGATATTTAAGAAAGGTGACTTTTGGTGACCTTTGACTCCGTATAAAAAGTAGCGCAGCACTCGCATCGATGGGGACTTTTGAAATTTTGCTCAGCACGCCAGTATCAAGGTCCACACCAAAATTCAGCTTCCTCCTAATTTTTCCGAAGTTTCGCCTTTTTGATGTCGAATTTCAATGGACTACCATTTCAGGAATGGAAATTATTTTCTGAAGTAAGGTATTAATAGCCAATATTTTCTTTTCTTTGCAGAAAATTGTGCAAATTTGTTTTACCTTTACTTTGGGCACAGCCTGCTAGGATTATTGGAATCAGGAAAAATATGCGATGGGTTTATCCAGATGTCGCACCTGTTACATATCAAATCGACAGAATCGTACAATTCCAAAACTCCCAGACATCGCAAGATTCATCTTCACATGCATTTATGTTACAAGGGCAACAGCACCGCTTATCACAAGCAGAATTAAATGATTGGGTTAGAGACCTAGAACTGTCGAATGAGAATGTTGAGGTACACGTTACACGTTCAGAAAATCAATAAATCATCCACCGCGCAAAATAAAGTGTCCAAATTGTTATATATTGATAGTGTGTAAAGGCTGGTATTGATTTAATCGTGAAGCTAAATTCAAGTCTCCATTATCTGGTAATTCTTTGGAGTGAACATTTTGACAATGGAGAAAAGTGGAGACGCTACATATAACTGACAGTAAATAAAAAATGTGGAGTATTTCAAGTTTTTATGAAAAAGGCATCGACCCAATGCAATTTTCAAATTCAAACACTTATTGACATCAAATGCCACTTTTTCGCTCGAAAGATACTAAATTGGCGTGAAATGAGTGGAGACATACTGGCAATGCCATCTGCATTTTCAAAGCGTAAGCAACTTTTCATGCTAAGAAGCGAGTACAACTCAAGTTAAATTTTCGCCAAAACAAAGTTCACGTGAGCTTTTGCATGAAAATTTCGCGTGAAATCGAAGACAGTACTAAGCATAAATAACTAAGATTACTATTGCTAAATTTGCAGCTAAATTTTGGCTGAAACAAATTTCACGTGTAACTTTATATGAAATTTCTATGCAAAATCAAAGTCAATACTAAGCTTAAGATTAAACAAATTCAAAAGACATACAAATACAAAAACAAAAATAACAAGAGTCAGCAAACGAAAATAATATAATCGCTAATTGGTGATTTTGTTGTAGTTAATAGTACTTAAGTTAAGTTAAGATTGTACAAAAACACTTAAAATAAAGTCTTTTTTAAACCAATTTACAGTCAATGGCATACATTGCATCGGCAATATGCATAAAATAAAGCTAAAGAAAAATTTTTGAAGGCTTGGCATTTAATTTCTGCACGATACCGAGTTTCATGGATCCGATAACTTGATCAAAACCAACTTAAAACTCGTGCGGGGCGTGATTCAGGCAAGCGTATCTGGCAAAAATTTGGCTCTTGAGCCGAAACTCCTGGTCTTTCTCCAGTATAACACAGCCATATTCGAATTTGGAGGGGAGTATGCTTCGTATCGCTATCGTGCATAACAATGTAAATAATGTGCCCCAACTCTCAATTTTGGTTAACTAAGCTGAAGCTGTTGTTTCAAAATGTTGATGTAAATTTTATGTAAATTGCCTGTTCTTGAAGAATAGTAAATTTGCACACTCCACTGGCACTCATGCACACTCCTTTAGCACTACAAACCAAATTTTTTTTATATTATATATATGTTCAATTTATTTTGTGTCCGGTTTTGTGCATACGTATATCTGTATACGTATATCTACACTCGACCAACATGACTAGCAATATTAAATTTGTCCTCATCTGTGACTAAAAGTTCTCGACGCTTACTTAAACCCTCCCTAAAAAAAACTCAGCCTCTTTTCATGATTAGATTCGCTGAGGAAAAATTTCTTCACCGGAACAAAACACTTGTATCCCTATGTTCTTAAGGGGACATAGCACCTTCAAATTTTTCATAAATCGGTTTTGTTTTTTGATTGAATATGTTAGAAGAAAGCTTTAAAACATGATTTCAATAATATGAAATTGAAATTGTAAAAAAAAAATGTTTATGATCATATATAGCAAAGCGCGCCAAGGTCATTTTTTCTGTGATTTTCGTTCACTGCTCTATACCGCTACTTCGACTTAAGCTAAAGTGTAGAGAAAGATAAGTGAGTCAATTCTTTCAAAAGAAGCAAAAAAAGTTAGCCTCGGCAAAAAAAGACAAAAAACTAGCTGAAAAAGACAAAAAAATTAGCTTCTTCTAAAAAAAGTGTTGAAACTCCAAAAAAAGGTCCGAAAAAACTTCAACTGACACTAAAATTAATGAAAAATTTATCAACATATTATGGCCTACCTATACGACGAAATTATAATTCGGTTGAAAACATGCGCAAGGAAATTTGGGCAGCATATTCCCAAAAATTTTCAACTGATGAGAACCCTCAACACTTTTATTGTCCTGTTGGAGAAAAGACTTGGTGTAACTGGCGCAAGGCGGAGGCAGCTGGTGGAAATACTTTAAAAAATTTCAAGCATCCTCCACCTTTAGATGATGAGGTGTAAGAAGTTTTAAAGCCTATTTATGAAGACTTATCATCAAAAGATTTATTAAAGCGCTGCTTGGGCAATTTTACGCAGAATAATAACGAAAGCTATAATTCTTGTGTTTGGAATTTGGCCCCTAAATATACTTTTTGTGGAAAAAATATCAAAAATATGGCTGCAAATATTTCTGCATGTACATTCAATGAAGTATTTATGGCTATCTTGAAAATAATGGCCAATGTGCGCTGGAACATGCAGAAAATAAAGATGCTGCAAGAATCAACCAGGCGGAAAAACACTCGATTGAGGCATCTAAAGAGGCCAGAACTGCTCGAAGAGATCAAAAATCTTTAGAAGAGGAGGAGTATGAATAAGAGGAAAGTATATTGTATGGTCCAAGCAACGTGGATTAAATTTCGGTAAGATTTATTACAAAAATTTTTTGAATTTTAACTTTAAACGCGATTTTCTCGAAACTATCTTTTTCAAGTTGGCGTGCATGATTAAGAAAAAAAACCTCGATTTTCGAAAAAAACGCCGCCATTTTGTTATTTTTAGTTAATTTTAAGGCCGCTTTGATGTTGATGAAAGCCCCGTTTTTGTTTTTTTTCTCAGCCTCTTTTGAGGGCAGTTATCGTGCACGCCAGGTTTTCTTGGTGTTTTTTCAAAAAAACTGTAGCAGACGACAGGGGGCCACAAAAATTGTTTAAGCACTTTTTTTTGATGTAGTATAAAGTAAGTTAAGTATATGTACAAAGTTTCGTTAAGATATGTCTTTTTATTCAATTAAAAACTACCCATGGAAAAAAACAATTTTTTTTTTCAATTTGAAGGTGCTATGTCCCCTTAAGTGGAATCGCACTATATGAACCTTAAAATCTTTTTTCAATAGAGATTTAAATGTCACGATAAGTTTTACTAGATATAAAATAGGATTCTGTTTAACATCCGTTTAATTATTCCATTTAATTATTCGTATATTACGTCGTGCTAATTTCTTTTAGTGACCAAATAGTTTTTTTTAGCTTTTGTTTTTACAGGACCTAAGTATGACTGTCCAAAGGGTTTAAATCTTCCTTTTGATGATATACCTTATCTTTTCACACTGCATAAGCTGAATGTGTAACCGCAAAATAACCCTTTTTCCATTAAAATGTTTTTTCGTATCTTTTCCCCTCTGGATGTTAGTATCAAAATAAAATTCGTGCAAAACCTTATCAACACTTCAGTAATTATTACTGCTCTTAAATCTAATATACTGAATCATAAACAATCACCAATTTGGCGTCGATTATTTATTTCATATCCAAAAATACACATTCTAATGATTTAATTAGCTTTTGCATCATTAAAAATCTCAGCGGGCAGCCGATCAAAGTCAAAAACACAATTTTTTGTGAAACCTATATTAAAGAATAGTGTTGAACATATCAAATTACGTTATGAACTATCAACTTTTAAGTTATATTTTTAAAGAGCTCTTAATTTAACAGCTAAACTTAGAATTCTTGGTAATTTCATCTTATTGTGCCACTTCTGTACCCAATCAAATCTACCGAGCAGTCTGTTTTTTGAAGGTTGTTCCTTTTATATGCATTCCTTAAAATGAATGTAGGTATTGGACAGGCAGTTGAAATATTAAGAACTTAATGATTAATTTCGTATATTTCCTCAAGTTTTAAATTTCTTCAACAAACAGCAAATCAGATTATTTTTATTAAGCTACCTATCTTTATTATTTATTAGACACCACCCTTATAATTTTTAATCAATTCTGGACTGCAAAAAAAGGATTATTTGAAATTCGATTTTACATTTTCACAAGATCACTTTAAAATTATTGTGCAACAATCATTTGATATATGTCATTTATACACAGTAAAATCACCGAAATTTCAAATTTCCATAAAAAAAACTTTATATTTAATGAACAAGTGAACAAATTTCATAAATTAAAAAACACCTCTGACTGACGTTAAACTTCCATTATCATATCAACATCAGATTTATGATAACAAACTAGCTATAATTGAAAACGGCTTTGATTTGAAATTTTGCAATAATGGGGATTTTATCTTGCCATGTTTCGATTAAAAGCTTAATAGTGAATTTATTTCTACTGTCGTAATTAAATTACTAATGTTATTTGTCAAACAGATTTACTCTCTGCGTACTCATCAATTTAATTATAAATTTTGATTGATAAGTAGCACCGCGATAAGATTCAATAGCTAGACAAATCAATTTCAATTCAAGTTTAGTTGATAAGAAAGCAGGAATCAAGCTCATTAGGCTACATATCCGAATGTGTACTTTTGTGTGAATTCGATTTTGGCTGTGTGGTGGTATTATTCCTAGATAAATCGATTAGAGAACCATTGTTGAAATATCGTCATTGTTGTTTGGGTTTTGAATTTGAAATAGTATATAAGGTAGCCTTGAAGTATGAATTGCTTAGTTCGTCTGTTTAAGTTATAAGCAGAAGAATGATTTTCAAGCTTGGTGCTCTGGTCCTTTTCTGCGGCTTGGCCGCCTCCTTCCAATATGAAGGGTAAATATTAAATCAAAAGTTTTACTTCTAGTATTAAAAAGTACGTTGTGTGGTGAAAAATAATTGTGATCAGTGTGACATCATTCTGAAACAAAAATGGAAACGTGTTTCTAAATTTCCAACAATTTCTTTACCAGATACAAAGTCTACGACATCAAGCCAAGGACTTCAGAAGAAGCGGACTTCTTGTTCGAGGTTTCAAACCAAGAAGGTTTCGATGGACTCCATGTGCCACGCGTTTTGGACCGCACTGCTCAAATCATGGTTGCTCCAGGAAAGCAAGCTGATTTCGAGTCTGTTTTAATCGAACGCGGAATGGAGCACAAAGTCGTCGTTGAAGATGTTTCCCAAAAATTGGAGGAAGATGGAATTGCAAAACAATCATTCCGTCCACGTGCTAGCCGTATTGGATTCACCCAATATTACCGCCACGCTGACATCAATGCTTACCTCGATGAATTGGCAGCCAAGTACCCAGCTTACGTTTCCGTTCAAACTGTTGGAACGTCCTATGAAGGACGTAACATGAAGACCATCCGTATCACCAACGGTGACGGAAATCCTAACAAGAAGGTCATCTTTGTTGACGCTGGTATTCATGCTCGTGAGTGGATTGCCCCTGCTGGCGCTTTGTACATCATCTACCAATTGGTTGAAAACAGGAGTGCCAATGCTGGTCTGTTGGCCAAATTCGACTGGATTGTTCTTCCCGTTGTCAATCCTGATGGCTATGAATACACTCACACCAACTCACGTATGTGGAGGAAGACCCGCTCAAGGGGAACTTCATGCTACGGAACTGATGGTAACAGGAACTTTGGCTTCCATTGGGGAGAAGTTGGTGCTTCTGCTTCTGAATGCAATGACACTTACCGTGGAAAGACTGCTTTCTCTGAAGCTGAAACTAAGGTCGTTCGTGACATTTTGTTGTCCTTGAAGGGTAGGGGTGTCTTCTACTTGACTCTTCACTCTTATGGAAATTACATTTTGTACCCATGGGGATGGACTAGGTAAGATTGATATTGTTCCTGGATGGATGGGCAATAGATTTACTAATATGTACATATGTTTAGCAATCTTCCAACCACCTACAAGGACTTGGATGATGTTGCTGTTGCCGGTGTTAATGCCATCCGCACAACTACTGGTAGCAAGTATACTTACGGTAGCTCCACACGCGTCTTGTACGCTGCTGCTGGCGGCAGTGACGATTACGCCTTCGCTGAGGCTGGCTTCCCAATTTCTATCACCATGGAACTCCCAGCTGGCGGTAGTGGTTTCGATCCAAAACCAGCACAAATTCAAGGTTTCGTCTCTGAAACTTGGATTGGTGTTAAGGCTATGACTGAAAGAGTTGAAGCTAAATATGCATAGGTGAAAGTTTGAAATAAAATGACTTGTTTTCGAGTTTTTGTTACTGAGATGTTTGGTTTGTTGTTTATATGCGTTAGGTCAGGGTCGTTCGAGTCTAAATAAAAACATTTTGATACATTATCTGCACATACATTACATGCTCAGATTCGGATAATGCATTCAAAACTTGAATGTGTAGGAGAAAAATGGGTTTTTGAATCGATTTGATCTGTTCAATTTTACGTCAATTGGGTAACGTTCACTCGCCAAAGAATCTAAGAACAGACGCTAGAAAGCTGTGATTTGTCAATAGTAAGATATTTCGGAGTGAAATCGATGGTTCCGGGATGTTTTAGCGTAGAATCGAAGTGGATAATTTGCCTTTGCCATAAAGAAAGTCACGAAGTTCCTTCTTCTATAATCAGGAATCAATGTTTTAGGAATAAGATTCGTTTGATAAATAAAAAGGAGCTCGAAAGATGCATTTATATTGTGCAGAATATTTCTAAGCGTTGACAAAAATACCAACGAGCTCAGGGCGATGAAATAACCACTGGAACCATTGAACATATTCCTTATTGAGCAATTGAATTGGAATATCAAGGTTTTTTTTGGGAAACCAAACCTCAAGCAGAAATAGCCTGCACTTACTCTCCAGGAATGACTTCTTGAAATTAAAGTGGAGCATAGCGCTAGTCAGGCTTTTTCAATGGTTAAGTTTTCATAAAATTATTCAAAATAGTATGTGTGAAATTAAGTAATAGTGACTCCGCAGTTTATAGAGATTATTTATTTGTGGCTAAAATTTTTTTTGCCTCCACGACGCGAAATTAGGATTGTGAAATGTGAAATTAGGATGGTTTCCATAACTAGAAGGGTACTGGCCTCAGTATCTTTTTTTCATGACAGTAACGTTTGAGGGCTTTCTATGTGTGCTATAGTACAGCTCAGACGATAAGATTGTAAAAGAATGAAAAGTTGAATGGATGTAAGTACTTCCAGACTGTGACTACAAGGAAGGACAATAAATAATATACTGTTCTACATACTTATTGATAAAAGTATAAATTAAGCATTGCAACTTACGAGTATATTATGATTATGGTTTGATATTTCAGACTAAAGTCAAAACAGGCTTCCTTTTTTGTGGCATCATTTAAGATCTAGATATCAATTTGTCTGAGCTGGTAATGAAAGGGGACACTAGTATGAGTGATTCTGTAAGCTGCAAATTTGTTTAAAACTCTATCATTCACTTTCTACTACGATTGAATCTTAATGGAACATAGCTTGCCTACCTACCTACCTGATCGATTTAATTTTTGAATCGCTGGCCGTTAAACTTTGGATATGGTGTGACGACTGACCGAAGATTGACAGCAACACGTTTCTGAAAGTCTGGTTCAACAAACTTATTGGCTGCGTCAATCAACTTAGGTAGGACGAAATATTTGATCAACCATTTAAGTGCATGCGCTTCATTTATGAGTTTGGCACATGTTCGCATCGCACCAGGTTCTTTCTTAAAGGAAAAAAAAAATTGATGGCTCAAATAATGGACTATATTTCATTCCATAAATTGTTCGTAAAACTATTCGAGATTTTTCCCCATAAATATTTCAATTCTTTCTTATGCTGTGAGTTATTAAGTAAGCTACCCTCGTTTAGGTGCTGATGCGTGTGGCAGGTTACAAACGAGATCTTTTCGAAATAAGTTTTTCCCGAAACGACTTTATTTCAATTTGTGTCACTTTATCACTTTTAGAGCGTCCGCACACGGGTCGACATTCAATCGACTCGACTGCGACTCGACTGCGACTCGAACTCGAACTCCTTGCGATTTCCAATGTAAATGAATGGAGACCCGCACACGGGTCGACTTGTGCTCGACTCGGGTGCGACTGCGACTCGACTGCGACTCGTCTCGCTCGACATGTTTGGAACGGGAAAAGTCGAGCAAGACGCGTGATATTTTTTTTCGAAATATATGAAAGTGTTTTTTTTTATAATGTATGCATTATTAATTATTTTATTTTATGTATTATTATTATTGGTTCTTTGAAAAATATTAGTGTTTCTGATAACGTATCACGTATGTATTTTTTTATATGTTTGCATAATGTAATGTTACATATTGTAATGTTATATAAATGAAATTTTCCTACATATATTTTAATTATGTTGGCCACAAAATAGTTGCACCTATATGTTCATAAAGGTTATTGATTTGTGATCATGGTTCCCTTCTTGTCTATAAATCAGTATAGATAAAGCAGAGCATAATTGATACGGGAAACTCGATCGTTTTGCGGAATAAGCCGTCGAAAGCAGAATCAAAGTGGAATTGTTTTTGCGGGATGATTAAAATTGAAAATTTTATAGAAAATGTTTTTTTTACAAAATGGTTTCGATCGTATGCACTGATTCTCATCAGACTCCAGCTTACAGTGCTTACTTGGCTGATGTGACCACTTGCAGTTGTAAATCAGTAATTTTTATTTACGTTAGCTGTGACAAATTTTAACATCTCCGCAAAACGCAAAACAATCGAGTTTGTGTGCGCTGGTGTCTGATGAGAATCAGTGTATACTTTCGAAACCACTTTGTCAAAAAAAAGTTCGAAATCTTCAATTTTAATCATCCCGCAAAAACAATTCCACTTTAGCACCAATATATTTATTCAAGCAACAGCGAAGTGTTTATAATATAGTTTCCTTACAAAGAAACAAGCTTGCAATTTTACAGGATGAATTTCCACTTACTGGAGAAGCTTTTATTGAACACTAGTTGTTGCTGCCAATGGCTAATGATTCGATTGGTATTGACATTCTTAGATTATATAGCAGTGCCATCTGCGAGGATAAGAATTTTCACTTAGAGTGTGGAAGAGAGGCGTATAGCTATTGAATTTAGTTGGACACTGGGACATGCTTGTCAGAATATTAATGGAAGTGTTTCATATCGGATTCAATAAAGGTCGGATCATTATTACTTGTAGTAATCCATAGTGGGTGAATATAAGTTACACGTGACAAAGCGACATATACTAATAACATACAAGTATATAATATTATTGAAGATCTCTCTAGTAAAATTACTTTCAATAACCGACCAAGACGCACCAGATTTGCAAATCTGCTCAATGAATTCATTCATCACACTACTTATCATATAATGAGCCCATTAATAGGTGCTGTGGATTATTCAATTCTATAAGCAGCCACTACTCTTCGGAGATTACCAAATCAAAATTCAAAAATAACTGGTCCAAAGCCCATTCCACATCCGAACCCGCTTAACTTCCATCGTTATTAGCCTAAATTTAATTAAAACAATGTAGAGTAAATGCTACAAAATTTGTGATGTATTGAAATATTTTTTACGGACAATTTTTATTTTATATTTATAATGATTAATTGTATTTTAGATTTATATTATGGTTTCTTGTTGTGTATGTTGCCTTGTTTCGTAAAATAAATATCTAAATAAATAATATATACTATTGTTTGTTTGTCAAAACTTCGCGTAGAAAACGACCCGTTTCGAGTTCGAGTCGCAGTCGAGTCGATTGCATGTCGACCCGTGTGCGGATGCAATTGTCTACTTCGAGTGTGACGCCTATGACGCTTCGAGTTCGAGTCGCAGTCGAGTCGATTGAATGTCGACCCGTGTGCGGAGGCACTAACTCAAAAATTTTCTGACGTATAATTTAATAAAATGAAAATCAGTTTCATTTTTAATTTTGCACTATTTAAACCTAAATATGGTGTAATATCAGTTCTTCAAGTATATTTTCGATGCAAAATGGTTGTAAAATAATACAAAAATATGAAATTCCGGTGTTAAAACGCCTCCAAAATATGCAATTTGCAAATTTTGTGGTCAGAGTTAGGCTCACACAGAACATAGATATTTTGTAAAATTAACTATAAAGACGTATTGACTTTTGAGGAAAACCGCGGCGTCCAGAGTGTACAAAAACAGCAAAGTTTGTTGATGATCTTTCATGAGCAGCGGCTTAAGTATTCCATATTTTCAAAAGAAATGTACCAAATAAAGCAGAACACAAACAATTTCCTTGACTATTTCTTTAAAACATTGCCACAGTTTGGATAAATTCCATCCACTCGTTCCACATCAGAAAAATCTTTTAAATCACTAAAAAAGGTACTCCTAAACTGTTTCCCCCTTTAAGGCGCTCTTACTATAGTTTTCTCTGATGTCTGACTGTCTAAAGGGTTATTATCAAAATAGAAAGCGAAGTGATTGGAAAGAATGCGAAGTGAGTAGTGATACACTGTCATGGCACCCTCCATACCACTGGAGTATCACCCAGTTCTAGGCTAATACCAACTCGATAAAGGAGTACAAACGCGGTATCTATACCGCTATTGATCCCGCGAAATTTTTACCCGGTATGGCGAAGATTTTATCGCCAGTGGTAATTGTAGTAATTAAGTTTTCCACAACAGATTAATGACAAATGTTACCGAATAGTTTCATTTTAAAAGAGTCACTTCTTTTGATATGGAACAGTAAAAAGGACAATTACATCTCGCGAATTATACAACAAATACCGGCTCGGTTTAATACCACTTTTGATTCTACACTCGATTTGACAGGTTTCACTTTAGATAGGCGATGTCACACAATACATCGCAGTCATTGTGGATCACCCTCCCGAGTTACCGATACCTGGTATCTGAACCAGCTGTGTATGATTAGTCTTATGTTCAGTCTGATATGCGGATCAAAAGAATGGTAGGAAATAGTTTTCCCTTTATACGTTCAGCTTTTCTTACGAGGGGAAAACGTCTTTTCTTAGACCGTCTTGTCACTAAATTTCTTTTCTAGATTTTCAGGGTAGATTTTGGTTCCTCAGCAGTTTAAATAATTTGTAACTTTAGTAGATGTGGAGATGTTGTTAAAGTCTAAAAGTGAGTCTATATTGGGCCTTGCATGAGTTTTTGCCTGCTTTGTGGGAGTTTTTATGGTCTCAAGTAACGTCACGAAGATTGGCAATTATAAATAACTTGGTTTGCAAAACAAATGAATTTCTTGAACACATATATTTTATTAATATGCACTAAAAAATGTAATTATTTCAAAAAATGTTAGGAAAAAAATCTTCAAAGCAATATTTTAAAGAAGATAAAACATTGCATAAAAAAATATAAGTAACGCGAAATGCGATAAGCAAATCTAAGAAACAAATTAAAAATTATACAAAGCCCATAATTCTTGGTGAAAAGATTTAGGGGAACTGAATCAATCTGTCTGATAAGTTAATATTCAGTCAATATCTGCACTTTGTACATATATGAGTCGCATTATTTTCAAAGTATATAAAGTGTTTTCTGAAGGTATATATTTAGTTTAACTGTTTTATCTTGAAACAGGAGGATGTTATTGAAGCTTGGTGCAGTGCTGTTTTTATGCGGCTTGACCGCATCCTTCCAATATGAAGGGTATACAATTTTTAGCAATTTTAAATTTTATCGTTTTTGTGTTAATTTTATATTTTTGTATATCTGAGATCTTTACTCTGCGTTCGCGAATTGTTCAAAAAGTATGGCTTTACGTCATATTTTTCCGAAGTTTCGTTTAGCTGCTTTTAGTGAGCTTTTAATATTCGCTGGTGCTTATTCACAAGGTTTCGATTTTAGATGTAGGTCATAAGATTATTGTGATTTCGCAAATTAAGGTCATATACCAAAGTGGTTATACACATATCTGCTGTTTATGTGTCTGTGAGTTTAAGTGGATTAGCCAACGATCTTGAGTTTTTGAGTAAATCACTTACGTAGAACGCAGTGTTCCACTCTTGTAGTGCATTTGATCGCTGTTTTTTATTTCAATTATGTCAGTAAACGGTTTGATATGCTATAAACAGAAATGTAGAGCTCAATTTTTTTTACAGTTTTGAACCCGTTTTTTTATAAACCACAAATCACATGCTCTATTTTAAATTTTATTTCGCTGGCATAAGGCCATGATGCTTGTACAGTGTGCGATAGTTTTTGAAAAAGTTCTAATGTTCACGAAGGCTGTTAAAAACAATTACAGCTATGACATTTTGAATCAGTCGCTCCATATCCAATGTATTTTTCATAAATACCTGAAACCTTTGCAAGAGTAGTTTACAGACGACGTTCACGTTGATTTTAACGTATTTTAGCTAAAAAAAAGTAATTTTTCCAATAAAATCCGATTTTACTACATAACAAAGTGTTTAAACTTACTTTTACGAGCTTATACAAAGGTTCTTCATGTTTTGAAATTAATTCAAACATTTTTGACGGGGCTAATAGATAATCCGCCGGAAGAGTAATACTTATTGATTCAGTTTATTGAATTTTTCGCACTTTGCTATCGCGCCCACATCAATTGGTCTTTCACGGATAGAGTTTTTGACGAAAAAGGCAGGGTCAAATATAATTATTTCATACCAATTTCAATGGAATTATTCTGTCAACAAATATCTTTTGAAAAACTAATCACATGTATTTTTTATACTTTTCAGATACAAAGTATACGACATTCAGCCAAGGAATACTGAAGAAGCTGATTTCCTCCATGCCATCTCAAATCGTGGTGGCTATGATGGACTTCACATTCCTCGTATTCTTGATCGCTCAGCTCAAATTATGGTCGCTCCAGAGCAACAAAATGAATTTGAAGAGCTTTTGAGTGAACGTGGAATGGAATATCAAATCCTGGTCCATGATGTTTCCCGTAAACTAACCGAAGATGGAATCGCCAAGCAATCCTATCGCACACGTTCTGGACGCATTGATTTCAATGCATTTTATCGTCATGCTGATATCAATGCCTACCTTGATGAGGTTGCCGCTAAATACCCGAGCCGTGTTTCTGTACAAACTGTTGGCAAATCTTTTGAAGGACGTGACATGAAGGTTTTGCGTATCACAAACGGTGATGGAAATCCAAATAAGAAAGTCGTTTTCGTCGATGCTGGTATCCATGCTCGTGAATGGATTGCCCCAGCTGGTGCTTTATACATAATTGACCAACTCGTCGAGAACAGTGCTGCCAATGCCAATCTTCTAGAGCAACTCGACTGGATTGTTCTTCCCGTTGTCAACCCAGATGGCTATGAATATTCGCATACGAGCTCTCGTATGTGGAGGAAGACCCGCTCAAAGGGACTTTTGTGCTATGGAACCGATGGTAACAGGAACTTTGACTTCCACTGGGGAGAAGTTGGAGCTTCAAGCATTGCTTGCTCAGAAACATATCGTGGCAGTTCGGGCTTCTCAGAACCGGAAACTCAAGTCGTTCGTGATATTCTGTTGAGTTTGAAAGGCAAAGGTGTCTTCTATTTGACTCTTCATTCATATGGAAACTACATCTTGTACCCTTGGGGATGGACTAGGTGAGAGTGCTTATTGCAAATTTATAATTTTATGAATAAGCTCGCAAAATCGTTTCCAGCGATCTTCCTGATACTTACCAAGACTTGGATGAAGTGTCTGCTGCTGGTGCAAATGCTATCCGCGCATCTACCGGAGGAAAGTACACTTATGGAAGTTCGACGCGCGTTCTTTACGCTGCCGCTGGTGGTAGCGATGATTACGCATTTGCCGTAGCTAACTTCTCAATCGCTATCACTATGGAACTTCCAGCTGGTGGCTCTGGTTTCGATCCAAAACCATCACAAATTCAAGGATTTGTTGTTGAAGCCTGGACTGGTATCAAGGCTATGACTGAAAAGGTTATTGAAAAATATGCTTGAATCGAGTGAAAATAAATTGAATACTTTGAAACATAAAAGCGTTTTCTTAAATCGTTTGAATTGCACATTATCTTATGTAGGAAATACATATTGGCCCAAGCAAGACCAAAAGAGGCTATGGCTAATATGTGTACACCCCTTTGGTGCGAGCTGGGCTGATGTTGGGATCACTCCCAGCCTGAGTGGATTTTTGGCTTATATGTTAGGCCAACATGTTGGGCCAATATGTATTTGTAGCATTAGTGGTGTTACCCGTTATTAACAAAATCCTTTAGCAAATTGTTTGATTTTCTTTTCTACGGGGTTATATCCGGCAGTCAACTGGCTTATTAGGTTCCATCCACCTTTAAAGTTTGAGCTGGTTAGTTTGCTAACCAGTGTGCTCAAAGAGCCTTTTAGCTGAGCTCACAGTTATGAATTACTTTGGTTTTACCTTATGATTGTGCTGATGTGGTAGCTTCGCCACTTTTATTGCATCGATAATGCAAATATAGCAATAATAAATGTTAAATATCAGTTTTTCGGTAATCGTAATTGATGAAGCCAATAAATTCCTATTGGAAACACAAAAATTACAAGTATAATTTTAGCTTTACGTTCTATCTTTACACTAATCTCTCTTACCAATAAAGTGATCGCTAGAATTGATAATTGTTTTCGAGAATTAAATCTGCTAAATAGGATAGGAAAACAAAGATTTAAGTAGTTTCTTATCATCAACCGTTTCTGTTGATTGGCTTTGATGATAATGAATTGAAAACAAAACGTGCCGAACAGTCTAATTAGTTTGTGCTTTAATTACGAGTGTATTTAATTGATTGTATCGATGTGATAAGACGCTGATACCAAACCTGCTGGAAATCGATCGTGCTGAGACGATTATGATAAAAAGTTTACCAGTATTAGAGAATTCAATGGTAAGTTTTCCACTTGACGCATATAAACTTAGCCTTTACATGAGCTTCTAAGTTGGTAGATTTGAAACAATGGTAGATGTACTGTTTTTTATGCAGCGGTATATTATGCGATCTATTAAATTAGTGTATAAATGACACAAATGTTTAGATAGCAACCAGTTTCGTAGTTTACTTTCGAATGTGAAAGATGTGGTTAAAAGTTGGTGTGGTGATATTTTTATTCGGCTTCGTTGCTTCCTTTCAATATGAGGGGTATGTTTGATTTATGTTAAACTTTACAAAAAAATCTTCAAACTGTATTATCTCTTTTGCAATGTTAAGAAGGGAGTCAGTGCCGGATATGAATATTCTATACGTTCTTAGTAGACATTTTGATGTAGGTTAGGACTAACCATATTTGGAAAATATTCTTTAGTGCAATATAAATTTTCAAAATTGACATAATTTAACTTATGTATACAAACGTCGGATACAGTTCCGATCAAATTCCAAAATTATTTGCTTACTATCAAATCATCATTTCTAGTTATCTTGCGAACAATATTTAACCACAGGTTTCTGCTGGCTTCATAGCTCTCCTTAAAAAAATTGGTGCACCTGTTATTGGAATTTTTATATTAAATGCGTTTTTTGCACACCCGAGCAGATCAAATTTTGTTAAGTATATCGAATACAGCAACAAAATCCTGCACATTTCTCGTCACTGAAGCAGAATTTGCTAGGCAGTGATTGTTTATGGAATTACATATAGAGTGTGCTGATAACAGTAAGAGTGTCCTAAATGGCGGAAACCGGCAGTTTGAATTGAATGAATTTCCATAGCACTCCGCAATTGTCAATTATTTTTAATCAAATCTTGTAGTGTGAAGACTGTTTTTGAGTGTTTCAATGCACATTACATTCTGAATTATTTCAAATGCAAGAGTCTTGTCTGATTTCTATTAAAACCTAGATAAGGTTTCTATGTGTCATTCAATTTGACAACCGACCTAAGCGAAAGCTCAGCAGATGCAACAACATTTGCGAAGATAGCCAGTTTCCTGTTTGTGATAGTTTTTTTTGCAACCCTACGTTAACCTGCTCTGCTAGGCTGCAAAAAATGCACCTTATTTTGACATGAGTAACTACTTGGCTAACTTCAGCACCAACAATTGAAGCAATGAAATCACAAGTAGATGAACTCCCAAGCTACTTTATGAAAGCGTTTAACTTTTTGGCAATCGCTTGTTTGTAGTGATTGAGAATTTTTCTTTTAAACATAACTGTTGTTTAAAACTTAACTGTTGTAGTCTTTAAGATGTTAAGTTGAGTGAGGTTTTGCTTATTTGATTTTCAGTATACCGTTTATAACTACTTTCTTTTCATTGCCCATTACTTTTTGTTTTCACTGCTGATCTAACATTAAATTTGTACATATTTTGTCCCCAGATACAAAGTCTACGATTTGAAGCCGACTACAGAAGAAGAATGTAATTTCTTATTTACAATTTCGAATCAACCTGGCTACGATGGGCTTCATATTCCTCGTATTCTTGGTCGTTCGGCACAAATCATGGTCGCACCTGAACAAAATAGTGACTTTCAACAGATTTTGAATGAACTTAGAATAGAATATGAAATCGTCGTGGAAGATGTTGCACGAAAATTGGAAGACGATGGAATCGCGAAGCAAACATCTGATCGTTCTCGTTCAGGACGCATAGGTTTTGGTCAGTACTATCGCCATGCAGCTATAAATAGTTACCTCGATGAATTAGCATCGAAATATCCAAATCGTGTTTCTGTTCAAACGGTGGGAAAATCACTGGAAGGAAGAGAAATGAAAACCATTCATATTACCAACGGTGACGGAAATACAAATAAGAAGGTAATTTTCGTAGATGCTGGTATTCATGCTCGTGAATGGATTGCCCCGGCTGGGGCCTTGTACATTATTGACCAGCTAGTGGAAAATAGTGCTGCCAATGGACATCTCTTGCAAAAGTTTGATTGGTTGATTCTTCCTGTTGTCAATCCGGATGGCTACGAATACAGCCACACCAATTCCAGAATGTGGAGAAAGACTCGTTCAAAGGGAGTGCTCTGTTATGGTACTGATGCAAATAGGAACTTTGACTTCCATTGGGGTCTAATTGGAGCTTCAAACTCTGACTGCTCCGATACGTACCGTGGCAGGACAGCATTTTCAGAAGTTGAAACTCAGATTGTTCGTGACCTAATGCTGAAACTGAAAGGAACTGGGAAATTCTATTTGACACTCCATTCATACGGAAACTATATTTTGTACCCATGGGGATGGACTGAGTGAGTGCGTCAATGATACAATATAATAACGCCTTGGCTTATAAATTTTGTCTTTTTACTTATGCTTACAGGGATTTGCCTGAAACCTATCGAGATCTAGATGAAGTTTCGGCTGCTGGTGCAGCTGCTATTCGTGCTGCCACTGGTGGTGTCTACACATACGGCAGTTCAACACGGGTCCTTTATGCAGCTGCTGGAGGTAGTGACGATTATGCTTTCGCTTTAGCTGATTTTCCGATTTCGATTACAATGGAGCTGCCAGCTGGTGGCTCTGGTTTCGACCCTGCCCCAAGTCAAATTGAAGGTTTTGTTAGTGAAGCTTGGGTTGGAATCAAAGCCATGGCAGAGAAGGTGATTGCAAAGTATGGATAAGTTTTCTATTAAATAAAATATTTGTTAGTTTGTTGAAATTTTTGATTTGAAGAGTTCCTATAAAATGTGCAAGACTTGTTTTTTGGCAGGTTAATAGGAAAGTCAAAACTAATTTTTTTTCTATATGACAGAAAAAATATTTGGATTATAATTACTCCTCTACTGATATGGCTTTTTAGCATTTGATTGTTTATTAGTTTAAATAAGCTAGTATAATATATAAAATATATATTTATACATATATTTTTGGGTACCGTCCAGAATTTGCGAAACATCTAGATTATGTTAAAGTAAGGTAGTAGCCACAATTAATTTCGGTAACCTTTTTCATTTTGTTACACCAATTGCTTTAATAAGAGATATTAACTGCAATACATTTTTTCTTCTTTTGGTTATGGTAACGTTTTGGAATTTTTTACCATATGTAGGCACAGAGTGCCTAAAAGTGCGCGAAGAAAATTTGTAGAGCTTCGAGTTGATACAACTTCACCAAATCATCTATTTGTTGAGCACTCGAAATTTGTGTTCGCAGAAACTTACGACCCTCACTCACGATCATCTGCTCAAATGGAAATTTACAGAATGTATTAGTTATACGTAGGATCGGTCTGATTAAAGTTATTTAAAGAAATTGGCGACGCTGTGGCTGTGGCAGTGTTGTTCAGAAAACCCTTACCACCCCTATTATTTACAATGCATTAAGCAGATTAATACGAAATTCACATTGTGGATAATATTTTTGTGAATCAAACTTGACAGATGTTGAATGCAAAATTAGGATAAAGTCGGTAGCTCAGATAACTTTTGCCTTTTTGCACCAAGCAATATTATCGATAAATTTTCAAGCTTTTTAATTTCGTGTAAGTATAATTTTTTGGGAGTGACAGCAATCAAAATATTTCTTCCCCTAATACTTTCAATCCCGTCATCGGTTCTAAACAAAATTCATAGTGTGATTTGATTGAAACATGAATCAAGTTCGATAAAATTTCAGTTTCAGTCGCTACAATGGGGTCGTCAGCAAAATAAATTTTTATTGCCTCTGTACCAATAGATATTTCCATTATATTTTCATATGATAAGCACCTTGTAATCGAAACAAGCAGCAGCTGCCAGAATTTTTAAAGTATAGAAATTATCGCGAGTGAAAACTGCTAAGATCTTTCCATCCTTTTAGCTTCTGATGTAGTCACAACCACCAAATATTCTTCCATTTGTGCTCTAAAAAATACTGTCATTAAATTTTTGTTGGTTAGATATGTGTCTGATGTGATAATCCGGTTGTGAGAATAAGAATTTGATTTAGTAAAAATTTAAACCATCCACAATCTAGAGCAGAATCTACACATTTCTTCAGCAAATCTTTAAAAACAATTTTTTATAATGGATCGAATCCAATAGAATCTTATCAGTCAAGAAACAGAGTACATTTTTTGTCAGATTAGCACTTCCCTTTTAATTTAAGTATTGCCATGAACACTCAAAATTTAAGTATTTTTTTTTTAAAGTCAGCCTTGGCTTCAATATAATGCATTTTAATCTGTAATTGTTTCAACCTTTCCGACCGACATTGATTATTGAGCATATTACATTAAAACCAATATAAGGTGCGTTTTTTTGCACACCCGAGCAGATCAAATTTTGTCAAGCATATTGAATACAACAACAAAATCCTGCACAAGTGGCGTCATTGAATCAAAACATGTTAAGCAGCGGTTGTTTATGAGCTTTTATGTAAATAGAGTGCGTTGATAAAGGTAGAAACACACTGCTGTCACGTCACGTGACCTCACGCTTTGTCACGTCATGCGTGTGGAGCCATGAGCTCACGCTTGGAAACACACTTGTGTCATGATAGCAGCTCACGTGAGTTGCAGTCAATTTAAGTTGATCGACCAAAACTGGCCAAAACTACGATTTCAATCAGTACTTATTTCGCCATATACAACATTCAAAAATACACGTTACATGTTAAACGTGCTGCCACGTGAGCTCAAAAATTTAAATTTGCAGATGATCGGGAACGTGAGCTTACGTGACAGCACATGAGTCCGGGTGACGTGACATGACGTGCCAGCAATGTGCTTCTAAGCACACAAAATGGTACTGCAGATCTATGTCACGTGAGGTCAGCTGGTAAATGGCTTAGTACTCCATAATTGTCAAAAATTTTACATTAAATCTTGTAGTGTGCAGATTGTTTTTCAGTGCTTCAATGCACATTAAATTGTAGATTATTTCATATGCAAGTTTCATGTCTGATTTCGATTAAAACCTCGATAAGATTTCATATAGGTCTTTCCTATGTGTGATTCAAATTCAACAACTAACCTAATAGTAGGGGAGCCCGGGATGCTAAATTTGCAGTTACTAAAGCGTCATGGGGACCTATTGGATTGTGAAGATTAGGTTCTAAAATGAAAAAAAGTTTATGTCAAGTTTTCCATTTTAGTGGGGGGGAGAGCGTGTAAAAATGTTCAAAAACGTAAAAAAAACAGTTACATGGAAATACTCGAGCGCGTCAGACATTTAAAGTGTATACGCGCTTTGTCTTTCTGATAGCCGATAGATATTTATCTGACGATTAACTGGTGGGGGGTGGCCGTAAAAAGAGGTAAAAAAACAAAAAAAAAAGTTATTCGAGCGTGTCAGATATTCAGAGGGAATGTTAAGTGAGCTCAAAAAAGTGTCCTATTTAAATGACTGACGATTTGGACGTGACCAAAAGACATGACTGATTTCTGAAAATGTAAAAAAAAAATGTTACCTTGAAATACTCGAGCGCGTCAGAGTTTTATACAGAGGGTTCAACTTGATGTCTTAGTTGTCCTAAATGATAATCTGACAATTATATGGAGGGATATTGTTAATCTGACAATTTGAAAAAAAAATCGTTTCTTCTTTTTATTACTGGATGAAATAACTGGATGAAATATATATATATATATATATATATATATATATATATATATATATATATGTATATATATATATATATATATATATATATATATATATATATATATATGTATATATATGTATATATATATATATATATATATATATAAATATGTATATATATATATATATATATATATATATATATATATATATATATCGTTTAAAGATGTTACATCCGAAATTACGACCGTAGCATAAGCGTTGCTAGATTTTCTTCGAACACGTTTCACTTTACGATATTGCAAGATATTCATACATTTTTTTAATGTTTCATGTTTCACAAGTTCCTTTTTCACAAAATACACATTTCACCCTTACATCACTCATTAATAATTCGCAAAATTATTTAAAAAAACACAACAAACAAACCAACGCGTCTGGTCCAGTGAAATCCGACATAAAAAAGGCGAAACTTCGGCAAAATTAGGGGAAAGCTGAATTTTGGTGTTAACCTTGGCACTGGCGTATTGAACAAAATGTCAAAAGTGCCCATCGATCCGAGTGCTGCATTACTTTTTATACGGGGTCAAAGGTCACCAAAAGTGACCTTTCCTAAATATCACAGTAACGGTCACGTCTTCAGAAAAAAATGTATGACGAATTTGTAGCTTAACAAATTTCCAACAAAAAATATCTGCTAACTTTTTCTTGTAACTATAACCGTTTTGGAGATATATTGATCTAAACATTTGCTACTAACAGCATCTTCTTTCTCCACGGAATGTTGATATCCGATTTTGATTACGACTTGGAATGTTTGTGAGTTTATTTTTCTATGTTTAAGAAGCGCAGAAAAAAAACATGCAAACAAACTTATCTACCACACTCCAGGGTAGATGGAAAAGTGTGCTCCGAAAAGTTATCCCCCCCTTTCCATAAAATAGTATCCCTCAGCTTCCATCTGAAATATTCAGAAATGAGCTCGTTGCCTGCTTTTTGCCCACTGTTAAACAAGATAAAATCAGTTTTTATCCTGCAATTTTTTTCATTTATTGATGATTTTAGCTACATCGTCCCATGAAAACCGTCAGATTATATGTTTTTCGTAATCCTGATAGGATTTCCTTAAAAATAAAAAAAAAATTAATCGCGCTCAAGTATTTCGAGGTGAGGTTTTTTTTTACAACTTTGTGACTCGCCCATTTCCTTAAGCCACGCTTGTCAGATTAATAATGTCAGATTATTGAAATATACTCTTTTCTAGATGTACTTAACTTACCTTGTCTTAATCTGACGCGCTCGAGTTTTTCTGAGGATCAATTTTTTTTTACTAATCTGACGGGCTTCCCTCAACGCATCCCACTATATTAAGGGCTCATATATGGTAGGGTACATTGCAGGGTGCAGGGCTTCTCCCCATATGATTTTCTGACGCGCTCGAGTAACGCGAGAAATCCCCGCTTGGGCTCCCCTACTATAATCGAAAGCTCAGCGAAAGCAACAACATGCAGTAGCTTTTCGAACAAAGCAAATTTTCTGCTTGGGATCGTTTTTTTGCAGCCCTACGCTAACGTGCGCTGCTAGATTGCAAAAAAAACCGCTCCTATTGATCATTGTTATATTATCAATAACTTTAATTTTTGAATCGCAACAATCGCCTTTAACTTCAAACAATGAAGTTAGTGCAATCTCAATGCCAACTGACTGTGCAAACTGTGGAGTACAACACCTTGGCAGTGACAGGCATTATACTAGCATACCCAAATTTTTAAGAAACATCATAGCAAAATAGTCTAGGCAAGAGATTAAAAGAAATAAGTTGAGAAAAGTCTTAGCTTAATATTAAGTTGATTGAACTTAAACAACAAAATTCAAGATCATCATTAGCCAATTATCAGGAAAATAAATAAATAAATATTTACAAGTGTATATTGAGTACAACTTTAATTTTAAACTGATGTTAAAAATGTAGTTGGATTATCGACAAAACAATTTGCAGCAAAGTTAAAATCTTGTTAGCTTGAGAGAACATATTTTGATCTTTAAATTTTAATGCTATCAAAATAAAATGATATCATTTATTGCCTTCAAAATAACCAGAACAAAAATTTCTTAAAATGTAGAGAAGAAAATTTGATTAACAGTATTCCTAACTTCCAGTAAAATAATTTGATCTAAAAACTGCTTTGACGATACTTATCAATAACAACAATTGCCATTGCTTTAATTCCGATCCACGCTTCTTCCACGGATTCTTGTATCAGCTGCGGTGGCGGTTGGAAATTGAAACCTTTGCCTGAAAGTTCCATTGTTATTGCGATAGGAAACCCTGCGACTCCCATTGCGTAGTCGGTACTGCATCCAGAGGCAGGATACAAGGTTCGAGCAACCGTTCCGTGCCTATACCGAGTACCAGTGGCTTTGCGAATAGCTGCAGCACCAGCTTGCGCCACTTGCCCCATGTCTGTATGTGAAGGTGTTAAGTCACTAGAAAATTCTCAAATTAATAAGCAAGCTTAGTCGTTCGTTTACTAGAGAAAATGCACACGTACAATACGCAAAAAATAGCTGATGTATAATTTACCTAGTCCAAGCCCATGGGTATAAGAAATATGAACCAAACGAATGCAAAGAAATGTTCATTTTGCCCTTTCCTTTCAATTGAAGAAGCACATTGGCCAGCGCACGACTTTCTGGCTCCGAAAATGGGCAACTTCCTCTATAGACCTCGGAACAAGGGTCCGATGACGAAAAAGGTTCTTTCCAATGAAAACTAAAGTTTCGGTTGGCATCCGTTCCGATACAAGGTCCATGGTTTTTAGATCGAGTTTTTCGCCACATGGAGTCTTTCATGCGAGAGTGCACATAGCCATCAGGATTGACTAACGGCATAACGATCCAATCAAAGCTAGCCAGGAGATCTTTGTTTTTTTCGAATTCTTCGACCAACTGATAGATAACATATATTGCCACGACAGGAGCCATCCATTCTCGAGCATGTATGCCTGCATCAATGAATATTACATTCTTGTTCGATGAGTTGTCTCCGTTAGTAATTCGTATTATTGTCAATGATCGGTTTTCGGTGGATTCACCTATTTCTTGAATCTTAGCTCGAGCGGGAAACTGAAGAGCCAGCTCACCCAAGTAAAACAATATGTCCACAAAACTTGGATAATCATTGAATGATATTTTTTGAAAGAGTTTTTTGGTGTTAAGAACTTTTTTTAATGAAGGGCTTTGTGAAGGGCTTTGTGAAGGGCGGCGGAATGCTTTACGTCGAAATGCATTGGAACTAAGACGAACTGGTGGCAAATCATTCATGCTGCAGCCTATTGGTATTTAATACGATCAACACATCGAATTTGGTTGAATGATTCTTAAGTACCGGGGGTAATTTTAGAGGAATTTTACCTGCAAAAATATTGAAATAGCAGTTTAATATAAAGCTACTTCAAAATAAGTTTTATTTTGTTAAATTAGTACCCATACCAAAGCCAAATCCGTTTGTCTGCAGCTTTAGACATATTAAAATGATTTCACTCAATTGATTTTAAATTTATTTAAAAGTAACTATAAAAAACGCTCGCAAATTTAAAACAGAACCATATGTCAAAAATGTCACTAGGTGATTTTAATGTGCTAAAGGTATTTTGAAAAATATGTTTTATTTGACAGTTTCAAGGAATGAAAGTAAATTTTTACGCGCGACGAGGTTTGTTTGAATTCAAAGCTGATAAAATTTATTTTTATCGCAGAGTGTAATTTTAGATTTTCTGGCAAATGTAGCGGATTGACATGCTAGGAAAAACACTTATTAAATTGGAATGCCAGACAGCATATCTAGAAAACTAAATGTGAAAAAATGGAAAATAAAAATATAGTATGCTTTCACTAATGTGCGAAGATAAACCTATTCTTTAAATTAGTGAAATTTTTTGAAACATAGTAACTAGACATAGGTTAGATCGTAATTTAAGTGTAAGGTAATGTTTAAGGAAACTATAACCAGTGTAATCCCAGCTGTTGTACAGGCTGGGTAATATCATTAGTGTGTAAGAAACTAAATTTATGCAAAAAAAAAAACGAAAAAATAAACGATAAGAGCCAGCAGGCCAAAATAGTATATCCGATAAATTTTAAGTTTTTTTTCTTGTTAATTAAACTGTAAGTTAGGTTAAGATTGTACAAAAAATTTATAATAAAAAAATATTTCAATTCCAATTCTGAAATATAGTGATTTACTTAATTTTCTAAAGTTTTTGATTTTCAAATTTTATGGAAGTTTTTGTTAGCATTTTTTTTTTTCATATAATAATAACAGCCTTATCAAATTGGGCACATGCTGTTCAATGTAAATAAAACTTTTGTTCACATGATGAATAAGTTTTCAACTGGGATTTGTTTTCGAATTTTTTGTTATTTTGAAAGTTAATCGTTTTACCAGTTAAAAACTAGCATGTTTTTATTACTGCGCAGTTTAACAGATGATATTGCTCTCAACGTAATATGAAATTTAAAATTCTGTTGTAATATACACCTAGAGTATTTTTTTAAAATGAGTATACATTTTACTACTACGGAATTGACCATAAATAAATTTATCAACTGAGCACATAATTTAGACCCACTTTAATTGTTTAGTAATATCAAAATCTCCTTTCATCTCATTTCCAGACTGTCACGCATTTAATGTACGTTTCTAATTAGGGTCTCCTCTTCCGCACTTGTCGCGTCGCCTTTTTTGCTTCATAATCTTTATAAAAAATGCCGTTGCCAAACATTTGAGCTCAAAGAATATGTTTCCGTACTAATATATCCACAACAAATACGAAATTATGCTTTGTACGAAAATATTTCCAAAGCTTATTAACTTGTTGGCAATATGCTGTTACGTGTGAACTTGAAAGTTATAGACTTGTTGACTTCTTTCCTGAAATTCGTTGTCATATTCACCTGTGTACGAACTGAGAATTCTTGTTCGGGAGCTCTTTTCCATGCACTACCTGCAGTTCCACAAGGATTCATTCTTGGTTCTCTTTTGCTCAAAAGTTTTATTAATAACGTCTCTGCTTCGGTCATTGGCTGCAAATCATTTCTGTAAAACGTATTTACAAGTTTTACGCAGTGGGTACCATAATGTACTGGCCTGATATTGTTCTACGCGAAATGCTGATACATGTTATGTCGCATCGAATATTACATTTATTTGTATTGACGAGCACTCACCCAACGGGAAAAATAATGCTTACGGATATATTCGGTAAGCATTTCGCGTAATGCGTGGAAGTATTACCGAAACATTGCATGTTTATTTCTTTTTAACATTGCATGTCCTAGGCTGGGAAGATTCATACAAGAGGAAACTTATGCTTTTAGCTTTATAGCTTTATGTATGAGCTTTTTGGAAAGTACGACATCGTATTCTCGCATTTCCGTCATCTAGGGTGAATACGAATTGAAGCTTTGGCCGGCGGTCGATTGTACTTCTGCATGTGTGGCTATTACATGTTGAGTGATTGTGACGCTCATTGGAAATTCCAATAGCGCATTCTTTTTGCTACTAGGAAGAATTGGTACTGTTTTTTTCATACATTTTTCTTACCCGTGATTATTTCAAATGCTCCGAAGTTTTCATCTTTCCGCTTTATATAGCACACTAGCCAACGCCGATGTATGCTCGCAAGTTCTTTTCCCCTTATTTCAGCGAGTGATGTTCATTGGCCAGTCAGGGACTCTTAGAAAACCCCTTGCAAGCACATTACATTTTCATTACTAAGAACGTTTTGGTCATATATTCCGACCGGAATGCATTATAGCGATTCCCGTTGGGCATCGACTTGAAGAGCATAGTCTTAGTTTGGCAGTGACAACAAGAGTCGCGTAGTGTTCCATAATGTCGAAAACCGAGTATCGAAGCGTATAAAGCTTCTCTTTAAAGTTTTTTTATTTCTCTAAAAGTACCATTCATCGTGCAATCCATGAGCATCTTTATGTAAAAAAAGTTAGTGCAAGATGAGTCCCAAAACTTCTTTCAGCTGTGCAGAATCAGGAGAAAGTGCGCTGGGCTCCAAGTTTTTAGATCTTTGTGTAATGGTCCCAAAGAATGCGATCGAGCGACTATTGACTGGTGATGAACTAGTGACTAGTTTTATTATGGTCCAAACAACAATTACCCAAAAATATCATGAGCATAATCTTTTTGGATTTCTAATGTATTTTGGTAGTAGATTTTAGAGAACGCATTAGAAACTATGAGACATGATGAAGGAGAAGTGGAGAGTGCAGTCACTAATGATAATAAATCAGTACTTAGACCATAATTAATTTTGAAAACGCTGAGTTTGGTCTCAAACGGAATGGCTGCATTGCATAGCTTTGGTTGAGCAGAATTCAGCGAGGTTGAGCTTTAACAGTTGGCAATCTGCCAACTGTTTTTGATATCTCTTTTGCAGTACAAATTTTCGCTTGTACTCACCACCACTATGCATTTTTATCTTTGTCTTTTATTTTATTTATTTATTTATTTACGTCTTAACAGGAGCGAGCCCAATAACAAAAAAACTCTAGCGCACCTGAACCGCTAGAAACACTAATGTTCGAAGAACAGTAGAAGAATCGTGCAGGTTTTGAGTGCATATTCCACCACATGTGCTGCTTATTACGGCCAAACTGTTTCAAATGCCACGTTTTACTTTCGTCTTAAGAATGCATTATAACTCATATGGTGGAAGGTTTCAGATATTACCACTGGCATGAATTTCAACGTTTATGAGAGCAAAACACGGGTTAATTATATTCGTTATCAGTTGCTTATTTCACATAATTTTGAAAGCAGCATCTCATATAACATCAATGAAGAAAATGCTCAGTGTCTGCAGCACTGTAACTGAAGTTGGTGTTTGGGGCTGCGATCCGAAAAATTTGCAGAACTTTGCGAATTGTAACATCGGTTATTTATTTTCATTGTAAATGTTTCCGGTATGTATACTAACTGTAAGCATTTATTGATACAAAAGTAGCACAACCGACTCGTGCTGGCAACCTTTCGCCAGTATCAAAGCCAATAATATATTACATCCGCTTCACGTTGTTATATTACATTCGACGTTTTAGGAGTATAAAGAAATTTAGGGTTACCAGCGAGTTTTTTCAAATGATCGAAAGCTTAATATTTGCTGTGAAAATTCTACGATAAAACCGCTTAATAAAGATATTGCAATTAAACACAAAATCAACAATAGCTGGCAACCCTATCGTGGCTTTTCAACCAAATTTGGCCTGAATAATGTTTATGACAGGTTTCATTAATTGTATGAAATTCGTATTGATTTCATGACTGCACTGGAAGTTATAGTGCAAAAAGTTTTATTTTCCTGAGCGAATTTTCAAAACCAAAGACACAAAAATTACCATAGCTGGCTGCACCAATCAAATTTTTCAACCAAATTTCCACCAAACAGAGATTAGAGTTAAATTTAGCTACTGTGTCAATTTCATGAAAATCTGGTAACTTATTCACATTTCATAGGGCAAAAGGCAGTTTTTTTTCTATGTAATTTTTCAAGATGGCACCACTGGCACAGACTTGCCCACAATTCAAAATCGCTTCTATCAAATCTGGTCTTACTTAAGTCCAATGCATTCTGTTAATTTTAGCTGTATCTGATTATTGGTTCGTGAGTTTCCGTGAACAGAAGTTTTTGATGCTAAAAATATAGTTTAACTGGGAGAGGGTTACCGTTCTTGTCCGACATGAAATTTCCAAAGTTTTATTTTGAACGTGTAGATAAAACATAAGATTTATATACAGATTGGTTTTATTGTAAGAAACGGACATTTTTTTGAATATTCGATGGTTTGAATGTTTTCACTTCCAAATTTTTTTTTTCAAAATGAAGACACCAAAATTATCATAGCTGGCAACTCCAACCGAATTTTTCAACCAAATTTCTACCAAACGTGGCTTAAAGTAAGGTCCAGTAATTGTGTGAGTTTCGTCAAAATCGAACGATTCAATCAGAATTTATAGGGCTAAAAACAGTTATCTTTTTTAGTTGTTTTTCAAGATGGCACCACTGGCACAGAATCGCCCGCATTTCAAAATCACTTCTATCAGACCTGGTCCTATCATAGATATAGAGAGGAATGGATACGAAATGGGCCGAGAGAAATGAAGCAATTTTCGACTTCTGGTGTAGTTGTGTGAGCGAGAGGTCGCAATGTGTTTGTATGACGAGGGCGGCGTGAAATATTGTAAAATTAAAGGGCAACAAAAAATAAATAAAAAATGCAAATAAAAATTTGTTAATATTGATGTAATGTAATTCACGTCAATAGCGAATCAATGAGTTTCGATTTGCATTAAAACTGTGCGTAGTATTTTAATTAGTTGTGCGGCAGCTGAACAGGTTTTTTTTTTTATGAAAATGATTAGCTCTGAGCAGAGCTGAAGTCTGTTCGCGTACTCTCAGTCACAGAATTTTTGTGAATCATGTGGTGGGGGATATTCAGGAAAAGTACGAAAACGCTCTGATTGCATTTCCGGAGAAGATTCAGTTGTCGGTTTTTGTGAGAACAATAGTAATTATAAAGTCATTCTAAGTGGTGATAAATTATCGCCACAAAAATATTCGATCTTCAAAACAACATTACGCAAAAATATGTTGCTTGCCGCGCACATTTGGAAATTTTTACTCGCGACACGCGTTTCACATTTTTCACTGTTTTTCAATAGCTCAGACTCTACTGAAATTTACTGAAAGAGGCGAAATTTTCAGCATTGAGTAAAACAAAGTACATAAACGGCTTCATTGCAATTAATTGTAGCACGCGAACAGACTTAATTGTTGCCGTGTTGCCACATAACGCAGATCACTAAGCATAATTCCGTGAAAAAAAAACTTCACTTGGATTTATTTGGTAGAGAAATTCTAAATTCAATTTCAGCGGTACTGAGTCACTTTATTAGGCTCAAAAACTATTCAAATAAAACAATCTGAAATAAATGTTTTAATCTAACGAGTATTAAAAAAGTTTCAAATTATATATACACTCAAGACATTTACGCGCAAATAATGTTAGAAAATTCTCGGCATCCACAAAAAACAAACAATTTATAGAGGTTATTGATTTGTGATCTGGTTCCCTTCTAGTCTATAAATCAGCATAGACAACGTATATCGTCTCTAAAGCTAAAGCCGATAATATTTTATTGTATTATTTAAAATGGTACTATTTTGTAATTTTGAAGGTACATTTTTATCCCTTCAAATGCGCTCAAGCTGTATAGCCTTTGTCTGAAAAAATCACTTCACATATCGCGGCGTCTATTTCGACACAAGTTTTACTTGCAATATTTGCTGTGGTAAATTCAAATATTGTTTACTTACCGGAAAAAAGAAATCGCCCTCGCACTGCGTTTATAATCACTATCACAATTCACAACACTACACTTCATTTTGCTCAATACGAATATTAACGCTTCCACTCGCCGTAAATTTTGCTTTCAAAATGTACGAATACAAATTCTTCGCACATTTCTTGTACGAAATGATCCTTAAGCACATGTTTTTAATTACCTTTTTGCCCGACAAATCGTCCCAACGTCATATACAAAATTCTTCGCACTTATCTTGTGTGTGTGTGTGTGTGTGTGTGTGTGTGTGTGTGTGTGTGAGTTGGGGGAGAGGCGCATTGGCGCCTCTAAGCACTCAGGCCAAAGGACCCATTGTACTCATTTCCCCCTGCCTACCATAGTTTCCCAGACCTCTTGGTAAAGTCTAGGATCACTGATAGGAGAAAAGAGGCTATCGTCTGCATGCGTGCAACATCCCAGCCAAAGCATTGATATCTGAGACGCGCAAACGCTGGGCATTCACAGAGGAAATGCTCCGCAGAGTCAGCCTCTTCTAGACAGGATGAACAGAGGTCATCCTGTGCAACACCTATTCGGTACATATGTCCTCCTAGGCAGTTGTGTCCAGTCAGAATACCCACCATGGCCCTGCAAACTTTCCTGCTCTTATTGAGCAAGAATCCCGCAGTCACATGGTTGGGTTCTGAAAGGAATACCTTCGTGTGCCTGGCCACACCGGTAGCCGTCCATCTATCTTTGTGAGCATCATCTACCCACTTTCGAATAATGGCACGTGCAGATGCGGTCGGCACACCCAAGGCGGGTTCAGGGCCCCGTAGCGGAAGTTCCGAACCTTGCTTCGCAATGACGTCAGCAATTTCATTCCCCTCAACACCACAGTGCCCCGGTACCCAGAGCAGATGCACCCTATTGAATCTGGCGACAGAGTTCAATCGTGCTCTGCACACTTGGACAATTTTCGAGTTTGTCAGGGGTCTACGCAGCGCCATCAGTGCAGCTTGACTGTCACTGCAAATTGCAATGCTCTTTCCCCTCCATCTTTCCTCAATTGCCCAACAGGCAGCTCTCAGGATAGCAAACATTTCTGCTTGAAAAACCGAAGCGTGCTCTCCAAGAGAGAAAGCCCATCTGCCATTCGATGAATGTAGATAGACACCAGCTCCAGATCTACTATCTTGTAACAAAAGGATATATTTCTTTCAGGTAAAACATATTTTTTCAAAATTCATGATCCCTTTGTTTTACATTATGTTCCCACCCTACAAATTTGTCCCTACATCGCATGTAAAATCTTGGCTTTTTTCAACCAAGGGGACGTATTTATTTCAGGTTAAATAGGTTATATCCCGAAATTAGCGATCCTTTTGTTTTAAATTATCTTCCCACTCTACAAATCGTCCCTCCATTGTATGTAAAATAACCGCACTTTTTTGTAGCAAACGGACATATTTATTACAGGTAAAATAGGTTTTTCAAAATTAATAAATTACGTTTCCACCCTAGAGATCGTCTTTACAAAGCCCAGGAAAAAGAAAGTAAATTGGTATGCTTCATACGAGAGAGTGGCAAGAGTGATATACATGTTTTTTTATATGAACGAGCTCATAGATTTGATTGCCATAAATGCAAATTTGATTGCCATAAATTTGATGCCATAAATGTTCGATCGGGTTTAAGTTCGGTAATAGCATTTGGACAGTAACAAATAGCCCAAAGCCTACATTGCTCCGGATACATGCGAAAATTGTATAAAATGCCTTATTTTTCAGCACTTTGTTTAATATTTCTTTTAAGAATACCCAGGCAACACGTTTGATCCATCCTACCATTCACAAAATCTATATATAGCATAATGTTTCCTCCGCTGTATTTTACAGTGGAAGTAGTATGTTCCCTCCTAAACTCTGTATTAAACATTCGCCGAACATATTGCCGCTTATTAGATTCAAAAACATTAATTTTTACTTCAGCAACAAAAATTATGGACTTCCATAATTATTTTGGCTTTTTTGCGCACTCTTAAGCGAAACGTTATTTAACAAATCAATTTTTTTAACTATTATAAGGTTAGCTTCCGCCATTCTGCCCTTTAAATTCGCTTTCTTTTTTGAATTTCGAATAATTTGAGTAGAGACTTTCTTTTCAACTCGTTTGTTCACCTTAATTTGTAAAACTGGGGCACTTAATTTAGGGATTTTCATAATTTTTCTGATAATCCACTTTTTTCACACTCAGATAAGATTTTAGGCCTTTCTGACCGATGCTTTGTTTCAAAAAATTTGGTTGATTTATTTATTGTTATTACATTTCTCACTGTATGTCTTTTATAATTAATTTTATACCTATGACGCAAATAATGCAACAACAATAATATTATTTCTTGATTAGCCACCTTATTCAACGTATTTTCTATTAACATAAAAAGTAAACTATAGTGTAAGAAATACCATTTAGAAAATTTAATTTGCAGACAAACACAGCCATCAAATCTAAAATTCCCTAAAATAGATATATTTGAAATCAAACTGAAATAAAATTTTCGCGACCAAAACACTTGCTAATTTAATTTCAATCAACCGGTTTGCCTACCAACGTAACATAAAACATCTACATGCGTATAGATCATTTAGCATCATAATCTGCACGCAGCATTCGTAAATAGTAGCCCAAGTCAATTACGAAGTTTACTTGTGCTACTTTAAATCGTTCAATCACACCGGTTTTCATCGTTCGAACAATTTTCTTCACCTAAATGACGTCAATTCATATAATTGATCAAACTTAATGCCCCTACACGCTATCAAGCTTTCCCCGCCTATGAACAAAAGCAATCAATAAAAATGGCGATCGGGCGGTTTGACACATGTTTTATTTTCGTGTTTTCATCAATTAAAAGTATAAATGTTTAGATTGATCAATAAACAGTGTGAAAGTAAAAAGTGTTTTGTACCAATTACTCATAGGATTTTGCCCTAGAATGTGTGATGTAAGTACAAATTCAATTTGAATCAATGTACCTCTTTTTACCGGATTTAGGATAGAAAGCTTTCGAATTGTGGAAAGAAATGGTTGTTATATGTATGCAAGCAACATTTTCGACCTCCCCTTACAAAATAACATCAAATTTCATTCAGAAAATTTGATTAATTTTGAAATTTGTGCCCCATGTGACACATATTTTATTTTCCCTGCTATTCCAACTAACCCGAAAATCGACCATGTTCACAACAATAGAAATGTATGGAAATGTTTGTTTACATAGAGAGTCAACAGCGTAGAAGGGTATAGTGTGCGGCATTGAGGGGAAAGCTTTTTTGCAGAGAGTAAGTTGCATATGTAGTAAAAATGCTTCATTCACGTACGGGTTCATGGATTATCATTTCGTGTCCATTCTTTATATGTCTATGGGTCCTATTTAAGACCAATACATTCTGTGAGTTTCAAATAATTCTGCTCATCGGATCGTGAGTTTCCGTGAACAGAAGTTTTTGATGCTAAAAATATAGGTAAATTGGGCAAGGGTTACCAGGCGTGCCCGTTATACCATATCAAATTTTATTTTTTGTCTATGTAAACAAAGCACAAGATTTACATATGAATGGCTTTTTTTTGAAGAAACGGCATTTTTCAAGAGAGACGATGATTTGGAGGTTTTCACTTTCAGTGCCTGCCCTAGCCACAGGGTTGCCAGCACGCTCATTAAAAGCTACACAAATCTACAACTAAATAATATCAATATGTCCTGAAAATTTCGTAATAATTGAATAGCTCTGTCAAAAGTTATCGAAATTTAAAAATTTTCAAATTTTCCCGTCCTTTTTTTAGGCACCCAGCGAACACATAGGGTTAAAAAATTCCAAAGCATTATCCGATTCATATGTAAAACACGTTAGAAATTTATTTCGTTAACTTTATTTTTGCGAAAATCATTTGTGCACGAAATAATAGGTATATTAAAAATATCACTTAAATGGCCGCCGGCGCCAAAAGGTTAACAATAACTGACATTTAAAAAGACGTGGACCTATTCTGCATATACACCAATGTATCCTGAAAGTTTCAGCTCAATCGGATGGCGCGTTCCCGAGATTATCTCACTGAAATTTTTTGATGATATATATATATATATATATGGAAATATGAATTTTTGGCCGAATCGATTTTAATACTAATGTTCTTCGAACATTAGTAAAAAAAAAGAATGATAAAAACAGAGATAATTCATTAAATAATTAATAAAACTACATTGATATAGTTTAAATTAAAAAAAAGGTGAATTACGTTGGCAAAAAAATACAAAGCATAAAATAATATAATAAAGATAAAAGCAAAAAATGAAATAATGACAAAAGAAGTAGTGAGAGATAATAATAAAAAGAAGCTTAATTAAATTGTTATAAAGAAAAGTAAAAAACTATGAAAAGTTTCAAAAATTAAGGCTATGATATGCTGTCTAAAACGAGAGAAAGTTAGTGGTAAAGGACCAAGCTGCAGTTTATTGTTTTCCTGACGATGTATAATAATGGCGAATGGAAAAGAACGTCGGCTCGCGCAAACGATATTAAGAACACTGACGAAGATCTATCTGAGCGATTAGTCACGGGAAACAAACGCTTCAAGCCAATATCAGAAAGCATAGGTCAGTGGAAAGCAGACACTCATCGAAGAACACTCGACGAGGTTTTCAAGAGGGAATTTGGAGTAAGTACAAACGATACTTATACTAACAATAAGTTATGTGAAGCTTAAATAATAATGAGCGTGCAAATTTACGCTGCAGTGGTCTATGGCATCATTTAAATAGACAAGATGCGGAGACCAGAGATGACAACAATATTCGAGGATGCTACGCACAAGTGACAAGAACAGATGGAAGGAAGTAGCGATGTTAATAAAACGAGAGGAAGACCTGAGGACGGAGCCGGACAAACGAGAAGCCTTGGCTGTTATATATGCGATGTGTTCACTAAATTTAAGCTTTGAGTACACCAAGGTTCTTAAAATTGTCAACAGCCCCAACAAACGATTCGGATAACTAGAAGGAAAACATTAGACGAGGCATTTTGTAAGTATAAGGCATTAGGTGACATTTAGATATATTCAGAGTAAGACAATTGCTTGAGCACCACTCACTCAAAGCACTAGGCAACTGGTAACAATCATCAAGCGAATCAATCACTCTGAACATCTTAAAGTCATCAGCAAATAGAAGACAGGGAGAATTGATAACGGAAAGGCGATAATTGAACAACGGAGGACCTACCATTGAGCCTTGAAGAACCCTGAAAGAGGGCAGTATGGGGAAAAAAACGTGAGTTCACAGATACAACACACCTACAACCAGAAACATAGGAAGAGAACGAGGACAAGAGAAGATCAGATACCTTATAACCTTCGAGTTTTAAAAGAAGGAGCTTGTGGTCAATAGAGTTTTAAGCCTTAGCAAAATCAATGTATACCACATCATCTTACTTCTGCTGGTCTAAGGCGGAAGTGACCAAGTTAGTGAAGGTTAAAAGGTTAGAGGTGGAAGAACTTTACAAACCCATGCTGCCCAGGAGTAAGGAAAGGATGCAATATAGGAAATAGCCTATTGTAAAAACAAGAATAAAAACATTCTTTAGTAAAACAAGAAAGGAGTGAAATATTTTCACCAGATTTATATATCGGGGAAATATAACCAGACATCTAGTAAGAGGGAAATGAACGCGAGGGGAAGATAAGATTGAAGATAATAGACAAAGGAACAGGTAGTGACGATCAAAGAGATTTAGCAAACATGTTCGGTATGCCACCAGGATCACAACCAACATTAACGTCAAGACATTGAATTAATGATTCAATAATCAATAAAACGGAGAAGTAAATTGCAGGGAAATCATAAAGCTCCTGAGGATTAGTAGCAATTGTACTATTGGGAAATATAGAATCAAGGTAACCGTGGGAATTTTTCAAGGAGTCGATGTAAGACTGAAAGGGTTTGTGTTGGTTAGAAAGAATAGAGGATTCGATACTATTGAAACTATCACGCATAACATGTTTGACGGCAGTTTTGGTGGCTGATCGAAGCTTTAAAGCACGGAACTTAGAACGAGTTGCATCTTTTGATTTAAAGGCAGACACTACATCATGCCGCAGTCATGGAGCATCATTTGATTTGCGGGGATGACTGGGTAGAGTGAAACTGGAGAGAAAATTATGAAATCGGAGCGTGATCTCATCAACAGCTAATCCACGGCAAAAAAAGTACCAGTCAGTTGAGTTGACTTCATTTGCCATTTTCAAAAAGTTCGCTTTATGGGAATTAAAATGCGAGGGTCGAGAGGGAGTTTTACTAGATCAGATCAAGGCAACAAAAACTTCTGTAGAAAGTGGAGGATGGTATAGTTCAAGTGGGACGTAGGCCTGTCAGCAGGTTGGACAGTAATGTTGTGTCGAAATATTTGAATGAACAAAGTCAAAAGCTTTATTGTTGATATTAGGAACAGTGTTCAATTGAGACAGTGAACATAAGGAGAGGAGGGAAGTGGTAATTAAGGAAATATTAGTAAAGGAAAGTATGGGAGAAAAATTAGCATTCCACACTTAGTTCAACAAATTATAGTTTGCACATATTAAAAATGAAGCAAAGGGAAAACGATTTTGAGGAAACTGGTTTGCTCGACAATCAATCGGTCGTAAACACTAACAGGAACATAAACTGAAGAGACAATTATAATTTTAGAGGGAGCAATCATAATTTTAGAGGGAGTATTCACCAGGAGGAGATGGATGGAAGTCATGACAGAGTGTTCCTTGAAGAAACTTGTGGATAGCAACTAAAACACGACCATCGTCTTATGATGCATTACGACCAAGACCGCAACGAAAAACAGCATAAAGAGGGAAGATTTCGTCATCATAAATATCTCCAGTTAACCATGTTTCGGCAAGGAAAACGATTTAATCGGAAGACCAAGAAGAAGAGAAATTAGAAATGCTTAGCTTGGTCCTTAAACAACAAACATTCTGGCAATACACGTTAAGTTTGTTGATGAGTCTAGTTTCGAAATCTCCGCCATGCATTCGAGCGAAAGTTTTTCCGAGATCTCAGAATACACTCCTTAACTAAGGCGCCAGGTAGCCAGAAATTGATTTGGAGAGCCTTTTCCGAGCCAGAAGGTAGTGTGATTCAAAACGAGGCGATGGTTTGGTTATCCAGGTTGCCCTTTGTCAATTTCGTACACGTAAGGAGAGAATGATTGTGATGTCCCACTTTAAAACTATCCTTAAAAGTTCAGTTGTCTTATTTTTCATCTATTTTTGACAAAAAGAAGAGCAATTTTAGTATGTAGTAAACAACATAAAGAAATAAAAAGTAAATAAAACAAAAAAAATCGATAGCTTAGCTAATTTTTTTGGACTAATATCATTATCAAACCAAGTTTCCACTGATTATCAGTTCTAATCAATACCTACTACGCATTAGCACGATTGCTATCGTCAATCGTCCTGTTCGTTTGATAAAACAAGTCGTATTTCGTTTCTCATCACATCATCATGTGTATTATGCTCGCATTTAATTATTAAGCAGCTCTGACCTATTGCCTGGTAGGCTATCTAAGTTATTGGCGTGCCAGAAGTTGAATCTTATATGGGCGGATGGCGTGTGTCGGTTGAAGTCTTATAAATTTTCGCTACCTTCAGACTATGCTAAAAAGCCCAATTCCATGGCCTACCTATGGCCTGCTTGAACGCTTTCGTGCTCTACGGCTCTTGAGTTTATTAGTGAAGACAGCCTGAAATATCTTAACCATATCTATTAAGAGGAATAGCTTCGCTGCTGAGCTCATCCATAGCAGGAAACTCCCTATGGAGACTGGACATTGTTCGCATTATAGTCCCGCATGAAATAACTTTAGCTGACTTCTGAATACTGAAAGTTAATAGTGTTGTGGCATGCCAGTGGCTGTGAACTTTTTCAATGGGATACCAGGCTGAATTCAGAGAAATGAGCGTTAGTGAAGTAGTCAAGAAACTATATCTTATTATTAATGTCCTCTTCAAACTCGTTCTTACATGCTTGAGTGAGCATGCCCCACCTCCAGATTGTTTTGATTCAGGCTATTGAGTCTTCTAGTTTGAATCGTTTTAGAAACGCATCAAAACGATTGCCAATCTCTGACCTCTTTGCTTGGCCAGCTCTAGTTTACGAATACACTTTCTGACCCCACATTGAAATTGTATTAAGCCACGCAACGTTTGTAATTTTCTAATTACTGATTCGTTGCATGCATGATAAGCAGAGATAGGAAACGAGAAAGCTTGAAGCGCTAAAATCAAAGTAGTGCTAGTATCCTTGCAGAGTATCGTTGTTAATGCTTCTAAAGAGGACGATTATCTCTCCCTTGAGCCGGTAGCCGCATAAAATTAATCCATTGAAAAATGTTTGTATGCTGGCCGAAAAGTTATATCGTGCCAGTTGGCAGTAAATTACCGCGCAAAACTGTACAAATACTGGTACCGAGTCGGCGAAGGGCATAAAAATCATTTGAACAAATTAAAGCTTGTACGTATCCGGCCGCAGATACATAATTAGATACAACTTACAATTACTACAGTAAATGGATAAATCACAGTCGTTTCGTTTATCGTAATCCGATTGCAAGTTTGGAAACTTATTTTTTCGAAGCCGCGTGGAATGAATCAAAGCCGGAGTTTATGGAAATTTCGTTCGTAATATGTTTCATTCTTATCTGCTTGGTTTTATTGATGTGACTTGTTTATTTTGTAGGCCATTGCGGAAAATTGAATTTTTGTCTAATCACATTTAATGTATTTCGATTGCAAATTATTTTTTACTTTTTATTTTATACTTTTTTTCGTAGGAATTATATACAGTTTTTAAACAAATAAAAGCTGTTAATATTCATATTTCCAAGTGTTTTATTTTGTAACGTGAAGAAGCAAGTTTACATATTTGAATATATACTTTCTCTAAATGGGCTTTGTAGAGTCAGTATCTCAACGAGTTAATGTTTCAATTTTGTACACACACTATACAGTATATAAGGAACATGATATGATTAACAAAATTAAGACGTTTAACCGAAATTATATGTGGAGTGCTGACCAGTTTATTGAAAAACACAACGCTCAATACAATGCTTGTCGGAATACGAGAGTGGGTCATTAAGTTCGTTGAAGGGGGGATGTAAGAAGTGGAGAAGAGAAAAATGCAAATAGGGTTTTATTTTTCAACTCTAGCCTAATATATTTTTCAGATCTTTCAATTACTATATGTATACCTTTTAATAAAGGTTTTTTCTTTTTAAAAACGGTCAGCCAAAACAGTGCTCTTCATCGTTCTCCACCTTCATCGAAATTCCATAGTTTGAAACTTTTTTCCCAAGATGTTCCATTTTGAATTACGGGAAAAGACAATAACCGCTAGAGCCAGATCAATGCTGTAGGGTGGTTGATCTAAAATATCGAAGCCCACTTTATGCAAGGCAACTTGTGAACAGGCGCGTTGTCGTGCAGAAGGAGGACACCTTTGGATAATTTTCTTTCTTCTTTGATGGCTTCTTTCAACCGTTCTAGAGTTGAGGTGTAGTATACTTCGGCTACAGAAATGCCTTTAAATTTGAAAGCAATCAACAAGATTCATTCTGAGTCCCAAAAAACAGTCGCCATGACTCTTCCAGCAGACTGTGACACCTTGAACTTCTTGAGTGGTGGCAGACTTTTATTCTATTCCTGGATAGAGTCTTGTTTGCGCTTAGGCTCTTAATGATGAATCCATGTCTCGTTTCCAGCAACGATTCAGCTCAATACTCTATTCTCGTCTTTACTACAAAGGTCCTAAAACACCCAACAGTACTCACCACACTGTTGTTTTTGAAGCGGCGTAAGTATTCTCGGTACCCAACTTAGTCATGCCAAGATGATCGTAAAAAATCAATTCAAAATGCTTATATCTGATACTCCAACTGACATTAGTCTTAAAATTGATTTGGCCAAAATTTCATATTTCCATATATATATATATATATATATATATATATATATATATATATATATATATATATATATATATATATATATATATATATATATATATATATATATATATATATATATATATATATATATATATATATATATATATATATATAAATATATATATATATATCATCAAACAAATTCAGTGACTATTACTCGGGAACGCGCCATCCGATTGAGTTGAAACTTTCAGGATACATTGGTGTAAATGCAGCATAGGTCCAGGTCTCACCAAATGTCAATTATCTTTAACCCTTTGGCGCCTATTATTCCGTCCACAAATATTTTGTGCAAAAATTAAGCTGGCGAATTGAATTTTGAACGTGTTTTAAATGTGAATCGGATACTGCTTTGGAATTTTTTCACCCCATGTGTGCACTAGGTGCCTAAAAAGAGATCAGGAAAATTTGAAAATTTTTAAATTGCGATAGCTTTTGACAAATCTATCAAATCATTATGAAACTTTTAGAACATATTGATATTATTAGGTTGTGAATTTGTGTTGTTTTTAATGAGCATGTTGGCAATTCTGTAGCTAGGGCATGCACTGAAAGTGAAAACCTTCAAAACATCGACTCTCCAGAAAAATTGTCGCTTTTTGGAAAAAACCCACTCATATATAAATATTATGCTTTGTCTACATAGCCAAAGTAAAACATTTGGAATTTTACAACGGGCAAAAACGGTAACCCTTCCCCAATTTACCTATATTTTTAGCTTCAAAAACTTCTGTTCACGGGAACTCACGAACCGGTAATCAGATACAGTTGAAATTTACTGAAAAAATTGGTCCTAAATAGAACCAGGTCTGATATAAGCGATTTTGATGTGCGAAAAATTCTATGTCAGTGGTGCCATCTTGAAAAATTACTAAAAAAAATAACTGATATTAGCCCTATAAATTCTCATTCTTTCATTCGATTTTAATGAAATTCACACAGTAGCTGAACCTTAATCTAGGCCAGATTCGGTTGAAAAACTTGGTTGGAGCTGCCAGCTATGGTAGTTTTGGTGTCTTAAAGTTTGAAAATTCACTAACGAGAGTAAAGCTTTTTGCCCTATAGCTTCCAGTGCAGTCATTGAATCAAAATAAAATTTATATGGCAGATTGAACTTATTGTATACAATACTCAGCAGAAACCTAGTTGGAAAAACAATGATAGGGTTCCCAGCTATGGTTGGTGTTGTATTTGCATTGCATATCTTTTGTAAGCGATTTTATCATAGAATTTTTTAATCGTAGTGATATTGTAGAGAAAATGAACACCAAATATTAAGATCTAGAAAATTTGAAAACTTTTGCGAATGGAAATCCTAAACTTCTTTGTATCCCTATAACTTCCAATGCAAACAATACAAAGTTTGCAGAGTAGGTTGGCTTAAATGTGAGGCAGATGCGACATATTTTTGGGCTTCGGTGCTGGAAAAGCGCTGCCAGTATGAGCCGTTTTTATTATTTTCATACCAGTAAACGCTTGCATTAAGTATTCACATCGCGAACATTTGCAATGAAAATAAGTAAACAATGTTTAAATTTGGACATTTTTCGGATGGTAATTCCAAACATCTTTCTATCGCTGTTACTTTCAATGAAGTCATCAAAATTAAAATAAGATTAGGGTCTATTATTACTAAGGGTGTATTAGTCTGAAGCAGGGAAAGTAGCTAGTGGTAGAATACACACTCAAAATCTGCACAAATCCTCTACTATTCTTCGAACTTTAGTGTTTCTAGTGGTTCTGATGCGCTAGGGTTTTTATTTCTTTAGTCTAGCACCTTTCAATATCACTTTTTTGACATATTTAACAATTTCCAGAGTGGTCTCATCGATTTCTGTCCTGGTCATGGGTCGTTTTCAAGTGAGTCCCTTCTTAGTTTAAAAAGATTTTGCCATTTGTTAAATATGATTTTACCTGGACAAGAGTTCTTGTAAATGGATGCAGTCTCTTTTATCATGGTGTGAACTGACTTACCTTGTTTGATGATGAACTTTAAAACAGGGTTTTTTTCGATTTTTTTTTCATATTTTACACTTTCTTCCAGATTGAGTTGCTTGGTCTACGACACTTTAAAAACTAATGGCTCGATTGAAATAAAACTTGCTGTTTATACTTCTAAAGAGTCTCTTAATTTATTATCTTTCATTAAACTATTCTCATTGATGGCATAGCTACTCATCCTACAAATTTAATAAACCACCCTCGCATATTATTGAATATACTTCTATATCTTCTTCGGAATAAATTCACTTGTTCTTTCATTTAAATGAAGTAGTTTATTCATGTAACCAATTTCATCAGTACAGATGAGTTTTGAATCCTTAATTTACTGTCCATATAACATGATTATGTCATAAAACTCTGATCAAGATTAACGCCAACAGCAAATATAATAATTTTTTACATTCTCTGTAAAGCGAAAGTAGATCACGTAAAGTGGTCTTCTAATTGACACCCTACGATTTGTCAACACTTCATGCTTGTCGCGTTATCCAATTGGGTGAGTGTTTATTTTTCATTAAAAGGCCATCAGCGATTCCCATGGGGAGGTAGTAAACATTTGTTCCTATTTTTGTTGGAGTGCAATCGAACTGGTGGTGATGGTGCCAATGCTAAGTGTTTGCTATGTCAACGAAGAAAATAATGATGAGTCTAAATGTCCAATGCTTACCATAGAAAGAGGATTTAGTTCAAAATTATTGATTGAAACGTAGTAAAAGTTACAATAAGTAGATCTACTCACACTAAAGGTTGACTTTAAGGATTCATTGATTCATCACGAAGAAAACTATGGACGTTGCTAGCATTTAAAAAATGTAAGAGGTATTTACATTATTTCCCTTTCGATCATTTGAAATTAGTTTGAATTTTATCATATGGCATCACTAGTTCCAGCTACGCTTTTTACATCTTCTACCCCAAACACTAAATTCCACCCACTTATCACCTTATATTTCTATTATATCACCAAATCAAATCCAAATCAATATTTATCGCACTGGAACTTTGTTCACATTTTTTTTTGCCATCTTGTCGGTAAAATCCGATTCCAATAAAATCAAATCATCTCGACGATACCCTCGTTCTACTCACTGTGAAACGTTCGAATCCAGGACCTCAACATCCATGTACTACGTTCGAATTTTATAAGCATCTTTCGCCGAAACAATCTTTCGCAGCCCCTAAAAGTCATTTTCTTCGCGAACTGAATACCAATGATTCCGCTATTCCTTCACGGCAAGTCATTATCCTTTGATTATAATTCGTCCGTTTCGTTGCGCGTTCGTACGTATTTCGTTCGTTTGCTTGTACGAATACTCGTATTTCTTGACACGAACGATTCTTCTAGTCGACCTGATAGTAAATTCTACTGTTTGCAGCATCCGATCAAGTGGAATGTCAAGTGAAGGCATTACTTACAGATTTCGTTACCAGAATAGGACGTGTTGTATTTTTATTAAGCAGATTACGGATTATAGACGTATCATTGGATTGGTTGAATTAAGTGTCTGGATATCGTATAAGATCATGGATAGTGTTTTGCGTAATTTTTTTATTCGTCTCAGGCAATATCTTCCAGTTTTGGGATTGACTATCGAAATATGGAGAATTATAATAAACTATATGAAATCTTATGCATACGATACATTTTACAGGAACATTTGACAAACAAATTTACTAAATATTGGAAGTACTATTTTTTTTATAGGTAGTATAAATTATTTTAAAATATGGCCTCTTGTAGCCTAGACGATAAGAAACTGACTCCTGGTGTGGTTTGTTCCCTGGTTTGAATCTAAGTACGGAAGCTTTGAGTGAGGCGTGTAATTTCAATTCCGGAAATGTAGTCGCCACCACTTGCACTCCGCAAGATTGCAAATGGGTTGCAGCGAGACAACTTTGTTTCATGACTATTTTTGTGTACATTGTGTGTAAATGTACATTGCAAGTAAGCTTTTTGCGAAAGACAAAATCTGCCAGCCATTTCCTTTTTAAATATTACCCAGATATTATACAGATATGTAGGAAAGAGCCTGGTATTTTAAAGAGAAGTGGCTGTGGCACTTGTTACAGTATGTACCAGCGATAAAAATTTACAGGTCATCCAGATAAAGATTTATAGATCATCCAGTCAGGAGTGGATCAAGAACCGGTCCTTAAAAGTGGTTGGTTTGCAGTTTAGGATATCGTCTGGATATCTTGACGGCCACGCGCACAATAAAATGACCATATCTTGATGCATTGCCACCATTTTACAGCCTGCAAATTGGCGAACATTTCAAATGAACATTATCTCAGACTATTTTGTTGAAAAATGAGCACAGAAAAGATGAAGCCTTCAAATTTGTAATGATTGTATGTTGACATCAAGAGCAACTATGAAAGATAGGACTACAGGTTCGGCAAGCCATAAAGAAAACGTCGTGAGAAAAAATGGTTTGAAAGCTGGACCAATACAGGAAGCGATTGTACAACTAGGAAGGAATAGTATACATTTCATCACTCAATCTACAAGGGGAATGAGAGTGATCTGATTTCTGATTTCATTGTTCAATACTTTCATGAGTTGCTAGAAAATGAGCACCAGAAGAAATGGCACCTGATTACAAATGAAAAGTGCTATAACCAGCGGTCTAAGTAACTCTCTGTGCAATCTAACGGTACCGAAGGTCGATATTTTACGCGTCAAACTATTTTGATTTGGATATGACCGAAAGCACCAAGCAGTTTATCGACTAGTGCTAAATATGCGGACCTTAAAGCTAACCCAACGATCAGCACCAGTGCTGTCGTTTTGAAAATTTTCAGAGGAGCATATTTCCTAATCCAAACGGAGTACTTTACATTAAAAGGGAGTACAATAGTTTTTTATGTGATGCTAGTCAAACAGAGACTATGACCTCAGACTTGCTGGTTTCACGTAAGTTGGATGAATAAAGGTCCAACCGGTTATGACTGGTTACGCGACGTATATGCGCCATGCCATGCAAAGCATATGTTGCACCCAAACGCAAATATCGGAACTGCCAGAAAAGTGGCATGCATATTGGGCAAGTTTTTGCTCAATCATTTCTATGAGCTGTCCGTATGTGAAGTGGTGGTGAGATAAGATAAGCGGTACGGTAAGCGGGACGGTAGGCGGTACGGTAAGCGGTACGGTATGCGGTACCGTAAGCGGGACGGTAGGCGGTACGGTAAACGGTAATCGGTACGGCTGCGGTGCGGTTGCGGTGCGGTTGCGGTGCGGTTGCGGTGCGGTTGCGATGCGGTTGCGATGCGGTTGCGGTGCGGTTGCGGTGCGGTTGCGGTGCGGTTGCGGTGCGGTTGCGGTGCGGTTGCGGTGCGGTTGCGGTGCGGTTGCGATGCGGTTGCGGTGCGGTTGCGGTGCGGCTGCGGTGCGACTGCGGTTGCGATGCGGTTGCGGTACGGCTGCGGTGCGGTTGCGGTGCGGTTGCGGTGCGGTTGCGGTGCGGTTGCGGTGCGGTTGCGGTGTGGTTGCGGTGCGGCTGCGGTGCGGTTGCGGTGCGGTTGCGGTGCGGTTGCGGTGCGGTTGCGGTACGGCTGCGGTGCGGTTGCGGTACGGTTGCGGTGCGGTTGCGGTGCGGTTGCGGTGCGGTTGCGGTGCAGTTGCGGTGCGGTTGCGGTGCGGTTGCGGTGCGGTTGCGGCACGGCTGCGGTGCGGGTGCGGTTGTGGTGCGGTTGCGGTACGGCTGCGGTGCGGTTGCGGTGCGGTTGCGGTGCGGTTGCGGTGCGGTTGCGGTGCGGTTGCGGTGCGGTTGCGGTGCGGTTGCGGTGCGGTTGCGGCACGGCTGCGGTGCGGTTGCGGTGCGGTTGCGGTACGGCTGCGGTGCGGTTGCGGTGCGGTTGCGGTGCGGTTGCGGTGCGGTTGCGGTGCGGTTGCGGTGCGGTTGCGGTGCGGTTGCGGTGCGGTTGCGGTACGGCTGCGGTACGGTTGCGGTGCGGTTGCGGTGCGGTTGCAGTGCGGCTGCGGTGCAGTTGCGGTGCGGCTGCGGTGAGGTTGCGGCTGCGGTTGCGGTGTGGTTGCGGTGCGGCTGCGGTGCGGCTGCGGTGCGGTTGCGGTGCGGTTGCGGTGCGGTTGCGGTGCGGTTGCGGTGCGGTTGCGGTGCGGTTGCGGTGCGGTTGCAGTGCGGTTGCGGTGCGGTTGCGGTACGGCTGCGGTGCGGTTGCGGTGCGGTTGCGGTGCGGTTGCAGTGCGGCTGCGGTGCGTCGGTTGCGGTGCGGTTGCGGTACGGTTGCGGTGCGGTTGCGGTGCGGTTTCGGTGCGGTTGCGGTACGGCTGCGGTGCGAATGCGGTGCGGTTGCGTTGCGGTTGCGGTACGGCTGCGGTGCGGTTGCGGTGCGGTTGCGGTGCGATTGCGGTGCGGCTGCGGTGCGGTTGCGGTGCAGCTGCGGTGCGGTTGCGGTGCGGTTGCGGTGCGGCTGCGGTTGCGTTGTGGTTGCGGTGCGGCTGCGGTGCGGTTGCGGTGCGGTTGCGGTGCGGTTGCGGTGCGTTTGCGGTACGGCTGCGGTGCGGTTGCGGTACGGCTGCGGTGCGGTTGCGGTGCGGTTGCGGTGCGGTTGTGGTGCGGTTGCGGTGCGGTTGCGGTGTGGTTGCGGTGCGGTTGCGGTGCGGTTGCGGTGCGGTTGCGGTGCAGTTGCGGTACGGCTGCGGTGCGGTTGCGGTGCGGTTCCGGTGCGGTTGCGGTGCGGCTGCGGTGCGGTTGCGGTGCGGTTGCGGTGCGTTTGCGGTGCGGTTGCGGTGCGGTTGCGGCACGGCTGCGGTGCGGTTGCGGTGCGGTTGCGGTGCGGTTGCGGTGCGGTTGCGGTGCGGCTGCGGTTGCGGTGTGGTTGCGGTGCGGCTGCGGTGCGGCTGCGGTGCGGTTGCGGTGCGGTTGCGGTGCGGTTGCGGTACGGCTGCGGTGCGGTTGCGGTGCGGTTGCGGTGCGGTTGCGGTGTGGTTGCGGTGCGGCTGCGGTGCGGTTGCGGTGCGGTTGCGGTGCGGTTGCGGTACGGCTGCGGTGCGTTTGCGGTGCGGTTGCGGTACGGTTGCGGTGCGGCTGCGGTGCGGTTGCGGTGCGGTTGCGGTTCGGTTGCGGTACGGCTGCGGTGCGGTTGCGGTGCGGTTGCGGTACAGCTGCGGTGCGGTTGCGGTGCGGTTGCGGTGCGGCTGCGGTGCGGTTGCGGTGCGGTTGCGGTGCGGTTGCGGTGCGGTTGCGGTGCGGTTCCGGTGTGGTTGCGGTGCGGTTGCGGTGCGGTTGCGGTGCGGTTGCGGTGCAGTTGCGGTGTGGTTGCGGTGCGGGTGCGGTGCGGTTGCGGTGCGGTTGCGGTGCGGCTGCGGTGCGGTTGCGGTGCGGTTGCGGTGCGGCTGCGGTGCGGTTGTGGTGCGGTTGCGGTGCGGTGGCGGTGCGGTTGCGGTGCGGTTGCGGTGCGGTTGCGGTGCGCTTGCGGTGCGGTTGTGGTACGGCTGCGGTGCGGTTGCGGTGCGGCTGCGGTGCGGTTGCGGTGCGGTTGCGGTGCGGCTGCGGTACAGCTGCGGTGCGGTTGCGGTGTGGTTGCGGTGCGGTTGCGGTGCGGTTGCGGTGCGGCTGCGGTGCGGTTGCGGTGCGGTTGCGGTGCGGTTGCGGTGCGGTTGCGGTGCGGCTGCGGTGCGGTTGCGGTGCGGTTGCGGTGCGGTTGCGGTGCGGTTGCGGTGCGGTTGCAGTGCGGCTGCGGTGCGGTTGCGGTGCGGCTGCGGTGAGGTTGCGGTGCGGTTGCGGTGCGGTTGCGGTGCGGTTGCGGTGCGGTTGCGGTGCGGTTGCGGTGCGGTTGCGGTGCGGTTGCGGTGCGGTTGCGGTGCGGTTGCGGTGCGGTTGCGGTGCGTTTGCCGTACGGCTGCGGTGCGGTTGCGGTGCGGTTGCGGTGCGGTTGCGGTACGGCTGCGGTGCGGTTGCGGTGCGGTTGCGGTGCGGTTGCGGTGCGGTTGCGGTGCGGTTGCGGTGCGGTTGCGGTGCGGTTGCGGTGCGGTTGCGGTGCGGTTGCGGTGCGGTTGCGGTGCGGTTGCGGTGCGGTTGCGGTGCGGTTGCGGTGCGGTTGCGGTACGGCTGCGGTGCGGTTGCGGTGCGGTTGCGGTGCGGTTGCAGTGCGGCTGCGGTGCGGTTGCGGTGCGGCTGCGGTGAGGTTGCGGTGCGGTTGCGGTGCGGTTGCGGTGCGGTTGCGGTGCGGTTGCGGTGCGGTTGCGGTACGGCTGCGGTGCGATTGCGGTGCGGTTCCGGTGTGGTTGCGGTGCGGTTGCGGTGCGGTTGCGGTGCGGTTGCGGTGCAGTTGCGGTGTGGTTGCGGTGCGGGTGCGGTGCGGTTGCGGTGCGGTTGCGGTGCGGTTGCGGTGCGGTTGCGGTGCGGTTGCGGTGCGGTTGCGGTGCGGCTGCGGTGCGGTTGCGGTACGGCTGCGGTGCGGTTGCGGTGCGGTTGTGGTGCGGTTGCGGTGCGGTGGCGGTGCGGTTGCGGTGCGGTTGCGGTGCGCTTGCGGTGCGGTTGCGGTGCGGCTGCGGTGCGGCTGCGGTGCGGTTGCGGTGCGGTTGTGGTACGGCTGCGGTGCGGTTGCGGTGCGGTTGCGGTGTGGTTGCGGTGCGATTGCGGTGAGGTTGCGGTACGGTTGCGGTGCGGTTTCGGTACGGTATATTCTCTTTATTTTGGGAGATTTCAATATAAGTAACCAAAATTGGACGCGTAACAATTGTGGATGGTACACTCCAGATAACAACCACTCGATAAATAGAGAACTTTTAACCAATTTTATGTCTCACCACAACTTAGACCAATTTAATGGTGTTCTCAACAGTTCGAGTAGGATCTTAGATCTCGTGTTTACAAACTTATCGGCTGTAGAGGTTGAAAAAAGTGAGGATATTCTAAGTAAAATTGATGAATATCACCCGCCTTTAAACATAAACGTGTCCCTTTCTGCGAACCAGTTCTTAACGCCGATGTCTTTTGATAAATTTAACTTTTTCAAGGCTGATTTTGATGCGATCAACTCAGCATTGCAACAAATTGACTGGTTGGAAATTTTTCAATTATCCGATAGTGTGGATGATATGGCAGGTATCTTTTATAGAACCCTTCGTGACATCATAAATAAATACGTGCCCAAGTGTTTGGTTCATAGCTCAGGAAACTCAACACTTCGATTCAATTCAATTGTAAAAATATTTATTCACTTTTAAACAATAAACTTCACAATAATAAAAAATTCAAACAATAAAAATTCAGCAACTCGACTCGCACACTTCACGTTCCGTGGTCAACTTGATCTCCTGGTCATTCCGACACTCGTTCGAAACTTAAAACTCGCTCTGCCTGGTCAAACGGCACGGTAAATTACAACCTGTTATAATCTGGTCATCAACTGGTCCAGCGACGTACACAGCTCAATCGTTGACATTCTCCCGGGCCTTGAAACGTGTGCGTTTCAAATTTAGCTGCCCATCGGCTTGTACCGGATGTCGAGAATGGTGGGATGATTTCATGACATGAAAATAAATTTTGATAAGTTTATAGATTTATTATTTACCGTGATACTATGTTCCCTAGGATGATATTAGTTTCTGGCAGTGTACCAAGCGGTATTGATGACCCAATATTTCGCGGCATTTCCTCCGTGCGAATATTGTGTCATCCTCGGACCAGGAGTTAAGGCGCTCCGACTCGCCAGCTCGTTCCAGTGGATCGTGGAGTGGATAGAGGAAGGGGGAAATAAGGTTTGGGGGAAATAATTCAATATAACCGTCAATTAGCGTTGTTCAATATAATAATCGGCAGTTCTTTGCCTTTTTTTTAATTCAAATTCAGAAAGTTGATAATTTTATGTTAATTTTGTAGTTGATGTGTTTTGATTAAAGTTGTATTCATGGTTTCTATTCCTTGTGGTCTGGTAAAGGGCAAATTTTATGAATCGGCCTTCGTATTGTTGAGCTAGCAGTTTTCAGATCAACCACTCGAACTAAGCCATCTGAGCCTGGATATACTGCAGATATACGTCCCAACATCCACTTGAGAGGAGGTAGACGTTCATCCTTGACTATTACTAGTTGTCCGACCTTTAAGTTCGGTCGAGCATTTTTCCATTTCTGTCGATGTTGCAGAGTGTGTAGATATTCACGTTGCCACCGTTTCCAAAAATCTTGTTGGATTTTCTGAGTCAGGATCCAACGTCGTAGGCCGATTATCTTTGTGTCAGTAAGATCGTCTTGTGGAGGGGCGGTTAAAGCTCGTCCGATTAGGAAATGTCCTGGCGTGAGTGGTGTGAGTTCAGCTGGGTTATCCGTCAAAGGACTTAAAGGTCTGGAGTTGAGGCATGCCTCTATTTGGATCAGGACAGTTGTGAGTTCCTCATAGGTGAGAATAGTATTTCCCATTATTCGTCGAAGGTGGTGCTTCATTGAACGGACTCCGGCCTCCCATAAGCCTCCGAAATGTGGGGACCCTGGTGGAATGAACACCCAGTTAATGCCATCATTTGCCAACAGTTCCGCAACTTCACGCGTGGCTTTATGTAGGCTTATAATGAATGTTTTTTGAAGTGATGCCTTGGCTCCTACGAAATTGGTACCACAGTCAGTGAAGATATTTTTGCAGTGTCCCCTTCGTCCAATGAATCGTCGTAATGCGGCCAAAAAGGCATCTGTCGTCAGATCACTCACTGCTTCTAAATGAATAGCTTTGGTAACGAAGCAAATAAATAGTGCGATGTAGCCCTTGTGAGTTTTCGGATTCCGACCCTTTGACATTCGTATCGTCAGTGGTCCTGCATAATCTATGCCAGTATTTTTGAAAGGAGGAGCTGGAGTAATACGTTCGCTCGGTAAATTGCCCATCAATTGAGTTGCGCCTTCCTTTGATAGACGAAAACATTTTATACATCGATGTATGTGCGCCTTGATTGTATTACGTAATTTTGGAGCCCAATATTTTCGGCGGATGCTGCTAAGTGTTGCAGTCAGTCCTCCGTGCAGAGTTTTTAAATGGTGAATGGAAATGAGCAATTTTGTGAGATGGCTTCCATGTGGAAGAATGATTGGATGTCGTTCTTCGTAAGATAGATGTGAATGGTGTAGTCGCCCGCCAATCCGTAAGATGTCATCTTTGTCCAAGAAAGGTATGAATCCTTTGATTTTGCTTTTGTCATTGATTTTTGTCGTTGATTTTAGTGATTGGATTTCTTCATTGTATTCCGCTCTTTGGACAGCACGGATCCAGTAAAAAGAGGCTTTATCTAGTTCCTGTGATGACAGGAAACTTGCCTGATGAATCGACGTTTGCCTTCTACATTGCTGAATAAATCGCAGAGCGTATGCTGTAACCCGGATGAGTTTAGTGTAGGAAGAGAAATCGGAAAGGTTCATAATTGTACCTTCATCTATAGAAGTCTGTGCTACAAAGGAAATAATTTTACGGATATCCTGCGTCGTAGTGAAGGCGTTTTGCGTTGGCCAGTCATTGGCAGAACGTGAGAGCCAATCTGGTCCGTGCCACCAAAGTGTTGAAAATTTCAACTCAGTCGGAGATATGCCTCTGGTTGCTAAATCAGCAGGATTATCCCTGGAAATTACATGATGCCAGATGGCCATGGGTATCAGCTCTCGAATTGTACTTGTACGAATCGCGACGAACGTTTTCCAACTACAAGGGAGTTTAGCAAGCCAGGCTAGCACAATTGTTGAATCAGTCCAGCAATGTACGGGAACTTCGTGTTGTTCAAGGATTCGAATGACGCGTGATAGCAGTTTTGCAAGAAGGGCGGCCCCGCTGAGTTCTAAACGAGGAAGCGAAATAGTTTTAATAGGCGCGATCTTGGTTTTGGCCATGATTAACGATACGTTAACGCCTGTACGGTTTGATCCACTTACTCTTAAATAGACGGCTGCACTGTATGCTTGCTCTGAAGCATCGCAAAATCCGTGGAGTTCAAATTCGGATTGATTTTCCGTTTGGAGCCAGCGGGATATTTTCACTTCCTCCAATTGTGGTAGATCATTTTTAAATTTATTCCACTCGACCTTGTACTTTTCCGGCAGTGGTTGGTCCCAGCTCAAGCCTAACAGCCACAACTTCTGGACTAAGATCTTAGCCGTGACTGTCACAGGCGCATACCAGCCTAAGGGGTCGAATAATTTTGCAATACATGACAACATAGATCTCTTTGTACATATCTCCGAGTGGTGTTCCATATGAAATTTGAGAAGAAAATTGTCGGTCATATGGTTCCACTCTAGACCAAGTGTCTTGACTGTGGACGCAGTGGTGTCTTGGAACTGAAGTGGATTTGACTTTAACCAATCTTCTTCGGGAATGGTTTTGAGAGCCAGTGGATCATTTGACGCCCATTGTCGTAGATGGAAACCACCTCGACTTAGTAGTGAGATTAACTCTTCCTGTGTCCGAAGCACCTCCCTTAGATCATTAGCTCCCCCCATTACATTGTCGACATATAGACCTGTGGTTAAAATTTTTGAAGCGAGAGGGAAATGTAAACCTTCGTCATCAACTAATTGTTGAATCACACGCATGGCGAGGAAAGGCGCTGTACTAACTCCAAAAGTCACTGTGCTAAGTCGAAAGTGTTCGACATGTGCAGATGGATTACGACGCCACAGTATTCGCTGAAAATCGCGGTCAGTTTCCGAAACGAGGACCTGCCGGTACATTTTCTCCATGTCTGCCGCAAAAACTATCCGATGCATTCTCCAACGGGTGATGATGCCTGATAGATCCTGTTGTAAGCTGGGGCCGACGTGAAGTATATCGTTTAAAGAGTTGCCTTTGTCGGATTTGCAGGATGCGTTGAATACCACTCGCAATTTAGTTGTCACACTTGTTTCTTTGATGACACCGTGATGAGGCAGATAATAACTTAGTTTAGTCTTGATGTCTTCTTCTGGAATTTTCTCCATATGGTTTAATTCAATATATTCGCCCAGGCACCTCTCGTAGTCAGATCTCAATTTTGTATGTCTGCATAGTCGGCGTTCGAGCGAGATTAATTGTGAACTAGCTGATTTGAAGGATGATCCCAACTCCGCTGGATTAGTTTTGAACGGTAATGAAACGATATAACGTCCTTGGGCGTTTCGTTTGTGAGTGGACTTAAAATGATCTTCGCATCGAACAGTGTCTTCATCGCGGTGACATACGGTTTCTACTTCCTCTAACTCCCAGAATCGACGTAATTGTGAGTCAAGTTCTAATTGGTTAAAGAACGAGTATGCTTTAATTGATGTTCGTGGTTCATTACGAACTGGGCCCATCAATATCCAACCTAAGGCGGTATTTTGTGCGATTGGAGTATTGGAGGGACCCTTCTTAATTCCCTCTTTAATGATATTTGGGTATGCGTCCGAACCCAGGATCAAATCAATATTGCTTGGCTGATAATATAGAGGATCTGCCAAGTCTAGATTTCTTAAATGGCTGAAGCGAGCGGATGAGAGTCGAGTCTGTGGCAGTCGACCGGTCAGAGATGGAAGAACTATTGCTTCCACTGGCAAAATGAATTCTTTTGAAGTCATGGATTTGATCTTAAAATGTACAACCTTTTGTGAGTGTCCTGTTTTGGTATTTCCTATTCCTGAAATCGTCATTTTCGTGATAATGTTCAGGGGTTTGAGTCGCAGACGTTGCATAGCCGCTGTAGTGATGAAGCTAACTTGCGAGCCTGGATCGATTAACGCTCTCAGTATGAAATCTGTTCCGTTAGATGGTATCTTAACAAGCGCAGTCGCTAATAATACCGTGTCAATTGATTGATTGACCACATAAGAAGAAACCAGATTTCGGTTTCCTGAGGAGTTTGGGCTATTGAGTTGTTGATTTGAATCTTCGTGGATTGATGTATGGTGTCGACGTCCGCAGTGGACACAACTTCGTTTGCTAGGGCACATTTTGCTTGAGTGATCCGTTGCTAAGCAGTTGAAACATAAAGATTTGTTTCTCACGATCTGCAGACGTTGATCGTAAGGCAGTGCTTGGAATAGTTGGCACTTTCTCATATGATGATGTTGCTTGCAATACGAGCAGGTGATTGAGTTTGTAGAAGCTAATACTGCGTGTTTTTGCAGGCTGGTGGTTTTACATGGCGTAGTTGAAAAGGCTGACGACACGGCCTCTAAAGTTCGGAATCTTGTTTCAAGAAATTCTAAATATTGAGCGAGAGTGGGAGGTTCAGTACTCAGACTTAGTTTCTCTTCCCACATTGTTCGTGTTTCGGATGGTAGACGTGATGATTGGACGTAAATAATGGCAAGATCCCAATCATCCACTCTCACCATCAATGACTTCAACGCTGATAAACTTTCGTTTGTTGAATCTAAAAGGTTTCGAATTGTTGCTGCTGATTCTCTTGATATTGGTGAATTGTTGAATAGAATTGCGAGTTGAGCATTGATTAGCAGCCGGTTGTTGCTGAATCTTTTGCATAATGCACTCCAGGCGGGTTCGAAATTAATTTCGACCATATTGTACGATCTTAAAAGATGTTCGGCTTCGCCTGAAACTGAACTTCTCAAATAGTGTAATTTTTGTACACCAGTCAATTGCTGGTTGTTACCCACGAGCGCTTGGAATAGATCGCTAAATGGTTGCCATTCAGAGTATTTCCCCGAAAATGTTGGTAAGGTGATTGGCCGAAGATTGATCTCTCGTGTTGCGGAACTGGTTGCTGGTGAGCCCCCTTGGTCTCGCAAGTCAGTTATCTTTCCAAAATAATCGTAGTATATTTCTTCATAATGAGAATATGAATCATTTTGAAAATATGGAAGCGCTTTGGAAGCATCATCAACCTTGAGGAGAATCTTTCCATGAAGCTCCTTGAATTGTCTCCACAAATCGGCTAAACCCTCTATCCGCCCTTTTAAATAACCGGGAGTTAAATTTGCCTTGGAACATTTTCGAAAATTCACGACAAATCTGTCGAATGAATCCATGTTCGCAGTCTGTTTCATAATCAACGTCTCAATTTTTTCGGACATTTCACTTTCTTTGATTAAACTCGCGAGATTATTATCGTGCGTAGATAATAAATTACGTTGTGGCCTTAGTTTTAATGCTGGTATCAGAAATAACAGCTAGAATAATTTGGTTTAAATGTTCAATTACACGTGGTTCGATTGCTGCTTGCTATTCGAAGCAGTTAGCTTATCAAATGTGCCGTTATTCAATATGCTAAGAGAAAATTTCAATAAAACATTAAGCCGGCCAGCGTAATTATCAACTGTACGGTATTTTTACTATGCACTGCAGCTCATTAGCGAAACTTAACAAATCGGCAAACAAATTTCACGCACATTGTCATACATTTTATCATAAAGAATGTAACGCAATGAAGGCAATAAACAGGAAATATAGAAAGGAGATAATAGAAAGGAAACAGAAAAGGAATTTGATACAAATGTGACTCACCACATTTTATCCGGTTCGAAGGACCAATGTTTGGTTCATAGCTCAGGAAACTCAACACTTCGATTCAATTCAATTGTAAAAATATTTATTCACTTTTAAACAATAAACTTCACAATAATAAAAAATTCAAACAATAAAAATTCAGCAACTCGACTCGCACACTTCACGTTCCGTGGTCAACTTGATCTCCTGGTCATTCCGACACTCGTTCGAAACTTAAAACTCGCTCTGCCTGGTCAAACGGCACGGTAAATTACAACCTGTTATAATCTGGTCATCAACTGGTCCAGCGACGTACACAGCTCAATCGTTGACACCAAGAGAAGAGTAAAGCCTTCTGGGTACCCGCACTGGTATACTAAAGAACTCATCAGACGGCTGGCTGAGAAAAATAGATACAGGCTCAGATATAGAAAATATGGGAATCCTTTGGATAAACTATCTTTTGATCTGCTCAAAAGCACTTGTGGTAAGCTGATAAATAGCTGCCATAGAAAATACCTGCAGGATATTGAAAAGAATATCACACGCAATCCTAAACTCTTTTGGTCACACATCAAGCATCTTCGTAGAAGTGGTAGTAATTATCCTTCCTCAATGTACCTCAATGGAACATTGTCTTCTGATGGATATTCTATGTGTAACCTTTTTGCATCACACTTCGTTAGCGTCTTTAGCACCCCCCAACGATCATATGTTGAGTCAAGGACCTCCCCACACCATATCAACCTTTCTACATTATGTTTTGAAACCGAAGTCGTGCTTGAAAAACTGAAAAAATTTGACATTAATAAGAGTGCTGGGCCAGACGGAATAGAACCAATAATTATTTATAAATGTGCTAACTCCCTTGTAAACCCTATTACTATGCTATTCAATAAATCCTTGAGCTCAGGAATTTTTCCCAAAATGTGGAAAGAGGCAAGAATCGTGCCAGTTTTTAAAGCTGGAGATAGATCTAATGTGTCTAATTACAGACCAATATCTATTCTTTCAGCTTTTTCCAAGATCTTTGAATCGCTAGTTTGCTCAACACTTAGTTGGAATATAAAGCCACTTATATCTGATGAACAATTTGGATTTCTCAAGAAACGATCGACTGAAACTAATCTTGTGCATTATGTGGACTCTCTAGCACGTTCCTTGGATAAAAATGTACAAGTGGATTGTATTTACACTGATTTCAGCAAGGCTTTTGATAAAGTAGACCACACTTTACTTCTGAGTAAGCTTTCTGCATTTGGTATTCATGGCCTGTTACTAAAGTGGTTCTGTTCATACCTTACCTGCAGAAATATGAGAGTTGTTCTCTGTGGATATGAATCTCGTGAATACTATGCTACATCTGGAGTGCCTCAGGGCTCAGTTCTGGGTCCCATACTTTTCATTATTTTTATAAATGACATTGTTTCTTGCTTCAAAAATAGTAACTTCAGTCTTTACGCTGATGACTTAAAGTTTTTCAAAGAAATTCACTCTGATGCTGATTCTCGTGCACTTCAGGATGACCTCGATAGAGTGGTTATTTGGTGCAAAAGTAACAAAATGGATCTCAATCTTAAGAAATGCTTCCAAATAACATTTAGTCGAAGTCGTGCTCCTTACAGGTTTCAGTATTGCATAGATGCAAACTTGCTTGAAATAATATACAGCATCAATGACTTAGGAGTGATTTTAGATAGTAAGCTGCAATTTCGCGAACATGTTGAGAACATAACTGCAAGGGCCTTTAGGGTTGCTGGTTTTGTGATCAGGAGTACCTCTAAATTCAAAAATAAATTCAAAAATAGCCAAACAAAAATTACTCTATATAAGTCCCTAGTCCGCAGTATCTTAGAATATTGCTCTCCTGTTTGGAACCCCTTTTATAACTCTTACATCGAAAAGATTGAAAGGGCTCAAAAATGGTTTTTAAATATCTTATGCTTTAAAGAAAACATATTGACCAGAGTGCCCTCATATGGTGAGAAACTTCAATATTTTAAGTTAATGTCTCTATATGATCGCCGTAACCTCCTAGACTCTACTTTTTTTTTACAAGTTAGCAAACAACCTTATTGACTGCTCTCCTTTACTTTCTAAATTGAACTTTCGCACTCCCAGACTATCCCAGAGAGAACGTTATTATGACTCATTCTATTTGGATGCTTGGAAAACTAATCTTGGTGAACATGCTCCAATCGCCAGAATGTCTCGCCAGTACAACACTTTATCAAAAACCATTGGCGTAGATGTTTTTCGGAATAATGCAAATGATTTCAAAAACATTGTTAGAATTTTTTATCAAAATAATGATTAGCAGTCTTGTCATTTGTCTATGTTTCTACTACTTATTTTGATTTTTATTATTAAGCTCTTTCATTTACTTAGTTTCGCAATTTCCTCTTCATACTGGATTATTTTACTTTCCATCTTTTATTATGTATCTTTGTTTAATGATTGCTTGATTAATTTCTAATTAATTATTTGCTTGTTTTACGATGAAAGTTGTGCTAGCCTATAATTATGATGCGTAAGTAACATAAAATCTTAAATGCAAGTTTATTACCAATTTTGTATATTTATGTATCATGTTGGCTTTCTATTTTTTTCAAAATTCAAAATAAAAAAGTATGCGTGCCGTTACCGTTCCGCTATCGTACCGTAAGAAACCAATAATAAAAATAAGAAACCAACGTTCAAATTTTCCCAGTTTGGGAAATTAATCGGATAGCAGCTTCAAATAACATTTATTCGTTGAAATTTTCGATGAAATCCTCGGATGAAAACAAAACTCAGCTTGATTTTAGCATGAGCTTTTTATGGTCGGCTTATTGTTGCTTCGATAAAAAAGTGCTGTCAGCACTGAATATTTTCATCATTTATATGATAGAAGATGCTTTGGAAAAATGGTTTTGGGTTAGAAATAGTCGATATGATACTACAAAAAACTGTATTACGTTTTTCCACATTTTTTGGTCGCTCAAAGGCAATTACTTCGAAAATCAGTTTTCTAGTGGTTCTGATGCGCTAGAGTTGCTATTGTTATTATTATTGTTGAACTATGAAATTTCAGTCTTCTTTATTCCAAATTAGAAAAAAATTTTATGCTGGAGCTTGAAAAAGTACATGAACAAAGATAATTTTTTATTAGATTTGTGGGTAACCACCAGCTTCTTAGCCGACAGCTTCGTTTGATGGAAACCCGAGAATTCTATTTAATTAATATAGAAAACGATCTATAACAGAGTTTCATTACGTCATTGCCTCATTACCTCACGTTTTTGCCGTGAACGAAAACAGTTTGTCAAAATTATACAATCAAGTACCGACTGAAATTAAAGAATCAATTAATGTATCAAATTACAGGAAAGTCCTAAAAAAGTATATTGTTGATAGTCCTTGATCAGTGTTTATTATTTAAAAATTAAGTTTCATAATGCAACTCATGAGTATAAGTTATACATGGAATAATTAGATAGTTTGTATACATATTAATTATGTTCAATTGTATTATTATGAAGCTATAGCTAAAACTGTTCAAGTAACGCCGCACCCACTCACAAGTTTGCCTTATGTGGGCTGTGAGCTTTATATCTTAAAAAGGAATTATGTATTTTTATTTAAGATTAACCTGTAGCTATAATGATTGAATAAATAAATAAATAAATAAATAAATAACTGTGGAAAAAAATATAAATATTGCGGGCGAAGACTTCAATGTGCTGGGGCAGTTTTTTTTTCGGGTGCTGGTCATATACAGGTCATAACACACAAATCTGGAAAATCTATTTTAAGGAAGGATTTGACACCTTGCTTATTACCCATCATAACCGAAGCTTTGCCTGAAGCGAATTTCACTAAATTTTTCAAAGAAATATTTAAATCGTTGATATACTTCGGCAAATTGTAATATATTGACTTTGCATCACATTGAGAGTGCCGGCGAAAACAAGTAGCAGTAAAAATTATGTTATGTTTAGTAATAATAATAGGTTTAGAATAATCTGTGATTTCCCACACGTGATCAAAATTTGAATGAGTTAGTTGACAGATGGCATTCATCGTGGAAAATTATTATTGTTCGTTTGTGACATTCCAAGCTAAAATTCCATGTATTGGAAATTTTCACTTTAAAGCTATAATTGAAAAATATCCAGAGTCGAGCATTTTTAGTTGTGCAGAGTTTTAACGTTCAGAGTCTAACGAATTAAAAAGAATTGATAAAGACGATACAAAAACATAAAAAGTCCCTGAAGACTTAGATACCTATCGTGTGCTTCTCCCCAGTTAAAGTCAAAATATCGAACAAATGCTACCAAACATTTGATTGTACTTATATCTGTCGTTTCGTCATTATTTTGAATATTTGTTCACACGATTCATTTTTTTAAATGAAATTAGTGACATTATTAAAATACGTTTTCTCACACTCCAACAATTTTCCAATTTCAGAATCTTGGGCATTGTTGTGATTAATGTGAATGGTAAATTGTGTTCTAAAAAAATGTAATTACTCCAATTTTTTTTCCATTTCAATATTTTTGGATTTTTTAGTGAATGATTCAATTGCTGCTTGTCTGTGAATTTCTGGTTGATTTTAACGGCTGACTCCAATTTTGTGCGATTCACTTTTTCATTTTGCAATAAATTTAATACATTTTTGCTTACCAGTTTTTGGCAATGTTGATAAGAGGATGTTTTGTCATATCTACCTTTTGAAGTAGAAGATATACTCTTTGCTTGAAGCAAATCAAACTGTGTCAGCTAAATTTTCCGAAACTTTTGATATCGTCTTTGATTTTTAATGTAAATTTGTTTTGTTTCGCAGTTGGATCCTGAAGTAGAATCGTCAGTATCTAACTTTATGCTCTCCATCGTACCATTAATCGCACTGCCTTTCATATTTATCGCAGGTGTGAGCCCTTAAGTTCTATTCTTATCCAATTTAATTAAAGAAACGGTAAAACTAAACTTCATAGTAAATAGAGTTATCTGGTAAACCAACCGTTCCTTTGCTTTGTTCAAAGTGTGTTTGTTCCAAGAAAATATAATTATCAGTGTGTTTGGTGATGACAAAAATGTCTTGTGTCATGAAACTGAAAATTAAAGCATTTTATCTCAAGTCTGTGATAATAGTCTTTTCAAAATACCGTTAAAATATTCGAAAAAATTCGGAGACGAAATCGGAGACGTGAGCTATGTAGACAAACTGCTGCCTGTGAGACAACAAGTAGAAGTCAAGCCGAAAATTCGAGCATTTCATTGCAAGTTTGTTTCCAAAAATCTTCTCAACTTACCGTTGATTTCATCATTCACTTCAAACAGACAGCTGAAATATTCTTCACAGAAATTTCCGAAATACTGCAGGAAAAACAGTTAACGCGATGAAGCAAAGAATGAGTTAATAGTGTCGCAAAAAATAAAGAAAGATCCAAATCACTTCACTACTTCTACGCCAAAGCCCTCTACCTCACCCTGCCACGACGGATGGTAGCAGAGGGTACCAACAAGTAATCGCTATCGCACCGTCGTCGGTCGATTCCCACATAATTTGTAATGAAATTAAGAACAGTTCACGCGGGAGGGCATTACACAGCAAAACTAAATTCTTCTAGTCTTCTGCTTAGAAATAGAGAGTGGACGCCGTAAAAGTTCACGTCGAAATTAGGTTTCTATGGCATGTACTAAGCAAAATATTTCAAATTTGGTATTTGAAAACAGTATGTATGAGCATTAAATGTGTTCCCAATGAAAAAGGAGTACTTTGGAATTGAAGGGAGTACAGTAGTACGGTAACTGAAAACGGAGTACAAATACTCCGATCGGAGTACACCGACAACACTGATCAGCACCTTACGTTGATCTGCCCGATGTGCAAGAAAGAAGACACCACACGGGGATCACTTTACTAAGTATCATCTACGAGTGTAACCTGTTTTCTGCTCCGTTTGAATGATTGTTTGGACAATATCAACGAGATTTCGGTTTTGGCAAATCAGCAATAGGCCAAATTTTTCCTCTGCAACAGTCATTGCAAATCGTTTTGGAATGCAACTTGAAGCTGCTTCATCTTTTCATCAATGTCTATGATAGAGAAGCTAAGATGAACCTTTAGACGGCCTGGAGAGATTTCGATATCCTAATTATTAACAATGCATAAAGTTAAATGAAGGCAGGTTAATTATTGTTAATGTAATTTAACATAAGCAATGCTTTCCAACAAGGATAATTATTTCTTGTATCTTCATTAGCTCGGTATTGGAAAAAGTGATTCGAGATACTGAGGTTAGGGTTTAAGGCTCCTCTGAAATTGATCTGATTGCTTGAAGACGTAAATATAACGTATTAAAGCCAACAAAATGTTGGAAAATTCATCGTTCAAATAAAGCGGTTGTAAAAAAATATGGAGCTACGTGTATTCGATGGGAAAGAAATGTAAATGTTAATAGCATAACAAGGAGAATCGATCAAAAGAAAAACTCTAGCGCAACTGAACCACTAGAAGCACTAATATTCGAAGAACAGTAGAAGAATTGTGCAGGTTTTGAGTGCATATTCCACCACATGAGCTGCTTATTACGGCCAAACTGTTTCAAACGCCACGTTTTACTTTTGTCTCAAGAATGCATTATAGCTCATATGGTGGAAAGGTTTCAGATATTACCACTGGCATGAATTTTAACGTTTATGAGAGCAAAACACTTGTTAGTTATATTCGTTATCAGTTGCTTATTTCACAAAATTTTGAAAGCAGCATCTCATATAACATCAATGAAGAAAATGCTCAGTGCCTGCAGCACTGTAACTGAAGTTGGTGTTTGGGGCTGCGATCCGAAAAAATTGCAGAACTTTGGGAATTGAAACATTGGTTATTTATTTTCATTATAAATGTTTCCGGTATGAATACTAACTGTGAGCATTTATTGATACAAAAGTAGCACAACCGACTCGTGCTGGCAACCTTCTGCCAGTATCAAAGCCAAGAATATATCACATCTGCTTCACGTTGTTATATTACATTCGAAGTTATTTGAGCATAAAGAAATTTGGGGTTACCTGCAGCGAGTTTTTTCAAATAATCGAAAACTTAATATTTGCTGTTTATTGTCACTACAATATAATTACCATTTGAAAATTCTACGATAAAACACAAAACCAATAATAGCTGGCAGCCCTATCGTGGCTTTTCAACCAAATTTGGCCTGAATAATGCATAAAACAGGTTCCATTAATTGTATGCAATTCGTATTGATTTTATGACTGCACTGGAAGTGATAGGGCAAAAAGTTTTATTTTCCTGAGCGAATTTTCAAAACAAAAGACACAAAAATTACCAAAGCTGGCAGCACAAATCGAATTTTTCAGCCAAATTTCTACCAAACAGAGTTTAGAGTAAGATTCAGCTACTGCGTCAATTTCTTATTCACATTTCAAAGGGCAAAAAGCAGTTTTTTTTCTTTGTAATTTTGCAAGATGGCACCACTGGCGCAGAGTTGCCTACAATTCAAAATCGCTTCTATCAGGCCTGGTCCTACTTAACTTCAATGCATTCTGTGAATTTCAATTCTATCTGATTATTGATTCGTGAGTTCCCGTGAACAGAAGTTTTTGAAGCTAAAAATATACGTTAACTGGGAAAGGGTTACCGTTCTTGTCCGACATGAAATTTCCAAAGTTTTACTTTGAACGTGTAGATAAAGCATCAGATTTGTATACAGATTGGTTTTATTGTAAGAAACGGACATTTTTTTTAGGACATTCGATGGTGTGAATGTTTTCACTTCCAAATTTTTATTTTTTCAAATTTAAGACACCAAAATTACCATAGCTGGCAGCTCCAACCGAATTTTTCGATCAAATTTCTATCAAACGTGGTTTAAAGTAAAATTCAGCTACTTTGTGAATTTCGTCAAAATTGAACGACTGAATAAGAATTTATAGGGCTAAAAGCAGTTTTCTTTTTTAGTGGTTTTTCAAGATGGCATCACTGGCACAGAATCGCCTGCATTTCAAAACCAATTCTATCAGACCTGGTTTTATTTAAGACCAATTCATTCTGTAAATTTCAATGAATTCTGCTCATCGGATCGTGAGTTTCCGTGAACATAAATTTTTGATGCTAAAAATATAAGTAAATTGGGCAAGGGTTACCAGGCGTGCCCGTTGTACCATATCAAACTTTTTACTTTGGCTATGTAAACAAAGCATAAGATTTACATATGAGTGGCTTTTTTTAAAAAAAGCGGTATTTTTTCAAGAGAAACGATGTTTTCACTTTCAGTGCCTGCCCTAGTTACAGGGTTACTAACACGCTTATTAAAAGCTTCAAAAACTTACAACTAAATAATGTCAATATGTTCTGATATATTTCGTAATGATTGAATGGCTCTGTCAAAGATTATCACAATTTTAAAATTTTAAAATTTTCCCGTTCTCTTTTTAGGCACCTAGCGCACACATGGGGTTAAAAAATTCCAAAACATTATCTGATTCGCATTTAAAACACGTTCGAATTTTTTTTGGTCAACTTTAGTTTTGAAAAAATTATTTGTGTACGGATTAATAGGTATATTAAAAATATCACTAAAATGGTCACTGGCGCCAAAGGGTTAAAAATAATTGACATTTAGTCAAACCTGGACCTATTCTGCATATACACCAATGTATCCTGAAAGTTTTAGCTCAATCGGATGGCGCGTTTCCGAGAAATAGTCACTGAATTTTTTTGATGAGATATATATATATATATATATATATATATATATATATATATATATATATATATATATATATATATATATATATATATATATACATATATATATATATAAATATGGAAATATGAATTTTTGGCCGAATCGATTTTAATACCAATGCTCTTCGAACATTAGTAAAAACCAGCAAACTATCAAACGCAGCAATGAACCAAGGATAAAACAAGGCATTGAAAAGTAAAAGCCAATATAGGTGAGTGGCTGTGAATAAACAAAATCATGTATTCACATAAATGTTCTAGTAGCCAACAAAGGTTTTTTGCGTCTTTGAAAACTTTTCGGGTCTTTAAAAAGTCCGAGATGCTTGCCAATCTATTTGTGTTCTACATGGGAAAAAATTGCAAAGCCTTCTCACTCTACACTCTTACGCATTGATAGTAAATTGGTCAAGGATGCTGTTTACCAGCTTCAAAGAATTGTTGTGGAATTACTTAACTTTACTTATCAGCATTTGAGAGGCAATTTACGCGATGATTTCATAATTTACTCAGCAACGAAGTATGTAGTAGCATTGTAAAGTCATTGATAAATGACAATAACCTGTGGTAGGCAGGACACTGGAGGCGTGGACAACAGGGAAGCGTGGTCTATTAAATCTCTTAATAACGAGAGGAGGCAAGTAACGCTAAGATAATTCCTGTGCTGGAGATATCGGGATGAAAAATGTTACTATATCAGACTTAGTCCGGGTACCAGTTGTTAGGGCGATGACGGTATACTTTACTAGCCTTAAAGCAGGTTTCGAAATTGCTTATATATGATGAACGATTTGTAGTTTCAATTATTCAACCACAAGGAGACACTGATAGTTTTGGCGTTTCAAACGCTTCATTGTTTTCGAAAAGTATATGGTTGCCTGTATCGGACTAAGATATTGATTATTTTCAAGTTAATTTACGTAAAGTAAAAATGTATTAACGTATAACATGATCAGTTCAATAAAAACTAATCGCAATCACTGCATATTTTTCCCCAGATCTATAATATTACCAACTCACATAAATTACTACGTAAGACAAATGTCATACATCCAAATGAATCAGAATAAGAAAATTAGCTTTCGTCGTTCCTAATGTCATCGCTGAAAACTATCCACTGCTGATTTACTTTGTTCGTTCGTTATTCAATTTACTATAGTCATATGAATCTCTACGAGCACAAGGACATGATGGAAAGTTCCATCAGCCAAAAGAATCTTCCTTCTTGAAGGATTCTCATGGGACCAGAAGAACGGAGGTGAAATTTGCTCTTCGTGACCTGTACCCATCTGTTATTAATGCCCTTTTCTTGTGTGTCGACATGCAAGGATAATTAAACTTGGACATAAATAATCGGCATGGTTTGTAGCAAAAGTGAATTCCACGCAGAGACATATGACCGCCATCCGTCTTTTTTTTCTTGAGATGCTGTGTCTCAGGCTGGCCAAGTTTCGTATATTGAGTGACATTCTTTTGTATGTAGCTTATATTCTTCTGTTTGCATAAGTCAATTTTTGTTTACTTGTTGTGCATATATAATTGCAAAAACAAAAGTTTAAGAAAGAAATCGAAATGTAGGCCTTAGGTTGTATGTTTTTTGTTAGCTGTCTTTTATTTTGGTAATATTTTTGAAATCTATTTCTATTATATTGCAAAATTGAAATTTGATTGCCTGGAGCATAATATTCAAGTGCTTATTTTAATGCTAACTGGTGTCAATTATCGTCAATTTGCGTGAAAAATTTTGATTTGTGGATATAAAAACTGGTCATAAAATCTTTATCATCATAGATCTAAAGTTTCAATCTGAATTTTAATTTCAGGTTCAACTCTCAGTCATTTCGTAACATAGGAGCATAAACAGGGAGGTATTCACGCGGGAAGCTGATAATAGTTTAACTTCAAACCCAAACATAACCTGTAGCAGCCCCAGAAAATACACTTACAGATAAATTTAGGAAAGCTTTAAACGTTTGAAAGCAGTTGAATAAGGATGTGTGTCATCGAAGAAGAAAAGAGCTCTTCAAAATACCCAAAGAAGCTGATCACAGGGAATGTTAAAACAAGTAGAAAAATATGCTAAGATTCTGTAAATAAGAAGTACTGAAAACCAGGTGGAGATCCAGGAAGGAGTTGTGCACAAAATTGAAACTACTTCGGAAGCGGTATGGCTTAAGGGGAAAATACATGTAACTGCTAAAAAAAAAAGACGATTTTTTTTATTACATCAAAATGTTTGAAATGCTCTTAAAATATACCAAAAAAAGTTTTGAAGCGATATTCGTATTAATTTATTAGTTCTCGAGTTATAGTCAGTTATAAGCAGCGCGGCGTTCCCCAGGTCGGTTGAGCTTTAGAACTTTCAACTTACGTACAAAATATCTCAAAAAATATTGAACCGATCCGGCTCAAATTTATACCACATCTACAAAAGAGTATTATCTCCTCGTTGAATCTACATGTTATTGTAATTTCGGAATAATAATTTGTTTATTAATGATTAAAACGTGATTTTTTTGAAAAATAATCGATTTTTTTGTTTAATCTAAAGTTAATGTAAAAATTTAATTTTTTTTAATAAATTTTATTGATTCACCTATGAATTATACATCTCATTAGCATTTTTTTTTCTCTGAACGTTGCAAGTTCCCCGGAAAAGGCGTTAAGTGGTACGAGGCAGTTTTTGATGTGTTTATTTCATTCGCTCGCATCGCCGCCATTTTGTGTTGAAAAATTATTAAAAAACTATTTTCATTTACTGTGAGACATGTACTTTAAGGACTTAATATTTAAAATTTTCTGAATAAACAATATATATATATTTTAAGTCAATCTAAAATTAGCAATTTTTATCGATTTTACATGTATTTCTCCCCTTAAGAAATTGCTGTCACCCCAAGCCTACTACGCAAGCCAAATAGGCAATGGACAAGTATGTATTAGCACGGGAATGATGTAGGTTGTCGTAGATACTCACTTTCCGGGGTTTTTAGATGACTCTAATGGTATTTATTTTGAAAGTGAAATATGCAGTGGAATATTTATTTTTTGTAAGAAGAAGTTGACTTTTAAATTGAAGTTCAGTCTTCAAGTTCAGAAGGTGAAAGGCACATATGTATGTTGCGCATAGATTGAGCTCTATTCTAATATTTAATTTTGGAGGCATTACATAAATTATTGAGTTGGCTAGGGCTACAAATACGTAAAAGGCAGAAACAATATTGCAACTCTTCGCTAGTACTGATTAAGTAAAAACTGCAGACGTGTTGATTAAATTCTAAGAGGAAGCGCTGTTATTGTGCTTTAAGTTTAAAGTTTGCTTAAAACTTACATCAAATTGAAATTATTCTAAGTTAATAATTTTATCTACAAATGGCATTTAATAAACACAACACCAAACAGTGTTAACAGTACGTCCTCACTGTTTACCTATAGATCACGCTTTGACTTTTTATATCAGAAAATACCTATCACAGTATACTTCATCGTGAGGCTCTACTATTAGGCTTGAAATGACAGTCTACGGAATGAAAGTCTTAACAATATATTTTTGAAATGACAGTCTAAATAACATATTGTCGAATTTCGTACAAGTAAAGGGTATATGCTAGGTATTTGACTCCATTACTTTAAAAAAAACGGCAACTGAAACAAATATACATCTGATGTAGGCTCACGGCGACTATGTTTTGTCAGAACTATCATGTAGACAATAGTTTTGATGCTTTAAAAACTACTATTATTATTTTTAAATTGTTCATTTTAAATTGTTTTTAAATCTTTGCTAAAAAATTTGAAAAATTGGAGAAGTGATTCAAAAGCATTCAAAAGAATTGATTCAAAAGCATTCAAATTATGTGCCATATGAATTGATGCAGAGAGACGTCGAACGGCATTTTTCGCTTAGGAACAGCAACAGCGAATATCCTTGGTTCCAAATTTGTGTTCTGTATTTGGTGGGATCCCATGAGGATCCCACCAAATATGAGCTCCTCAAATCCTACAAAACTATCACCCGAGATGACTGTTGACTCTGATGCATTTGAGCCGAACTTTGAATTAAAAACAGCCACAAATCGAGGAGAGACACGGCAAAGTAATTTGACAACATGACAGTGCTCAGCCACAAGCTTGAATATCGTTCAAAACTTACTCATACCACATCCACCGTATTCATCGGAAATGGCTTCTTTCAATTACGACTTATTTCAATCAATGACTCATAATCTGGATGAGCAACAGTTCCATTCTTATGATGATGTAAAAATGCTGGTTGATTCGTGGGTAATAGCAAAAGATGAATCGTTCTTTCGATATAGTATTCATATCCTGCCAGAAATATGGGAGAAAGTAGGAGCTAGCGATTTCCAAAACTTTGATTGACGTGTTTTTTAAATATTTTTTCAAAATAAACCATTTATATGAAAAAAAAACAGTAAGAACTTTTTCAAGTCCTCCAATGCTAAAATATTTCAGAAATTTTTCCCGCTTAAATGGGTAAAACTGGACTTGATGCCCCACACAGCTGTTACATGAATTTCGCCGATAGATGTCGGGCTAACATGTTTGTGTTTTTGTGGTTGTGCGTTTGCTTTTGGGGCTTCTTTTCTTTCTTTTTTTTTTTGTTTTTCTTAATTGTTTATCTTCTTTTTTATTTTTTTGTATAATTTTGTCTATTTTTCCTCAATTTTTCACCCCTTCTGTAGCGACCACAAGGTTGGCCACTTTGTCACAGGATTACTCGCACTGCATCGTCATCGTCGTGACATAGGAACTCATTTAATCAAAAGCAGTCAACCGACGCGGCCGTGCACAGCAGTCGACCGACGCGGTCGTGCCATCGGCACGACCACCGCAAATATAGTTTTTACTTTGCTTTGTCTTAAATTAAGTTGTGTGTTGTTTTAATAAATAATTAATGCATTTGCAACTTTGCGTTCTTATTAGTAAATTCAGTGAATTGACATAAGAGCATAATAAGTCTACTATACTTCTACCACTTTTTCGCCCTCTGGTGGTAGGATTTCCCGGGTGTGGGGCATCAAGTCCAGTTTACCCCTAAAATGCAGGTGAATAACTGTCAGTCAAATCAGTATATGGGGCATTTCACGTGAAGCGGACAACGAAAAAAAGTCAAGGTTCTGGATTTCGTTCATATTATGCATAATGGTACTTTTAGAAGATATGAATTTCAATGCACAAGTTTTTCTTTCTATGAGGTTTAGTTGCCGAGTTATGGGCTTCTGAATAATTGGCGAAATTGATGAAAGGTTTTTTCGGAAGCGGATTCTGGGATTCAAAACAAAATCTAAAAAACATTAAACATAATGATTGGTATAGAAAATTAGCTGTACTTTTAATTTTGAAATTAGATTTCAGAAAAAAATTGTTTTTCCTGTGTGAAACCGGAAATGGACACTTCAACTCGTAATTTGAATAATTTGGACCAGGTTAATTTTGTTTATTTTAATAACAAAACAGAGCTTAAAGTATAACTATTTTATTTAAGTATATCTTATTAGAATGGGATGACCAGTAATTTAGGAGGTAGGTGAATTTCAATGTATAGAAGTCGCATGGAGCGTGGCACCGGGAGCTTGATTATGATAGTTAGTGAATGTGAAAGCAAAATATTTGTAGTAAAACTATTATATATCACTTATATCACTGCTGACCATGCTGATTTACTTAGTAAAAAAAGCTACTTGTGTATGGAAAAATGAATTTCTTTCACAATTTTTACAATTTTACTCTCGTTTCTTAAACTAGTTATTTTTTTTTAATTACTAGAGGTGTTTCTACGATCAATTTTTTCCTGCAGATTCAACATAATTTCTTTTCTGCAAATATTCTTGGAAGTTTTCTTAAGTCTTTAACCTTCCGATGAAATTTCCAATCGAATGGATTGAAACATCGATAGCCGCACGTTGACATCCTACATATAATTAAGACTCTTTAACTTATCAACGAAAGCAATAGTCACTGCAAGCGTTGGACTGTAACTCGAAAAATAACCGAAAATTCCAAATGGCTTGGTGTCATATATATTATATACGCGTCATATATTTTAATTAAGTTTTTATGGGAAAATAAAATATTTTTCAAATAAGAGATGGCGCTACTAATCTCATTTCGATATTAATTGTTGTACTTGAGCCAGCTAGTTGCCCTAAGCAAATTCTCGGTACCACGCCCCATGAGACTTGTATGTATTGACATTCACCTACCTCCTAAACTACTGGCCATCCCATTCCAAAACTTTTATGATAAAATAAGGATACTTCAAGCTTTGTTTTGTTATAAAAATAAACAAAATTAACCTGGTCCAAATTATTCAAATTACGTGTTGAAGTGTCTATTTCCGGTTTCACACAGGAAAAAACATGTTTTTCAAATCTAATTTCAAAATTAAAAGTACAGCTAATTTTCTATACCAATCAGTATGTTTAATATTTTTACTAATGTTCGAAGAACATTAGTATTAAAATCGATTCGGCCAAAAATTCATATTTCCATATATATATATATATATATATATATATATATATATATATATATATATATATATATATATATCATCAAAAAATTTCAGTGAGATAATCTCGGGAACGCGCCATCCGATTGAACTGAAACTTTCAGGACACATTGGTGTATATGCAGAATAGGTCCAGGTCTCTTTAAATGTCAGTTATTGTTAACCTTTTGGCGCCGGCGGCCATTTAAGTGATACTTTTAATATACCTATTATTTCGTGCACAAATAATTTTCGCAAAAATAAAGTTAACGAAATAAATTTCTAACGTGTTTTACATATGAATCGGATAATGCTTTGGAATTTTTTAACCCCATGTGTGCGCTGGGTGCCTAAAAAGAGGACGGGAAAATTTGAAATTTTTTAAATTTCGATAACTTTTGACAGAGCTATTCAATCATTACGAAACTTTCAGAACATATTGATATTATTTAGTTGTAGATTTGTGTAGCTTTTAATGAGCGTGCTGGCAACCCTGTAGCTAGGGCAGGCACTGAAAGTGAAAACCTCCAAATCATCGTCTCTCTTGAAAAAATGCCGTTTCTTCAAAAAAAAGCCACTCATATGTAAATCTTGTGCTTTGTTTACATAACCAAAAAAAAAAAAAAGATATGGTATAACGGGCACGCCTGGTAACCCTTGCCCAATTTACCTATATTTTTAGCATCAAAAACTTCTGTTCACGGAAACTCACGTTCCGATGAGCAGAATTATTTGAAATTCACAGAATGTATTGGTCTTAAATGGGACCAGGTCTGATAGAAGTGATTTTGAAATGCGGGCGATTCTGTGCCAGTGGTGCCATCTTGGAAAATCACTAAAAAAGATAACTGTTTTTAGCCCTATAAATTCTGATTGAATCGTTCGATTTTGACGAAACTCACACAATTGCTGGACCTTACTTTAAGCCACGTTTGGTAGAAATTTTGTTGAAAAATTCGGTTGGAGCTGCCAGCTATGATAATTTTGGTGTCTTCATTTTGAAAAAAAAAAATTTGGAAGTGAAAACATTCAAACCATCGAATATCCTAAAAATGTCCGTTTCTTACAATAAAACCAATCTGTATATAAATCTTATGTTTTATCTACACGTTCAAAATAAAACTTTGGAAATTTCATGTCGGACAAGAACGGTAACCCTCTCCCAGTTAACCTATATTTTTAGCATCAAAAACTTCTGTTCACGGAAACTCACGAACCAATAATCAGATACAGCTAAAATTTACAGAATGCATTGGACTTAAGTAAGACTAGATTTGATAGAAGCGATTTTGAATTGTGGGCAAGTCTGTGCCAGTGGTGCCATCTTGAAAAATTACAAAGAAAAAAAACTGCTTTTTGCCCTATGAAATGTGAATAAGTTACCAGATTTTCATGAAATTAACACAGTAGCTAAACCTAACTCTAATCTCTGTTTGGTGGAAATTTGATTGAAAAATTTGATTGGTGCTGCCAGCTATGGTAATTTTTGTGTCTTTGGTTTTGAAAAATCGCTCAGGAAAATAAAACTTTTTGCACTATAACTTCCAGTGCAGTCATGAAATCAATACGAATTTCAAACAATTACTGAAACCTGTCATAAACATTATTCAGGCCAAATTTGGTTGAAAAGCCATGATAGGGTTGCCAGCTATTGTTGGTTTTGTGTTTGCTTGCAATATCTTTATTAAGCGGTTTTATCGTAGAATTTTCAAATGGTAATGATATTGTAGTGACAATAAACAGCAAATATTAAGCTTTCGATCATTTGAAAAAACTCGCTGCAGGTAACCCTAAATTTCTTTATACTCCTATAACTTCGAATGTAATTAAACAACGTGAAGCAGATTTGATATATTCTTGGCTTTGATACTGGCGAAAGGTTGCCAGCACGAGTCGGTTGTGCTACTTTTGTATCAATAAATGCTTACAGTTAGTATACATACCGGAAACATTTACAATGAAAATAAATAACCGATGTTACAATTCCCAAAGTTCTGCAAATTTTTCGGATCGCAGCCCCAAACACCAACTTCAGTTACAGTGCTGCAGGCACTGAGCATTTTCTTCAATGATGTTATATGAGATGCTGCTTTCAAAATTATATGAAATAAGCAACTGATAACGAATATAATTAACCCGTGTTTTGCTCTCATAAACGTTGAAATTCATGCCAGTGGTAATATCTGAAACCTTCCACCATATGAGTTATAATGCATTCTTGAGACGAAAGTAAAACGTGGCATTTGAAACAGTTTGGCCGTAATAAGCAGCACATGTGGTGGAATATGCACTCAAAACCTGCACGATTCTTCTACTGTTCTTCGAACATTAGTCTTTCTAGCGGTTCAGGTGCGCTAGAGTTTTTTTAGATTTTGTTTTGATTCTCAGAGTCCACTTCCGAAAAACCTTTCATCAATTTCGTCAATTATTCAGAAGCCCATAACTCAGCAACTAAACCTCATAGAAACAAAAACTTGTGCATCCACTTTCATATCTTCTAAAAGTACCATTATGCACAATACGAACGAAATCTAAAACCTCGACTTTTTTTTGTTGTCCGCTTCACGTGAAATGCCCCATATGCGAAATTGGCCTTATTGGATAATTGTGTAGTTACAGTACTTAACGTTGTCATGAGTGTACAACCTGCTAATTGACGGTAAGTCTGCATCATACAATAATAATCTAAGCAATTGGAAACTTTGTCTATCACATGCATATAACACCGATTAGTTTGTGCTTAAAGGGTACTAGATTGTAGCTTAGTCTCTTTTAAATAACTGTTTCATTGAATCTTAATAAATAATAATGCATAACGCAAATCAGCCCGACAAAAGGTTGTCCTAAACATTTTAAAGTGCTCCTGCAACTTATCACATCAGATAATACAATTTTTTTAAGTGCTCTTCAACACCAGAACTAAATAACTGGCAAAATACCACTTGTTTAATTTTAAACAAAGGTCAGAAAGAACACTCACTTTCCTCATTGAGCAGACCCTACGAGTATTTCTTCTTAATTTAACTAATTAATTAAGCAAAAGTGCTGCGAACATTGAATTTTCTCATTTTCCGCTACTTTAGTATGCACAGTCAACTATTATCGGTGCTCTAAAGTAGAATGTAATGTTGTTCTACATTATGTACAGACTCACGGAGGGTGGACCGCGCAAAAGAAATGCAGATGTCTTAATATTTTCTGAAACTGCTCACAACACGTAATCTAGGATAGAAGACGAAAAAGATGTCTCTACGTTAACGCCTCAATCCTCTTACACGAAAGTGGATTCTGATGGTTCGCCATTTCCTGCTGCTAGTCAGGGAATCATCGGGACAGTAATCAGAAAGGGTATGTAATATCTCGCAGAGTTCAAGGGTGAGTGCTTAAGCTTCTTTGTGTTGTCAAGATGAAGTAAAGTTGATATTGAGCAGATATTACAATACATTTTTTGGTACTTTGCGATTTTGATTACTAAGAAAGCTATAAAAAAATTAGTGCTATAATTTTGTTCCAGTGCATTTTTAAATTTTAATTTAATTTTTTTTTTTCAAATTGAAATCAGTCAGGCTTCACCCTGAACAATTAAAAGTTGCGACTTCTGCCATCAAATTAAAAAGTAAATCTTCAAACAAGTATGAAATCAAGATTTACTGTGTTACAACTTCATCTGACAAACCTTAAGTCAGGATTTTATTCTGATTTCCAGCAAGTCGACAAATAACTTGTCTTTTCGAAACTCAAACAAGAGATTTCCTGATATGGTAGCACTTCCATTGCCAACAGAATTGCTGGTATCTATTCAACCTTCCACTGGCATTATGGAATTCTGAATTTAAATGCCAGCATCCGGATTACTTCCGAACGATTCGTACGTACATAGCTGGGGGAAGCTGAGTGTTCGTCTTGCCAGAGATACCACGAATCCTTCTAGATTTCGCACATTACTCGACATAGTACTATATTATCTGCTATGCAAAATTCCTATGTGATTCGACATGGTAGAGATCAAGATGGCAAACAGTGTGAGTTGCATGCTGAAACCATCAGTTTTACTGAAGAATTTAATACACGTTTCATGGTAATTAAAATATGTTTTGTGATTTAACGTCCAGTCGATTCATGTTAGTTGCAATGTTGGTTTTATTAACGTACATTCGACACATCAAATGTGATTGCGATATCAAGTGTGGGAAAATACAGAGCATCGAGTTGACTTCAAATGCTGTTGAATGTTGCGGTAAGTTTACATGTAAGAAGTTAATGCGGGATAATTTGGATGATCAAAGCTTACTTACTTATTAAGCATGGCATTGCCTCACCTTTAAAATGTGTTGAAGTGATCGAACTGTTTATGAATAGTTATAGTTGTTTGGCTATAAAAACTACCGGCTGCTATTTTTGGGACCCGAAGTTCCAGGTCGTCGTTTGAGCGTTGTAGTTGGTAGGGATTTCATTTAGATAATTCACGAAAAACTACTTAACGAAATATTTTAGAAAAACGAATTTTCGTAACCTTTAAACTTTAATAACTTTTTGTGTGCTTTTTTTGTTTTTGATCCCTAATAAATGTAATAATTTAAATACAAAAGGTACATAAAATTTAGTTTGTTTCTGGCATGTACGCCTATCTCCTCTTCCAACTTTTTTTTGCCTTACTTATTGCACAACGAGCAAATTTTGATACATTCTTTGAATAAATTAGTTATATTAAATTACTTTGTTTGATGTGAAAAACCTTTGATGAGGTTTCCTGCAAAATATGTTTTTTTGCACTTGTGTATCTTTTTCTCAGGAATAGTTTGAAAAATATTCATGCATCTGACTGAAATTTTACCGTTGAGTTTTAGGAAAATTGAGCAGTATTATTCATTTTTTTAAGTAAGATATGTGCAAAAAATAAACATTTCTTAACTAATTAAAAAAGATTTTCACAATTCCCTACGGTAAAATTGTAGTAGACTATATTGGAGACAAAAAAAAGCATGAAAAATAATCAACTAGAGCTAAGCAAAAAGTACATAAATATGAGTAATGATATTTTTGTATGGGTTTGGAGTGGCCAGCCACCTCCTTAACGCCACTTAAATTTAGCCCACGTTGGGCGCAAATGAAATTTACGGAATTCTGAGGTATTACGTCATTCTTGACTAGGTTTTAGGGCTTAAGTCATAAGAAAGTAATCAGAAGTAATGAGTTTGATATGTTTCAACGCGATCATTGGATCGGAATGACATTTTTTTTCAGCTAAGTTTAAGTTATGCTCTATTGAATGTTGGAGTGTAGAAAAGATTTCATGAAGATTTTTGTGGCTAAAACATTATTGGAAAAGCTACCTGACGATAGCATTTCGAAATTGTTTAAATGAACTAAAATTGGAAAACACATGAGTAGTTTAGCAAAACCCAGATGTGAAGGTTTAATTTCGTTTGAAATTATTTTCACAAAATTATCTCGCATTATCTGCATATATCTGGCATCGTTAAACTATTGGCAAAGAATACGTTTTAAACAAGAATAATTTATTTGTATTTAATTAGCTGAAAGTTTGAAATTCGGCAAAAACAAAAAAAAGCGCTATTAGTCTTTAAATTATAATTATATATAAAAATATTCGGTTACAGGACTGAGTTATTTTTATAAACTTAATAATTGCAAAAGAGAAGCTAGGCTAATATATTTTTTTCAGCTGACTAATGGGACTATAGCTAAGAAGAATATTAGGTAGATCCTTAATACGGCAGAACCAACGTCCACAAAACTCTTTAGCAAAAGTTTAATATATTTTAAGTTCATTGCTTTTAAATATTCCACACGAAAATCGAATCAAATGCTAATAAGGCTTTAACTTACATTTTGAGCTACAAAAAGCTCCTTCACTGCATAGTGATGGATTCAGTTGAGCGATTAAGCACTTAAAAGCTAGACGTCAACAAAAAGCAAACTCACCTCACACAGGTGCATTTTAAATCATAAACAGAAGATCGACCACAAGACAGTGTTAAAGTCGGTATCCATATGTTGCATCCTTGCATATCGTATCACCGTTGCGTATCATTGGATACGACAAACGTATCTTCCTTCCGTATCAAAATATGATACAAAGAAACGCAACGAGCTCGATCGGTCATTTGGCGGTTTCTTGCCGTTAACACATCGTACTGATGAGAAATTTAGTAGTTTAGTATGCATTTAGTGAATGATACGCAGCACGGATACGATATGCAGGAAATACAACATGTCCATACCTACTTTTAGCCTTTGAAAAAAAACTGGATTGAAAAGATGGATCGATGAAACATAAAAAAATTATTCGAATTTGCAAAACTTTCACCAAACTGAACCAAATTGAGCCATTTTTAATGGTTTGTGACTAAAGAAGAAAAATTGCTTACATATGACAATATACTGCTAAAGTTTTCCAATACCAAATCTGGAGAAATCGCTCAAACAGCGTTCACAGCGGGATTAACAGTTTGCAAAGTTTTGCTGTTTGTTTGGTGGGGCCGAAAAAAAAAATCTTTTATAAGCTGCTTCTTCTTCGGCTCTTTACTGTCAACAAATTGACCGTTTGATTGTCGATTGATAGACCATGATCGGCCAGAATTGGCCAATAGAAGCGGAATTTTATTCCATAAAGACAACGCCAGGCTACACGGATCCATAGCAACTCTCCAAAAACGAAAGGAGCTTGGTTGGCAACTTCTCATGCATTCACATTATAGTCCAGACCACCAAAATTGTTAATCTTTTGTCATTGCAAAATTTTCTTAGTGATATGAAATTGTCGGTGTGAAATTGTGAAAATCACTTAGGCTAGTTTTTTTCCAATAAAGACGAGGGCTGCTTCTTAATGTACAAGTCTTTATTAACAAGATACCTATAAAATAACGAAAATTTCTAGAGCTGAGCGGAACATTTTTCAAAGAAACCGAACAACCATAATTTTTTGAAATAAAGCATTGAAATAAATGAAACACCAATCGATTTAATTTTTTTCCAACCTAATATTTTTAGAATTATGTTAAAATTAATGTCCAATTTCAAGTAAAATATTTTGCCGGGTGCTCATGGTAATATATTATTAGTTTGGTTGAAATGCACATTTGTGAAAAAAACGAGTTTTTTTAGTCTTCAAATTGATAAAACTAAGTTTTACTGACTTGTTCGATGTTAAAATTTTACCCCACCTAGAACATATTTTGGATGATGTTTTGTAATCTTACATTGAGTTTTATTATCTTTTATTTGTCTTTATTTACCTTTTAGTTTCATTTCTTTTCCCTTACCATTAAATCAAATGATAAACCTACCACACTTTAATTCATTTAATTCATCACGTCTGAGATCTATAAATACGAAAATTGCAAGTACCATAGCAATCAATACTATTCAGTTAAATTGAATGAATTCGATCCTACATCACGTTATCGTCGTCAACGTTCATGATTCACCCGCTTTCCTGCTTCATCGAAAAAGAAAATTTGCTTACGCTCAATTCAACGCCGTATCTTGCTTGCTTTTACAAAGATTTATGCGAAACGTTCGCCAAATGAAATTCGTTTAAAGCGAAACAAATCGCCTTCCGAGCATCATGTATGTATGTGCGCGAAGCAGATTCAAATTGAATTTAAAATTAAATGAATGCTGTCAGTGCCGATTGATTAGGCACCTTTTAGCGTGAAAAATAAGTGTAAGTAGCATAATGTGCTGTGGATCGATAATCTGATGAGAGTCAATAGTGTTTTGGTTGATACTTTAAGGGATTTATAAAATTTATTGAAATATTTTCTTAGCTAGCTGCTTTAAATACTTCTAATTCGAATAGTTATACAGAACAGAGCCTTAAATAATAAGCATTTCTACACAAGAAAAACGTATCTCCACCAGCAAAACAAACAATGCATACTAAACTTACCAAACGCTATCTCTGTTCAGCTACACATTCTGCTTATAATTTATGCCGCTATCACAGACTTAAAAGGTGGAGCAGACTAAATTGTTTTCAACTTTTAAACGAAATATCAAACATCTGACAAAGACACAAGGAACAAATATTCATATGCTTCTTAACCCCATGCACAACGTGATGGTATGCAAAACTGAAGCCATGGGCATCGATTTCACTAAAAAGTTTAGTTGCTCGAAACCGCAGAATGATGCAAAAATTTTCCAATAAATATTCAACTAGTCGAAAAAGTTGGTCATTGTCAGCAGCCATAATCCGTGCCGGAATATTTGCTCAGCGATCCATGGATCCATCTACATATATACGTATGTATGAATGGCTTTCCAGCTGAGACAATAAAACGGCAAAATATGAATTATTAAATATTTCAGCGGCTGTGAATTTTGATAATCAGTTTATTTCGCTTTTGAAAATCGTTCACCGAATCTTGACTAATATTGAACTGGTGTGGAGTATGTATTGACACATCTTTATGATATGACACATTCTTAACTTGCGATGCTTCTAGCTACGCCAGGTTATGGAACTTAGTTCCAAAGCAAAACCAAATTTGACACAGATAACAAGCCCAAAAAAAATAGCATTAAAGAGTGGTTTATTTAATGCAACTCTACAGCTCTCCTAGACTTACAGCTTCTAGACCACTGACAATATTCCTTGCGAAACACACTCAATATATGCATCCAACGCAAGATACCGCTACCCTCTTTTGCTTTATTCATTCTCTCTACAATCAGAGAGAAGGCGTCGCTTATATGTACATATTTTTGGGTAAAGTGTACGAGACAAATTACATGCAACAAGTTTTTCCTTTTGCCAATGGATTTCAATGAAAGGTTCAAAAGGCTGGGGCCGAGCTTCAAGAAATTTATAAGAGGTCTGATCTAGACAGGCAAGGACCATCGAAACCATTCGTTATTATATTTATTGTTATGGACGTCGGATACAAAGAAGAACGAATTGGGAAATTGGTTGGTAAAGAAAGTATTGTTTATTTAAAGGAAGTCTATTGGACGTTATTTATTAATGCTAAAATGAAGTTTGTGGGATAATGCTAAACGGTGGTAAACTATGGAAAGTAGTGTGGTTAGAGGATGAATCGACTGAAATTTCAGTTTAGGAAGCAAAATATTTTTCGGTGAAAAACTGGTGGTTGGCAAATTGAGATGACTTATAATAATAATTCAACAATTTAAATACATATATTTTTATAAGTTAAGTTTGGTTTATAGTATAACTATGGTTAGTTAAAAAAGTATTGATTCAGAGACGATTGCATGTCAAAAATCCTCAAACCATATAGAAACAACATAAATAATAAGCAAAAAAAAATAAAGCAAATGTGTTCGCAATTTTTTTAATTTTACTTTACTACCTCAATATTGAAAAAAAATATAAGATACACTTCTGATTCAAATTAAACACAAAAAAAAACAAAGCTCACATTTAAAACTTGGTAAAAAAAATGTTTAAATTAATTTTGTAAATTTTAACTTTTCGAAGGTTTTGCATTGTATTTTTATGAAGCATATCATATTCTTGTTATTTTGGGAGCTATTATTAGCTTAAAGAAAATCGTAATAGATTGAACAGGTGCATAACCATTAATCATCAATCTTCTAAGCAACCCTTATCCTGAAGGAAATTTCATGAAAATCATTATTAGACAATATATCATTATTTGACAATATATTGCGCCCGAGAGTGAGCTTATGAATATATTGATGCATCAAGCAACAAACAGCCTTTATTGCTACTGACCGTATAAAATCAAAGTAAATGATCTATAGAATACCTCAAAAAGGGTATTCAAAGCCAAATTTGCAATGCTATTACTTACATAATAAAGTGAAAGCAGTGCTACCGTGCATTTAGAATGCATGGTCTCCCTCTTGCGGTATTTTTGGGACAACAAACTGACCACAGTACTAGTTTGTCCTATTTGCAAAATATGCAACAAAACAAATAAGTTTTATTTTCCATCTTACTTCCATCAATCCCCAAAATGAGCAAATTATTGCATCTATATTGAGAGAGTATAAGAACATTACCTTCGCGCTCTCTTCCCATATTTCTGTGAAACTTATATTTCTAAAAATCCACTTGACTATAGCTTTTTTTTCCTCTTTTGAACCGCACATTCATTTGTATTGAGCTCAAGAAAACCTTGAAAGTCCACCGGCTGCTCTGCAACATTCTCTCTCTTCATTCCGGTGTCACATAAATTATTTAGCCGTTATGATCCTTAATCAGATCATACACTGTATGTTCAGCACCTCAAAGCCAAATGTTCAAATATCTCCCTTGACCAAAACACCATTCGCGAATTACGAAACATGAGACTTAACCCTGCCAAATGCATGATTGCTTCGCGGCATTCATTAATTCTGCCACAACCACTTTTATTTTCACTTTAATAAAAATCCCCCAGTATCTGTGCCATCGAAAACGCTGTTTTCAAGATATTCAAAGAATTCAAACCTGTTCCCACCCACACCCTTGAATCATTTTTCCAGCACTTTGAAAACTAACAAGATTGTTCATAGCTCTATGAAAAATTAGAACCCTGCTTTACCCGAAAGCTACAGATCGATTTTCTCCTTACCCACTTATTAGCAAAATATTTTATTGTGTCATCAAGGAACAGGTGATGTCCCATTGCAACATATTTGGGCTCATCCCATCATTCCAATTAGTCAACACTCCGCCAAATTTCCCTCTTAATCCTCAAAGCTGATCTGATATCTCATCTAAACGATCGTACCTACTGCAATCACAGCTTGGCTCAATGGAACTCAAAAAGCCCTGACACCTTTTGGTAAGAAAGCTTCATGCTAAAAGTGATCTCCATCTTCCTCTTTCATCTCCTTTTGCATAAAATTATTTACAGTTTCCTCTCAAATAGATCCTTGGTAGTGAAAATGAACAATATTTTATCAAATCGCTATCCTATCGCACTCAGTGTTTTCTAAGGCTATGTGTTTTTTCTCACCCTCTTCGCCACTTACACGGCTGATATTCCGCTCTCTCTCTCTCAATTTATTTATATTTTATTTAGTCTGTTTAAGCATATACATAAATTGTATCTTATGATTAATGAGAGTAACCGATATTTCACCGATTCCTTGCTTCGATCGTCGTCTTTGGCACCATGGAGGATGTATCGTTCTTTTATTGCAAAACGTTCAACCGCAACTTATTTCTACTTTTCGACTTTTTATCGCTTCTCCATAAGTACAATTAATGAGTGATTTTTCAGGTATTTTCCATCGATACAAAGTTTTAAACGTGAATAAATGAAAGAATTGGTTCGGAATAACGTGACATTAAGCCAAGGGAAGGTGAAAAGTCTAGCGGAGTAAGAAAAACCTAAATAATGAGTTTTTTTGATCACATTTACATCAAAACTTCTGTAAACTTTCACGAATTTATTTTGTTTTGGTGAAAATTCTGACAAAGTTAAATTTTTTCATTTAAATTCAACTTAAACTAAATTTTATTAAAAGCTATTTCTATGGAAAAACCCAACTATTGCTGCTATCAGCACCGAATAAAACGACTCTCTTTTAGCGAAGTCAAGAACATTTCTCAGGACAATAACGAGATTTAACATTATCATTAAAAATTTACATTGAAATTCCAACGTTCGAAGTACCATAACCCAAGGAAACGAACAATGAAGATGCGACACGTCGACGATTTTCTCGAGATGTTGCCGCTAACGATCTACGAATTGTTTGGAAACGTGGCAAAAAGCAGTCCACGCTTCATAGAGACAGAGATTGCAACATGAATGCAATTTTGTAGCGCAACAGCCCAGCATAATTGCTGTTAGGACATTTATTGAAACATATTAGAGCGTGTCAGCTTGTTGTCGCATTAAAAAGTGATAAAAGTTGGCGGTATTCAAAATTTATGCAAAGAAGGACAGAATCGAGAAAAAGTGATTTTTGAAAACATGAACTGTAGCGAGTGGTTTGGACATAGTTTTTAGATTTTGGTTGAATATTACACAATTGATGTTTCAGTTCATTTTCGAATCATGGCTTATAAGTTTGTGAGTTGCAGTTGACCATTAATTATTTCAAATAGCGGCTTATAAGTTCATTGCTCTAGTTTATTTTTTATATTATCATTCGCATTAAGACCAAATCTATCATATCATTTGTTTTTTTTACCACAAAAAAAAACCCATTTGTCTAATTTTTCCCTGGTTCCCATCTTTTCTTTAGCTTTTTCCATCTGACACGGAAAAGTTGTAGCCCTCAAGCATAATTCATTTTGTGAAAATTGTAAGAATCCAACTGACAATTTCATTTTACTGGGGCATAAGAAATTTACAGTAAATTTCAATTAGGCAGTCAGAATTCGCCTTCAAATTTCTCGGGCAAACCACCAAGACATAAAACTGTGACCGCTTGAATTCAGCAAGCACATTCTATGTGAACAGTATTGAAATTTTTAGTCCCTATGCTTTGCTTCTGGCAAATTTTCACTATGCTACGAGAGTGAGTAATTAATAGAAAGTTATGTAGTCCGTTCGTCGTGCCTACGACCAAAACACAAAACACGGGTAGAGTAGAAATCGAAAGTTTCGATGACATTCGATTAATGATGGATTCGAGAAAATATTAGGCTAAAAACAGGTGTGGCAAACATTATGCTGGGCACGAAAAGGGTCAGTTCGTATAGTATGGGCGAAAATTCTGAAAGTTTTTGGATCATTAAGTAGCACCAAGGGCAACGACGGACCGATGGGAGTGGTTCTCAACATGAAATATTAATACGCATAAAGTATCTTATACAAGCGAAAAGGGATGGTTGGGATAGGCAAGAATAATTGCTAGTTCATAAACTATGAGGTGAAAAAATAGTTTGATTAGATTGAAATCAGAGTTTTTTTTTCGGTCATAATATGTTATTTTGTTTTCAATCAACGTAATTAAAAATCTATTATGAGATTGAATATATGTGGGCATTTGGACGTCGTAAACAAGAAAAAGAAATGTTTGGCTGTGCCGTAAAGTAGTATTTACTACCAAGTATTATTTATATCATCCCACCCAATAATTGTTTTACATACAGGGTGTTTGGTACTCGAAGGACAATTTTGTAAGGAGGTATTCCTTGATATATTTTGAGCAAAAAATCGTTCTACAGGGTGGTCCGGTTTTCAAAATCTGCTGAGTTAAATCGTTATATCTTGAAAACTAATAATCACAACGCAAAGTTTATTGTTTTTTATGAAATCAAATAACCTTTAATTTGGTTTACATTTTAAATTCTAACTGTACCCGGTTTTGATATATTTACTTCAAAACACAAAATTTCTGCACTTCTACCACGAAAATTCTGTGTTCAGAGTCATTTTTCTCAGAAAACCTCACTAAAATATGCCAGATTAATGTTATTTTTTTATAGGTGAAATTATTGGCTACAAAAGTTGCATACATATTTATGACATAGGTTTTACCATTTCGCAGGCAGTAAGCGAAAATACACATGGCTTAGTAACTAAATATGCCATAAAGTGGCCCTCGTTGTCGATCTACACTCTTTGCTTGAACTGAAGGAATTTAATAATGGTTTTTATGCTTTGTTTCAAAATTTTTGAGCTACAGTAAATGTTCGAAATGGCCATCTTCATTTTGAATACAAGCTGAAGCTCGTTTTGCAAGCGTTCTTTCCGTATTCATACTTCTCAGCTGCTGCCTCATTTCTGTTGCAGCCGCAGCGATCCTGGTGTCTAGTCTTCCAATGTTGATACTTCCGTTGCGTCGACAAGGTCCTTCATTTGTCCCCACAAAAAAAATCCATAACAGTTAGATCAGGAGATCTCGCAGGCCAGTGTATTGGTCCATTTCTACCGATCCAGCGATTTGTATAATTGGAATTCAGCCAATCTCTGAATGATCGGCCGTAGTTACCTGGAGCGCCATCGTGTTGGTAAAGCATGGAAGCCAATCGTGGCAGGGGAATATCCTCTAATGAGTCCTACAGATCATGTCTTAAAAAATGTAAGTAATTGGTACTATTTAGTGTAGGCGGAAGCCTAATAGGTCCAATTAAATTGTTACCAATCACTCCTGCCCATAAATTTGTGCTGTATCTATGCTGAAAGCATGAAGCCTTCTTGTGTGTGGATCGCTCTTAGCCTACGTATGTAAGTTATGAGCGTTTGTGATACCATCCCTGGTAAATAAGGACTCATCCGTCCAGAAAATGTGGTTTAAAAATGTTCTTTGTCTAATTGTCTATCAAAGAGCCAATTGCAGAATTCCATCCTTTTGGGCAAGTCGATGAGTAGCTGCTCCTGCACTGGTGTGATACTAGTGATGTAAACGGGCTGCTTTTAAAATACTCCAAACTTTCCACGTAGACACGATAAACTGTTACGCCAGGCGTCGAAGTATTTTTTCGTCGGTCCGTACAGCGATTGCAGGCACAGGATTTGCGTTTGCTCGGCTCGTCGTAACGCTGCCAGTTTCGTGAATACTTGTGTTTAGTTGTTGAAACACTCTCCTTATAGAAATCCGTCGATGGGGATATCTTTATTGTTACAACGATTGAGCCGCTTGTGAACTTCCCCGGCACCCTTTAATACGTACATAATATCTGCGTATTCTTCATTAGTGTAGTGAGACATTTTGAATTTATTTTGGAAATTTTAATAATATCTTGTAGTTCGAGTAATGTACTGAAACTGACGAAAATTTGAAAATGGTTCTGTTTTTATAGGTTCTAAGAACTGTACCCAATTTTACCTGTCACACCCAGGTAGGTTCATCAATTATGTTGAAACTAATTTCAATTTCGTTTATTTTATTGATAGTTGAAATAGTAATTAATGGGCAGTAAAAATACTTGAGTACAAATAATAATTGAATTTTTTTTTTCAACGAGGTCCACTTTATGACATATTTACTTTTTGAGCGATATGTATTTTCGCTTACTACTTGCGAAATGGTACAACCTAAATCATAAATGTATAAATTATTCATATATATATATATATGTATATATATATATATATATATATATATATATATATATATATATATATATATATATATATATATATATATATATATATATATGTATATATATATATATATATAAATTAAAATGACATATTTTTATGAGGTTTTTAAAATTTTTCAAGAAATACCTCCTTACAAATGTGTCCTCCGAGTACCAAACACCCAGTATATATGATTGGCAAGTAAGGAAATCGAAGACACGCATGGAATTTTCATAGGGTTCAAAACAAGATATTTCTTTTTACTATACCTGTTTTTCTGTGTTATAGCTAATCTAAGCGATCAAAATTCAGATATTTTATTAAAAGAAAGTAGTTTGAAAGATGAGAAATCATAGAAATAATAATTAATTGAAAATCAGTAGCCAATTGAAAAACTTGTAGCTTTAAACAATCGTAAACATTTTCAAGAATGCCAAAATTATTTGCAAGTGACTTACATGCTCTGATGGATAAATTTTCAGCATAAATACTTTTTGCGGATTCCAAAATATGTATATACTCTTTTTTTCGGTTGGTGTGTACGCTGAGCCTAGCTATATAATTTACTATTAATTATTTGACTCATTAAATTGTAGATTATTGAAGTGGCTTGCGTTCGGCGAATACCATTTTTTTTATCTGGTAGACAAAAATCGGACTCAATATTTTTAGTTTTTCCACCTTACGGGGAAAAAAATAATTATTTATTTCATCAGGTGATTCAATCCATAACTTAACTGCCGGAGTAAAAGCCACATGTTAATTTTGAAGTTGATTCCTGCATTATCTTCATCAATCATGCATTCATTAACTTTTAAAATTTAAAATGTTCTCTTCACCCCTATCTTAGCCAAATTACCAAAATGTGCAAATAAATTCCATTATAATATTTTGAGAAAGAGTTGCTTATTCATTTTCAACTTTGCAGTAGCTTCCTTCCGTTTGCATATCAATGCTGCAATTGACATTCTCTTTGACCACTATTATAAATGAATTTTGTTGAAAATTTTAAACGGGTGGAAACACCTACGGGTACTTACAATCTAAATTTGAGCCTTGTTGCTTCACTGATCTCTGAGACATGGTTTTGTAATTAAAGCATTGACGGCTCTTTTCCGCCCAGTTAGTCTGACTTTCTAAAAAACCTCAAAACATATTTTTCTTTAGTTTTTTTAAATCTCTAGCTAAATCTGTTTTTACACTCAGAAAAATAAGTTTCCGAAAATCAAACAAAATATTTACTTGTTTACGAGATGTGAAATCTTCCAAAAATCAAACAAACTTATATTTGATGTCAGTAATTTGTATATCAATTTTTGCTTTTTTATTTGTATAATCCAATTTTTACTTTATCTTATTTCAAGCAAGAAAATTTCTTCAAATTTAGTAAATCATGTCTACGAATTTAGTAAATTATGGTTACAACGCGAACATGTTTTTCTGTTTCAACATAAACAACGCTTCAATATTCGACGAAAAAATGGATAGTTTTTATGACTTTTGTCAACATTTTCTTTACACATACACTGAGAAAAATACTTCTATTTTTCGAAGAAAAATGAAGACATTATCAAAGAAAATTGGTACTGATTCTGCGCCAAAGAAATATTTACTCAATCCAAAGAAAGAAGTTTCTTCATTTCAACGAGCAAATATTGTACTAGCCCTGAGTAAAACTTGGCATTGTTTCAAAGAAATATTTACTCAATCGAAAGAAAGGAATTTATTCATTTCAAGCACTGATATTGCGCTTGCCCTGAGTAAAATTTGATAGAGTTTCAAGAACAGCTGGCATAAATCGGTTCACGTGCGATCACCGAAGCTAAGCAGTGCTGGGCGTGGTTACTACTTAGATGGGGGACCGCTTTGAAAGCATCGCATCTTGTTGGCACGCAAAAACTCTGAAAAAAATAAATTTTCACTTTTTTCCTTTTTTTAAAGTGCCACATTTTTTTCTTATTTTCTGAAGCGTTAGTATTATTTATGCCTAGTCGCCAATTTAAGCTACAATGTGGCACTTAATCAATGGAGTTAGGACAACTGAAGACGAACAAAGTCAACCATGAACTCGGCGGAATTCGAACCCACGAGCGGTAGATCGCTGCTTTGAATTAACACGTTAGCGAGCTAAGCTATCGACCCTTTATTTGTGTAGAGGAAATGTTGATAGAAGTCATAAAAACTATCAATTTTTTCGTCGAATTTTGAAGCATGGTTGTTGTTGAAACATAGAAAAAAATATTCGCGGTGTAGATATAATTTACTGAATTCATAGACATAATTTACAAGATTTGAGGAAAATTACTTACTTGAAATAAGGTAAAGCAAAAATTGTATTCCGTTGAATGTAAGAAATTTTTCAATGATATTTATACAAATTACTTATATCAAATAAAAGTTTATTTTATTTGTGGAAGATTTCACATCTCGTAAACAAGTAAATATTTTCTTTGATTTTCGGAAACATATTTTTCTGAGTGTATGAGAGCTCACTAACGCGCCAGTCTGAAGCAGCGATCTACAGCTCGCGCGCTCGAATTCCGCCGGGCTCATAGTTGTATTTGATCGTCTTGAGTTTTCTTAACAGTCAGCGACTGGGCATAATACCAGCGCTCCATGGATTACTATAAGTGTCACATTATAACTTTAAATGGCGACTAGGCATAAATAACACTAGTGCTTCAGAAAATAAGAAATAAAATGAGACACTTGAAAAAAAAAATGGAAAAATTGATATTGTTTTCTCCTATTTTTTTTTTATTTTTATTTTTTCACTCTCTTCAAAGTAAGCCACGCCAAAGACATGCGATGTTCTCAAACAGTTCCCTATCTAAGTAGTAACCGTGCCCAAAACTGCTTAAATTCGGTGATCGTACGAGATTTGATGCCAGATTTATGGAAACATTTCTTTGAAACTATACCAAATTTCACTCAGGGCAAGTTCAATATTATTTCTTTGAAATGAATAAATTCCTTTCTTTGGATTGAGTAAATATTTCTTTGGCGCAGAATCATTACCTCTTTTCTTTGGTAATGTGTACATATTTCCTCAAAAAATATACAGAGCACACAGATACAAATTAGTTTTTATGTATGAGGTATTTATATTTCGCTTTATTACTGTTTTACTTTAATATTATTTTGATTATGCATCAAATTTGTTCTTCAAATATTTAATAATTGCTATTATTAATAATTTGCGATGAAAAGGCTCGGACACATAAAAAGCAAAATACTGCGACGATAAGTGATTATGCTTTTTTTGATTATGCTTAAGACCTAAGTTGATGCCGCATCCTTGAAAATTAAAATGTTATCTTGACTGAATGAATTCACATTAAGTTTGTCTAGTAATAAAAAAATATTTCTCATGTTCCTCACCATAAGCAGAAACAAGATGATACTGGGCTCAAAAATTAACAAAAAGTAAGGTTATCTTGAAGAATATTTCTGACAGCCGAAAACAAAAGTCATATGTCGTTAGATTTTTCTCAAATTTTTGTATGTTTCTTTATAATATATACAAATAAAATATGTACAAATAATAGATACAAATTTCTTTATAATATATACAAATATATGAAGAAAAAAATCAAAGCAAAATAATTAATTTATAAATACAAAATATTCGAGTAAAATGAATGATTTACAGTTATATCAATTTTTCGTTGCGATTTCGTTTGTAGAGAATACTTTTACATCTCACGAATCAACAAATTTCTTAAGTCAAAGTTTCATAGATTTAGCGAAAAATCTTCTGATTTGTGACCTTTTGTTTCAGATAAACATGTGACAGAAATATTAGTCAATTATTATTCCTATTTGATTTCACAGTTACTTTTTTAAGCCAAGTACAGAGATTCGGTAAAAAAAAAAAATTGGATCGAACTCGCCCAATGCTAGCAGTAAAATAATAGGCACAGAGAAATTGAATAAAATTCTCCACAACGGTACTAAAATTAATGTGACGACAAGCAATAAATATCTTTTCAAATGTGTGTCTTTTTACAACAGTAAAATTTATGTCAAATATTACGATACAAGAATAGATAGTGTTTAATACTATAAAGTTTGCACAAAAACTGATGATAACCGCTTAATTTTACCTAAATTTCAAACCGTTATTCCCATTTTACTGCATCGGACATTTAAAACTTGGCTTATTAATGGAGATTTCATATAGTGCCATCTATTAAAGTCTAGTATTAGTAGTAAGTTTTATCTCAAAACTCCGTATGAATGTGGTGAAATGATTATAATTATACAGTTCTGCTTTTGATTTTCCCTCTATAAAATTTGTATGAAAATTGACATTTTACCCAAACTGCGTACTTGGCTTTAAGGCGTAGTTTCTTTGAGATACGTTTCTTATAGAAATTATTAGCATCATCTTATCTAAATACGTACATGCAAAAGAAGCCATATAAAAATACAGTTACAGATTTCTTATTTGGTTAATTTACTTCACTCTTAAAAGTTTAACCACATATAAATATAGAGTAATCAATGCCTTTACACCTAAAGTAAAATAATGTTTGTCAAAACTAATGACAAATATTATCATATTGATAATTTACTGTAATCTTTTAAATCGTTCTTGGATAAAATATGGTTTGAATATGCATTGAAGAAGAGCTACATTATTAAAAGATCATCTAGTTGAATTTGACCCCGCTCCTATGGAATTTGACCCTGTTTTCATGAATTTTTCCCGTAATACTGTAATCTGATTCGACTATTGAAGTTTCTACTGAACATTGAAATACAAAGCAAAGGTGATCATTGTGTTTCCGAAAATTAAAAAATATTTACCCACGTTGGGCGCAGATAATTTTATGGTTACTATTCATAAAAGGATATCCACAAAATGTCAAAAATGAGTAGCATAGGTAATTGGAAACAAGTTTATTTATTTCGATATTCAAATTTATTCATTTCGATTTATTATTTTATAATTGATGATAGCCTGCTTTGTTTGCTTTGCACACTGAAAGAAAAACTCTTGGTTGGTTCAACTATTTTTAATAGTATGGCAACGATTCATTCAAAATCGTTAAATGAACTACGGAAAATAGTTATTTTTACTATGTTAATATAGTTAATTTAACGATATAAAAGTAGTTGGCTCTGGTTATACAAAAAATATCGCAACGTTAATGAAATCAACTGTTTTAATTGTTTCATAACCACGAAAAATAGCTCAGAGCTTCAACGTTTCGAATTATCAACAGTTTTTATGGTACTTAAACTACTTTGCAATAGTTGATTTCAACAAACGTAATTCAGTGAGCAATGTCTTTGGAATTATTCTACGCAAAGTAGAATGGTTTCAACATTTGGACGTTTTTCATGCTCCGAATGAAATTTTTTTTGTTTATCAACCACGCGTCATGGTGCATAAAAGTAATCAACAATTTTCTTATGGTTGTTTTAACTATAGCCCTAGTTGATGCAAAAACAACTAAGGAAAACTGTTGATTTTTCATACTCCTCATACTCATGCTCCTATTCTATCATAGAAGTTTCATATGATACATGGCAAAATTGTGTTCGGTTTGCTGTTCGATATAATTCATATTCATGTTATGCTGTGAAGCCTTTATATTACGTTGTATGACGCTATTTTATTCACAATACAGCGTTTTCCACTGTGACAAAGCAGTGGGCTGTGGCAAAGCAGTGGGCTGCGGCAAAGCGCTGTCAAAAAATTAGAATGTACTGTTTTGTATGGTAACGCGCACAATGGCTGCGGCCGAATTTGCGGCAGCGGCACAATTTGCCAAATTTCTAATTTTGCCGCACCGCTAGCGGTGATACCTACCATAGGTTGGCATCACCACTAGGTTGAATTAAATCTGTCTGAATTAGGTTGAATGGTCTGGTGGAATAGACAAGCGATGGCTGATGTGTATTGTGATAAGCCAACCTAATCCTCGTACAACAGGATTTAGCAATACAAAAGAAAAAAAAATGAATTTGGTTGGTGCCTTGGTTGCATTGACAGCGACATTGTCGCTGCATTGTGATTCACCAAATTCAACTGCTGCATTCACGCCTCCCCTGCCTATATTTCGTACTATGTATATGGTTGGAATACCATTGTTTGTGGCTGCTTAATTTTTTTGCACCACGGACGTTGTTTATCAACCACGCGTCATGGTGCATAAAAGTAATCAACTATTTTTTTATGATTGTTTTAACTATAGCCCGTAGTTGACGCAAAAACAACTAAGGAAAATTGTTGATTTTACCAAGATTTTTCTTTCAGTGCACGGAAAATATTTCTGAAAAATCAATATATGCGGTTTTATGCTCGCACTCGGGCAAAAATCAATGTTTGCAATACATGAGTATTACTCACCATTACTATAGTATCATCAAATACATTCCCCTTATTGAAATTCCACAGAAAATAGCAAACATTTCTGACGTCATACACTAAACCAACCACTTGGAACCGTTTCCTATGCTATCACCGCCATTTCTAGTACTTCTCTTAGTGATTAATTGCGACTATGTATCATGTTTTCTGGCGGCGTATAACTCATTGCGGCCATAACGACTTTTAGGCTATGTTTGTGTGCCTTCCAAACACTTCTGAATATGGTTCGAGTTCTCGCAACAGTGTTAATAAAGACAACATACCGCTGCTTCAACAAGACCACAATTATGTGACAATGGTCAAGTGGCAATATGTCCTGTTCTTGTTTCGGTGAATTCACAGTTTGGTCCGTAAAGCCTCAGAAAGTACTATACAGATCATGATAATATGAAAACACAGTTGTACATATTAGAACGTGACTGGTTGCAAACTAATACACATGTATACAACACTGACAATTGTAGAAATGTATGTTGTGCCATAGCTGAGTGCAAAGTACGTAAAGCATACCAAATTCTGGTGTCAGAACAAAAGTTTATTTTATCAGTTGGATCGGTTTTGTGTCGGGTAAATTAAAGAATCTTACATTTTGCATTGTTTTTTTTTATATTTTGGCAATAAGTATTAATTTTCGCTTCAGACAATATGCTTTTATAATGTTGTACGATAGCTTCTAAGTGCAATCAGTTTAAAAATTGCTTGTTGGAAATATTCAACCGAAAAAAAAACTCAAAACCGATAGGGGTAAGCAAAAAGCAACTCTCTTGGATTGACAGCAGCTGTTTTTCGAGTTTTATTTCTTCTTACACACTACAAGCATTCAATATCGAAACCCAGTTGATGGAAGTTACAAAAAATTCAAATTTCCAATGCATATTCTAGTTATTCATTCTTTTTTTTGCTTCTTCAATACCATGCACTTTTAACACACAATTGCATTCGAAAATTTCGCATGCAATTATTCTCGAGAGTTTTGAAATTCTAATGACTGTTACATTATTTATTCTTAACAGGAACATGCAGTTGCAATTTTCATCACAACAAGCCCATACGGTGCGCTAACGGCACCACGTTATGTTCTTAGTTAGTGAAACAATAATACTTCATCAGTGCAATATGAAGAAATGAAACTGAAATAACGAAGGGATCAAACCGACAAAAAGAAATGATATCAAAACTTGTTACTAAAGAAGAGAATTTCATATTCATATATGTTTGCATGTACAAATGTATGTATGTTTCCTGGGCTCAAAAAAGATCTTCTTGCCGACAATTCTTCATATTTTCACTTCTATTTGTATCAGAACTGCGTTAATGAGCGTATGCATTTTGCGAGAATTGGATTCATTACTGAGCAAAGCCATGCTCAGACATAACGAAGAGCAGCAGAGGAAGAAGTTCTATGGAAATTCTCATAAATTTGCAAGAATATTCAAATGGGTTGGAAAAGTATTGTGGCTCATAAAGTTTCAATCTTATCTGCATGCAATTGCATTGTGTGAAAGTTGTAGCTTGAGCGCCAACAGTTTATTTTTTTGGAATTAAATTTAGCAATATGTACATATGGCTGATAACACAAAGGGAAAGAGGTCATGAATTTGGTGTTTGAATTCATTAATTTTGCATTGAAATTTTCTTTTAAATTTGTATTATGGAGAATGTAACATATACTGAATGTGTTGTTCACAAAGTAAAGCAATTTTTCTCTTCTTCAGATTTTAGTAACTCTTCTAATTGTATCCTCATGACTGAACATATTCATTCTAAAAACAATTTATGAAAGCGATAATGGTGCACCATACTTTGTGGCCTTACACACAATTTCAAATTCCATCACCGAAAAGCTCACCTATAGATCTGGATCCTGGTTGGTATTGACACAGAACCACATATCAACAAATATGAAATCCACAAAAAAAAAAATCGAGTCGCATATGCCAGTGAAAACACCCAACAAATGAAAAGCAATAAACTGTTAAATCGTCTGCAAAATGTCACCACGTCGAAGTTCAATCATGGATAAAATAAGTTTCCGTTGCTGAAATGCAGTCATAATATTGGAGCTAAGGGTGGTTTCCCTTTCACCGCTCGCATCCTTCTCCCACCTAAACATTGTTGCTTCCGCAGACGGCCATATATCATGCATACGGTGTGTAGCACATGTTCGCAACAAAGTCTGATGTGTACCAAATTAACGTCGATCGCGTGCAAGCTTGTTAACGTAGTGATTATCTGGATTTTTGGAGTGCAGTGGCAAAGTGATTTTTCCTTTCAGGGTTAAGTGGTCAACTAATCGATATGGTAGATGAGTAAAGAGAGTAGTATGATTAAAATAATGTTAGGACATCGTAATTGTTAAATTTCAAAATCTTAAAGATGAAAGGATTTCTTAAACAGTTTTCTGCCGATTATCCATGAACTAAATATCTCAAACAAAAATGTTCTTTCCACCGAATCAAAAGCCTCACAACGATGAATAGAATATTTTTTAGCCAGCTGTAACTGCCACTTAGCATTTTTACAAACCGTGAAGCATGTTTTCATGCATAAAATAAGCTTACTTTCTTTCACGGTACAAAAACGTCCTGTTGCATGTCTGCCTTACTTTTTAGCGGCTCTTTGGAATCATTTTCATTTTCCGCTGGCCAACAAGTAGCCTCTTGATTTTTTGTTTTCAGTAGCTCGGAGGTTTTCAGTTTTTGTTGGCATTTTTCTGGATTGAGCTAGGCTTTAAAGCTAGTTTGCAATCACCTAGGCAATAAATTAGTCGGCTTTAAAAAGCTATTGTAAAACAATGCACGAGGTCTTTTATCCTTGAAATGGTCTCGAAAACTTGTTGAAAAATGTATTTTTGACTTGAAAATGAAAATTCAATGCAGAAAGAATGTTTTTTTTAGAGATAAGCTGATTCGAATTTTTTGTGGCAGATATTGATAAATTGAAGGTAAGTTTTAAAACCCATTAATTCATTGTCTGAATATTTTTTGAAAGAAATTTTATGACATAGGGAAAATCTTTTTTCGATACCAAATGACATTCAGAATATATTTGATCATATGGATAATAGCTCCTTTCCACGCGATTAATAGATACTTTCGGCGTAAATCGTATTTTTGAGACATCTTGACCGTTAAGTAAGGTTGTAGATAAAAGTAGTTCTTTTGATATTTTATAAATGTTAGTGTCCTAAAAACGCAGTTTTGGTTCATCGAATTGAAATAATGGCCATATATTTTCATAGGTTTTTTTAAGAGAAGATATAGATTAGCTGTGACAAATAAAGGTTAGATTAGATATCGCAAATTGCGCAGTGCGCAACCCTTACTAAGAGAACAGCCGCCTCAAATATTTATTTAACTGGGTGATTGCCTTCAGGTGCACTAAAGTTGCTTTGTTTAGGCAAGCGAAAAAGTATGAGCCAAGGCACTTCTTCCTTCTTCCAAAAATGGCCGGGCGTTTGCAGAGGGGATTTAGAGCTGTTTCCTTTTCCTCCTCGCATCTACAACTCTGGCGAAAATAGTTTTAAAGGACACCCAGTGGTGCTGTCCAGCTAAGATAGCCGCTACTGGACGGAGGGACCCCATTCCTAGTTTGAGAAGTTCCTTAGCTCGACAAATGTTTAGAGTTCTCCACAATTGCCTACCGGTCACCCAGGAAGGTATTTTTACATATGTTGATGGTTTGTTAAGCAGAAACAAAATAAATACAATTACAAATATATAAGGTTAAAGGAACAAAAAGCCAAATAATTACGTACATCAATCTTATTGGCAGTATTGTTGGATGAGGATATATACGTGATAGCGAAAATTGAATTCATTAAGCAACTGCAAGGATTAAGGCTACTACCTGATTGCCAATTTGGATTTCGGCGGAAACACTCACCACCAATCATCAAGTGCTCTGAGTTTACAAGAGTGTCAAGGAGTCTATCAGCTGTGAGGAAACAACAGGGCTAATAACCCTTGAAATAGAAAATACCGTTTATACCGTTTGACATCAAGGTCTAATTTATAAACTGTTTAACTGTCAATTTTCTATTTTCTAGTGAAGTCATCGCATCCATTTTGGCGTCTCGTACCTTTAGTGTAAAAGTTGGAGCAAAATACTCAAAAACTTTTTCCATACCGGCAGGAGTCCCGCATGAGTCCTGCTTAAGTCCGACCCTATTTAACATATTTACCGCAGATGTTCCTCAAAATCGTAGCTGCAAGATGGAATTCTTTGCTGATGACATGTGCTCTGCGATACCAAGCACTATAATCGAAACATTTGAAGAAAACTTCTTAAACGTTACCAATACTACATATTATCGGTGGAAAATAAAAAATAAACACATCGGCCATGCTCGAGAAGAAAGAGACTCCACTTACTTAACCGAGAATTATATTAGGTGCGGTTTTTTTGCACTCTTGGGCAGGGTAAATTAAGGTAACACTGAAAGAAAAATCCTGGTAAAATCAACAATTTCCCTTTGTTGTTTTAACTATGGGCTATAGTTAAAACAATTATAAGAAAATTGTTGATTACTATTATGTACCATGCCGCGTGGTTGATAAACAACGTCCGTGGTGCAAAAAAGTAAACAACAACAAAGAATGGTATTCCAACAATACATACATATAGTACAAAATAGTAAATGACTATAGTCTGTGGTGTGGAATTATGTTTGTTGAATTTAACAGTTGTAGTGTATATGAAAATTGTTGATAATTCAATATTTTGTAGTGTTAAATGAATTGGTGTTCATTTTTCGATAGATCAACTATTTATCGTACTTATGAACCAATTAACACAGTTGAATCCTCTAAGGTTTCGATATTTTTTGTATCAGCAAGGTTAACTACTTTTGTATGGTCAAATGAACTATTTTAGCATAGTAGAAAGAACCATTTTCCGTAGTTCATTCGACAGTTTTGAATGAATTGTTGTATTATAATAGTGAAGTTTAGGATTGTTGCCGTATTCAATGTTAGGTTAGTGAAAAAGACTGCGGGGAACGCGGCCAGCATTAGGCCACTAGTTTGGGCCCATTTGCCACCCTCATAGACAATCATACGCATTCACACTTACAGCCATGGCACTGGCGGTTGAAATTCGAAATAATTATATTGAAGTGCATTTTTTCGGTCTGATTGCACCCAGAAGCATATGCTAGGCAGAATTAAACTGGTTGAAATACTCAAAAAGATGATTTATTAATTAATACGCATAAAAAATCAATTGTAGAGTATAGTAAAAAAAAGTATTAGGAAATAAAAATCGCTAGAGAGACTGATTTTCAAAGAAATGCAGAATAATTGTATAGACAAATTCCACCAAACGTACTTCTTATAAGTTTGATGCTAGAGTTGTTCAAAATCAAACAGAATACACAATTTTTGCTTTCTATGAGGTTTAGTTGCCGAGTTATGAAAAATGGATGAAATTGATAAAAGATTTTTTTTTGGAAGCGGATTCTAGGATAAAAAAAAATTTTAAAAAACCTCAAAAATACTGATTGGTGTACAAAATTAACTGTTTTTTTTTAGTTTTGAAATTATATTTGAAAACCGAAAGTAAAAATTTGTGTGAAACCGGGAGTAACAATTTCAACTCGTTTTTGAATGATTTGGACCAGGTGAATTTCGCTTATTTTTATGGCAAAACAAAGTTTAAAGCATTCTTGTTTTATCATAAAAGTTTTAGAATGGGGCTGCCAGTAGTTTAAGAGGTAGGTGAATTTCAATACATACAAGTCACATAGGGTGTGGTACCGGGAGCTTACTTACAAAAGCTAGTTGACTCAAAAATTAAAATTGATGTCGAAATAGGATTAGTAGCGCCATCTTTTAGTTGGAAAAGGTTTTATTTTCCCATAAAAACCTATTTAATATATATGATGCCCATATAATATATATTGTGCCATTTCGAATTTTCCGTTATTTTTTGAGTTATTGTTCAGCACTTGCAGTGACGATTACTCTTGTCGATAAGTTAAAGATTTTTAATTGTGCGTGTTATGTCTCGGTGCGGCTGCCAATGTTTCAATCCTCTCGATTTGAAATTTCATCGGAAGGTTAAAGACCTAAGAAAAATTCCAAAAATTCCATCTTCCAATAAATTCATTTTCTATAAACAAGTAGTTTTTTTTTCCATTAAATAAATTAGCATTAGCGATTTTAATATTTTATCTCCTTTATGTAATTAATATAAGTGATATATAATAGTTTTACTACAAGTGTTTGGTTTTCACACTCACTAGCTGTCCTAATCAAGCTCCCGGTACAACGCTTCATACGACTTACGTGTATTTAAATTCACCTACCTCTTAAACTACTGGCCATTCCACTCTAAGACTTTTATGATAAAATAAGAATACTTTAAGCTTTGTTTTTCCATAAAAATAAGCAAAATTAACCTGACCCAAATTATTCAAAAAACGAGTTGAAATTGTTACTTCCGGTTTCACACAAACTTTTACTTCCGGTTTTCGAATCTAATTTCAAAACTAAAAAGAACAGTTAGGTTTGTACACCAATCAGTATTTTTCAGGTTTTATAATTTTTTTTTTAATACTAGAATCCGTTTCCAAAAAAAATCCTTTTATCAATTTCATCCATTTTTCAGAAGCCCATAGCTCGGCAACTAAACCTCATAGAAACCAAAAATTGTGTATCCACGTTCTTATCCTCTAAAAGTACCATTAGGCGCAATATGAACGAAATCCAAAGCCTCAACTTTTATTCGTTGTCCGCTTTACGTGAAATGCCCCACGTATGATGGGGTAAAAAAAATCATTTTTAATTGTTGCATGAAAAATTATTAATTATTCGTCTTGTTCTCTTCGTCCAAGTAAATATTGATTGATTTGCGCCCTCCACTGAATTGATCCGAGGCGTTAATATGTCATCATTGAACATGATTCCTAGTAATTTCATAGTAATTATATGATGCATTCATCACTATGTCTAAACGATAGTGGATTATGTGCGTGCGTTTCATCGAAGTTTTCTCAGACGCATATCTCGAGAACAATTAAACTCATGTATTCAAAGCTTATATGTAGCGTTTTGTGCTGACATTTTTTAGAAACAAACTGAACCTTATTGCATACCCTCACTATAATTTGAGGATAGGTCACTCTGGCCGCGAGAAGTTGCAAGGAGTGATTTATATTGTTTAAATTAACAGATATTTGGTACAAATTCATAATATTTTCAAATCTAATCCATATTTTTTCCAAATCGAATTCGCGAAATTTCGGATATCAAATCATATGTTTTCGAGTCAAATTCATAATTTTTGCAAGTCAAATTCAGAATTTTCGCAAGTTAAATTCATATTTTTTTCGAGATAAACTCTTATATTTTAAAGGAAAGTTCATAATTTGTGCATCGAATTCATAAATTATTCTTATCTTGAAGTGCGAAAATTATGAATTCGCCTCGAAAAAACTACCAATTTTGCTCAAAAAAATTATGTATTTTTTCAAAAGCATTCTGAATTTAATTCAAATAAATTATGAATTTGATTCAAAAAAATATTGATTTTCTTCGAAAAGGCTATGAATTTGACTAACAAAGAAAAAATATGAATTTGGCTCGAGAAAATGTGATTTAGACTGGGAAATATAATGAATATTAACTAAAGAAATGTTGCTAGCTTTGGTTGAGAAATCATGATTCATTTAGCCTGCTAATCCGATTCTCACCTATTCCGGTCCCGAAAGAATGTTCTTAATTCACCTTGCAGTAATGCGCAAAATGACGTCATTTCGTTTTTAAATTACAAAAATTTATGCTGAGCTGCTAGAAAGATGGAACTCTATTATAGCTAATAAGGTTTAATTGGAATGGTTTTTGTGGGATAATTAAAATTGAAAATTTTTTACATTGAACATTTTTTATTTGACAGGTGGTTTCGAAAGTATGAAACGATTCTCATCAGACACCAGCACACAGTGCATATTTGACTGATGTGACTACTTGCAGTTGGAAATCGATATACGTTGTCTATGCTGATTTATAGACAAGAAGAGAACCATGATCACAATTAAATAACCTTGACAAGTAAATTATATCGATGGATATAAGTCGGAGATGTTAAAATTTGTCACAACTAGCGTAAATAAAAATTAATGATTTCCAACTGCAAGTGGTCACATCAGTCAAGTATGCACTGTGAGCTGGTGTCTGATGCATTTAAACTATTAATTTGATTTGAATATGGACATGCGTAAAATATCATTTTACGAAACTCCACACAATTTTACCAGGAAGCAATTGGTAGTCTTATTCTTAACATAATTAATCCAAAAAAAAAAAACTCTAGCGCACCTGAACCGCTAGAAAACTAATTTTCGAAGAATTTGTCTTTGAGTGACAAAAAAGTGTGGAAAGACGTAATACACTGTTTTGTAGAATCATATCAACCATTCCTTATCCAAAGCAACAAAACTCAACTATAACACAAATGATGTAAATGTACAGTGCTGGCAACTCTTTCCGAACGAAGCAGTAATAAGTTTACCATAACAAGCTCATACTCAAATCAACTTATCCTTTGAATTTCGTTCTCATCGGAGGATTTCATCGAAAGTTTCAGCGGTTAAACATTGTTTGAGGCTGCCATCCGAAAAATGTTCAAAATTGTCAAAATGTTTGACAATTGATTCCTTATTTTTATTGCAAATTATTTGCATATGAAAACGTAATTTGAAGCATATGTTGGTGCAATATTTACGAAAATGGCTAATGTTGGTTAGCCTGTGTCAGCAGCAAAACAAAAAATATACCAAATCTGCTTCACGTTAAGTTAAACCCAACCAGTAAAATTCGTTTCGATTGAATCACTGCGCTGGAAGTTATACGGGTGAAAAGAATTTTAGGGTTACCACCCTCAAAACTTTTCAAATTTTTATAGCGTTAATATTTGTGGTTAATTTTCATTGCAGGATCATTTCCATTTGCAAATCTAATGACATAATCGCTCAGTAAAGAAATTTCACAAAATTACAAAAATTGTCATAGCTGGCAGCCCTTTCATAATTTTGGTACGAAATTTCTACGACATTTGGTCTGCATTAAGGTCCATTTACTGCGTGAACTTCGTTTTGATTTCTGCACTGGACCGGTAGTTATAGGGAAAAAAGCTTTATTTTGCTTAGCAAATTTGCAAGATTTAGGAGACAAAAATCACCATAGCTGGCAACTCTATTCTAATTTTTCAACCAAATTTTTATCAAATGTTATCTAAGGTAAGATCCAAGTACTGTATGAATCTTGTCCAAATCTGATGGCTGAATCGGAAGCTATAGGCCTAAAACCAGTTTTTTTTCTCAGCAATTTTCAAGATGGTACCACTGCCACAGAGTTGCCCGGATTTCAAAATAGCTTCTATCAGACCTGGTCCTAACTAATACCAACATATCCTGTAAATTTCATTATGATCGGATTATCCGGTCGTCAGTTCTCGTGAACAGAACTTTTGAGTGCTGAAAATAGAGGTAATTTGGTGATGGGTTGCCGTTCTTGTGCAAATCGGAATTTTAAAAATTTTATCTTGAGATGAAGGACAAAGGATAAAATTTATCAAAAATTTGAAATTTTTGTCAAAAATCAAAAAATTTTCAGGAAGGCCAATGATTTGAAGGATTTTTTTTCAGCAGCCTGTCACAGCTTCAGGGTTACCCGCTTGATGTTGAAAATTTCTATGTGCCAAATTTTAGTCAACATCAACTGTAATTTTCACGATGATCCATTGTTTTTCTTACAAGTAATGACAAATCAAAATTTGAAAAAAAATCCTCGCCTACTTTTAGGCACCCTGCACCCACACACGGCTCAAAATTTCCAATTTTTTTATCATAAACAAGCTTAAAACAAAATTAGTTTTCATTCCCAATACTCTTCTTTAACAAAAATTTACACTGCTTGGAATTATAGGAGTTCCTCAAAATTCACTAAAACGCTCGCCGCCGCCAAAAGGTTTAGGATATCTGAATTTGAGAAAGTTGTGGACCTACCTACTATATACATCTACGTTTTCCGAAAATTTCAGCTCAATCGAATCGGCCACTCCAGAGATTATCTCCCTTAATCATTTTGCTGATATATATATATATATATATATATATATATATATATATATATATATATATATATATATATATATATATATATATATATATATATATATATATATATAAAGAAATATGAATTTTCGGCGAAACGAGTTTAATACTATTGTTCTTCGAACATTAGTAATAATTTAACATCCACTTGACTATCGGGTATTCTGACTTAAATGGACTTAAATGGAATATAAAAATTTGTTAGATTTTACGTAGTAGATATCAGTTACAAGCAGAAGCTTCCGGTGTAACGTTTCTGCTACTACAACAAGCTTGTCGTCAACATCCTCCAGGAAGCAGCACGCACAAAAACGTTTAGAAACTAGTTCACATCCAAGTGCATTACCATTCTGGTCAGGATGTCTTCCGCATTTGACTTCTATACAGTAGACCGAAGCGACTGACTTTCCTTGCTTTACCTTCACCCTGAATCCTAGTAGATATAAAGTAGCGTATTGTGAATAAAAGCGAATAGCTGGCTGATTGGAAAGTACCGTATTTGAAACGAGTGCACAGCATGATAGCGGCGATTCAGGAAACACAAAAAGGAATTATAACCAGCGAAGTACAAATGACGCTGACTTTAACACCAACCATTCCTATGAAACCTCGTAACTCGTGATCGCTGGGAGTTTGTGTATAATTTTCACGTTCTCCATACATTCAGTTTGATTTAAAGCGCAGCAAATAAAATGATTCCGAAAAAGATTTATTGTCTGATGTATACGCTGTGTCTGTGAAAGTTCGCGAATGTAAAAAAAACAGTATATATGTATGTATGTTTGACGTGGTGGTTTCTGCTTGCGCCTGTTTGTGTTGTAATGGCAAGTCAGACTCGAGTTTTTTTTTTGTACGATGAATTTTATGCAAAGTATTTTCATGAGTTTGCCTTTTTTGAAGTAAACTTTGTGAATTTGCAATAAACAGCATCACGAAAAATGTTTGGTATCATAAAGATTTGTTCGATTGAAATTGCTTTGTAAGGAACCGTGGAGACAATCGTGAACTTCAGTTAGGTGTGGAACAAACTTTATGGCTTTTTAATCGTTGTAAATTTTACATATCTTTCTACAGCTATAAACTAGGTACTTAATATCGGTTAATACTTCCAACACTGCAATAATTTTTTAGAACTTCTCTGAAAACTATTCACGATTAAATCCATTTGTCTTCGACTGTATCAATTTCGAGACTAGGCCTTGTGTCCATCCTGCTTGAACTCAACTTCGACCATCAAAGGCCGTTTTAAATTGTATATCATTTTTTTCGCACTACAGACGACCCTGACTAGCCAACGTTGCTATATTTTGCAACACTTCGTCCGCATAGAATGATTCACTTCGTCCGTCCGAAATAGCACTGTTATTTGCTTTTTATTTGAATTTCATGCAAATGACTCCTTAATGTCGGAAAGCTTTTATAGTTGTTACTGCCATGTATGCACGCGTATGTGTCCGAGTGGTGAATTGAATTTTCTGATATACGCTGGCGAACGTTCCCGAGGCTTTTGAAACCCTAGCACAAACATGAAGTCAATATTTTTCTGTTCAGTTGATTTGTTTATGGAGATTTTATGTTCGTTTTTTTTTGGCGATTGTTGCGAATATGCGATATTCGGGTATTATATGTAGACAAACATAATTGAATCGGAAAACGTGTTTTGTTCGTGATGAAATTCAATTGCATTTGATATCAAGCTGAAACTGATTGAATTATAAAAATTAGAATAACATTCACACCATGTATGTACATATACATACTATAAATCGAAACAATAATCCTCTAAAGTTTCATACACAAACAGATATTGAAGCACACTTGAGAATCTGAATATTACCCTACTGATATCGATCTGAAAAGTCGAAAGAAATAAAACATAAATCAAACTCGCTTGAAAATCGAAATCCAGGCTGATTCACCTTCTTGAGCCCAAATAACCTAAATCCGTTTGAATGCATACGGAATCTTGCATCTAAGTTCGACCCTTACACAAATTATGACTTTTTGCATGATTTCCAGATTTACAGTTAAAAGTTATGCGGAAATATCGATGGTATTAAACGAGGACTGAGGGGACAATTTAGTGTTCGAGTTTCTTCGACGAAGAAAGTTCGACGAAGAAAACTTATCCAATAAAAGTTTTCATTGATTTGTTGCCAAGTTTAAGTCATCGCCAGTTCGATTGCTACATGCTGTCGTCTAGTGGCCGATTGTTGTACAGAAGTTGTCTGCTTGCGGAAGTTATGCTTGATTCGTCCTTGTTATGGACAAACGGCAAATCAAACTATGATTCGATGTTGACAGATTTGTATCTTTCGATTAAATCAGTTGGCTTCTTTCTGAAGAAGTCTGTATTGTTGTGACACGAGCCAATTTGTAGTTTGTGATATTTGATTGTCTTGATTTCTTGAAATGTAACAATAATGTTTTGTTGAACTTGGTTGGATAAACAATATATTTTGGGCAAAAAAAGTGTTTGAATGTTAGTACATTTGATACATTTCACCTTGCAAACGGTAATTTATAGCGATAATTTGAAATATAGTAAAAAAATAAAATCTCACTATTCGTTGTTTAATTTTGTTTTAAAAAGAGCAAAATAATTTTTTCCTGTGTATAGTAGAAAGATTGGAGCTTTGTAGCCTTCCGACCAATTACCTTTTCAGCTATAGTCAAGTTATATGCTGCCGTCTTAAGTTAAAAACTCTTAACTCCATTTTTGTAGTTTTGAGAAAAATTGAATTTTCGTTTTATCGATTTGGCGCGATGTAATAAAAGCTTCCAAAAAATGACTGCGCCGGTTTTGGTTTTTTGGTTTTTTCATTGATTCTTGATTGTTTTGCAGTTCTTTTTTTGGCGTAGAAAAATGGGAGTTGGGACTTTTTAGCTAAGGACGAGTGCTACATTTTGGAGATGTGGCATAAACACGCTTCAGAAATAAACTGTTGGCAAGTTACAAAGACAGAGGTCAATGCGCACTACTATATAATGAAACTAACCCAAAAATTGCATTTTGGCGATTATGATTTTGTTCTTAGCACGGCAGTATACTCGAGCGAAACAAAATTCCGCGGAAAGTACCCCTTAATCAGTAGCGAGATAAAATACCCATATTGATACTAGAAGTCATTGTTATGAGATTCAAATTTCATGCCGAAATAAAAAATAGTAGCAATTAGATCGCTTAATCCTTTTCATTCCCTCGTTTTGTGCCGTATCATCAACATTTAGTACTTTGAACCGATTTCCCACTTTGAAACGAACAAATGTGTAATTTTGCTGATCAAAAATGAAATGCTGCGAAATTTCGCTTAGTGCGATCTTACAGCATTTTGGATTTCGTCTACGGAGTATAAGACTGGTCAGTGAACGAAGTGGTCTCCTTTGAAATGAGAAACTCATTTTGTATGAGATTTGAAGTCAAATATCATTTCGCTAAGAGTTTAGTACTAGGCGTATAATAAAAAGACTGAAAAACACAAATAAACTCTTATTTCGTCAGAGTGCTTAACATTTTAAAGAAATCCGTCAGATGTGAGTATGAAGAGTCGTAGTGCTTAGATTTATGATTTATTTTTTCACCGCAGCAGGATGCATTAATGGTTTAAGCTTCAATTAAAAGCAATACATGTTTGAAATTTTGATTCAAAATTAGCCCAGATTTTAGTCTCGGAAAATTCGATGAATCGAAAAAACGTGCTTGTACATATGTAGTTTTTTTTTCGAAGAAGCATAACATTTTCAGGAAGATGATAAATTCGAAGGATATCTGTTTAAGTACTTACCGTTGCTACGGAGTAGTCAAAATTTGCACAGTAATCGAAAATTACACAAGCGTATTCTTCGTTCCCGGTAAATTTTGTAATGATCGGACAGTTCTTTGGCAAGCTATTGCAGCTCGAAATTTTACAAATTTTCTAATTTTAGGCACTTAGTGCCTATATTTTAGGCACTTAGTACCTATAAGTTGAAAATTTACAAAACACGATCATAACTAAGCTAGAACCATGGTCAGTTTTCGTTTTCTTCAAAAAAAATTCCAAAGAAATACTGTAGTATCCATAAATATGCTAAAACGGTCCCTCTCGCCAAATACTTAAAAAAAAACTATTATTAATTACAGCAACTTTAAAACTCTTACAAAGCAATATCTTCTGAAAATTTCAGCTCCAGCAATTAACGCAATCCGGACGAAAATATTGAAATTTCATGTAAATATATGCAGGGTGTTTTTTTTTAGAGGTATGGAACTTTAAGTTGGCAGCAATTTTTAATGCTACGTATGGTGTGACAGCTGTCATGCGTTTCATGGTTAGTTTGGTTTGCCATATTATCATGAATAGGTTGACGCCTGAACAAAATCTGCAATTTGTGCAGATTTATTTAAAAAAAAAAACTATTCTGTTCGAGAAACTTATTTTTGGTTTTTTTGTTTAGCGATGAGGCTCATTTCTGGTTGAAAAACAAAACTGCCGCATTTGGAGTTGTGAGCGTTACATCCGGAGAAAGTCACAGTTTGGTGTGCTTTATGGGCCGGTGGAATAATTGATCAATATGTCATCAAAAATGCTGCTGGGAATAACATTACAGTCAATGGTGACCGCTATAGAGCCGTGATCAATGACATTCTTGTTCCGGAATTGACTCGCCGTAATGTAGGGGACCTCTGGTTTCACCAGGATGGCGCGAGATGCCATACAGCTTGTGTGACCATCGACTTATTGAAAAAAGCTTTTGATGAGCGCATAATTTCTCGTTTTGGACCTGTGAACTGGCCTGCAAGGTCTTGTGATTTAACACCGCTGGACTATTTCTTGTGGGGATACGTCAAACCATTCGTCTACGCCTACAAGTCCGAGACGCTTGACCATTTGGAAGACAACAATCGCTGCGTTATTGGTGGGATACGGCCCCAATTATTGGTTATAGTAGTCGAAAATTGGACCTCTCGTTTGAACTTCCTTCACGCCAGTCGTGGCACTCATATGCCCGAAATCATATTCAAATAAAAATGGCAGAAAATTATCTTTACAACAAAATAAATCTCATGGAAACAAAACAATTTATCCGTATTTTATTTTATTTCAAAGTTCTATACCTCTATATAAAGAACCCTATACTTATACAAATATAAAGTTCTATGGACTTTTCGACATAGGTATTCTTATATTAATTTACTTTAAAAATCTGTCAAAACTTTTCGAAGCCCTGGCGGTTAAATTTTTACTTACCTAGAGTCTACATTGTCCATGAGCTCTGCCATATGCGGTGGCAACGAATGTCAGTTTATGGCATGTCATCCGGTGCCTGGGCAACGGCATGTCATGCCATATCATTTTGAAAATGTCGCTCAGCAGTGAACATGTGCGCGCTATATGGTGTTTGAAAGCACTGCAAAGGTTAGAGGAAGCGGAATATGAGGAATGGCGTAAATTGAGGAAGAGGCGAACATATAATTCCATAAGCAATCTTTTTTTTGTATTCATTTAGTATTCGTAGCATTTTGAAAAATCGCCATTTTGAAAATGAGCAACTGTCAGAATATGGCCATACTCATGGCCATGCCAATGTCTTGCCATATGGCTTGACATTTATGGTATGCCATCAAATATGGTATGCCATGTATCGTCTACATTTTCCATTTCCATGGCAAGTCGAATGTTATGCCATCTCCCATGGCCAATGTGGACGCGGCGTTACATTAAACTAACATGCCAGAGTTGAGTTTAAAATCCAAGTTTTTCTAGAAAGTCATAACATTTCCGACAAAATACTCTAAATTTGATCAATTTCTGCGATAGCGGGAGTAAATTGTTGGGTTTAAATAGTATATAATTTATTAAAACATATTTTTGGCTTGATAAATTTATGTATGCGAGTTTTATTCTATTGTTTTAATTGAGCTCAAAAAAGTCACAATACTTTTGATATCACCGATCCCCTATTATTTTAGTATCTTATTACGTGTGCGTTTGGGTTATTTACCATGGTCGTTTTGGGCTATATATATATATATATATATATATATATATATATATATATATACATATATATATATATATATATATATATATATATATATATATATATATATATATATATATATATATATATGTATAAATATATTAAAATATTATATATTGGTATAAATGTCTATTTCGCTCAATAGTTTGCGATCTTTACCACGTATGTATTTGTGCATGCTATCAATTCGTAGACCTTTGTTTATAGCGGTGTATACCCACCTATCACGTTTGTTAAGTAATTTGAGTCAATGGTACCTGTTAAAATTTTCGCGGCAAATAAGATTTTGGAAATTTGACAACGAGAGTTGAAGGAGTCAATTCGTAAAAGATTTAAGCGGTCTTGATAGGGAGATAGATGTAAAGAGCCATGCCACGGAAGACCACGAAGGCAGAAACGAAAGAACTTCTTTTAGGTGGACTCAATTAGGTCAATGTAAACCTTTTAATACGGCGCCCATACAAGATTTACTTATTCGACAGTATGCGTAACTAAGCTGCAAAAAAGGGTCTCAGTTAGAAAAAAATTGTTGAATTCACTCGAACAACTTTTGACGAAACTTAAGGCATTGCTAGGTTTCACAAAGATTGAGTCGATGTGATTGTCAAATGTAACAATTCATTCAGCAGCGTTCCTAAGCCGAGTACTTCTGCTGATATATTTAAAGGTGTGCTCAAAAGATTATTTTCATCAATCAAAGGATTAAATGATTATTTTAACGTGTGTAAGATATAATCATACACATGTCAGGACTAATAAGCAGATTATTATCGGAACACTAGCTGGAAAATCTGTTAAGATGTTTCTGTAAACCATTGCAATCGTTAAGGTTTCTTAGAACTGTTAAAATTTTAGCATCATCGACATAAAGCAAAACAGAGGATGACTGCAAAATGTAAACTATATCATCATTAAATAGCGCGAACAGCAAAGGGCCCATATAAGTACCTTGTGGAACATAAACGTGGTTTTAATTTCAGATGATAAGGCATCGCGAAAAAATACACGTTGGGCTTGATTTGCTAAAATACAAAAACACGTTAAGTTAATGGTCGGTCTGATAGCAGGTTATACATAAGAATCGTATTTTAGCTTATATGTTGTAAGTAGCAAGTAATATTGGCTCTGTATTCTGCTCAAGTAATATTGGCTCTGTACCTTTTTTACTAATGTTCGAAGAACATTAGTATTAAAAACGATTCGGCCAAAAATTCATATTTTCATATATATATATATATATATATATATATATATATATATATATATATATAGATATATATATATATATATATATATATATATATATATATATATATATATATATATATATCATCAAAAAATTTCAGTGAGATAATCTCGGGAACGCGACATCCGATTGAGCTGAAACTTTCAAGATACATTGGTGTATATGCAGAATAGTTCCAGGTCTCACTAAATGTCAGTTATTGTTAACTTTTTGGCGCCGGCGGCCATTTAAGTGATATTTTTAATATACCTATTATTTCGAACACAAATAATTTTCGCAAAAATAAAGTTGACGAAATAAATTTCGAACGTGTTTTACATGTGAATCGGATAATGCTTTGGAATTTTTTAACCCTATGTGTGTGCTGGGTGCCTAAAAAGAGAACGGGAAAATTTGAAATTTTTTAAATTGCGATAACTTTTGACAGAGCTATTCAATCATTACGAAATTTTCAGAACAAATTGATATTATTTAGTTGTAGATTTGTGTAGCTTTTGATGAGCGTGCTGGTAGCCCTGTAGCTAGGGCAGGCACTGAAATGCGGGCGATTCTGTGCCAGTGGTGCCATCTTGAAAAATCACTAAAAAAGATAACTGCTTTTAGCCCTATAAATTTTGATTGAATCGTTCGAATTTTGACGAAATTCACACAGTAGCTGGACCTTACTTCAAACCACGTTTGGTAGAAATTTGGTTGAAAAATTCGGTTGAAGCTGCCAGCTATGATAATTTTGGTGTCTTAAATTTGAAAAAATAAAAATTTGGAAGTGAAAACATTTAAACCATCGAATACCCTAAAAAATGTCCGTTTCTTACAACAAAACCAATCTGTAGACAAATCTTATGTTTTATCTACACGTTCAAAGTAAAACTTTGGAAATTTCATGTCGGACAAGAACGGTAACCCTCTCCCAGTTAACCTATATTTTTAGCATCAAAAACTTCTGTTCACGGGAACTCACGAACCAATAATCAGATACAGCTGAAATTTACAGAATGCATTGGACTTAAATAGGACCAGATTTGATAGAAGCGATTTTGAATTGTGGGCAAGTCTGTGCCAGTGGTGCCATCTTGAAAAATTACAAAAAAAAAACTGCTTTTTGCCCTATGAAATGTGAACATTTTCATGAAATTGACACAGTAGCTGAACCTTACTCTAATCTCTGTTTGATGGAAATTTGGTTGCAAAATTTGATTGGTGCTGCCAGCTATGGTAATTTTTGTGTCTTTGGTTTTGAAAATTCGCTCAGGAAAATAAAACTTTTTGCACTATAAATTCCAGTGCAGTCATGAAATCAATACGAATTTCATACAATTAATGAAACCTGTCATAGACATTATTCAGGCCAAATTTGGTTGAAAAGCCACGATAGGGTTGCCAGCTATTGTTGGTTTTGTGTTTAATTGCAATATCTTTATTAAGCGGTTTTATCGTAGAATTTTCAAATGGTAATGATATTGTAGTGACAATAAACAGCAAATATTAAGTTTTCGATTATTTGAAAAAACTCACTGCAGGTAACCCTAAATTTCTTTATACTCCTATAACTTCGAATGTAATATAACAACGTGAAGCAGATGTGATATATTCTTGGCTTTGATACTGGCAGAAGGTTGCCAGCACGAGTCGGTTGTGCTACTTTTGTATCAATAAATACTTACAGTTAGTATTCATACCGGAAACATTTACAATATATGTAATAAATAACCAATGTTTCAATTCCCAAAGTTCTGTAAATTTTTCGGATCGCAGCCCCAAACACCAACTTCAGTTACAGTGCTGCAGGCACTGAGCATTTTCTTCATTGATGTTATATGAAATGCTGCTTTCAAAATTATGTGAAATAAGCAACTGATAACGAATATAATTAACCCGTGTTTTGCTCTCATAAACGTTGAAATTCATGCCAGTGGTAATATCTGAAACTTTCCACCATATATAATGTATTCTTGAGACAAAGTAAAACGTTGCATTTGAAACAGTTTGGCCGTAATAAGCAGCTCATGTGGTGGAATATGCACTTAAACCTGCACGATTCTTCTACTGTTCTTCGAACATTAGTGTTTCTAGCGGTTCAGGTGCGCTAGAGTTTTTTACTTTTCTGTACCTTTTTTTTGTTTCTTTTCTGTACCATTCTTGGGTCAAAAGTTAGCTATGAGTTACGAGTCGTTGAAGTTTTTCATTCTATGGACTCGTCTTCCACTGTCAACCAACTTGCGTCACATATGTAGATTGTCTATATGTTTTCGACGTGCCCAAGTTCCACTTTAGGTAGTATTGACATAGTATTTTTATAAATATAATGTTGAGGATTGTATGTTTTGATGTCTATGTATAGGGATGAGCGACACAGAGCTGAATTAATCATGCATTTTGACTACAAGTCTAGTTAATAGCCCAGTTATTTTTGGCATAAAATGAAAGTTTTCGTAGAGCTCCTAATTTAGATCTTTCAACAAAATTATTTTTATTGTGGTATCAGAAAAATATATGGAAATACCATTATGAAACCGTTTTTGTCAAAAATTTATTTAAATTCTAAGATCTCGAAAATCAGTTTGTCTTAAATATGTGGTAATTCTAAAATATAAGTAAATTTAAACATAATAAATTATTCATAAATTTTTGAACATTGAATTCGTTCACAGCAGAAATTCGGACATAAGCTTCACGTGTTAACTTCATGTGAGGCCAAAAGTGAACTTGAGAAAATGTCGAAAATTGTAGAAATTGTATAATCCGAAAATGCTGCAGCTTGTTCATCAAAATGAAGTGATTCAATTAGTCGAATGCTTTGTCAAAGTCTATACAGAGTACATAAACTATATAACAATTTTCTATTTTAGACCGAAGATCAAAAGCAAGTACCATAATATTATTTTTGACAGAACGATAGTCAGGTATTGATTAGAAAAGAAAACTTGTTGCAAATAATTTTAGTAGATGAATTGTTTTTGCACTTTTGTTTATTTGGTATGATATGCTGATAGGTGTGTTTATTTGAATATCCTGAAGAATTTTAGCCGCTTATCAATAAATATACATACGTATCTTCAATGAAAATTCTAGTATCACGGACTAATGATTTGCTTCATGTATGTTTTTTTTAAATATTTTGTACAGTTCATGCCGACAATTTGTTATTATAGTCTTTTCTACCAGCAAAGTGCTTCGCAACTAGTTCAGACTAGCTTCCGTGCTTTTTATTTTCGATTTGTGTCGTTTACAATTCCTTTTTGAATTGTGTTTACAGTCACTCAGGTGTTGACTGATAATGAGGAAATGAATTCAATTCAATTAAAGTAAATATTATTATTGCTTTTCTACAGTTTTTTTTTCATTTTATACCGGCCCGCTGGAACAAAACTTTTTATAAATTACATGAAATAAAATGTTGAAGCTCCATTTTGCCTCTCCTCCCATAGCAAAGCTTTTACCTAACTTTGGTGCATCTCCAAAATCTGTGTAACTTTGCGTTTTGCTAAATATTTGTATTTTATATACAAATATTTTAAACGTTTTATTTTGTCCAAATTAGTGTCTATATTATTGAAAACACGTCATTTACGATGATCATATGCAGTCGAAAAAAATTACAATTTGAAAGACATATAATCAAAAACCATGATGCCATATTTATGTTTTACGATTGCTTTCAATTTAAATACATATGTATATTCAATTATAATTTACCTGGATGCTTTTTGTACTCGATTTTGAGACGATATAAAATATTCGCTTTTGGCGGCATTTACATGCATTTTTTTTCGGAACACTTTGGCGAGTTAAATTTATTTTGCTGACCCAACAAACACACAGTTGATGCCATTTCCAGATCCCTACATTTTTTACACTTTAATATATTGTCTAAATAACTTAAAACATATTCCCCTTTTCTTTTTTCTTTTGTTTGTTTCTCTGCAAGGGACTCGAATCTAACTGTAAAAAATCCTTCAAAATATATTTCATAAATCAATACAAATTTACGTGATTTTCAAAATAGTTTACAGTTTTCGCATTGTAATACTAAATCTTCATGCACCATAATTAAGATCACGTACATTTGCATAAAAGCTAAGAGCTTTCCAGTTGATTTTGGACAGTTAACAAGTAAACCACACACAAATCGACACCGAGCCAAAACCAAAACTATAAAATTTCGGATTCAGCTTTCAACAATGACCACTTAGTACGGCAACAATCAAATGCATTGCGAAACTATTAACGTTCAAAACAGATGGCTGTTCATAAATTACGAACATTGGCGAAATCTGGAGTACATTTGAATTGAAATTTGTCGGTATGGCGCAGTTAAGCAGTCCTATTTGAGAATTTTCTGATATTTTGTTGCGTAAATGGATGAATTTCAATTGGTGATTAAAGAAATGAATTGGTATTCAATTTAGATGACACGTGCTAATTAAATAAGCATAACAATCAAAATATAGAGAAAATGTCTTTTTAATGTTGATTTGGGAAAACTATAAATTTTTTTTTATCGATTTTCATACGTTCTGCGATAATGAGATTCAGATGTTTAATGATACATAAATATTTTGTTTCAATTATGATTAAAAATTGAAAGAAAGAAATTTTGGGAATCTGTTATATGAAAACTTTTTCGCGCGCATTTTAATTCTTGCTCTCAAAAGCTCGTAATCGGTATGGTTCCAATTCAAATTTGAATATAAAGTCTCAACCATAGTTCCTTATAATATTCAATTACAAAGTCCCAGCCAAATTAAATTGCAATGAAATCATCGAAAGAGTTAATGAACCGGACGTAAGATCAATCAACTTACACACAAAATACTGAATTTTCGCAATTGACGGCAGTCAGCAAACTGTCATTTTCCGACGAAAATCATATTTTCATTTGAGTTACAATTTCAGACAGGATACATGCTAAATTGCTTTCGGAATGTCCGTCCATTCCATCGTCGGACATGACGACTGACCCGACATTTGTGACTACAGCAACTACATGACGAGACATACATATGTTGCGGCTGTCAAACTTGGCTGTACATATGCTTCCAGCTCTACATATGTACATGTATGTGTATGTTTAGATTTTAACGTTCAAATGATCTTTCATCAGATCATTTCGTGATTAGAAGTGTTATTAAAATATCAAAGCTATTAGGGAGCCCACATTGGGCGCTATTATGAACTATGTGGTTTATGTGCATTTGTTGAGGTTTATAGCGCTATTTCATTCCAAAAATAAAATTCTACATTTCTGTTTAAAGCAATGGACATTTTTTAGTTTGAAAATTATTCTTAAAGCTGAGAAATCCTCGAAACGAACTATTAGGATTCGTGTCCATTCCTAGGTCACAAAAAAGCTGTTCATCAATTACTTAAAACATTATGGTTTCAACTGTGATTCAAACGTACGTCGTGGACTGTCCATCTAGACAACCAGAAGCTCGCAACCCATACTTCAACCAGTAATGCTTCTGAGATTTCAAAATTGATTTATGACGTATCGCGTTACTGAAAATCTTCTTGTGGCCTAGCATTTCAACATTTCCGTAACGAGGATTCCAACTGAACATAACATATGAGCTTGTGTCTTGTACAGCACGCACGGTCTTGTAGCTTCAACTTCCATCCCCCGTCCGAATCGAATCAACTCGCAAAGGGTGTCCTACGTTCCGCTTGTTTCGATCTGTAGAAAACATGTCAACCGCACTGTGGGGAATTTATTGCCGTAGTAATTATTAGTTTCGGCTCCTGTGGATCTACTAATTGGAAAATAATAATTTTGACAATTCATTACAACGTAACAAATTGTCGCAATGACTGTAGCTATGAACTTGGCAGGAAACCTTTCTAATTGTATTGACTCATTTTTGCTGGGTTTTAGAAATTTTCCGTTGCAGCTCTGTCGTGACTTGTAGCTGAAATTGACTTTGATAAATGATTAGGTGAAAAATGCCATGTACTATTAAACCTTAAATCATGCTTTTTTCTGAGAGTTCCAATTAGAAACGGTTGAGAAAATATAGGAACTGTTTGTATAAGGGGTCGGGTAATCGATTTCATTTCATAGGTTTTCTTATAAGGTCGGATGTGCAGTATAGGAAAAAGAAGGTTTGATGATTTTGGTTGGTAAAATTAAAAGCGTTGAAAAAAGTTCCAACAAAAGTTAAACATGAATGAAAAGAATTTGGAAACTAAACATAAATTGATTGAGAAAATAATAACTATCAGATGTTGATTTACTGAGCTGGTTTCTTCAATATTCTTTTTTATTTTATTAGATTTTTAGTGCATATAAAAAGCATTTGAATTAAATCATTTGGAAGTTCAATATTGATCTAGTTAACACACTATCTGTTCTGATTTCAAGCATACTCAGGACTTACATTTTTAAATAACAGGCCATTCGTTTGATGCTACTTTCATCAGCACGGAGAGTCACTACGAGGCTATTTCCAGCAAGAAATTGAAAGTTCTAAAGAGCCTGAAGTTATATATTGATCATTGTTTATTATTTGATTAATTTTTACAGATCAAAGATGCAGCTAAAAGCAAAAGTACTACAAGCAGAAACAACAAGAATGCTTTTTACTGATTTTCGAAGAAAATTGAATCAAGCACTAAAACTGTTTATTTTCAATGTCTAGAGTTATGTATATGCCGACAATTTTTCTTGTCTTGTATATTTTGTCACATGATAGTTTTTTATAAATTCCAGTTTGGATTTTTTTAGATTTTTTAGGTAAGTAATGCGAGCCTTAATCAGAGCAAACAGGAAGAAAATTTCAAAATAAAATAATATTGGTACGAAGCATCATAGTTTTAGACATTGCCGCGGAAAATTTGTGGGATTCAGCTAGAAAAATATACTGACGATACTATTAGCGTGAAACTATATTAAATGTCACTTCATTTATTATGTCTGCATCACCTACATAGGGAATGTCTGATATTAAAACCACCACTCAAAAGATAGCTGCATTTAAGATTTGTCAATTTTCGTGTGTCATTTTTATGCATGATAATTTTTGTAGAATAGTACACACCGCTCGAAAGTCTGCAGAAATTAAATTGGCACATTTGTTGTCAAGTGTTATGCTGATAGCTATTGATTCAATGCCAAACTTCAGATTGTTCTAATGTTCTACGTTATTTCTAATAAGTATTGCAACTCCGATACCAGCACTATCAGGTCCGTCATGCCTATAAGTTTTAAAATGTTCGATGTAAAGCCTTGTTTTTGGGTTCAACCACGTTTTCATTCCGGACGTTGTTCGCAATTTGGGTCCAAAGATTTATAAGCACACTTTTTGGTCATAAAAGAATAATTGAGCTCGTTCTAATACTCCAGTTTTCGCCATCATTGGTTTACCGATAGAGTGAAACATACCCATGAAATTAATAACACAACACGACTAAAATTCTTTAACTCTTAATCTGACGGACATTACGCGGTCTTCTCTCGTTCTTCTGTTGAGAAGGAAATAAGACATGACATGCATAGCTGCTTCTCATTTATTGAATTTCCCTGAATCGGAATAACCCTGAAAACTGGAGTCTTGTTCGCTCATCAAAATCCTGTGTCATTCTTGTTTAATAATTTTAATACTTTATGTCTTCACGATGTAACTAATAGTTCTTAAATAGGCTCTCACTAATCTATTTTTCCTTCTCACTGTGTTTTTTAAAACTTCCTTCTTTGTCTCTCTTGATAGTAATCCTCTTAAAAGTGAATCGATTTTGCCTCTCTGCTCTCTTGGCTCTGTTTTCGTGCTAAAATTTTTTGTCAAAAATTTGGTGTATTCCCTCTGCCCCATTTTATCCATATCATCTCTGTGTCCCCTTATCCACCTTATTCGCTTTATTCAACCTGTTGAACATGATTCGATTTCAAAATCTGGCAAGTGCAACCTTGCTTTGAATTATCGCTCGATCTTTATTCTTCCGTGCTTTTCTATTTTTTAGACTTTTTAGTTTTCATGGAACTAATGATACCGTCAACTTGTGCTCGAAACTCAAAAACATGGCTTTGAAAAAGGTCGTTGCAGCGCTACTAACCTCATTGAATTTTTTATACAATTGTGTCTTATGCACCAATCAACCTATCATCTAATAGTGATTTATGCAAAGCTTTCGATTCTATTATGGTATCTGCAATTTTTCCTGGATTTCAGCTTCATTAATGAATCGTATTAGATTTGTCTCCCTCGATCATCTTCAGCTTGTCGTCTTCACTTTTCCAAATTGTTTGCTATGTTTTTAGCCTTAGGAAACTCATGTCTTCCCTTAAGTTATTTGCGGTACTACCAGGAAAACCAGGAAAACAAGACTTTCTCTGACAAATAAATCCAAGTAGAGAACTTTCAACGGAAATATGTTTATAATGAGATGAGGAAGATAATGTGGAAAGTCCATTACGAACTCGTGTGCTCCACGAAAGTTATACAAGTTCGAAGGTCACGAAAATCCATTTTTCTTAAATATCTTGTTAACACATAAACACACAACTCTTTCTTTTTTAGGTATCGTCAAAGAGGAGCTTTCTACGTAATAATCGAAGTAACGCATTCCATAGTAATCTCATGGGTCCATGTGTACCACAAGTATTTACCTTACAATGAACGGTTATCGTTTTGAAGCATGGAGTGGAGTAGAGTTGACCTTAATCAGTATTTGCTTTTCGAAATCTGCCGCGATTTTTCATTTTCTTCTGTAGCGTTATTGATTACTGAGCAGTAACATATGTACTTTTTTCTACCCTCAAAGTTTACGAATTTTCCATACAAGTTATCAACTCGTTCCTCTTCCACACTACATAGCCAACTTCAAAAATTAAGTTCAAAATCAAATATTTACTAATAATTTATTTTATTTTTCATAACTGATTATTGCGGTTCTTAATTTTCATTATAATTTACTTGTTTTTTTTTTGTTTACTATTACATTTTTTTCTGTTTAAATATATCAATTATATCCAATTTGCATACGAATCTTTGAATATATAATTGAATATAAATAAGTAAAAAAATAAATAGATTGAATGTGAAAAAGTTAATAAATAAATTATAATATTATTTGACAACGGTAGCACAGGGTGTTACTCTTTCATTTTGAAGACCAATATAACCCATCAACACGAGGATGATGCAAATGCTGATAGCATCATTGTGTCTTTTTAATATTTACTAGATAATTTATGTTTTGCTGGTTGATTTTCTTTATTTTTTCTTCATTTACTTTTTTGTTAAAAAAACATTAAAACATATTATTTCACGATCTCAATTTATTGTGAAAAATATAACATAGCTTGACTTATAGTAAGACAAACTTAATGTGTAAATTTTGTTTTAATCTGGTGGCTATATCTGAAGGTATAAGCAATACAACTTTTATTTTATATATATGTTTATATTTATATATACTGCAAATTCATAATTCACAACAAATTCATATATTCATTCAACATATTCATTCACTGCCAACATATTCATATTCATCATTCGATTATTAAGTCGTGAGCTGTCCTCGAAAACAGATTTTGGGTGCTAAAAATTTGATGGAGACCTACCATTTTTGTGCGATGAGGAAGATTTGAAAGTTTCAATTCAACAGGATGAGCAAAGCGTGATGTTCGCTAATAGCTCGCTTTTTTTTTGACACAAATTAAAAAAAACTTCATTAAACCAAATTATTTCGCTGGTTTGAAAGTGATGTAATTTTTATTTCATTGTGAAGATTTATCCTTGCCATTATATGTAGAGCACAATAATTTCCAAATATCCCCCATGGGATTTTTTACAGGATTCAATTCTTTTGAAGTAATATTCTACGACTTTCCGGGATCTTTCGGGCAATATCTCGGCAATTATTTCACGAGTATTGGCTTTCAATTCGTTCAGAGTTCGCATAAACACAACTTTTCACGAAACCCCACAAAAAGAGATCCAGAGGCGTTAAATCGCAGGATCTTGGAGGCCAATTCACATCAGCCAATCGCAAAATTACACTTTGTGGAAATTTCTCGATTTGTCTGTGTTACGTGACTTGTTGCCCCCACATGCTGAGACTACATATCGTAACTCTATATATGTTTTTCTTCTTATTAAAACTAATATATTATTTGTTGTTATTAGTTGGAAGCAAATATCACTTCCAAATTGGTGACCCCAACAGGCTTAACCTGATACCGTCGAATAAATTATTGTTATTATCAATTATTAATAAGTTTTACATACGGCGGAAAGCTGTGAAATTCGATATGGAGATAAATCTTTTTCATAATGCTAGTTAACACTCGGCATTTCAACGAACGAGTGTCGACTCTAACATACAAAATAATCCGAAAGGGGGACTGATCGGATTTATGCTGGCCGAAAGGCAGTGCTAGGAAACATCACAGCTGGACCGGCAATTTGGCACATTAAGGAACAAGAAAAGGAGCACAGGTGTCAATTTGAACAATTAATTAACAAGTACCAGGCAGAGCGCTTATGGGTGAAAGGGCTGCAGTGGCTTACACCGTTGCAGTGCAAACAGTAATCGTCGAACACTACAATGATCAACTGTGGCTGCTAATGAACAAAACCTAGGACACAACAAGGAACTACTGGCTATCATAACCAAATTCCGCGATGAAATACAAGAACATCATGGCACTGGCATAGACCATGATGCAGAACAGGTGCCATTCAATAAAGCACTGAGAGAAGTAATAAAAATTGGATGCAAGTCAGCGATATCAAAGAAAATCTAAATTGTTTTATGATTGTTTTCAAATGCTAAAGGTGTAAATAAGTTCTGTTTTAGTGTCAATATAAAAATAAAACTGAAAAAACATGGGGAATAGTCCCAACACTATTATATTTGTTTGGACTACACACATCCTATATAGACGTAGCCACCAGCCCCGAGACTTGGCAGCCGCCGTTTCTCTAACGCTGCTGGCGTCTGCCTCAGCCTTGAGAGAAGGCAACCGCCACATGCTGATTACGAGCCACAGGACCTCGCAAAACAATCGCCATCTTGACACGTGCCCGTACAGGCAGTCGCCACCAGAGCATATAGATTAATAAATAACACTGAAAGCGCGACATTTTCCGATAGGAGGGAAAGATATCATGTGTTGGGTTTACGGATCAGCTGGTGCCTGATCTGCGAGGCCGTGAGGCCGCGCTAAATAAGTACGTTTTTCCATTTGCAAAAGTAACAGAAGCATATTCTTTGCCCTGACACGAGATTTTAGTATTGGTGATCAGCTGGAGCCTGAAAAGAGCCCGCGCCAAATAAGTACGTTTTTCCATATGCGAAAGTGAGGGAAGCATATTCTCGGCCCTGATGTATCAACCAATGAGAGGTGAGAGCGTGCTGTTGTGCGTATGATCCCATCAAAGAATAGTAAACGCAGCGAACATTCGCTGGCAACAAACAACATTGTCTGTAGTTGATAGCATAAACGTATCAAGGGTGTTGTTTGTATTCTCGAAATGGTATCGGAAATAGTTTTCTGCGTCAGTTATCTTATTGGGGGGTAATGCTATCTATTTTTCGCAATATGTCGTAATTTATATCGCAAATCACGCGCTTTCCGTGCTATTTATTAGTCTATATGCTCTGGTCGCTACCACCACGTTACTCCACATCAATATCAGCGAATATACATCGATATCAGCGTCATGTTGACACTTGGGGGAGTAGTGTGGGACACATCATTACACATCCGCATATACAAATCCACAAAAACTTTACACTGAAATACACAACAAGCTCATAGACATAGTAGGCTAAGTAAAGTTTAATTTGACGTTCATTGAAAATAAATTCAATTCAATTCAATTCAATTAATTTATTGATCACAAAATACATAACAACGGAAAGGCTTACATACTAGAATTACCTGTGTAGTAGCCTCCTTATAAGCATCGCTTGTGTAAAGAGGCCTATTCAACTCTTATGTCTATGTCTCATCTGTAATGGTTTAACACTTACATCTAATTAACAATTTAAAGATAGAAGATTAATCACAATGCGGACTTAAATAAAATTAAAAAATGCTTTAAATTCTTCATTAGATAGTGTTTGGAGCCATTTTTTTACATTAAATAGGAATCTTTCAAGCGAATTAATATTCTTTAAATATTCAGGGAGTTTATTAAAACACTTAGGTCCAATGTAGGAAACAAATTTTTGTGTTTGTGTTTTGCGACAAGCGGGAACTACCATATTATTACGGTTTGTTCTTGTGGCGAGGTAATCTTGAGCATTGTTGGGTTTTACATACTTGTAGGTATAAAAGAGAGTAGCGGCTAAGTAAAGTTTTTTAATATCAAATACTTTTGCTATGGCGAAGAGCTCAGCTGTCGGAAAGCTACGGGGCAATTGGAAGATTACTTTTAGAATCTGTCTTTACGTTGAAATTAAGTTTGAGAGGTTTGTAGATATTTGATATTTCGTTAATATAAACCTAGTTTATGCGAGATCCCAATTTAATCCCGATTAGGGGTTATACCAGTCAGAACGTCGTATAAACAGTCAAATTCGGATTTCAGCTTAAACCCGAACAGTTGGTTTTACGCCCGATGGCTTTGTGTGAGTGTGCATATGAAATGTGTTAATGAAAGTGATTTTTCAACATGGTGACTTTTGGTAAACGCTGAAACTTGGTCTGTTATCCATAATTTTTTTTGTGGAATTCATTCGTGATTTGGAATGAAGCATCAGAAAAAAAAACAAAAACGAGTTAATAAAATGTTCAGCTATCGCTAAATGTTTCTCCATATTCATTTCTGTCTTCTTCGTACGTTAACTGAAATGTTCAACATAACCTAAACTTCATATTTTGCCACATTTATACAGTACAGAGTCTATTTGCGTGTAAGCAATTCCTCAAAACAAGTTTCTATGGATATACGCAATTCGAATTTCGGAAAATCCAAATTCCAATTTTGCCCGTTCATACGATGTGATAGTTGGTATAATCCCGAATCGGAATTAAATTGGGATCTCGCATAAATTAAGTCATATATACATGTTTTTCTTCTTACTAAAACTAATATATTATTGAAGAAAACTAATTGGAAGCAAATATTACTTCCAAAATGTAATAAGGACCTCGTTTCATTTGCATTGTACATTTAAGAAGAAAACCGGCGTTTCCTTCGAGAATGATGCTAATATATCATCCTAAGTGCTATAACTGGAGCCTGATCTCAGCTTCTTCCAACAACTCTTCCCGCAGAATCTAATCAAGAGCCGATGTTATCCAGTTAGGTACCCCTAAGCATTGAGCTTCCATTCCACGTCATCGCCATCCCTCTTCAATGCAACCTGTCATAAAATCTAAGGTTCTATACTTACCAAAAATTCATTCCATAACATAGGTTTAACTTCCAGACATCAGTATAAACACTTCCCATGCGAAAAAAAAATCAAAAGCTTCTTCCATTATTGAACATCAAGCTGTATTCACATGATGCTTGAAAGTTGGTTTCAAATTCTTTGCACAGTTTTCCGTTGTTGCCTTAACCCATAGAGCCTTAACCCAATCAAACTATTATCTTCATCTAACTCAACCACCATTATATCCCGACTGCGTTTAGCTGCATTTGTATGCAGTTCATGTTAAAGATGTCAAAAATCTTTGCAATAAAGTGTATTTTCGAAAAATAAAGACTATGAAGTAACAGTCGGTGTCAGGCAAGAAAACAACAGTCTTGGGAGTGTCGCGACCAGGAAAAATGACGACAGAGAAGGAGCGCTAGCAAGAGATTAGAAGCTCATGTTCAGTAGGAAATCCATTCTGTCTATATGTCTATTCATGAATGAGACTATGTGGTTTGGCGTGTGCAGAGCGTAACTCACAGAAAGACTACTTCCTTAATAAGATTATGTGTTTCAGAATTGCAGCAAGGCGTTGCGAAACATTTTTGTTGACGACCTATTAATTTTGTAGCACGTTATTCATTTATCCATTTATTCTCAGAACTTCGATAAAAGTTAAATAATTCTACTCTTAGCTATTCCACAGAAAAAAAATCTACGTCTGCATGGGTGTATAAAAAATTAAAACCCCAGCAGAAGAAGTAGAAGGGAAAAGTTTGACAGCATCTGATTTAGTAAACGTCAGGATAGAATATGTAAGAGTCAGAAATAAACTGGGAAACGATAGCAGCGATAGAATCCGTTGCAGACTCATTCGCACGCTGTGGTAAATAAAGCGGAAAATTGCATTAAACAGCTTGTCAACGTTGATAAGAGAATTAAATTTTGCGGTGTCATAAAGAAGGCTACGTAGACATCCGGATGATATTAACTGCATGATGTTCCGTTTTTATCGTTGGCGTTATTGTCATCGTGAACGATATGTCTGCCTAACGGATAATTGAAGAAAATTTTCAACAATTAACCATATTGGCTGGGGTTTTATTACGATTTTAAATTGTGGCTTGACGCAATTGTTATGTTGTAAGGAATTAAAATGAGTCGAGTGAATTTTCATAAGTTTGAGTTTACTGAATAAGGTGTTTGAAATTTAAGCAAGTTAATTTAAGAAATTTAAGATAGAATTTGCGGTATAAATCAAATCACATGACGATAGCACACAAATTTGAAAAAGTTTTGTGTTAAATGAAAAATAGCGCGCATTGATCAGAGCAGCTGACCTATGAAAACTATCCTAGAAAATGTTTGTTCTTTAACTTTTGAAGTCACATCAACATTTTCCATGCGAATAACCAAATTCACTACAAAACCACAACTTTCCCACGCAACATTCTGCGCCCAGGACACATAGCCCAGAATTGATTTATTGATATCCTCGAGTAAGATGCAATCACGAGGTTAAATCACTCGGTTCCATTAAAGAACCTAATGGGGGTATCCGAGCTTACATAATTGAATTAATTTTTCCTCTTGAGTGGCGGCTGGCAAAAACGAATTCCGGAAGACCCGGCAGTCGAGTAATTAATTCCACACCACTATGACACTAGAGCATTTATTTTTGTGTGAATAATTAATTACGGCAGCAAATTGCCAACATCCCCGCATGCACGTACGCAGCAGTATGATACCGACTACGGATCGGGATCGAATACAGCCAAACGGCAAAAAGGTAAATGGTAAACGGTAAACACTGGATATCATTCCCAAACCAAACGCAGGCACAAGGATGTGAGCATTCCACCATCACTAAGCATAAAGGCTCTTATGTTCAGGCTCTTATAAAACATACCTTTATGGAATTAATTTGGCCCGAACAAGGAGGAAGCCCTGCAATATCGAAAATGCCATCGACACACAGCTCGGATTCCGAAGAGACATATTCATTTCGTAGCATTCTTATTTCGAGGAAACGAAGAAGAAATCGACGCTGTCGTCGAAACGAACGCGCTCGCATCGAACAACCCTTTTGTCTTGGGAACAACCACACTAACTCAACGACTTTAATTCATTTTTAATTGTGTTTGTTAATTAAACAAATTCCGCGGATTTAATTGGATTTCTTGTAATAATATTTGCTGAGTTCGAATGCTGACTGCCAGGCTGGCTACGAAGACAAGACAAGATGCAATTCTTTGTGAAATTTATTATCATGTTATGACAGAAGCAGCGATTCACACTCAGATTTGAAATTAAGTGTTAGCCGTTTTCCTCATCTAACGCCTTGTTACGGTATAGCAGCAGCAACTTGACTATAGCTGCAAATTGTTTGTTCTGATCATTCCCCGTTGTCGTTTCGGGCAAATATTTCATGAAATATTTCTACGCAGCGCAATGTGAAAAAGAACAAGTGGTAATTACGTAAGATGACGCGCAGATTGGAAAATTTAACTTAAAATTAATGAAATTTATTGGAGCAGTTTTCGGTTTTATTTACAAAAAGCAATTTCACAACGGTGTAGAGCTTTTATGAATTTAAGTAAATTAACAGAAGTGCGGATTAAGATCAAGTTTTGAAAACAATGTCGATTTTTTGAAAAGACACTTGTTTCGAATTATCCATGTTGAAAACATATTATGAGACAAGCTCGTAGCTTTTTCATTATAAGAAATCCAATGTTTATAGTTTTGATTTCAAAAATTTGTTTCCGTTACGAGCATACATGTAAATCTTTAGTAGTGCGAATTTCATTCAAGATTCATTAGTTCTCTGCCAAACACTTTTTATCTTGAATCTTGGCAAAATACAGAGAATGTTATGGGTCTAGTTTCCTTCCCTAGCCATAACTCAAGCCATTTCAAGATTTCACCTATATTTAACGCAGATCATTTTTAATGATTTGCGTGGAAAATTATTGTTAGAATCATATTGCTCAAAATTCATACATTAATAAATATTAAGTTACCAGAACGGGCTGAAATTTTCAGGAGACAAGAAAAAAATATCTGTAACCCTTTAGCAACAACGGGTCTTTAGAGAGTTTATAGAAAACCCTATATATCTGTGGGAACAATAATTTTTAAAAAAAGAGAAATATCCGAAGTTTAAATTGGTTATGTTTTTACCTTGAGAACAAAATCGTTGGGCATTTTTTAACCCCATGCGGGGGCTAAGTGCCTAAAAGTAGGCAAAGAAAATTTATAAAATATTGAATTGAGAAACAGCATTAACAAACAGCATTAACAAACAACATTAACAAACAGAGTCAACTGATTATTAAGAAATTTACAGGTCACATTGATGGACACAAGACAGTAAGTTACAAATTTTCAAATCTTCTCATCGCATGAAATCACATTTATTTTTAAGTCCAAAATGGGTGTTCGTGAAAACTCACAATCAGGGAATCAAATCAAAATGGAAAGAAATAAAAGGTATTTGCCATATAACTTTTGATGCAGTTATCAGTTTTCAACGACATTCATGTAGTAAATGTTAAGACAAAAAAGCTGAAATTGTTAAAATTTCGGTTGAGCAATTATTAAATGGTTGCCCGCTGCGGTAGTTTTGGTCACTTGTTACTAAGACAGCATAAAATTATCAAATTATAATGCTCTTTTGGTGAAAATACACAGTAAATGTTTCAATTTTGAAAATTTTGAAACTTTCTTAAAACTTGTCTACGCCTATAGCTTTCAGCTCAGTCATTAAACCAAAATGAAATTCACAGAAGTATGTTGATATTGACGTGAAGCAGCTATGGTAAACTTTTGGTTGCAGTGCGAGACAAATATTTCCGACGTCGAGTATTTATACCATTTTTATACTAAATGATGCAGCAATTAAAATTAAATTAAAATTATATACAAAAACAATTAACGAAACATAAAAGTACCAGGGCAAGAAATAATTAATCAGACAATTTTCTTTAATTTTTTGGCAGTCTTATTTTAACTCGATACATTTAGTTCGACAATGCGTCAATTTTTAATGTCTTCTGAAACCATAATCTGTCTCAAATTCTATGAAAAAATTGAAATTGTTTTTGGGGGATGATTAAAATTGAAAAATTTGTATTTACATTGAAAATTTTTATTTGACAAAGTGGTTTCGAAAGTATGCACTGGTTCTCATCGGACACCAGCTCACAGTTCATACTTGACTGATGTGACCACTTACAGTTGGAAATCATTAATTTATTTTTATTTTACACTAGTTGCCACAAATTTTAACATCTCTGACTTATATCCATCGATATCAGTGCATACTTTCGAAACCACTTTGTCAAATAAAAATTTTCATTGTAAATAAAAATCATCCCGCAAAAACAATTATAATTCAAATAGAGTATTTTATTACTCAAAAACAAAATGGCGTAATCGAGTCCAATCAGTCTCACAAATAGTCGAAAGAAAAATTACGGGTGGTTTAAATTTTTCGTCACTTATTCAAATCAACAAATATCGATTACTTCAATTGATTATAATATTTTATTGAAAGTTTATGATATCTCGGTCTATGTAATGAATAGTATCGCTAGCCACCTGAGAATTTCAAGGCATTAATTATTCCACACTAAATCAGCATAATTCAACTAGTCAACATTGACAACTTGTTGGCAGACTGCCCTTCAGCCAAAATATATTTCATCAAAACTTTCACAGAGTGGACAGAACATGACATATACATAGTCCCATGGCCTTTGTGCTTACTGAATGAATAATACGAGCTTATATGTATATATAATAAGAATAATGTTTATTTTAAGCGTTTGTCAAATGTAGGCCGTAATAAATTCAATTTGAATGATTTTCCTGATGTTTCCGTGATTCATTTGTTTCCGTTGTGGTATTTCAGTTTGGTGCAAGATACGTCGGAAAATCATAAATGAGCCAAAATTATATTTTTTTCTTTTTCATCTAAAAATATGTGGTACATATTTGGTGGCAGCATTTAAGATCCACCGGATAAACAATAATAAGCTGGAGATTCTAAGAAAACTGCTTTAATGAAAGGAACTGCCATTTTGTATGTCTCTAAATGATATATTTATATATTTTTTGACATGTCAATAAGAAATGAGATTTTATTAACACTAAACCTATCGACAGCTCTTGTAAACCTTTTCCTACCACGCTTGGTCAAATTGACTGGTGATTAAAGATTTTTCGATTTTTGGCATTTATGATTGATTTATTTCTGAATGTATGTAAACTAAAATCATTTTATATCCATTATATATCGAATTTTTGATATTCAGCGCCGAGTTCTGAAGCTAATTGGAATAAAAATTCTTGCCTCGAAATGTTTTGACCCATTTTTTCTTTATAGAAACCCCAGACATTTATTCCAGTTAGTTCCAAAATTTTGAAAAAAATTTATACTGACCGCCTAAAAATTTTCGATTTCATACTGTATTTTCTTAATATTTGGTCTGCCACATTTACACAAAATTTTTTACCATTATAAAACTTAATGATTGCCGGTAGGCTTTTGTCATTTTTTTCGATTTCTTTTGGCTTATCTAAGGAAAATTGGATAATAAGTTATTTTTGGTTTTCTTTTATACACTGGAATATTAATGTCATTTAATTTAAACATTTCGCTCGAAAACCGAGTGATTTTATCTTATCGTTCTTTAGCTAAGTTTGGCAATTCTCTATAATTTCAGCGGATTGCCCCAACAATTGTAGATTTTTTTGTAAGTAGTTTGTTTGGCTAATACAATCGTGAAAAAATTATCTGTTGTTATATTCCTTAAGCATCCCGAAGTGGATTTGAAGATTCTCTTTCATCTTTTCCCAAAAAGCCCATTTATTATATACTTGCTATTGACATCACTCGTCAACCAGAACTTTATTCCAAATTTATCTGGCTTGTTTGGCATAAATTGTGTAAATCTGCACCGAGTTTTTGGCGGAAACAACTGGTCATCAACAGTAATCATGTACCACGTTTATAACAGTTTAAATTGGTCTCATATTATAGATATTTTAGTTCCTTAAATAAAAGAAATAAAACCCTTTAAAATTACAATGTTAAGAATTTTATCATATTGATTTTAATAAGAATATTTTAACTTATATTAACAAGCTTTTTTATTGAATTCTCCTAAGTTTTAACTGAACCGCACACACAACTATATATCACCAATCTGACAACTAAAATTATTTTTTTTAAACTTCAAACAATTTTCTACAAAGCCTACTTGATTGTACAAATTTTCGTGTGGTGTGTTTAATGTCAAGTAGTGTGGTGAGTAGTGAATGAGTGAATGATATGTGTATGTGTTTGTGTATCCACAATACTCCCCTGCCAGCGTTTTACGCGTTATTGCGAGCCGTAGGAGAGTGGCACCTTTGTGGTTTGCCTAACCAGAGAGACGTATGGAGCGAAGATAACTTTCCTCGCGGGTCTCTTTTCGGGAACCGAAGATTGCAACGGTGCGGTCAAAGCTTCTGATATTTGTTGCTTTTTAGAAGGGCTGTCGACAGGTTCCGTAGAGAAAGACATGTAACAAGGCTTGAGGACCAGTCGATTATCTTAGCACCATCTTTCTTGGAGTCACAAAAATGGGCGTTGAGTGATTGGTGCATCTCAGCTGTGTGAGGAACAAAGCAACGATAGAAGTTGACCATCCCCAAAAGTCTTCTTAGGTCTTTAACCGTCTTGGGGAGTTTAGCTGTTGATATTGCCTCAACCCGATCTAGGGAGGGCTTAATGCCTTTCGACGAAACCTCATGATGTAAGAATTTAACTGAAGGTGGAAGGAAATGGCATTTCTCCAAGTTGATTATAAGACCATGGTCCGCTAATCGTTTGAAAATTTGTTCTAAGTGAACAAGATGCTCTTCTTCGGATGTCGAAGCTACCAAAATGTCGTCAAGGTAAATAAAACAGAATTTGAATCCGTGTAGGACTTCACGTTGGAACGAAAGTCATTCGGGTGAACTCAAAGAGTCCGAAAGGTGTGCAGATGGTGGTCTTTGGAATATCGTTCGGCTCGACTGGAATTTGATGGTAGACCTTTGTCAGGTCTATAGTTAAAAATATATTTTTGTCATGTAGCTCATGACAGATGTCTTGAATAATGGGGATCGGATATCTATCCGGGACGGCAATGGCGCTAAGGCGTCTGTAATCTACGCAAAGTTGCCATTCCCCATTAGCCTTGCGAACCATGTGTAGCGGAGAAAACCAGCTGCTGTTTTAGGGGCGGCATATTCCCTGCTGTAGCAGGTAATCGAATTCTTTCTTGGCAGCCACGAGCTTATCTGGTGCAAGTCGACGTGGTCTCGACACTATTGGAGGGGCTGTGTTCGAAATGTGGTATGTCACCTTGTGTTAACAGGGTTGTGAGAACCCTGTGTTGACCATGACAACATGGTGCTTGGTGAGAAGGGCATGTATCCGTGGATGATTGGATTTCTCAATCAAAACACTAAGTTTAGGACATTTGTATGAAGTGAATGTGCCTTTCGATGAAAGTGAAGTAAGATGATTCACTAGGATAGCATTTGCCAAGTCACAACTAGCCCATAGTGGCAGAGTAAGTCTGCACCTAAAATGGATCTAGAGACATCGGCAACGATGAAATCCCATGAAAACTCACGACGGAGTCCCAGTTCTAATTTGATCAACTTTCGTCCATAGGTGTTGATGGTTGACTGGTTTGCCGCGGCAAGTCGCAGACCAGAAGGTAGAAGTTTTTCGGTTGCAGGTGCTGGAACCACCGAAATATCTGCGCCTGCATCAATTAAATAGTGTCGTTTAGACAAGTTGTCATGAATAATTATCATTGCAAATCTATTTGTTTTAAACTCTGGCTTCTTTCGCTCTTCTGATCAAATCGTTGTTTTCGCAAAAAAGCGGGTCATCGATTATTATGCCACAAATATGATGCATCTAAATTTTTCACGTGGGAATATAACACTTCAATAAATGAATTTAGTTTTGTAGCATTTACCTCCCACTTTGTCCCAAACACTATAAATGCGTCTTCATCTGTACTTTTTATAGTATGTTCACGGTGTTCAATGCCGTCTTTCATTATATGTCATTTAGCATAAGCTGCTTGACCTGACACACCCCTAAAAATATTATGCACTGGTGTTCTGGCACGTTTGGGACCTCCGGCTATTTCTTTCCAAACAGTTCCATCGACCGCAGTTCCGATGCGTTCGTCCTCTATATTTGTCTCACTTTCGAGTGTCGATAAAAGACTATTTTTTCTGAACTGGATGCATATTTATAATATTCTCTTTTTCAGTATCGCTGTTTGAATCCAATTCACTTGTTGTAAGTAGCACTTTATCTGTTTCCGTGTACTTTTCAGTTCCAGAAATTTATTGTTAATTACACACTAAACACTCTTCTTCAGTGTCCGCTATTTTTTCCAAGTACTTTGTAATTTTGAAACTCTGTAACATTTTTACGGAACATGCCCACTACAGAATATTACACTCAGAAGAAGAAGGTAAGGAATTAACTATTTATCTCCTAATTTTGGATGCTTTACTTTATCATTTTCAAATACGCAATCCTAACAAAATCATATAAAAACGTTCTACTTGAGATTGTACTTGAAACTAAAAACATTTTTTCCAGAGATCAAATTGACCGACCCCGGCAGGTAGTTAACAAAACAAATATTTCTTTTTCTAAAAAGTAAATACTACAGAGTATATTTTTTGTAGATTTTAAAAAATCATTTTGATAACGATATTATAACGTTTAAATATACACACGTAAATTTTACAAAAATTTCAAACAGATCACATTGAACGGTACTGGTACGTTTATTGTTAAATCTAAGATTCACATCACTCGTGTTTACCCTGGTCCTCAGTCAAAGCCTACTGCTTTACTTCATTCGCAGCTCGAAGTTCTGACATTTCCTTCCTGAACATAGTCCTTGTCTTACTAGAGACATTACCAACCCTCACTTTGTCTGTGAAACTTTGAAAGTTCTCGTCATTTTTCGCAATTCTCAACTACAGACGGCACCTAATGAAACTCAGTAAAGAGTCTTCGAAAGGCATTCATGATGGCGGCCTCTGATAACAATATATTAAGAGAAACTAATTTAATAGTCACGCGATACTTCGCAGAGATTGATGACAACGGAACTTACAAACCCCTAGAAAGTGCATCTAAAGCAATAGCTCAGCTACTTCTTACATACCTTCGGTGGCAGTTAAGGGACTATGCCAGCTGGTTTTTCACTTCTACAAAAGACCAACCGCGTGTGTGTCGAACGAAATGCCGGCCGTAAAACGGAAGTCATTTCCTCTTCGTTGTTTTGCAAACGGAATCGTCTATTGCATTCTATTCTGCTGCAATACTCTTTCTATGCATGCAGTAATTTTTAATGTCCTGATTAGTTTAAAATCCTTGTTGCAATAAACAATATTGCAATGCCGATGGAAGATTAGAATTAGTGCCACATCGTACCATTTGAACGTTGAGGTTCGGGGTAAACAAGTCGAGGATATTACTACAATACGAGCTAATTAATAGCGGATATTAGGATACAGCTCTTGCTGTGAGTTTCTTACAGCAGGGTACAGTGTACGTTTCAATCGCATTTCAATTAACTCTAAAACAGTAATGCAGTTTATGAAAAGTAAACGGACACTCAATACATTCACAAAATTTTGTGTGGGTGAAATAGTTTAGCTTAAACGGTGGTAAAAATAAAGCCTTATGTTATTGTTAGTATTTGTATTATGCATAAAAGTTTGTTTGAATCTCATTCATCCAAAGCATCCCCGATCTATTAATTTTCTATGAAAATAATGAATATATTCCGCTATTTGCGTAATGTTTTTGATATTAGCTTAAAATTCCATAAATTTATTTAAATTCATTTTTTATCTTCTTGATGCCACAGCAGACAAAAACAGCAAATGACTCCCACTACTCCATACCACTAAACAAAAAGTGTATTGTCATTCGTAGCCGCTAAAATGCTTTTGGTCAGTCAGCACATAACTAACAAAACAGTTGTGAAAGCCCGGAAACTAACATTTTCACCTTGACTCTGTCGAAAAGCATGACGCAGCACAACTTCAAAACATTAAACGCCCTTGCCTTATTACTTTATTAATTGAAATAATCCCAACCGAGCCACCAACCGATGCCTGCAGTGTGTAAACTACCAAAAGGATATCTTTCCTATGCCTGGCTAGTGACACCTATCCCAGTCCATTGATTCGGGCGTAATTCGCCAGTGGCACGAACGGACCTTATCGAGCGAAATCAAGGTGTGGATGTGATTTTTTGTCCGGAAAATGGACGGACTTAACGAATTCCGTACTATCCAGTCGCTCGACTTTCGACTTGGACTTTTCCACTTTTCCTGTTAATTTTCCGGAAATTGCAATTCGTTTTCTAAAGAGAGCGAGAAGTGAATGTAGTGCGGGCGGAGGGCGAAACGTTTAGGAGTGGCATCGGCATGCACTGTGCGGTCGGTCTGTGATGTGCTTTGGAGCGGAATAGAGAGTCAGGGGTGATTTGATTTGACAGAGCACGCGATTTTAGTTTTCTTTTCGGGAAAAGTTTTCGAATTGATGGCAAGAAAACTGATATTACTTTACGAGTTGCATGTTCATAATTAGATCATCAAATTTTTAATATTATAAATGGAATATATTTTTTGATGTCTATTTTAGAAATGCGCTAATGAGTATCGTGATATATTCATTACATTAGCGGAATGAGCTTTTCTACGCGTCAAAGAAATGACTGCTAAAAATATCTTAGCAAATAATTTATGTGAAAATTATTGGTCGTTTTATTGGAACTGATATTTCATTTTCAGGCTTCAAGTTTAAATTAGAGAGCACCAAAGTGACCAAAATATGATGGTAAAAGATATAAATTTTAGGTACGTATAGGTTCTATTTTAATTTATGTTACAAACCATAACTAATGTTCTTATTTGGAAAAAATCATATTTCCACGCTTATATTTAGATTTAGTGTGATGGCCACTTAACGCTCATATCTGTCATGTGTTGTCAAAAAAAGATTTGATACTGTATCGTGCACTGAGTTTGGTTAGGTTAGTGAAGAGGGCTGCCGGGAACGCGGCCAGCATTAGGCCATCAGTTTGGGCCCATTTGCCACCCTCATAGACAATCACACGCATTCACACTTACAGCCATGGCACTGGCGGGATTCGAACCCGCAAGCCCCGTAGCACGCCACTTTTCGGCCTGACGCCTTAGCGAGCAGAGCTACCGGGCCCCCTTATCGTGCACTGAGTAGTTTCAATTTAAACTCTATAAATACATTTAGAAGCCAAGATGACGGTCAAAGTACGAGAATACCAAGTTGATATTTATTATAATATAATAGCAGGTATTGGTTCAAAATCAGGAGTGTGTATTTTGGAAAAGTGCGTATTTTTGTTGTTTACTGAAGAGATGATTTAAATCCCGAGAAATGCCTGCTGGAAGCAAGATGTACAGTTCTGCTACCGAATCATATCTTCAACATCTTTGAATATGGGATTTTACGTCGAGTAGCTGCCGGGAACCTCCACAATATTTCAATTTATGATTATTGCTAACTAAGAAGTATCATGTTGATTTTTTCATGCCTTAATTTTTCGACATGAGATCGTACGAATGAGACTTCTTCGCTGCTACCCAGTGTGCCAAATTCGACATTTCGTTGATAATTCTTTCGGAAAATTGAAGCGAATTCAGAAAAAAGTTTCAGATTCTCAAATTTATTCGTTACGATTTCTTTAAGACCGGTATATGAAAAACGTTACAAAAACGCCGAAAGTGCTCAAACTTCCCCTCTTTAGCTCTTGAAAAGCTTTTGTAGATCTATTCATTTTCTTTCCGGATTCATTGTGAATTCTTTGTGAATTCTTTGCGAATTCGTTACGAATCCTTAGTGCATTTTTTGAAGAATTTTTTGCAGTTTTTAAATAGTTCTTTGAGTATGCTTCCAAAACTCTTTGCATATATTCTAATAACATATATTCAATCAAATACTTATTATTTTTAATTCCAATACTAATTCTTTTTATTTTTCTTTCATTTCATTTTATTTATTTTATATAACATTTTTTTTCGTCCGTCTGTTAAGCTTGTCTTAGCTGCTATAAAAAAATCTTTTTTTTAGCCTTCGACCTAGTCCCGTCTTCTTGAAGGAAATCTTCGCACGGCATCTTCTGCATACAAAAAGGAAAAGTTACTAGAGAATAAAAAAATTGAGTAACATTTCGAACCTTTAAAAAAGACAGTGTTGACACCTCAAATAACACAATTTCAAAATTGTAGGCACTTATACATGAAAAACATTTATACGACTAAAGTTTTAAATTTACTAAGCGAAATATTAATGGCATTAGGTTTGAAATTTGTTGCAAACTCCAACGTATTTCACAACGAACTCTTAACAATTTCCCTATCACAGATTCGTTAGGAATTTGTTCGAACTCAGTGAGATATTCGCAACGAATTCCTATTGATTTAAATTTGTTTCTTCCAAACTTCAGAAAAGATTCTTAAAACATATTCAAATGTTTCTCATAAAATAACGAACAGTAATACCCCAGTCAAAAGTTTTCTTTATTTCAAGAGCTTTTTATGTTTCTATCTCTTTCCCTCAGTTTCGGATTAGTTGTAATCAATTCTGAATTCTGAATTTGGCACGCTGGGTATGAGCGGGTTTTGACTCGACGCGAATAAGAGCGTGTTATCGGCATATTGGCGGATTTTACCTTGTATTTGGTCCACTGGAACGGGAAGGTCAGCGGTGATTACGGTGTATAGAATTGGTCCAGTGCTAGAACCTTGTGGCACCCCTGATATCAGAGGCTCTATAAGTAAATCTGCTTCGTGAACGCTCATTTAGTATTGTTTGTTGGTAGGGAAGTTTCCGATGAGTCTTATTACCTCTTCCGAAAATCCAAACTTGATCAGCTTAAATAGAAGGCTTTCATGCCAGACAATTCGAAAGCATTGCCGCTATCTAAAGAACCCGTTACTGTCGAAATGTTTTGCTCATTCAAGTGAGACAAAACTTGATCATGCAAGTATGAGATGGCGTGCTGGGTCTCGCTCAAAAGTGGAATGGCTTTCATCGTAGACAAAATAACATAAACGCAAATAATCAACCTAAGAGCAAAATTTTTTTTACGTTTGGCTCATAAGTGTCCACGATCTTGCTAAAGAGAGAATCATTCAGTGAAAGGTGAATTTTATGACCTTGTGGAAAATGTTATGAGTCTCAGCCAACATATAAAGAAAAAGCCAAGCTGTTGGGCTTGGCCGCAAAAGTTTGAAAGAAGGAAACACATCGCGGAAGCACCGGCCAATACCGCCTCCATGATTCTTGCACCGACAATGGATAACGACTTGTCACGTTTGTGTACAGTGGAAATATCCATAAAAAAATATCGACCACATGCCGATTCAAAAGAGATGGGTCTCCAGATTTCTAAATGTGTGATTTTATCGTGAGAAAAGCTGTCCCAACGGGAAAAGTAATGCTTAGGCATATATTCGGTAAGTATTTCTCGTAATGCATGGAAGCATTACCAATCCATTACATGTTTATTTCTTTTTAACATTGCATGTCTTAGGCTGGGAAGATTTATACAAGGGGGAACTTATGCTTTATGTATAATAGCTTTTTGGAAAGCCCGACATCGTATTCTCGCATTTCCGTCACCTAGGGTGAATACGAATTGCAGCTTTGGCCGGCAGGCGTAAATGTGTGGTTATTGCATGCTGAGTAATTGTGACGCTCATTGGAAATTCCAATAGCGCATTCTCTTTACTACTAAGGGGAATTGGTACTCTTGTTTTTGATCCATTTTACTTACTCGTGATGATTTGAAATGCTCCGAAATTAAATAGCTTTAAATAGCACACTACCCATAGCCGATGTATGCTCGCAAGTTCTTTTCCCCTTATTTCTGCGAGTGATGTTCAATGGTCAGCTATGGACTTTTGGAAAACCCCTTGCAAGCAGATTACATTTCCATTACCAAGAATGTTTCCTTCATATATTCTGTCCGGAATGCATTACAGCGATTTCCATTGGGGTGATTCCAACCACTACCAAGTCAAAACCTGCTGTCAAATAGCTCCCACTTATGAAACTAGAGCAGCTTCAAGTCGTAAGTTCGATGTCGGCAGGCTTCGAAGCAAGATGGTGAAATCCAATTATACATCTGCTTTGGAAATTGAACAAGCTTTCACGCTTAACACTTCGTACATCAACCAGGTCAGGACTGCCATCAAAGAAGCAATGAATCCAGCAGCCGAAAAAGTAGAGGTATAAACAATTTGGTGCGGTGAAAATAAATGGTTCAACAAAGATTGTATAGCACTGTTGGACAAAACGAACGCAGCCTACAGAACAATCGACAAGAATCAAGATTTTCGGAATTTATGAGTACTCGAAATGAGTACAAAGTAGTGAGACATTTAAAATAAGGACTCAAGTTACCGCCTAGCCTATGTGAAACTGATGGTAGAAGCATCAAAAATGACTCAAACCAGATGAAGGAGAGATGGGCGTCCTACTTCAAGCAACTGTTTAGCGGATATATCCCCACACAATATGTAGCGCCATTTTTCACTAAATTATAAAATGACCGCACCTTGTGACACCCCCTAGTGACCAATGAAGTCTGAAAGATAAGAAATCGTTTGAAATTCAATAAAGTATCAGGCATCGATGGGATCACTGCGGAAAGCCTGAAGACAAGTGGGATCAACGTTTTAAACGCGGCCTGTAGGCTAGTCGTTGGCATTTGGCAGCAAAAAACGATTGTAGATGAAGTTCGAAATAGCCATATCTTCCTCATTCATAACACATTACAATACTTTTTAACGGATGACAAACTGCTGAGAAAGACTAGAATTTTTACCCGTCAAGATGACAAAACTTTTTCCGAAAATTAACGGGGATTCAAACGTAGAAGATCGATAGCTGGCAAAATATTTACTGTTAAAGAAAATTTGGATATATGCTAGAAATTGCCGGAGATCAGAAGATGTAACTGACTCGTATTTTACAAACATAGGTTTAAATCAGTGTTATAAAAATTCCTGCTGGCTGTAGGGCAACGCTACTATTAAAGTCAACGCAGCTGGTAGCTTGTGCTGATGTTCCAACGCAGTATTTGTAACTGTAGAAGAAATCGCCAAAGAAGCTCATTTCAATGAATGAGTACAAAACAAATATTATAACTTGATCAAAAAAAGGTGGTCAGTGAGACAAATAAAATGAAAGGAGCCTGTGTACTTGAAAACGTAGACCACTTCCTATATTTAAGGATGAATGTCTCAAAAGATATTGTAGTAATGAATCAAACAATGAATTCATCCCAAGCAGGTCCTGGAGACCAGTCAGAAAGCCATGCAAGCGTTGGGGTAGTTGGAGTAATGTGAGTAGATGCTGATAGCAGATCATTTTTAGAAATACCGAGCCGGAGGATGTGGTCATTGAACCGAAAGGACTGGTCACTATGCATTAAGAAAACCAAGGCTCGATATTGGCTTCAACGCCAATGATGATGATAAATACAATCATAGATTCAAACCATGGCCAATGTTGAAAGTCTCAATTCATTCAATCTTTAATTTTGCTAATTCAATTTAATATTGAATCAAATCAAGAAGTTACCTTTAAAACTATTATTTCGCAAAATGGCACAATGCGGATAATTCTTCAAGTATAATCTTTTCTTACATATTACTCAGAAAGTTTCGTGAAATAAACATGCCCTGTATTCTTGAGAAACTTTCACCATACCTCTTAGAACAGTTCAGTATTTATTCTGAAATGCGACCAGAATACATTTCATCTTTTTTATAATCCAGCCCATGTTATAGGGTGGATCGAATTTCGAGTGTATACTTTTGATTATTAATCTACTCTATGAACACATTTAAAAACTGTTAAAAGTTTATTTGCTTTGCACTGTCATGAGCCAATGTGTTATACGCAAAATCCAAAAAAAGTACAGCTGGCACATATATTTGAATTATTTCTGAAAATGGTGTTGAAATAATTCTTTTCAAACTTATGAATCTCCCAGCACTGAAAACCGGAATTCACATATTAAATTCGTTCCGAATTTCCCAGGCACCCTGTAATATTCGTTCTACTATACCATTGAATAGGTTACTCGACTTATGATTTATTGAAAGTTTTCAAACGATACCCTAGTCGATTGCTTGATATCACACAAGGACATGTGTCCAATTTTCAGATGATACACTCTACGGCTTTCGGTCCATTTTTCGAGGCTGGGATGGCAATCGAGCGCTACAAAAGCCTAAGTGAGAAACGAATTGAAAAAGCAAACGAAAATAAAATGCAATAAACTAGACAAGCATTGGAACGAGCGATGAAAGGAAAAAAACGGGCAATGCTATGTGATCTGTGACCTACGTGGCTTTCCTATTCAATATGAATATGTGTGTGAAAAATGGCGACAATGGCAATAATAGGGACGTGACCGAATTCTGAAAGTGAGCAACGAAGAAAATGGCAAAGCATACGAACCGTACGGTGACGGTACAAGAGAGTGGTTACGAATGAGTCGGCGGAAAGGAAAATGCTATAATTAATGACTATTGTCCTGTCGACAGTTACCGCTGTAACGTGCTCCCATATGAAGTTTTTGTCCCGTTTGTTTCGTATGTTTTCGCATGTAATGAAGGACATGCAAAGGTGCAAGACTTGAGTTTGGAGTCGCCGTTGGTCTGCAGTGCATTATTTACAGTCAGAAGACCTGTGATAAATAGAAAACAAAAGCGAACAGTCACGACGTGTAAAATGTTACTAAAGCTCTAAACAATGTAAACGAAGTTACTAGTAATCAGCTTACTTCATATAATGGAATATATGTAAGCATAATTATAGGACCCAGGTCGAGTAAGTAGCCTCTAACACTTTTTTTTCGCGGATTTGGAATATTCATCAGCAGGAAACCTCGTATTTCATAAGCAATATCCTTTACTTGTGCTATTGCATGAAACAATAACCTCTTTGAGCTTTAGTCAACATCATGTGCATACATTTACATGAAAACGATCGTTGTGTGTTGATCTGCAAGGCTTTTGCATAATATTAAGTCGTCCAAATCCACGAAAACATACATACACACGTTCACATCTACAATTGCATAAGTTTATCAAGGAATGGAAATTCAATAGACAAGCGAATTTCCGTTCGTTACAACTCATCATTCAAATGGTATTATCCTTACTTGGCTTGTTATCCGTCTTTGTGGTTCTCGTAGAAATGGCGAAAAATGTTTATACCAAAGCTGAATGTTTGGATTATTCGGTTGGATCTCTTTGTGGTATCATATTCAAAAGCAGAAGTCATGAAATTGCAATTTTACTCTTACGTTGTCTCGACTCTCATGGGAAAATATGATATTCAATTTAGGTTGCTCTAGCTAGATGCATATTAGAGAAGTTTGCTGTAACGAATTTGGTTGCATTATTTGATGATATGATCTTTTGTTAGTTAGATAATTTGAAGATTTTCTTCAAATAAACGACCATATGGGCTGCTCAGGAGAAATGAGTAATAGTTAAATTTTAATTAGGAGTAAAAATTATTGAATTGTATAGTTTTCAATAAAATTATTTGTTTTAGTTATTTATTTATGGAACGTTATTTATTTGTTTTTATTATTAAGAATTGACAGCCACTGTAATCAACCAAATCGTTTCAAACAGCTGTTTTCCCATTTGCTTATATTCGTAAAGAAATTGAGCGCTTTCAATAATAATTACCGTAAAAGTTAAATAATTATAGCCTCAAAAAGTGTTCGCTGGATGATGGCATTTAATTTCCAACAATAGCCGTGCATTTCTATATTTTCGGGGCCCAGTCATTTTTTTGGGACAGTTATCTATTCTCACGTTGTTCGGGAAGTTTTTGAGTTAGAGTTGTAAAGTTTTCTGTTATCAGTGATACAGTTTTTTCTTTAAATTGTATCATTGATTATTCATATCTAAGACTTTTGTTTTTACTGCAAATGTTAAGTAAAGTTTTAAAATTGCATAAGCGGTTGACTGTGAATTCAGCGAAACAATTCCAATACCCGCGAGTTACACGAAACAGTGTTCGATCTATTTTCTCGTGCTGTAAAGTCCGATTTCCAGGAATAATTTATTCGGCATTTACAATGGATCACCATTGAAATATTACTTGTGACATCAATTATTGAAAAATAATAGCAGCATAGAGCCTTTAGCGTAAAAGATATGGAGAAATTTTTCAAATAATAATAAAAAAGAAAGTTTGATATTTCCCCACTATATCTTATCTTCCAACAAAAGCAAGACAGCTGTTAATGAAAAAAGTGCCATTATCATCTAGCCTTATGAATCAATGTTCCAAAAGCCTTATAAATCTTAGTCTAGTAATACTATGGCCTGGGCAGGGTAGGGCGGTGTACTCCACTGTATAAGTGCAAATGGTGCTAACGTAGATTGAGGGCAGGGTAGGGCGGTGCTAGTTGAACATTTTTTTACTTGAGCGGTCATAGCTCTTCAACGATAAGTCTTAATGGCTTGTTATGCACACTGATGGGTAAATAATTTATCCCTTTCCAAAAGTGTCCATAGTAATTTATTTGTAACAAATCGCATTTAAGAGCTACAGTCGTTTAAGTGAATAAAGTCAGAAATGGTCAACGTACCCCGTAGGTGAGGTAAGTTGAGCAAGGGTATGGGGTAAATTGAACAGTTAGAAATTCCAACCAAACCATGGGTTCAATGTTTACTAGACATAAAACAAAATTTTTATTCTACTATCAACTTTTTATTAAGAGTATTGTAGTGACATAATAGTGAAACTAAAAGTAACTTTCTTTCAATATTAAACAAAAAATAGAATGAACAAAAACTCAACATACTCTAAGCTTAACTTTTGGATTAGTCTTTCTACTTAAAATCAGACTTCAACATTTATTTAATTATCAATGAAGCTTATATCAAAAAAGAAAATATTAATGAGATCTTGGAATCTTAATCATAGTTATCGCTGTTGCAATTAATACAAACGAAAGTAAGACCAGCAGCTGACACGCATTTTGTATGTGCCCACTCCTTGCAAACTTGGCACTGGATGCATGCTTCCCCTGGTAAACTTTCAAAATAAATTTCGCAACAAACTAGGCAGGGATCATCATCATCGTTGTTTTCCTCACTTGACTGAAGTACTTTTTTAGAAACACTCTTCTTTCTTTTATTATCAATGTTTTCCTTTGGCTTTTTAAATTTTTAGTGGTTTTATTTTTTTCCTCCTGCAATGCGTTCTTTTCAGGAGTATATGTTAGAATAGCAGCTTTCCTCTTTCTGCTGATAGTTTTGGCTGCTTTTCTAGGTCCTGCTTTTGGGTATGGTCGAACAATTTCTGGGGAAAATGCATGCGTTGGATTGAACTGCTCATTTTCTTTGTTCCTTTGTACCAGGTTTGGTTTCAGTTTGGCCGGTGGAGGTAGATGGAGTACGATCAGGTTCAGTGTTGGACGTTATAGCTTGCTCTGGAGGATCTTTTTTCAGCTCAACCGTTTCTGGGTCTGGTCTCATCCTCAATAAAAATGTTCTCATTATATGGGAAGATGCCAGCCTTTCGGAAACCGCTGACAATATTCATACTTGTCTGAGCTAATGGCAATGAATCAGCGACAATTTTTGGTATATCATAAATAGCAGAGGCTTGCCTGTATTTGGAGCAGCAGCGCTATACTTTTTGAATGGCAGCATGTGGCTACAATGCGGTGGAAATGACAACATTACAATTCCGTTCTCTTTAGCCAAATTTAATTTTTCCACGTTTAAATGAGAGGAGTGATTATCTAATAATAATAAGACACGGTGCTCCTTAGACGGTTTTACATGTTTCATAAAATGTTGCATAAATTTAAAGAATCCTTCGTCTGTAACCCATCCACTGGCATTGCCTGCTCCTATACATTCAAGGGGACCACCATTAAGAAACTAGCTTTTAAACTTTTTTCTGGGAAATACAAACATACGTGGTGCAGTATTTCCGTAAGAAGATACAGCAGTCACTACTGTAACGTTAGTCCCTCGCTCCCCCACAAGTCATGACGCCGATGTTACGCTTTCCCTTGGCAGCTTCAATGTTATTTGGCTTCAGCACAGTGGACACTCCTGTTTCATCCACATTCCATATGTCTGACGTACTGAATCTATGTCTATCGATTATTTCAGCTGATTTGCCAAAAAATACTTTGACATTCTGAGCATTAAATGATGTTGCTCCTGGCTTCCGAATAGATAGCTCCAGATTTCGTTTTAAAAACATCGTAAGTCATTCTTTTCCGGCCATCTTATTTGCAGTCTAGGAGGGTGGAATTTTAATATTGAATTTAAGAGCACATTCGTAGGCAAGACGACGAACATCTTTCGGGGAATATCCATAAAAGATTGATGTCATTTGCAAAAAATATTTTTTTAAAGAATCCTCTTGCGTGGGAGAAAATACTTGCCTCGGTTTTCCATAACCTATTAATGAGTTTACATCTTTAGAGCCTAATTTCTTCAAAAATCTTGTCAAAGTCATCCGTTTGATACCGAATTCTTTGGCAGTGGCATTTACACTTTTTCCTTCATCGTTGACCGCTTTTGCAGCATCATTTAAGTCTTGAGTAGAGTAAGAACTTCTTGAAATTTTTCTTTTATAAGTCCGCATCTTAAAATAAAATAAAAAACATACATTACTTTCGTTCTAAAGCGTAGAGTTAGTTGAGCAACTATTGTTCAACTAACTCCAACCCAAAAATTTGAAATAAAAGTGAGGTTATAAAAAATCTGTTAAATTTATATTCAAAACCTTTATACATTCTAAAAATATACTAAATTTATGGAAATTTAACTCTTATCTGATTGAAAACGGATAATATTTGACTCGTACAGAAGAAATATCAGCATACAAAATATTTATTCTTTTCGGTCGCAAAATAAACAAAGCGTGCGCGTATGTCACTCGATTGACAGATCATCACTGGCGGTCGCGCGATAAGTTCCCCTCCCGCGTCCAATTCTTTCCGCAATTTGATGCGTTCGTGTGTGGTGTATAGTTTCTGTGATATTTCGATTACCCAACTTTCCCCTATGCTCAACTAGCCTCGCCCTACCCTACTATGATATACAATGATATTTACAATGGCTCAACTTTCTTTAATTTTGGAGTAATTGTATATAACAATACATATGTATAGCCCACGTTTATTGGGTCGTATTTGATAACGAATGCAAAGCCACCAAAAATTGTAATAGAAATGTGACATTATTGGTATATTATCAATAATATATAAAAATACATAAAACAAAAAAAAAAAAACCATCAAATGAAATAGTAACATAACACGAACTAAGTTCTCATTTTTCTTAATTTACTTTATAGCAAACAAAAATTTGGTTACAACTTATCGCATCAAACGGCGTTGCATAAATGTCTACACATCCTTATAATCAAAGTAAAACAATTTTAATAAACACACGGGATGCATAACCTTCCCCAATTAAACTTGTAGTATTTCAAACAAGTGATTAGTTTCACAATATTATATTATAATATATACTGTGAAAATATGGTCATCGCTGGCGCACAATTCTTCAAAAACCGCCTACCCATTAATGAAAAATCACGATCAGAGAAAACAGTTTGCCAATCTTTTGGTGGCGAGTTGAAGAGGCAGCAAAAATGTCAATTCTTCAGTAATTCAAACAGTTGCTGCTTGTTTCCGGGATAAAATATTTATCATATGAAAATTTAATGGTGACATCTCTGGGTACAATAGCGATAAAATGGAAGTTCTAGCTGCCCTTTGCTAGCCCCGATACTAAAAGTGTATCAAACTTGCTTTATATTTAGACCAACACACACTGCGAATTTCGTTTTGATCCGATGATTGGATTGAAACTTGAAGGCAAAAAAAAATTGAGGGCTACATTCGAAAATAATTTAAAATTTGGGAGACATGGACATATGCGGTTGATTTGGTGTTGAAGTGCTTATCATGTGAATATTTTTCGGAAGTAATTGTGTTCTCAAAAATTGTAAAAATGTTCCGTACTTGTCAGCCTTTATCTTTACCGCAACCAAAATTTTATCGAAATTGTGTTTTGAGTTTGAGTTCACCTAGCTCTGATTTGGTATCTGATTTACATCATAGGTAAATCGAGTTAAAGAACTGAACTAAATTTGTGAATGACGCTCTCTACCAGCTTCAACCCCTAAACCTGACAAAAGGCTGTCATGGGATTACTTTACTATACTTTCATCGCTCTGTAATTTTCATTTCAATGTGATGACTACAGTGGTAGTTCCAGGGGTTGAAAATGTTTGAGTATTAACGCTCGAATGAAATGTAAATTGCCAACATAGTGTACTTATGTTCATTCCAGCTCAATTTAAACTTAGAGAAACTGTAACTATTTTACAATGAATGCTAGTAAGCCAAGTGTAAATGTTGATATTTTTTTGGGCGGCAACCCGAAAATTTTCCACTTCTATAATTTTCGATGCAGCCATCCAGATTGAAGCAAATTTTGCAAAGTCAGTTTAGCTGGACATGAAGCAAGTTTGATGAGTTTTCGGTTGTGATACTGACAATGAGCTACCGGCTTGAGGCATTTTAATCATTTTTGCAACTAGAGATGCTATCATTAAATTTATACGGTAAATGAGTACTTTACTGTAGAAATAAGCAATAAGGGTGCATTTTCGTTAAATTTTGAAGTTGTTTAAGCGGTTGTCCTCAATATTTTTATATGCTCATAACTTCCGAAACAGTGGTGGGATCAAAACGAAATGGTTTTAACGCAGTCTTAATATAGTGTTGGTGTCGAAAAGCTGCCTGTATCGGTTATTCTATCGTCGTTGCACCAGAGGATGCCACCTTTAAATTTGGAAACAATTGAATTGCTGCTTGAATTTTTAAAGTATTGAGATTTTTGAGAGCGATAACTCTCTTCATCTTTCTGTTTCCATAGCTTTCGATGCGGACCACAAAAATTTGGAATCTTGTGGATTGAGGAATGTTATCATATACTGTATGGTGATTCGATTCGATGTACACATTTTAACCATATTCGATATAAAGCAAAACAGTGGCTTTTATGCACTAAATCTTTTTTTTTGTAATTTTATAGAATCAATTCTATATCTTTTGATAAAATTAAAATTAATAATTTGATGATTTTTAAAAGCGGAATTCATTAGCATAAACATATTGTAATATATGATTCCGTCAACAGATTCAAAATAAAAGCCGACATAACTCCTCGTAAGAACTGCCCAACTTTATTTTGCCAAAATAGACATGTACCAAGAACAGGTTTAATTGAAACGTTTTGAAAAATATACTTTTGGCTCTTTGAACAGTTGTAACTGTTTCGCCAATAAGCCACACAACGTCAACACTTTACGCACTTAAGTTGTATTCAAATCATTTATTTTTTCCATACAAATAATGCCAATAGCTGGCTTTTGTGTTTATTTTATGCTATAAAAAAACCATTGCAAACTTCAAACTTCCACAATTATCAAGTAAATTTACGATTCATAAATTAGATTTCTCTTAAAACATTGACCAGTATTATTTAATCGATGCCGAGATATCCATGTGCATGAAAATAAGCACATTTTCTGTCATTGCGTTGAAGCTGTTTGACTTGTATTTTCAACTTTGCAATCGATCAGATTTTCATTTTCGGAGCAGCAATTTAAAATAAATGAAAATTGACTGCGCTTGCAATTCATGTACAAACAGTTGTTTGTAAAATGATTAAATATTTTGGCAGCGTAAGTATTTTTTTCTTTGGCCGTTGCGGATTTCGCTGGAATAATTGACATTACAAAAAATAATTGAAATTTTCTTTTGTAATGAAATGTGAGTTGAAAATGTGAAAGTTATTTATGTTGAAAAATATAAATGAGTTGAAGGATTAACAAAATAGGTCAACATTACAATTTATATTGTATATTTGAATTGGAGATGAGTACCAGCTGCTTTGATTTGTAGACGAATCGTCAATACAATTCTATATTCCAATTCATATTTATATGTTTAAAATCTACAACAATTTCCCAACATCCATAATAAATTACGATTAGTTTATTAAAATACTCGTCCAGTAAACTATTTGAGGTCTTCTAATTTTTCTTCTGTATGATTTTAAAATTTAAGATACACTGAAACTGAAAACATCTGTTTATTCCTACCATTATTTTCCAAACCATATCTCTTAGACAACTATGCTATGATATGGGGAACTAGAAAGCTTGCATATTAGGTGAACCTCACTTAGTTACAGTTCATTGAATTAGGGGTGAAAATGAAATATTTTCAGAGGAGTAAATGGTCTCTTTCAACTCGCTGGTTACAGATGTTTTCCAAGGGTAGAAACCGAATTCTATTCACTCTTAGCAGAATTCACATTCGATTTGCGAAGAAAATTTGCAAAATTGATTTTGACAAAAATCCACCATATGTATTGCAACGAAACTATGTTTCGAAAGTTTGATATTGTTCGATGTTATGATGACAGTGTGTACGAAATTTTTACCTTATCATCGACTGATGGTGAAAGAATAGCACCAATTATAGCTTTATTGCGTTTGAATCTAGTAAAAAATGTGTTTTGGTAATAGATATGCCATCCATTCATCATGAGTGATTGGTTTAACGAAATAATGTAAAATCGACTCAACAAATGTCTAAGCTCAATGAAAAATTGCAAAACCAAATTAAAAATTGTATTCAATATAGCACTCCTTTTAAAATTTGATAAGGAATCAATTCTAGTTAGACCCGGAAAGAAAGACTTAATAAGTCTAAGAAGTTCTTCGAGATGCAAGTGGTATTTTTTGGGAGCGAGTGTCGAAAAATCTTCAATAGGTGTTCTGCAAACGATACAGAATTATGCCGGAACCGCTTTCGCATTACTTCGGCTCGGTTTACTACATTACTTCGGCTCGACTAGCACTTATCAGGTGTTCCACCGGTTTACTTCCGTTCTGGTTTCACAAGCAGTTACCCGATTCGTTTCATAAATCAAATGGCAGTCCTTCAAGTAGTCTCGTACAATTGCCTGCAAGCATTTCTCCACCTGAAAATGTCGCTGAAGAGAATTCAATATGTCCATCCGTGTCACCGAGTGAAAAGCGTAATGGACGTCCACCGTTGCCAAAAACGCAATGGGTCTAGTCTGATGACAAGTGGCCTCTGCGCGACCTACTGCGTTAATAACTTCGCAGATGGCGCTTATCGTTGAGTGACTGCTACGGAATCCGTGTCGATTATTCGAAAGGTCACCAGCTTTTCGTGCAGCTGCCTTTAGCCGTGGTTTCAGCCACCCTTCTAGAAGTTGCATTCAGAGAGGTCTGTACGATTATCCGTACAGACCTCTCAGAGAGGTCTGTACGGTTAGGTTATCCTTTTTCCTTTACAAGAAGATCCAGTTGCGACAATTTCCAATGTGACGGAAATACACCCGCCAGTAAACATTCACTATACATACGTAATAATGTTGACGGGTGTCTCTCTTTTAGAACTTCTACAGATATATTGCCCGGACCTGGGGCTTTTCGGTTCTTCGTTCTTACACTCACGCTGCGTAGTTCTTCTTCAGTGAGCCAAGGGATATGGTTCTAGCGGGCTGTGTGATCGTTTTCTGCTCTAACGTCGTGCGCTGGGAACAGCGAATCTACAATATTCGTCTGAACATCAACCTCCATGGATAGGTCGGGGGCCATGCGGCCGACCCTACCCGATACTATGTTGCAGTCTTGGCCACTGGGTCTCGGTCCATTTTTTCGCATAGAGTTTGCCACATTTGCTTTTTCCTCCGCTTCATAGCTATTCTCAGTTCTTTTTTTTGCCTTTTTGTGGGTCGTGGTAAGAAGCAACGCTTCTGGTCGTCCAAAAGACCGCTGTGCCCTACGCCTACACGCTAGAGCTCTTCACTTGAGTTCCGCTATCTCCTCAGTCCACCAATAAACCTTCTGTTTGCCCGGTAGTGACTTTCGAAGTAGCATCGACACATCGCACGCTCGCCGAATGTCACCCATGGTTAAATTTATAATCATACTTATTTACCTGGGACCCATTACTACTCTTGTTTGTCCTGCGTTGACCTCGTCAGTAAAACTGTTGTCAAGTGACTCCAACAGCTTCTTGCGGTCCAACTTTGATATATTCCAGCCGAGTATCTACCGTCTAGAGTTCTAAGGAGCGGCTCTTCTCGGACAACCAGAAGGTGGTAATGTTGTGGTCACTTCAAGTGTACTCCTCCATCATTCTCCAGTCTCTTGCCAATATTTAAGTGGTAACGTAGACGCAAAGACATCGAAAAACAAGAGGCTCCACTACTCAAAGTAATAATTTAAACCAAAATTAAATGCCTGAAAAATATAAAGCGGTTTCTCCATATAAAGCGAGACCGAATGCAAAATCTAAGCGAAAAATCAACTAAGTACTTTTAAAAGTGCTAAATGTGCCTTACAGCCACTCGAAAGTGAAAATGGGCAGCTTGCCCTTGCTAGATAGTTAATGTTCTAAAGCTGTTAACCACAACCCCGATAATATGCGCCAATTTTTTACAAATTTAATAGTCTAACAGAGAGACCAACAGAGCACCAAATTCTCCCTGTAAGCAACGCCACTAAAAGTTTTCTTCTGTACAATACAACGGCTCTGCTGACATGGTAAACTTGAGAAACTCAATACTATATGGCATAAACGTTTATTTCACAATATGAGTAATCTAAAATCGCTGAGCATATGGTAAAAGTCATTAAATCAAAATATACAGCCGCAGGTCTTCATATCAGCAGATAGTCGCTGGCGTTCCACAGGGCTCCAGTTTAAGTCCGATTTCTTATAATATTCATTTATTTAATATTTCTATAGGCCCTTGCAACTTTCACCAGCGATATTTGTATTTATTTCATGATTCCAGCCCTGATGTGCTTTTAAAAAATATATAGTGTCCCCTTGAGCATTTGTACTTGAACATTTCTAGTTAGGTGGAAAATTAAACTTTACCCCAAAAAATATGGCAATTTTTAATAGCTGAAAGAAAAAAATTACAGATTTCCCCCACCATGAAATGAACTATCTTAGGGTGTACACTGCGATATCACATATGGGGTTTAGTAGAAACATTAAGATTATACAATATGCAGATGATTTTCTAATCATAGCCTCTAATAAAAATAAAAACAGCTGCTTTGAGGAGCTGCAACAAAGTATGGATAAGTTTGCTGAAGGAGCTAGAAAACTAAAGTTACCTTTAAATGCGGAGAAATGTAATGGGATTATACTGAATAGAAATATGAATTGCTCGAGTAAGATTAAGATAGAAAACAGGGAAGTAAATTGGGTGACTGAGGTTAAATTTCTTGGTAAAATTATCAGAAATAATAGTTCAGAGAAAGATTTTGTATTAAAGAGAATTGAACAAGTTAAACCAGAGATAAATATGTTGAAAAGAATCACAGGGGTTAAGAGTGGTCTCGCCCCGGATAAAAGCTTAGTGCTATACAACTCATTTATAAGAGCAAAATTAGAAAGTCATGTGTCAAGCCTGTATGATGCTCCAAAATACCTGTTAAAAAAGTTAGATAGTCTAAAAGCTGGAGTGATTAAAAGATGCTTAGGGTTAACAAGACAGACTCCGAACATAATAGCGTTTGATATGGCAAATGAAATCCCAACGAATTGTAGAGCACAGATTAGATTAGTGAAAGAATTAATCAGAATAAAAATGACTGAAAGTGAAGTATTCAAAGAACTAATTGCAGCTAACTCAAAAGCCAAATACTATCAAATATACTATAAATTCAGGAATACAATTAATAGAATAGATGAAGAAGTACAAATTAAAAAACCATGCAATCTTAAATGAGTACCTAAGCAGAGTGGACGGTTCAATAATATTTGTCTAAGTGAAAGGGAAATCATGAAGAATATATATAGGGAGCTAATTGGGGAATCAGCAAACATAAATCGACTCATCATCACAACGGACGGAGCTAAGTCTTGTCTAGGAAGGGGATGTGCGTTTATGTGCCATAACAATAATCAGGTTAGAAAGCTTAGATTAAGTCAGGAAGGTTCTATAGTCAACGCGGAATTGATAGGAATTCTACTTGCAATATCCTCATGTAGAGATAATTCAATTGAAGAAGTCCTGATCTTAACTGACTCAAATGGAGCGTGCTTAGAACTTATAAAGAATTCACTCAATAAATCGGTCATTAATGACATTTATAAAGTATGCAGATCTGTGCCTAATATAGAAATAATAGTTATGTGGATACCAGGACATTGTGGACTAGAAGAGATGAGTAGAGTTGATGAAGGGGCTAGATTAGGAATGATTGAGGGAGAGCCCTATAACAATAAATATGAGTCGGATGAAGCAATAGAGCAAATTACTGATTTAATAAACAGTGAATATGGAGAAGAATATTGGAGGGAAATAAGGAAATATAAGCAATGCACTTGGTTTAAGGCGTATCTTCGTGGCAAAAATAAGCTTTGGTTTAAAAATTTAAAATTAAAAAGTAAAATTATAAAACAGCAGAATAGGCTAATAACTAATAAATGCTACAATAACTTACAATTATTCAAAATTAAAGTAATAGATATCCCTAACTGTGCTGCATGTGATTTGGTAGATGACTTAGATCATCTTATTTTCCACTGTCAATCATTAAGAAACCAGAGACTGGACTTTGAAATATTCCAACATTATAACGGTGTAGATTCGATATTAATGACTAATAATAAAAAGCATATCACTCAATTGGGAAAGTTTCTTGAGTTGGCAGATTTGAATTTGTAAATAATTAATTGTAAAATATAGATATAAGTTGAATAACGTAAATTCATATCATAAATTTATCCTAGACTTGTAAGGAAGTCATTAAAAATAAAAAATTAGCCTAAAATAGGTTGCTTAGTAGAATATAATAACTAAGGATAGAAGTTAAACCCAACTTGATGCGTGGTGTCGAACCTGATGGCTGATGCGAATCGTTATAAGCCAACCCTTTCCTCGTAAAACAGGAATTAGTACTCAAAAAAAAAACTATCTTAGGGAAAAATTGTTTTGAAACGATGAACTAGTCAACCTTGTTGTCATTATCGATAAAAATGTTTTTTTTTTCAAAATTTCTTCAAAACACTTGTCTTAAAGTATCTTGTTGTATTCATTCTTTGTGCCCTTTAGTAAATAGTAAATCTCAGTTGAGCTGATGTAAGAAAATGTTGTATGGTGAACCAACTTAGTGTTTGAGTGCATCCACGCCAAAATAAGATCATCGAAATGATTCAAACCATATAATTCTTTCTCCAAAAATATTACCGGATTCTCCCTGTTAGACCTTTGGCGGAAATTTGGACCTCAAAAAATCATATTAAGGGCATCAAGTTCTAATTCCATATTTTCTTGAAATTTAAGTTCAAGTCATGTTTTTCGTTTTCTTTCTCATTGCAACTTTGTTTGCACTTACTAATGTTTTGTGTTTTTATTTATGTAGCTAGTATTTTTTAGAAGTTACGTATTTAAGATGTAAGTTAAGTTTTTACACTAATGTAAAAGTTGAACCAAAGTGTTTACTAACTTTGCCTTGAATTTGCTAAGAATGTATGAAACAAATTCTGCGGCTAGTATGTGATTGATATAAAAAATCAGATATAGATGTAAAGATGTCGACCTTAGTCCCTAAATCGAGCTACTATGAAAATAAAGATACACATTCGAAATGATTCGAATACAAACCACTGTCCTTCTTCGTAAACTAATTCGTACATTATATTATTATTAGTATATTCGTTGCAGTTTTTCTTATTAAACCCACATTGTTAGGGCGCCTAAGGGTACTTTGAAACTTACGCTTAACTCGTGGAGTTTGTGCATTTTAAAGTTTAATACGGTACTCACATATGCTTTTATTTGAAGCAAAGTTTACCGCATGCAAGCTTTCCGAACATTGGAAAATAAATCGATTTTGCAATTGACTTTGATTTTGAAAAAAAATATTTGTATTTGCATTTGTTACAGAAATGTTGTGAATATATCTTTCAGAAACTGCCATTTATATTTGTCAAGTAAAACGGTTAAAATACACATGAACTGACCACATTTCTAAATCATATATTTCAAGTCTCACGTGATACAATTTTCACAATATAAAAATGCCGATAAGAACAACTTTTCTAACAAGCTCTGAATAAAATAATCGTTTTAAATTGGGCTCATGTTGATACGGATTCTCAATTGTTTATTCTTACGAATATTTTAACTTCTTCATCATTCATGATTATATTCTGAAAAACATACGTCAACCTTTTCCAAATAACTGCATTAAAAACGAAAATATTTCTATCAAATCTCACCTGAATTATAACATGAACCGTAGTGAACTATGTCCACCATTCAAGCTGAGTCTTTTCTATGCTTATCTCGTCTGTTCACCTTCTTCTGCATCCCCATTTCATGCGTCTCCCATGTCTGGAACTCGTGTAATGAATGCAAACACCATTATGTCCACTTTTGGTCTCAGGTAAACTCCAGTTGCAGATTATCCTTTTTGCTTGTTGTTTTATACTGTTTGTCCGCATTACCTTGTTTTCTGTTAACGAGTTTTTGTGAATATTCTGTAGACGTGGGGCTAGTGTAGTTAGCCAAGTGGTCGTGTAGCTATCGTGAAGTTAAGACACAAACAAAAATAGAGGAGCGATTTGGATGGAAAGTCGAGAAATACTAACTAGAGAATGGCTTAATGCTCGTATTCAATCTTGGGATTATGCAATGGGTTATTTCTTTGTTTGATTCAATCACACTGTGCAGATGCGTTGTATGGAGTAATAGTGCACTATTGCATATGAAAAGACTGCAAATATTACAAAACTATTGACTAAAAATCATTTTGAGTAAGCTTTTATACATATGTATATGTATATTGTTTTGAAAGAATATTTTGGAAATTTGGAGCTGTGATAGCCCATGACAGAATTATCAAATCGTTACGAAATTCAAAGGGCATATGCTGTTTTCAAGAAAATGACCTAAACAATTGAAAGAATAGGAGTATGCGGCCAATCCTGAAGTTGACGAAGGCACGTAAATATAAATTTTCACTGAGTTTCCTGAAAATTGTCTGCTTTTTGGAATATTTTATCTACCCTGCTAGTCTGAACTTTTAAAAATTCGTCATCTTTAAAAGAACGGTAACCTTTCCCCAAACCACTTATTTTCGAGCAAACGGAATTTATGCCGGTGCGAACACATACCTGGATCATCAATTTAAGATGAAATTCTCGAAATAAATTGGTACCAAGTAATACTATAGCTCTGGTGGTATCTTGAAGCAAACGTCATTCAAATAAAGGGTTCCTTCCTTCTAACTTACGATTCAGCCATTGACTCAAATTTCGCGGGGTGACTTGATCTCAACGTGGATCAAGCTTGATAGACTCTTGATTGCCAAATTAAGACAGACTTACCATCAATGGTGATTTTGTATTATTTGTTCAAATGATATTTTATCAGATATCTTTCTACTCTCATAGCTTTTGGTGCAGTTAATTCACAAATTAGATTAGTCTTGATGCGAAAAAACTGAGATTTTTGGTTGCAGAAGTAACATAATTAAACGTAGTGGACATTTCGCACTTTTTGTATTGAAAAACGCTATCATTAAATTACAATTTGGCTAACAACCTATAATGAAAATACTCTGAAACTTCTTAATTTGAAAATTTTGTGGGCGATGACCTGTAAAAATCCTATTTCTTAAACATATCAGCCATATAAAATCTGACGCAAAATTACACATTTCTTCTACTTGTTACACTGTGGCCAAAAATGCATATTTCTATATATATACATATATATATATATATATATATATATATATATATATATATATATATATATATATATATATATATATATATATATTTATATATATATATATATATATATATATATATATATATATATATATATATATATATATATATATATATATATATATATCATCAAAAAATTTCAGTGAAAAAATCTCAGGAACGTGCCATCCGATTGCACTGGAACTTTTAGATACATTGGTGTATATGCAGAATAGAACCAAATCTCACAATCAGTGAATAATCTTTAACCTTTTGACGCCGGCGGCCATTTCAGTGATATTTTAAATATACCTCTTATTCTGCCAACGAACAACTTTTGCAAAAATAAAGTTTATGAAATGAATTTTGAACGTGTTTCAAATGTAAGTGCGATAATTTTTTTTGAAATTATTAACCCTATGTGCGCGCTAGGCGCCTAAAATGAGACTGGGAAAATTTGAAATTTTTTGAATCGAATCTTTATGAAACTTAAAGGACGTATTGATATTACAAAGTTATGAAGTGAAGTTTTTTATGAACGTGCAGGCAACCCTGCAGCTACGACAGGGACTGAAAATAAAAACCTTCAAACCATCAACTCTAATGAAAATTTTTAGTCTTTTACAGTGAAAACCAGCTCATATAGAAAAAAAAGTGTTGCAAGCTCTGAGCATTTTCTTTGTCTATGTTTTGTTATGCTGCTTTAAAAATTTTGTAGTGTTTGGCTTTCCTAAATTTTGAAATTCATGCAAGTGGTGGTCCTGCAATCCTTTCCACCCTATGAGTTCAAATGCATTGCTAAGGTCAAAGGAGTTTTGCACTTGAAACATGTTGGAGCACGTGTGGTAGAATATGCATTCAAAATCTGCACGATTCTTCTATTGTTTATCGAAAATTTGTATTTCTAGCGGTTCAGGTGCGCTAGAGTTTATTTTTAGTTATTAAATTAGTCTTTTGAGAGATTCTTATGTGCTAAGAGGTTTAGCTCATGAGTCCATTTTCGAGATGATATTGGTTATTTTAATTTAATTACTTCCTTCTTCTTTTGAATGATTTTTAATAGCAAAAACCATCCTGCACTATTGTTTTCTTTCTTCAATTGAAAGCTCGTGTTCATTCCGTTGTACCAAAATCACTGTTTTATTATCTGAATAACTATAAACGACAATTGTCGGCCAGCATTCAATCACTGAAATAATTAATAATAAAGCTGAGTGTCTATGAGAATTCTAATTGAAACCGGACAGTAGCGCGTTTACTGGATAATTGACAGGCACTCAAATGCCTCACTGTTGCATCTCTCAACTGCAATAGTTTGCTATTTTCATCCTAAATAGTTTATCACATGCAAATTGTTATTCGAAGTAAGTCTGTGTCTGGCTAGCGTTCAGGCGGAGAGAGATGAGCAGCTCCGAATCACGTCTACTCGTAGTGGATCCTGTCCTGGCTTTCCATGTGCTATACCATGCTAGTTACAACGAAACGACATTTGCAGCATAATTGCCGAGCACGATATTGATTATGAATCAGTGATGCCAACATGAAACTAGAATTTGAATTTCGTTTTTTTTAAAAAAGTTGGGAAGCAACAGTAATTGCTGAAGATCTATCAAAATTAGTTATGAGATATTCAGCAATTGCTGATTACTAAATGGAATCCATTTTCAACCAATTATAGAGTCATAAATACTTTCAATTTCTGAAACTTCTCATCTTACTGCGCTTAGTTATCTGCGAAAGAGGATTTCAGAAAGTTTGTATTTAAACATGTAAAGCCCTCCCCACCAAAATTTCCATCACTTATCACTTCCGTTCATGCAGCCAGCTCCGTTTGCACGGCATTGTCCTGTATTCGACACAGAGAGTCATCATAACTGAAACTCTCGTCTTTTTCGAATTGATTTATGCCTCTTTGGGATCTGTGTACGTAAATGTATATAATTCGTTACAATGTTGTCCAGAAGCTTGTTACCCGAATTTCACACACTGAAATATGGCGTGCGTAATTAATTTCACGATTAAGGCATTAAATCAATTCCATTTTGGCAAGCTTGTAGGACTCAATGCAACTGGGGTAGAAAAATATTGATACCCGTTTATGAACATGTACATAAACGGGTATCAATATTTAGGAAAGATTTGAAAGTTTGGTAGAGTTCAAATTAATCTTGGAGAATCTTACAATTTTTTACGATCATTTGTTTCAATCGTACACCATGAAGATGAAACTAGGTCTAAGAACATTTCATGATGAAAAATTTTCATAAAAATTAAAAAAAATGAAATTAACTCAATAATCAAATTATAAAGTCCATTCCAATGATTCTACCAATTATTTATTATTTTATGCAATTCACATAAAATGCCACTTTAAATGCTTATACATTTTACTAGGTAAAATAGACAGCAAAAAATTTATTGAAATTCACCAAATCAATAAACAGTTTCAAGAAAAAACTTATAAGTAAATCTAAAATGTAAAAATGGCGCTATGTATGATGACCGATGGCATTTAAATGGCGGGAAAGGTTTGAAATGTAGTTAAAGCGATGCTGTCATAATTTTTTTTCTGTAAGCTTCATAGTTTTTGCAAGTATTTTTCCTTGTATCTTACATCAAATACTTAAATTTTACTTTTGTGAAAAACACACTTGACAAGAAAAAAATTATTTATTTGCGCCACATTACTTTTAGCACATAAATGCTCCGTTGAGGAGAATCCTATCAATTTTAATCTGCCCACAGTTTTACTACTACATGAGGATAGCTCGATTCAACTGTTTCCTGCAATATCTGTAGTAGGCGTTATATGCATTTTTTTGAATATAGTTTGGTATGAAGTTCGGGTATTAAGGATTGTCTTATTTCAATAAAAGTCTAGTGAAATAAATTAAGGAAATAAAAAATACCAGCTTGTCTATAATCATCGCTGACGAAGATCAATTATAAATTACATTCATTCCTTCAATCGCTCTCTCTGTCTTCTTTGCAGGCGACTTCAAGGTGCTCAAGGCTTTTGAATTTTTCTGCTATTGTCTGCGGCTACAAGATGATATTTGTATTCTGAGTGACTGATGTATTGAAAATTCCTTTACTCTATCTAAATGTCATCTAAATGCATAAAATATTCCGAATAATATTTTCCTGTTCTCTAAAAAAACTTTTCTTTCAGTTGTGAAGTTTTTCCAAGTCCTTGATATGTTTGCCCCGGATTTGATTCAGATGCCCAATCAGATCTGGCTTCATTGAAAGCTTCTATCTATACCTAAGTTTGAAATAGGGACCCCACATGCAAGGAGTTGGTGTTCTACCCACTCTACATAAGGTTTGTTACTCGTTCAGATAAGTCTTCGTCAATGTTGTCTCTACACTGTGCGTGGACTGAGGTTAACATTACCTCACCATTAGTGCGTGATCTCAAGAGACACAACAAGTTTCAGTTTGGTCGTCCTCTATTAATGTCTCTAAATTAATATATGCAGCAGTAAAGTTCTATGGAAATATATAAAGATAGATAAAGATAAAGATAGTAATAGAAAAATTCGAGATACATATACCATTCTATATGAAATACATGTTGTAAGTGGTGAATCAAATGACCGAAAGATAGCCGGCGAAAATAAAAGAAGATATGAATATAATTTCTGCTAACGATTCAAGCACTACCAACAGAACATTTGCTTATGATGGTTTCTTGCGCCTCGAAATCCCGGAAGACATGCTCTTGGTGGGTTATACCGATGATGTAGCTGATGTTATCACATCTAAAAATCCTCACTTAGCTCAGCTCAAACTCAAGTACTGAGAATGGTTGAAGGCTGGATGGAAAGCCATGGTCTCCAGCCGGCGATCGCAGAAACTGAGATTGTCATTCTGATGAAGAGGAGGATACCAACCATTATACCTATGATGGTTGGCTTCGAAATACTTGATTCCAAGCTGGCTTATGGAAAACAAATCCGAAAAGTATGCGATAGGGCGCTACTGGCTGTTATCTCGTTTGGAACGCTCATGGCAAACGTCCGCGGTCCTAGTGTGAGTAAATGTGAACTTCTTTTGACGATAACTCTCTTAATGCTGCTGTATGGTGCGGCAATATGGGCCATTGTGTTAAGGTTTGAAAAGTAGTGAGCTAGGATGGAGAGCGTCCAGCGTAGGGGAGCGCTGCGATTGCAAGCAGCAACAGAACAGGTGAGGAAGCACCGTGTTAGTGCTAGCGGGAGTAATCCCATTTGCTCTATTGGCGAGCGAACGCATGGAGCTGTATTTCAAGAGAGCAGAAGTGGGAAGAGAAATATTAGCTACTGAAGAACGAATGCGAACGTTTGAGCTTTGGGAAGAGCACTGTGCTATGAACTCGAAGGGGAACGGCTTAAAACTTTGGCTGAATCGCGAACACGGTGAGATTATTTTCTACCAGTGCCAGTTCCTATCGGGCACGGCTACTTCAGGAAATACCTTCACTGAATGGGGAAAGTCAAGATGGAGTTCTGTTTGTATTGTGCTAAGAAAACTGATGACGATTAGCAAAGCTTTTCCCATTGCGCCCGCTTCAGAAGGAAGCGACACATGCTTTTCTCTGCAATTGGCCCTGTGACGCCGAAGTCAATCGTGGAGATGATGCTACAGTCAGATGACACCTGGTCAGCTGTGCCAACATATAGATAGGTGGTATAGGCTCCTGAAAGCCTGACAGAACGAAAGCGAACCGGTGGGATCCCTGGTAGATGCTAGTAAAAAGGCCGAGCTGAATTAATGCGAAAGCGGTTCCAGCTCGGATATCCGTGATCAGCGAGTTTTTTTTTTAGTGAGTATGAATCTCACATAATCCGGTATCGTTTACATGATACCCATTGAAGGTTTTTGACACTCACTTCCAAAAAAAAAGCACAAAAAAGCCAACAGAAGATCAGATATGGCAACTATTTTGAATCAAAGATTCATTAATATCGTGGCAATCACACCGAAATCTACTCTTTCCAATAGTCTCTGGTGGTGTCACATTTCAAGGTAACCAATTGATTTAAGTACAATCATTGCCAATGCAATAGCCAGAGCTATTGACGAGTTGCAAACTCATAAGTCGAATAGGAGGAGTAACATTTAACATGTGAAGATATAAGCCTACCGTATCTATTTCTGATGGCTGAAGTCTGATCTTAGCCACCACGTGGTAGCTGCTGGCAGCCAATATTTTATGAAAGAAAGGTTAGCCAGTATAATTAGGAAAGTACTTTCCAAGTAAGGTTAGCGCAAGACCGATATCCTATCCCGTAAATTCTTTCCGAAGCTCTCATCACAAACTCAACAAAAAGCATCAGAACCAGATTAGCACCACAACGACGACCACAAAAACGAAAACTGCTAAACGATTTCACGCCAAGATCAGCAGACCTTGCAAAATGTAAACATTGTTTTTATGCAGATTTATCACTATTAGATAGAAAAGGCCTTTGTGATGAAAAATCCAAGTGAAAATTTTCAACGAAAATAAGTTTATCATAAGATTAGAAATACAAAGTGAAAAGTCCATTAGGAAGTCGTGACCTGCAGACCAGCGTTTCGTGGATTTTTACATCAGCCTTCAATCTTCGGCTTTTCCATACCTTTTTATGTCCTCGATTTTGGAATAGTGGTTCTTGCTGGTACTCCGCAATGGCATTTAATTTTCTTTCCGAATATTGTCGTGAAGACTTTATAGGACGTACAAAGTAGTAATATGCCTCTATAGTTTTTGCACAGTAGTTTGGCTCCTTTTTGTCGATAGGGCGTACAATGAATATGGGCCACTCCTGCGGTATTCGCTTTTGATCTAAGAAGAACTGGATGATTTTGTTGTTGGCTTTCGTGGAGCAGCTTCCACCGCGTTCGGTTAATTCAGCCGAAATTTTTTCAATTTCGCTCTATTATTCTACTGTTTTCTTATGGCAAACTCGGCTTCTTCCAGCGTCGGGGCAGCGGCATCTAATTTCAGTCGGTTCAGTTAATATTCAGCGATGTGCAAGATTAAGGAATTCTGTAAAATACCCAGCCCAAATTTTCTAAATCTTGCCATCTTCGGCGATTACATTGCCAATTTTATCCTTATCTTCAACATTTCACTACCTTTTAAGCTTGTCTAGTTTTATTACCTGCTTAGCTTTCGCCAATACTTTTCAATTGTTTACCATCATATCTTCGTTTCTTGCATCAAATGATCTTATTCGCTACTTGTCGGAGGTTTTCATATTCTTCACTTTTCGTCCGAGTGTTTTGGTGGACGAACTATTAATACGCCTGATTTTTCTTTTATACTGCATTCTGGCATTTTTTGTCAAACTAGTTTTCCACCGTGCTTCATACCTGTAGGACAGAGAGAGAAAAACACGTGCGAAAAGATAAAGGTGTAAAGTAATAAAAAATATTGTAGTACTAAAGCATGGAATGGAAGAAAAGAATTATAGTAGATTCAACTTAACACCAAACGTTTTGTTCTGAAATGGATTTGAATGCTGTCCTCCTTTTTGATAAAAAAGCTCAGTTTTGTTAAAAAAACAAACAGGGTGGCATCAATTTGGTTGCCTTCTGGTGATGCCCATTTTCTTTTCTGCATTTTCAATGCATTTTTTTCTTCAATGCATTTTTTTACTACTGACTTGGCCGTTATTTGAAGGCAATGAGTCGAATAATCTTTGCGCGTGGCTATAGAATGTGTCCTTTGTTTCCTCCTCATTTTTGTTGTCAAGGTGTAAACTTTTACCAGTCATACTTTAAAAAATTCAGATTTGATGCTTTGGCTTTACATAGAAGAGATGGTCTACACTAAGCAATATATCAGGCATATGTTAATGAAGAAGTTACAAAGTAGGGGGCCTAGTTGAATGCCTTTTAGTAGTCCAAACATTGCAAGTGGTCTTTGAACTTGACGGGTTGAGCTCGGTCCCATAAATAATACAAGAACCCATTAGAATGGGACCCACATATACCAATTAGGAAATTTTTGTACCTGAGTTTGCTTGTTGTTATTCCCAAACTCCATAAAGACCACATCAGTTTGCTTTTCTTGTCTATTTCACAGAAAACATCATAAACTAGAATCAGTAGATTGGTAGCAGTCGATTTGCCCCTACGAAATCCTAGTTGTAGCTCATTAGCAACAGAGTTGATATTAGCAGTAAGTTTGTCGCAAAATTGAGGGATAACAAAAAACATTGATATCTCAATAAGTAACCACTAATTCTGAAAATGAATATAGGGTATGGCGATTACCAGAAGTCGGGAAAACACCAAAGGACAGATATTAATGGAAATTTATGTGCAAATTAGTGTCTTGTATTTTGCTGGTGTTCATTTCGTATAATTCGTTGATAAGAGGCATTGCGTAAAGAAACGATCAGCGAAATGGTTATATCTGACTAGTTAACAGAAAAAAAACCGTGTTGCTTTTGAACATAGGACAAGAATAATCTGTGGTTTTACATTTTCAACTAACGAAACAAATCATTTTGATAATTTTTCAATTCATATCGCTTTTTCAAAATTGCATATTGTGATGCCGCGGCTCGATATCTGATTCATAAAAAAAAGATCCCTTGAGCTTTACCACGGTTTGTGAATAAAATCTGTAACACTCTGATTATGGAATGCTCATACGGCATATCTATATGCAATATCACTTTGTAATTGAACTTAACTAAACTGAACGAACTAATTAACAGATTGAAATAGCTGAATCACTTCAACAAATAATGATTTTTTATTTATTTTAATCCCTCCGAAGTAATACATTAAATGTTTAATTAAAATGTTATGAAGATGTCTATTTTTTTACATTTCATATCTGATAGTTTATATCATTTTTAATGCATAGTATCAATATGTACTGATAATTTCAAAAAATCAAACAAACAGTCTTTCAATTACACTCCTTCAACAATGATTCTATAATATATCCGCTTTTGAAAAATAAAAACATTGAAATATTTCAAGAGTCACTTAATATTCAACATAAATTCAATTATTTTTAGAACATTCATGACTATATGCATAAATAAGCCAGAAGGTCGAATCGTGTAACGGCTGAGTGTTAGAAGCAATCGATGATACTATCAATAATTTTTCACCCTTAATTATCCTGACAGCAATTTCAACACAGCAACGTGGCGAACGTGTAGTAGAGTGTTTCGCATAGAGAACACTACACTGCGTAGAATGTTGAATTTGATAAATGCTTTGGGAGTAATTGACTATGATCAAAATCTGTAAACACTCACCCGTGATCCGGGGCATTTGCTATTGAAAATTGTTCGGGCGAAATTTGATTAATTACAAAGCAATCAGCTCGAGACATCGACACCGACAATAAAAAATTAAACGGATAGCCGAAGTGCTGCCAAGAAATTTTGTAGGCTCGATTGGACTTTGGGTGAGATGTCGCACCCTCATTTGTTTTAACTGGTAGAGGTCGTGACGGTGGTATCTGTAAAACTTTAAACTAGGCTTGTTATGAAATATAGTATGATATGCTATGATTAATGTATTTGTGCATGAATCTGGTAGCACATCAAAAATTAGCTTTTCATCAAAAGATTTAGCCGTCTAATGGTGACTTTCACATAGTCTTAGTAACGAAAATAATGGCAAATTTTAATTACTTGCGTAGCTTTTTTCGTGCTGGTTTCCTCTCGTTTTATGAAACTATTTTGCTCATTATGAATTTAGAAGTGTTCAATAAAAATTCATATCACTATTGACTTATTTGATTAAATTTGTGAGAGAATGGCGGCCAATCGAACACATAAATAATTTTTTAATTTTGTAGCTTCCTTTTGTAGCTTTTTAGGCGTTATTATTATTTGAAAAAAATCTTACAAATGCCTCTATCCTCCGTGGAGCATCAATCAATTTGTCAAAAGCAACAGAATAAATATCTTTTTTAAAGTAAAGTAACCATTAGGTCATCGACTTAAACTGAATTATATACAATTTATTTTGTTTATTCTACTGGACTACATAAATTTTCAAAAGCACTAGCTTGTACTTTCTATATTTACTTTAAAGACAGAATTGATTTTTACTTATGTTTGGATTTCGTTCTAAATCCCTCACGCGTTAACATCTCTTTCAAAGTTCAGCTCAACAAACTAACTCTGAACAAATTTCAAGGAAAGAAAAGTATATAAGCAGGATCTGAATTTGTATTCGAATTGAACCATCACAAAGCATTTTTCAAAATCAATCTATTTTCTTTCAACACGACTTACCACTAAAATACCAAATATTTCTTCGTGTAAAAAAATATTTAGTATCGAACAGGTACAATGCAAGATGTATGGATCTTAAGCAGTGCATAAACAAATTGGGACCATCGATTATCCATTCGAATGTGTCAGACAGAATGAAATGAGCCAGTCTGTATGTACAGGTGGCCTTACGATATCATTTATGATCAGTAAATCACTCTCCTCTTACAAAAATAAGATATATTTTTTTTCGTGAAATCTGTGTGAATTAGTGAAGTTTCATTTTACGATGGAATCAGAACAGATTCTTTCTGGCGTTACGTTTGAAGACAAATAATAACACTTCACTGATGTATTCGAATCTATTCTTGGATTATGTGGCGCGTCCACATTAACATTATGACGAGAGCAACCTGGCTGATACACTATAGATATGGTGTGGTGGCGAAGGTAGTGGACAAGTAATTTGCAACACGGGCATTATATTTAGTACCAGTGATCTCATTCTTGAGTAAAGTTGCGATAGAGATATCAGCAGACGTCTTGGTTTGTGCAAGAGTCTTTGCACCGCACATCGAAATCGCGAAGGAGATGTGTGAAAGTTGGATACGAAGATGTTCGCGAAGGTAGATCTCACCTGAAATTCTTTGGCTCGATGCCAGTCTATTTGATGAGTAAGCATTCTCAGGGGTGTGTTGATACATTTTTGGGAAATATCGGAACGGCTTATTTTATTGTGTACAATATTTGAAAAGCAGTCATTGAAAATATATTATGATGTGTTCAGAAAATCTGTGGCCAAATATAGGTGATTTTGTTTGAAGGTCATTGCCTATCCGTTTTTTCGAGACACGTTTTGAACGATTTAAATGCCTTCTCTAAAAACACAGCTCAGTATTCATAAACTTACTATATTGGATCTAATGCCCAGAAATTTTATTTGAAAATTCAGGACGAAAGCTAATGCCATTTTTCCGATGATTAAAATATGAAGTATTTCAATGCTTATTAGTAAATCAAAGGAACCTTGACATTTGTCGTGTTCCGTTTTTACTACTTCCAATTATTCCACTAGTACTTCCAAGTACTTGGGAACATATCAAAAATTCTAACCTGTCAAATTATATTCAGTTTTCAAAAAAACACAATTGATAGAAAATATAAAAGCAACTAATACAAAATTGCCTCTTTTAACTTTCTACACATATGAGGGCTATTTCTAATTTCCTAACTACCAAAAAATTCAACATAGCCATGAAAAAACCAAAGCGACCTATTGACAAGTAAATAGACACCTCACGGCAAAAAAGGCGTAACTACTCATGAACTACTCGGGAGCGAGAGCGCGAGTAGTTGGAAATAGCCAGAAGTACTTCTAAGTACTAAATAGTAATAATGAAACACGGGCATTAATTGATAATATTTAGATCAAGTTTGCTTTTTGTTCTTGCTAAGAATTCAGAATTTAGGGAAGAAATCTATCACTGACACTGAAGACTAATAAGGCCATCGTCTGGCACAGAAAGAGCTTGAAGCTTTCGAGAAACATCAGCCGTATAGATTTAATAGACTGAAGGATTTTTTTTGGCTGTCAATAGTAGAGTGTGGGTTTCTTCGTCGAAGTTGAGTCAGTTATAATACCAAGATAGATGAACTTCTTCGAAACTCCTTTCATATGTGCTTGTCTTTTTTTAAGTCTTATTTTTTTGCTCTTATGGACGTGATCTTGGCCTAGTATTTTGGTTGTCCAAGTGCTGCCAACATATGGACTGTTCTATAAGTAATGAGAATAACAAAGAAAACGTCTGATTTTCGGTAAAATGTCTTACACAAGCGGTTTCACAGCGACTGCGACTGAGCCGCTTACCGAAATTTCCTCGTTTTACAAGAGTAATTTGCAGAGAAGCGTATGCTTATACGATCTTAAATAACTTCGATCACTTTGCACGAATGGTACACATCATAATCCATGGGTACACATACCAGTATGTTCAAGTCGCTGTAAATGATGACTGATGTTGACTATTGCAGTCGCTGGCGGCTGAAAATGGCTCATGTAAACAACCTAAAAATGGCTCATCTAAACGGCCATCTCAGCATCTTTCACCACTTCTTTCCATCATTTCTTTTTCTCTTTCTAAATCGTTCTGTTTCATCTTAATTTTGAATCATTTTATTTTCTCTCTATATTTTATGATGGTTTTTTCTATCTGTTGAATAAATAAGTAAGTGTTTACGAAAAGCCTACTTTAAGACTTAGTAGAGTAGTGGAGAATGGCTTGAAGATTATATTAAACTAATTGATACCACTGTGATTGCTGAACTCGGAAGTGAGTCGTTTCTTGTACATGGGAAAAATCAGTTTTAAATACAAGCTATTAGGTATGATTTTGCTGCTTCATATCTTTGCAACCAGCTGATATACCCTTTGACGTAGTTTTTCATATAATGAACTTCATTAATTCCCAGCGAATAGCAAATTTTGGACCCTTTTGATTCCACAGGTGGTTCCCTCGATGGTTAGCGATAGAAGATTTTGTCTGTCATCTGCTAACAGATTCTCCAAATGATCATCTTTTTCAGTCAACAGAACTGAACACATCATCCAAATATTTGTCTTTTCGGCGGTAGCGTTCAAAATTCACTTCTCAGTTAATTGAACATTTTTTATTATTTTGTGAGAAACTAGCCCACGTTGGAGGCAATATTTTCCTTTGAGATTTATGGATAGAATAACAGTTTTTTTTTTGTTCTAAAGGCAAATACCTTTTGACATTAATCTGTTTATAAACAATAAGCTATAAATTTTTCTTTTCGAAGAGATTGTTATTGTCATTTGAAAAATCGTTTTAAAGAAGCTGAAGTTAATGAAATTGAAAAAAATATAACTTTCTCATGGTTTGTACTAGAATTTCTTTTTCGCAATACTTTCATATTCAAACAAAGCTAAGTTCACTTTTATTAGCATGGGAAAAAAATTTAAAAAACAAATAAGTTTTCCTCACACTTAGAATACTTTTAAAATCACTCACTGATTCTATATATTAGATGTACCGGTTAAAAATTGCGTATTTTTTCAATATTTAATGTTTTATTGTGAAAAATTGGTTACAATTCAATTATCAAAGTATTGGCCATCGCTAGCCCATATTTTTTCCCATCTCTCTGGCAATTGACGGATACCATCTCGAAAAAATTCGGTCTGTTTGGCCCCAATCTATAAATCGATCCAATTCTCAACTTGGCCGTGATTACGGAGGTACCGGTCAGCCAGTTCATGAGCCATCGATTGGAACAAATGATAATCGGAAGGAACAATGTCTGGACTATACGGCGGGTGGAGTAAGACTTCCCATTTCAACGTTTCTAGGTATGTTTTGACCACTTGTGCAACATGTGGCCGAGCATTGTCATGTTGCAATATAGCTTTTTCGTGTTTTTCAGCGTATTGCGGCCGTTTGCGCCTATGATTGTTTCGTTCGGTTGCAGCAGCTCATAGTATACCACACCAAGCTAGTCCTACCAAATACACAGCATGACCTTCTCACTCTGAATATTCGGCCTGGCCGTCGATGATGAGGCATGACCATACGTTGGCTGACGTTTTAGATTATCCTAATGGATCCATTTTTCATCACCAGTTACAATTCAGTGCAAAAAAGCCCTTTCTTCTTTGCCGTTGAAGCAGTTGTTCGCACGTGAAAAACGGCGCTCGACGTCTCTTGGCCTCAATTCTTATGGTACCCAATTGCCTACCTTTCTGATCATTTCCATTGCTTTCAATCGATTGGAAATGGTTTGCTGAGTGACTCCAAATACTTTCGCAAGTTAGCCTGCGTTTGTGACGAATCTTCGCTGAGTAATGTCTCCAATTCTTGATCTTCAAATTTTTTTGGCTGGCCGAAGTGCTCCTTGTCTTGGATGTCAAAATCACCATCACGGAACCGCTTGAACCAATTCTGACACGTTCTCACCTCTATTTTAAAGTTCGGATATGCTTCGACGAGCAATTCACGCGCTTAGGATGCATTTTTCTTCAAGTTAAACCAGAAAATTTAAACTTCCCGCAAATGTTTCGATGGCTCAAAAGTTGAAATTTTAGTTGCCAGGCTAGCTCTGTGTGTTTTCACTAAAACTTATAAACCAGCCTGAAATAATTACACAAAGGTATGAAGTTTCTGACGTGACAACTGTCATTATCAAATTTTATGTCAAAGTAATAGATATGAAGCTGTCTGCAAATACGCAATTTTTAACCGGTACACCAATATTTATTTATTTATTTATTTACTATCCATTGCACTACAGATATAAACCAATCAAAACGTTAGCAAAGAAAATGAAATCTAATGTAAAATAAGAAATTTAAGTAAAAGAAAGTGGGAAAAAATTGAGTATCTTTAAAACTGACGACAAAAATTCGAATTATGGTAGGATGGAATTCAAAATAACATCAGAAGCAAAGGTGACATACATTACAATTTTTTAAGATTTTTTTTTTTTATTTTGATTTCAAAATGAATAGTAGTTATTGAATTGAAGTTACTTGAGCAAAGAGTATTGCGGGTTCTTTGTTGGTAAGATAAAATTCTTCTCTCCATGAATTCAATTACATTGATTATTGGAATTGAATTTACTTGAAAATTCTTTTTGAATTTAATGCAGGCCCTTGTATAGAGTAGCAAAGTTCTTTCTCTTTTACATTTTTTAGAGTGCATGCATTTATGGGTCTTGTATTGTTTTTTTCTTTTCAAATCGAATCGTGAAAAATGGTTCAATGAGCAAATACAGATGAGATCTTCCTAGTGCTCATATGTCAGTCAAGTCAATTTTAAATGTGGCGTGATGCTAAGATGCGCTCCAAAAACCTGACGTTGAGTAAATGTTCTAAACTAAACCTTTTAAATTGAAATCACAATAGCTACTTCTTCATTGGTGTAATTAGATGAAATTTTCTTAGAACTATGAAGAAATTGTGAAACGGAACAAAAATTTAAGCAAAATTCAAACAATTTTAACATTCAACGAGCTCAACCAAATCATACTAGTATCGTCAGGTATCGATGAATTAATCATAGCCCTGCAAAAAAAATATTTCTCCTCACTAACACAGAAATGAGTGCTTATGAACGAAAATATTCCATTTTCATGTTATTACTGGGCATGATGAATAATCTTCCTTAAAAATTTTTCCATTGGCCATAATTTAAAGAATTTCGTATGCATTATTTGCATTAAGGCTGCTGAACAGCACTCTGCCTAGATTGAAAGAGTCTATCTGTGTATAGAAGTGTGGAAAATCTTTGAATACGGTGTGGAAAGTGGTGTCAGCTTTAAGTCCGTAATATCTGAAATAAATTGGATGCAACGACCTAACCGATTCCCAAAGTAGAAGACCTTGCCAACGAAATCCACAAATCATTCTTTGCGGCTGCATCAATTAAATGCATTCACCCGCTACTGGTGGGTAGGTGATTTACAAGCGATGAAAAATGTTGAACATTGCAAAAATTGTATTTTTTTAAGATTGTGTGCATTATATTTATGCACATCAGGAGGCATTGAATGGGGAATTTAAGTTTTTGTTTGCTTTGGTGACTGAGTCGTAAAAAAGTGAAGCAAAAGAATGTTCTGGGCCAAAATATATCTATATTTTTACAATTCAATAGCATTAGCTCGCATATTTGAAAATGTTTTGAATGCACTTCATATATTTTAACATTATTGCTATGCAAACGCTTTGAATTAAAGTAAAAGATTGTACTTCAAAAATATATAAATGCACATTAAGAGCTGTGAAAAATTTTTAGTTGATTGATATTAAATGGAAATAACTGTAAATTTGCTTTTCCGACATTTATGTCGCATTTTCGATGATGGTATTAATATGGGCTTCAACCATACTTTTTCAAATGATACGCATTTCGCTTAAAGTTGGTCTTACTAATTTCTGCAACCTACTCCTATATCTGGCGTGTATTTATAAATATTTATGATAAAATATATTCTGCGCCGGCTTCAACAATTTTTCCCCTTTGTTTGATGAATAAATTCCAGATGAAAGAAACCGGCAGAGAACACATGTTCAACGATTCCAGCCAGGGTTACCTAATATTGAAGAATTTTGGATCAGATTGTGACGAAGTTGCATGACAGTTCATGTGAGCTGTATGGCTTTCATGAAATTACGCCGCTTCGGGTATCGGAATGTCTCTTTCTCATCTAGAAGTTTTTTGTGTTTAGTGTTTGTGGATGACAAAATATTGTACACTACAATTTATTTAAAAAATAATCAAAGAGCAAGTTATTGATGTATTTGAATGATTATTATGACTGATGTAAAATTGGCAAGATGAATTCGACAAGATTTTTTACTTGAACCTGAAAATTATGTTCCACCATATTAATAAAATATATTTCGTATTTACTGCGGTAGCTAATGCCAAGTTGCAAGTTTTACTATGAATATCCAGATTTTATTTTGATCACTACTTTTAAAACGGTTGAATCTAGCAAAATCACGTAGCAAAAATACAAATTTGAATGTTTCAATAAGCTTTAATATGTTTTAGAGTTGTTTCATTATATTTTTCTTAAATGTCAAATGACAAATACCTGAAAATTTACAATTCAGGTATTTGTGATTGAACATTTCAGGAAGTGTAATAAAATCTGATGTTTTTCTATTATTTACTTTGTAAGATTATAGAAACCAATTGTTTGGTGCAAATAATGATAGATAAGGTATTTTTATAAATGCCTGCTTTGAATTTGTTTTATAAAATATGTTACAAATGATAAACATTATTAATTTAATACTTCAATTATTTATTATTAATGTGAATCAAAGCTGCGTTGAACAAGAAAAATCAGGCATATCAATAGTTCCTTGAAAAAAACACCAGGACGAAGAGAGAAAAATATGAAAACCTCCGACGAGTAGCAAATAAGATCATTAGATGTAAGAAACGAAAATATTATGACGAGCAATTAAAAAGCATATACGAAAATTTGGCGAGCAATAAAACTAGGTAGTGAAATGTTTAAGACGCGGATACCAGGCCAAGACGACACTCTGTAAAGACGAAATCAGCAATATCATCGCCGAAGATAGCCAGATTAAGGAGAGGTGGGCCTGCTATTTCAAAGAACTCCTTAATCGTACACAGGGCTCAATAACATCAGAGCCGATAGACGTCTCTGCCAAAGTCCCGATCGCACCTCCAACGCTGGAAGAAATCAATTCTGCCATGAAAAGCCAGAAAAACAATAAAGCGCCGAGCATTGACGAGATTCCGGTTGAGCTAATCAAGTACGGTGGAAGCTGTCCTATAAAAGACATCCACAAATTGATTCAGCACATCTGGGGTCAAGAAAAAATACCGCAGGAGTGGTGCGAATCCATCATATGCTCTATCCACAAAAAAGGAGACAAACTTCGGTGCGAAAACTACAGAGGCATATCGCTAATTTGTAAGCCTTATAAGATACTGACGAAAATATTAAAAAATAAAATAAATGTATACGCTGAAAATGTCTTTGGGGAGTACCAAGAAGGCTTTAGGTCTGGTAGATCAACTACGGATCAACTCTTCACAGTCAAACAAGTTCTTGAAAAATGCTGGGAATTTAACATCGACGTCCACCAGTTTTTTGTGGATTTTAAACAAGCATATAACAGTATTGACCGAAACATACTGTACAAAATAATGCTATACTTCGGCATCCCGGCAAAACTAGTCAGGCTGACCAAAATGACGATGACGTCGACAGCATCACAAGTCAGCATCAACAACAGTCTGACTGACGCCTTTGACACAAATGTCGGACCAAAGCAAGACGATAGGTTGGCCCCTCTGCTGTTCAACCTAGCACTTGAGTGCGTGATAAGGAAGATTCCTGTCTACACAGAGGGTACGCTTCTGTATAAGTCGAACCAATTAGTGGCCTACGTGGATGACACTAACATCTTGTCACGTTCCTTCACATCCGTCAAACAACTCCTGTGGAAACTTGACCAGGAAGCCAAAGAAGTAGGCCTGAAGATCAATCGGACGACAACAAAAATCATGACGCAAACAAGAAAGTAGACCTCCATTAGATGAAATATAATTCTGGACGAATATAATTTAGAGAATGTGGACAAATTTATATACTTGGGCTCGAAATTGACAACGAAACGCAGTGAAACTGATGAAATTAAACGGAGAATACAGCTCGCTAATCAAATTTTCCTTTCCTCCTTTCTGGCCCTACTGAAGACCAGCTGCATACACAGGAAGACGATGCTCTAAGTATACAAACCAATAATCAGACCTGTTTTGTGCTACGGATATGAAACTTGGACCCCTACCCAAGCATCCGCAAATATGCTGAACGCCTTCGAAAGACGGGTCCTCAGGCGTATAATTGGAGCTTAACAAGAGTGCGGCCAATGGCGTATAAGGTACAACCACGAGTTGTACGAGTTTTCTGATGAGCCAAAGGTTGCTACAATAATCAAACTGCGGAAGCTGCAATGGGCTAATCACGTGCAGCGAATGGACGAGCATCGAGTGCCTAAGAAGGTATTCGACGGAAGGGCCGAGAGTCGAAGACCAGTGGGAAAGCCCAGAAAACGCTGGTCTGACTCTGTCGACGAAGACTGCGAATAGCTGCTAGGTTTTCGAAATTGGAGGACGCGGTCATTGGACCGAGACAACTGGAGGCGTCACCTGCGAGAAGCCAAGGCCCGAGAGGGGCTGTAGTGCTACAACGACGACGACGACGAATCAAAGCTACAGGAGCATGACAAATCCCCAAATATGATGGCCATTTACATTGACTAGCTGCCTCATTTAATTTTCTCCATTTTTTTTCCCCAAGCAACTTGCATATTAAAATACCAACCCATTGGAAATAGCTGTACATATTTGTTTTTAAATTCGAACTTGATTATTTCATAAAAAACTAACAGCTAATTCAATTGATTCGTCTAAATTAAACCGCAAACTTGACCAAAGTATAGAATGCTCGTACATATATGAAAACGATTCGTGAATTCTTGAGCTGTATAATGATGAAATAGGTGGTTAACAATAAGTTGAATTATTTCGGAGTGTGCTTTGACCGGAACAATGAAAATGAGCTGTGGAATTGTGAAAATTGTGAAAAAAATTGAATTGAATGAATGAAAATTAAATTAAATTAAATTAATTAAAGTAAAGGAATTCCGCGGCAACCTTTTGTCAGGTCTAGGGGATGGAGCTGGTAGAGATCTTCATTCACATATTTCCAATCAATGTGAATACGAGTGTGGAATGATTAGTGCTACGACTCACTTTGCCCTTGATTTCAATCAGGCACTTTATCAGAGCTACGTAAACTCAAAGTTTGGTATGCTGTCTCCCGTCTGAACGTAGATTCGAGCCAGAACTCCACATACAAGAAGCCATTGTTTTACTCATGCTCTATTATAAGTAAATTAATCAAATCAAAATACATAATTGAAAGAATTGTATTTCACAATTGTGTTTTATAAGGTGTTTTTATATCAACAATTGTTTTGAACTATATCTTTTCAGAGAAATTTCAAACGAGCTAACAAAAAGAAGTCAAGGCTTTTAAGTAGCTGTCACTTTTTGGCGAAGCTCACAGCTGCTGCTAATGTTTAAGCTAAAGCACCAGATCATTGTTTTTTAGTTTCTTGTGTATTACCAAGTAAATTAAGTATACAGTTAGGGTTTATCCCGGGAAGTCCAAAGTCTAAATGAACGTGTGATTATTGAATTTGAAGAATTTTTAGAATTTGTGTCACCTGACATGTTACCTCTTCTACTTGATTTCATACTTGAAATTCTAGAATCTTTTACCCAAAACATTTTCCAAAAAGCTAAGATTTTTTTTAAAAAGTTATTGTCAATATCTTACAATTATTGGAAGCCAATGATTTTGAAATAAATCAGTCACTAAATGAGCATGCACTTGATGACATATTTCTAAATACGGATTACATTTCCTCCTTTTGAAGAAGTAAACAAGCGCTCATTGCGGGTTTCTTTGTCAACTTTTTGATTCCTTTTAAGAAAACACGTGTCCAATGTGAATTGTTTCGTGACAAGAACGCATTTCGGAAGACCGGTAAAATTCTGGAAAATACTCACAAATTTCTTTACTCTTTACCAAGGTTGCAGTGAGCGATGCATCGTGACTTGTACAAGAAAAACCCAAGGGTCTGCGAAATCTTCTGCTTCTACCCTTTTACATTAAAATACATAAGAACATTGCGAACGCAAATTTAATATTATTAAATGTGCGCAAATTAGTTCAAGGTTACTTTAAAGCTTTTCTAATATATAAACGTCACAAACTTAATTTTCATCCACAAAATGGCTTTTTGATTCCATTTACAACTTGCCAGGGGCGTTTCCGAATTCAGGTCTTTGCCCTCATCTTCAACTTCTTATGACAGATTGTGACGTCAGCAGAGTGGCTGAGCTATTCTAACAGTTTGAAGCAGATCAAGACGATGTGTCCGATATTTATGGCTTTGCTTCGTAACATTGCCTCAAAGCATCATTAGTCCCGCTAAATTTAGCATGGTGCTTCGCAAAATTTTGGGGAAAGCTGGATTCTGGTATGGACCTTGGTACTGGCATGTTGAACAAAATGTCAAAAGTTCCCATCGATTCGAGTGATGCGTTACTTTTTATACGAGGTCAAAGGTCACCAAAAGTGACCTTTCCTAAATATCTCAGTAACGGTCACGTCTACAGAAAAACAATGTAAGACGAATTTGTAGCTTTGAAAATTTCCTAAAAACTTTTTCTTGTAACCATAACCGTTTTTGAGATATATAGACCTAAACAATTGTAACTAACAGTATCGACTTTATCCGATTTTTATTACACCCCCACATCCACGCCCTACCCACCTCTGCAAGCGAACCACCCCGAAATAACCGGTTTTGTAGTTTTTTTTCATACCGTCTTATGCCATGAACGATCGGGACAAGGTCACGTAATTTCAGATGAAAATTGGTTTTGAGACGTGGCATGTCCCTTTGACGTTATGCAGTCATCACAGGATTGGTAAAAAACTGATTATTCGGGGATAGTCTGCAGCGGGTTGAGCTCCTATAATGTCAAGAATGAGCGTTGACAGAATTATGCCATGATATTATCTTGCGTTTTCATACTCCTATCCTGTGCATGATGTCACAGGGCCATGATACGTTACAAAACTTATTTTCACCTGCAATGTTGTTGTCTTTTCCTGCTCCTTTGTGGAATATCCTATACATGATGCAGCAATACACCTTTTCCACCTATCCTGGAGTGTGTTAGATAAGTTTGTTTACATGTTTTTTTATTGGCCTCTTAAATATAGAAAAACAAAATCACAAATATTCCAAGTCGTAATCAGAATCGGATAATACAAACATGCCGTTGAGAAAGTCGATACTGTTAGTTATAAATGTTTAGATCAATATATCTCAAAAACGGTTATGGTTACAAGAAAAAGCTATACAATTTTCTTTATAGGAAATTTTTTAAGCTACAAATCCGTCATACATTGTTTTTCTGAAAACGTGACCGTTACTGAGACATTTAAGAAAGGTCACTTTTGGTGACTTTTAACCCCCTATAAAAAGTAACGCAGGGTCGATGGGAACTTTTGACATTTTGTTCAGCATACCAGCGTCAAGGTTCACACCAAAATTCAGCTTTCCCCTAATTTTTCCGAAATTTCGCCTTTTTTATATCGAATTTCACTGGTCCACATCAAGTCGACGAAAAGTCAAATCAGAACGTTACTTCGTCAACTATACAGGAGAGCAATGACAAGGCGTAGATAATTGAATTCGGAAAGGCTCGGCTTGATCTGACGTCACATTCTGTTATAAAAAGTTGAAGGCGAAGACGACAATTCGGAAAGAAAGGTTTGATAATATTTGGCAATTTTATTATCTTAGCCTTTTGAGGACAATTATCACGATTTTCTAGTGTTCTTCCGAGCAAATCATGAAACCGACTATAATACGTTGCTAACTGTATTTTTAGGGTATTGACGGACCATTCATACTCCACAGGCTGCATGGTTTTCTGTACGTTACTGGAAAACAAAAGGTGGTTGACCAATATGGAAAAAATTATCTCACTCTCATAAGGTTGGTAAATAGATAAGATGCAAAGGAACAGTAATAAATGGGATGACAAGTCTCCGAACTAACATATTTATGGCATTATGAATAAAATAATTTAAATATTCCCGACTTTCATAAGTTATATCCTAACATTTTATGATATGGCGTTAATTAGTCTGCAAGTTTTGACCGTATGAGTGGCATTAATCTTGATTATATTTACAAAATCAAATTAATAATTGATGATTGATTCTGTGAATTCAAATGTGGATGTAATAGTATTGGTGCTGCTAGACGTTCGGGTGGCCGACTGAGATCACAACAATAGAAAATATCGAGAGCCCCATCTCAGAATTTCAAATGGTCAGAAATTGAAATTAACTGCTTACTTTCTGTGACTTAGGTACATCATTCTCTCACAATCAACCACAACGAATCGGTAATTTAGAGCGCTATTTGAAGCTGTACGCACGTAATATCAAAGAGTTTTTGCTTCAGTATGTGATAGTAGAGAGATAAAGGATTAAACACTACACACTTGTCTAGAAGAAAGTTTATTTTTAAAAAAATTGCAAATTAGCCTTGGCCTCACATGACAACAACCCAAAGAAACAAAAGGTGCCGAAATTAGCCGAAAAAATTGAAGCCAATATTTGACGAACGCGCATGATTTGAAATTCACAGATTACGTATGCGTGACTACCAAACTAAGTCATCTGACCTACGAATTGGTTTATAATCTACCATTTTCTATAAATCTGACATTTTGTTCCCAAACTCAAAAAAAGTTTTCCACGGTAAAGTATATCTCGAAGATAAAACATTTTACAAGAAAGAAAAAATCAAATGGTCATAGTCAAACCATATGAAGAATTATTTGACTACTGCAAATATTATGTAGCAAATGGGAATTTTTCAAGGTAAAATTTGTATAGATTCGTCTTGACATCACATGACACGTATTTCGTAATATTAAGTGATATCTGGGGCTGAATTTTGTTCCGTTCGTTGGTGAAAGCTGTATCTTCTGCTACTGAATAAAAGACTCAGATGAATCTGAAAGGAGAACCCTGAATAAATTGTCTACATAATAAAAGCACATTCAAAGATCAATTCACAAAAACGTCATCTTTTGTACGATTTGTAGCTTTGAATTTAAGCTGCCATGCCGTAAAGGTTTTATTTTGCTATAATACTTAATTTTTGTTCGGACTTTGAGATACTTACATGTATTCTTTCATTAGTATAATGTCATAGCCAGCGTTTAAGACCAAAATTCATTCGATCCATTTTAATTTGAGAAAATTTTAATCAAAGAAAATAAACAAGGATAAATTCGTTAGGCGTAATTTTCGTAAAAAACGTTTTGAATTAAAAAAAAGAAGAAACACGAAAGAAAAACAAATTGATCATAGTTGAACATTTCAAATCATTTTCACAACAAAATTTCATCACATTAAATACATCATCACATTTACAATCACATAAAAAATTATTATCTCGTGGTAGTAAAACAACCAACCATTTTGACTTAATCTCACACCATTATGACTTAATGTAAAAAACAGTACGAATAGATTGAAACAGATTATTTCCTGTTAATTTTTTTCTTTTGTGAACATTTAATAGAGTTTTATCATCTATTTTATTGTGTTTGACATTTTCGCGTCATCAGAGTAAAAAAATGCTATTTAATAATATTTAAATGAATAAACATATAATGCAACATCCCTAAAAATTATGCAAAAAATTACTTGATGTTATTATTTCTTAAATGTGCTTTAAATATTAATATATTTGTCAATAGTTCATTTCTAGTATTTCAGCAAAGATATTAAGCTCATCCCACCAAATTACCAGAAATGAAAAAGAACATGCCAAACCTAAAAACATTTACCTCAGACAATTGAAAAGTAAGATATATTAGAGATGGCCAAATCTGGCTGAAATTTTGATATACATTAATATTCCCTCTCTTTGCTCTCTCCTAGTTGAAATCAAAATTTACTACCAGCTTTTGAAAATTATACACTGAAAGAAAAATCTTGGTAAAATCAACAATTTTCTTTAGTTGTTTTTGCGTCAACTACGGGCTATAGTTAAAACAACCATAAAAAAATAGTTGATTACTTTTATGCACCATGACGCGTGGTTGATAAACAACGTCCGTGGTGCAAAAAAAATAAGCAACCACAAACAATGGTATTCCAACAATATACATAGTATGCAGTGTGGAATTATGTTTGTTGAATTTTACATTTGTATGGTAACGCGCACAATGGCTGTGGCCGAATTTGCCGCTGCGGCAGAATTTGCCAAATTTCTAATTTTGCCGCACCGTTAGCGGCGATACCTACCATAGGTTGGCATCACTACTAGGTTGAATTAACTCTGTTAGAATTAGGTTGAATGGTCTAATAGACAAACGATGGCTGATGTGTATTGTGACAAGCCAACCTAATCCTCGTACAACAGGATTTAGCAATACAAAAGACAAAAAAAATGAATGTATTGCCGCAGCCCACTGCGTTTGCCACAGTGGAAAACACTGTCATGTGATTAACTTATGAAGCATCATGCAACGCAATATAAAGGCTTCACAGCATAACATGAATATGAATTATATCGAACAGCAAACCGAACACGATTTTGTCATATAGTATATGAAACTTCTATGATAGAATAGGAGTATGAGTATGAGGAGTATGGAAAATCAACAGTTTTCCTTAGTTGTTTTTGCATCAACTAGGGCTATAGTTAAAACAACCATAAGAAAATTGTTGATTACTTTTATGCACCATGACGCGTGGTTGATAAACAATTTCATTCGGAGCATGAAAAACGTCCAAATGTTGAAACCATTCTACTTTGCGTAGAATAATTCCAAAGACGTTGCTCACTGAATTACGTTTGTTGAAATCAACTATTGCAAAGTAGTTTAAGTACCATAAAAACTGTTGATAATTCGAAACGTTGAAGTTTTGAGTGAATTGATGAATATTTTTCTATTTATCAACTATTTTTCGTGGTTGTGAAACAATTAGAACAGTTGATTTCATGAACGTTGTGATATTTTTTGTATAACCAGAACCAACTACTTTTATATTGTTAAATTAACTATATTAACATAATAAAAATAACTATTTTCCGTAGTTCGTTTAACGATTTTGAATGAATCGTTGCAATACTATTAAAAATAGTTGAACCAACCAAGAGTTTTTCTTTCAGTGTATGTTTTGTTTTCATGATTATGATTTCTTCTTTTTCAGCATTGTACGATGAGAATAGCAATTAGAATAGACCATTATATGAGAATAGCCCACGTTGGGCGCTATAATTTCCTCTAAGCGCTTTGCATTGAATATCAACTTTTTATTTTTAAGAGGCTTACAGCCTTATGATAATTTGATTTGGTAATTATTTTGGCAGTTTTATGAGCTATTTTATGCGTGGCATTAGTATGATTGATCAGAATAATGAGCTGATCAGAAGTGAATGTAAAAGTAAAGTACTTTCTTGTAATATGAACAAAAATGATGATCCTTCCAATCTATGAGTGAAAATGATATTTATTGAAATGTTCTTTCAGTATAGTTTAGCTTGAAAATGATAAAGCACAAACAATCTGAAAAATTATATTTCTGTATCATTCTTTCGCATTGCAAACTATCACTCTCATGACACAACGCGGATTGATGTCATACGAGAAAATTCAATTTCCATTGCGCCGTCGCATTTTCCCCGGCCGCTAGTCAGCTGCTATTTGTTTATATGCCCACGCGAATGCCGCTTTCCATTTTACTCGAGCAACAGTGTGTTGTTACGAATAACTTCGGCTTTCCAATCTTGAATACCATCGGTATCATGGTATGGAGTTGCTCTGGCCACCGCTTTTATTTTCTTCGGGATTGGAGCTGTCGGTCGAGGAATGATTTGCCGCCCTTCGTCCTTTATAACAAATACCTATTGGAAAATTCTGATGCACGTCGTCGGCATATTTCGGACAAGAATTGATTCGTGGTATGATATCAAATTCGCCCACACATTCGTTGCGAATGCGAATCGTAGCCGTCGCCGTTGTCGGTTTGCGGCTACAAGCAATATAGAGAATCTATCCAAGGCGGAAGCAGAAAGTGGAAAATGGAAAAGTGAAATAAGAAAAGCCGCACGACGACGCTGACGAAGACACGAAGACGTCGAATGAAATTTGGTGGTAGAAAAACCATGCCGCAGGGGGACTTAATCAGTTCACACGGACTAGTCGGAGTGTTTGGATGTGCAGGATATTTGTCGTTCGGGAAATTCGCACAGTTAACGGTTGATTATTCTTGCTGAAGTTGAAAAAAATAGTAAACGTTTCGATTTTTCATTTTGTGCTGCTACTATTTAAGTGGTATCGTAAGGTTTACATGCAGTTAACTGCAGTTGATTTGAAAGTCTAATTTTGGAAACTCTTTTATAATTATTTGCGATAGTAATTGCAATAATCACCAGAAAGTTATTGACAATAAAAACATTGGATCACATAAGTTTTTGATTTTATAATTGCTTTCAGTATTATTGCCAAGTCGTTAAAAGTAAAAGTGAAAAAATTTGCGTTTCAAAAATTTCAAGTGTTCGGAAAAATTAGAATTAATTCCCTATTTTTGAAGGATTGGAAAGTAGGAGAAATTATTTTATTGAGTCACTAGTGAATCTAATAATTCTTTTCAAAAGTGTTAAGTTACTAAGTGACAAAAATTCTACCAGAGAAGTTTGATTCACAAGAAGAATTATAAGTGTGTTTTAATTAAGTGCTCTGTGAAAAGGTAATCAATCTGCTGCGAATTCGCATTTACAGTGTTTATTTGTGTATATTGTTCGTTCGAGGCAATCTATCTGCGAACCAGTATAATAGGTAAGTGTGGAAAAAATATTTTTCTATTCTGTATATTCAATTCTAATATGAGCAGTTTATATTAATAAAAGTGAAAAGGTAGCTCAAAATTTATAAATGTACGGAGTCGTAGTTATATTCCATGACAATGTAGGTATAGGTTATTTTAAATATAGTTTATAACCAAATTAATTTCACACAAAATGCTTCTGAGCTCTTTCAAAATGAAAGCTTTTGTGAAGAACGATTAAAGTGATTTCATTATACATGACTGACTAAACCAATTATCGAACCAGCAATTTAAGATAAGAGAAAAATTTAGCCTGGTTAAAACTCATGTGATCTCGGTTGCTCTTGTACAATATCTGAATAAGAGGGAGGTAAAAATTAACTATGAATTATTTTAATCAGTAAGGCGGCCAGCAGAAGAAGTCAGTACTTCTGAAGCCCGGCGATCAGGAAAACTGAGCGCTAGAAAATTGATGTTGTTTTTTGTATCTAACGTAAAGCGCACTCTTGTTGAAACTATGCTGATATTAGTTCTAAATATTACAATTGATTGCGAAAACGATCAATGTTATTTTCAGACATCATAAAAAATTGACAAAGAGTCTGTCTTTCGCCTCTAATACACATCTTATTTCAATCATTGCATTTAACTTTTCCACATCACCAAAAAGCTTCTAAAGATTTCAAACCAATAATTTGTATCATGGCCAAAAATATTTAAGTAAATATGAGCTTTCCACTTTTGTACATTTTTGTCAAATTTTAATTTACTGTTTGGTTTCGCGAAATGCAATCAACAAATGGGCATCACTGCAAAAAGTTTAGTACCTTAAAATTGTACAGGGTTATCCATTTCACGCTTGAAAAAGTAAACTTACAAAAACACACACAACATATTCGGAAAGTGATGTGATTTTTATTTCATTGTCAAGATCGATTCATGCCATTATATGTAAAACACAATATTGTTACAGGACTCAATCCTTTTAAGGTAATTTTCAATGGCTTTCCGACACATTTTGGGCAATATCTTGTCCATGACTTCACGAATGTTGGCTTTCAGTTTGTCTAGAGTTTGGATATTGTTCTCACAAACACGGTCTTCAACGTACCCCCACAAAAGGAAACCCAGAGGCGTTAAATCGCAGGATCTTGGAGGCCAATTCACATCAGCCAATCATAGATTTAGATTTTCGTCCAAAAATAATCGGTTAACATGCGGCTATAGGACTCAGAATGGACGGTGATGGCTCGTCCTTGATCGTTCTCAAAAACATACGGTCCAATCACGCCACCAGACCATAATGCGCACAACACAGCGACATTTTCCGGGTGTAATATTTTGAGAACTTTGTAAGGACGAACAATAAAACTTGTATATAAGGTTCTTCAAAAACTAGTTGCTAATGCAACTGGATTATCCACAATTACCACAGTGAGAACTAAAATTTTCAGTTGATATTGATTAATATTGGAAACGAAAAGCAAGATATAATGAAGAAGAAGCAAATTGTACGGATACTAAGGGGAACATTTTGACTAAATGCCTAAATTTTGGAGTGTTTTTTCTTTTAATCAAGACAGTGGACAATTTAAGACTCTTCCGATTTCCTTAACGAACCTCTAACTCTATTTTTTACAGTTAGTGATATTTCATTTTGCACAAAACAAAGCATTTAAATAAAATCTTTCAAAACCGTACTCTTAACTAACGCGGCAGTTTTATTGCTGAATGATTTCAGCTTAAGTTTTGTAAAATTAGCTGAAACTAAATTTCGAAACACGAGTAAGCTCGGAAAAGTTTTCAATTTCGGCAAATGTAATAAATAGTGAAAAATTGCACAGAATCTCGCAGTTTACTGATGCATCGCAGGATCTTGACGTAAAACGTCAGCTGTTGATCAAACAAATGCATTCTCTATACTGTTTGATATTCGCTACCACAAAAAGTGTAAAATGTTATATATCATCAGTGCAGCAAAAATTCTGATTGCAGTGAAAACAGTCTATAGCATTTTCAAGATTAAATGAAACCTTTTTCGATTAAAATGAATCGTTTTACCACTGAAATGAAATCAAAGGAATGAAAATTGAATAAAAAATAATTTTTAGAACATTTAGTTTTGTGGTAAATATTGCTTTATTTTTAGTTCATGCCGGTATAGTGTTTTATTAGAGAAATTTTAACTGCATTTTTCACATCTCGTTAAGCAAGCTGTAAACGTAAATAGTAGCGGTACGTTCATTAAGTCGTGAACACTCGTGCTCAATTTAGTAAACGGCTAACACTTTTGTTATATTTTTGTGAATCTGTGAGTACAATTAAAATTGTAATGAGTGGTACAGAAGATTTTAGTTCAGGAAGCTCCGATTATTGGCATCTTGACCTGGAGTCAGATTCGTCTAGAACAGTGAACAGTGAAAATATAGAAAAAAGCGGGGAAAGTAGAGGCACTGCAAACATCAATAGGGCACTGATGACTGTAAAATCCGAAAAAAAAAATTCTATAGCGTTATATAGAAATTCTTCATTTTAGTTCAACGCGAGCGTGGACAAAATCAATTAAAAAAAACTCTAGTTCACCAGAACCACTAAAAATACTAATGTTTGATGAACAATAGAAGAATCGTGCAGATTTTGAGTGCATATTCTACCACATGTGCTTGAATCTGTTTCAAGGGCAAAACCGCTTTGATCTCACCAATGCATTTAAACTTATAGGGGAGAAAGGTTTTCAGGGCTACAACTTGCATGAATTTCAAGATTTAAGAAAGTCAAACACTACAAAACTTTAAAAGTAGCATCTACTGTAACATAAATAAAGACAATGCTCAATGCACTGCAACTAAAAGTTTCACACAACTGCTTCACGTCAAAATCAAATTACCCTATCAATCTATCGGGTTACTTCGTCGAAAGTTAAAGGCATAGAAAAATGTTTGGGATCACTATCCGAAAAATTTCCAGAACTTAGGAAATATAAACATTGGTAACTTATTTTCATTGTAAATGTTCGCAATATGAATACTTAATGTAAGCATTTATTGATGCGAAAATAGTAAAAACGCCTCGTGCTGGCAACCCTTTGCTAGCATTAAAGCCAAAAATATATCACTCTTACTTCACATTAAAGTCAACCTACTCTGCGAATTTCGTTCCGATTCGATGACTGTATTTGAAGTTATGTAAAGAAATTTAGGGCTACCACCCGCAAAAAATTTCAAATTTTCGAAATGTTAATTTTTAATGTTGATTGTCAATACAAGATCATTACCGTTTGAAAATTTTACGATAAAATGTATTAATAAATATATGGCAAAAAAAAAAACCACAATAGCTGGCAACCCTATTTTGGTTTTCCAACCAGATTTTTTCTGAGTACTGCCTACAGTAAGTTTCATTAACTATATGAATTTCGTTTTGATTTCATAACTGCACTGGAAGTTATGCGGCAGAAACCATTTTTAACTTAGAAAATTTTCTAAATCCAAGACACACAAAATAATCATAGCTGGTAGCTCCAACCGAAGTTTTTAATCAAATTTGCACCACGCTTGGCTTAGAGTAAGCTTGACCTACTGTGTGAATTTCATAAAAATCTAGTCACCGAATCAGAATTCATAGGGCGAAAAGCAGTTTTTTTCTTTGTAATTTTTCCATATGGCACCACTAGCACAGAGCTGCCCACATTTGGAAATCTCTTCTGTTAGACCTGGTCCTTTTTAATATTAATACACTCTGTGAGTTTCAGATGTGTTTTATTATTAAAATGTTAGTTCTCGCGAACAGAAGTTTGTATGCTTAAAATATAGGTAAATTGAAGAAGGTTTACCGTTCTTGACCGATGTAAAATTTTAAAATTTTTGCTTTGGCTGTATAAACAAAGCATAAAATTTCTATGTGACCTGGTTTTTATAGTAAAAGCCGAAATGTTTTCAGAATAGTTGGTGATTTAAAGGTTTCCAATTTTAATACCTGCCGTAGGTGCAGGGTTGCCAGCACGTTCGGAAAAAAACGTTACAAGTCTACAACTTAGTAGCATCAATATGTCCTTTAAGTTTCGTAATGATTTGACAATCTGGTCAAAAGTAATCGCAATTCAAACATTTTCAAATTATTCCAACATCATTTTAGGCTACTAGCGCACACATAGGGTTATTTGTTGACAGAATAATAAGTATGTTTGAAATATCACTAAAATGGCCGTTGGAGCAAAAAGGTTAAAGATTATTAGGATTTGCTGAGACCTGGCACTATTCTGCATATACACTAATGTATGCTGAAAATTTCAGTTCAATCGGATGACGCGTTCCTGAGATTTACTCACTGACATTTTTTGATGATATGTCTCTATATATATATATATATATATATATATATATATATATATATATATATATATATATATATATATATATATATATATATATATATATATATATATATATATATATATAGCCTTGCCCAAAAGTATTAGGCACCCCTTCAAAACACATGTAATTTGAAACGTGTGTTAAAATTGATAATTTCTTCTAATATTTACGATACTGGTTTGTTCAAACAATAATAACAGCGATAAACGATCTTCTTTGAAGAGCCATAAAACATCTGGCGTGCAAATTCCAGGAAATGGGGTATTTGAGAAATTGTTGATAATATTTTGTCAGTCTTCATTTGTTACTTATAGGGTAAGGCTGCTTGTTTTTGTGATTAATTTGCAAACTAGACACTCTGTGCAATACAATATGCCTAAAACGAGTGAACTTGGTATTGAAAAACGCTGTAGAATTCAGTTTCTACATGAACAAGGTAAATCTCAAGTTGAGATTGCCAAGCTAGTGAAATGTTCTCGGTGCGCAGTGCAATCTGCAATCATGCGGTTTGCGGAGACCAGTTCTCACGAAAATAAGCCAAGAACAGGCAGAAAACGCGTAACTTCAAAACGTCAGGACAGAAAACTTGTCCGCGACTCTTTGAAGGAGCGTAAAAAAACATCTTCTGCGCTTGCTGCTAGCCTGTCGGAAAACTTGGGGAAAGTAACAAGTGCTCGATCGGTAAGAAGGCGTCTCACAGAAGCAGGCTTGAAAGGTTGTAAAGCTAGAAAGAAGCCGTGGCTTTCAGCAGCCAACAAAAAAAATCGCTTGGAATGGGCTCTTCGGTACCAGCATTTCACAGAAGAGGATTGGGCAAATTTTCTGTGGTCCGATGAATCTAGTTTCCAGCTAAGCTTAATTATAACCTTTTTCAAACAACAATAACCGTAATTTTTTACGGAGGCCTTGATTTCAGAAAATTTTTCAAAAAAATTGAAACAGGTTTTTTGTATTTTCTAACAGGATTTTTTTTGTTGGCTGCTGAAAGCCACGGCTTATTTCTAGCTTTACAACCTTTCAAGCCTGCTTCTGTGAGACGCCTTCTTACCGATCGAGCACTTGTTACTTTCCCCAAGTTTTCCGACAGGCTAGCAGCAAGCGCAGAAGATGTTTTTTTACGCTCCTTCAAAGAGTCGCGGACAAGTTTTCTGTCCTGACGTTTTGAAGTTACGCGTTTTCTGCCTGTTCTTGGCTTATTTTCGTGAGAACTGGTCTCCGCAAACCGCATGATTGCAGATTGCACTGCGCACCGAGAACATTTCACTAGCTTGGCAATCTCAACTTGAGAATTACCTTGTTCATGTAGAAACTGAATTCTACAGCGTTTTTCAATACCAAGTTCACTCGTTTTAGGCATATTGTATTGTACAGAGTGTCTAGTTTGCAAATTAATCACAAAAACAAGCAGCCTTACCCTATAAGTAACAAATGAAGACTGACAAAATATTATCAACAATTTCTCAAATACCCCATTTCCTGGAATTTGCACGCCAGATGTTTTATGGCTCTTCAAAGAAGATCGTTTATCGCTGTTATTATTGTTTGAACAAACCAGTATCGTAAATATTAGAAGAAATTATCAATTTTAACACACGTTTCAAATTACATGTGTTTTGAAGGGGTGCCTAATACTTTTGGGCAAGGCTGTATATATATATATCTGAATTTTTGGCTGATTGAATACTAATGTTCTTTTTCGAACATTAGCACCGGAGGTTTTGGAAAACATTTAGTTGTTGTGTCAAAAAGATGGCCCGCAATTTCTTTTAAAAACTTACGGAAAAATTTACATGAAGAAAATGCAAGACTGCATCGATAAGCACCATTTGAAATACTCTTCGGGAGCTGAAAATTAAGTTGGACTTTGGATCAGATCTACTGACTAAATTGCCAGCATGAGGCCAGTTGAGGCAAAATTGTGATAAAGAGTTTTCACAGTGGGCATCTTAAGAACTGGGGCTTTATTCTGCACCTTCGCTGATCACAAGGTCGTTGCAAAATTGGTGCACGAGCTCACTTCATTGTATCGGCTGTAAGGTACGTAATGCAATGCAATCGCATTTATATCTGGTGTTGTTTACTCCAAAATAATTTATAATAATGCAGAAAGATTTCACATATTAAGATTAAGATATTTTGGAGAAAATTGGGTCCATCACTGACATGGACAGTTCAATTTCAATTTTGGATACAGCTCAAGTCAATAAAACGCGAGAATTTAAGGGAATGGTTGCAGTTAGTGGATGTGTATTCAAATTTTGACCCCCTAATTTGACGATACTGATTTTGATCGAAAAAGCATTTTCAAAAAAAAAAATTCCACTTAGTAGTGCAAATGATTCGTTTTCAATGTATTTAGCAAAGTTTGCTTTTCAACTGACGGTTTGTTCTTTGTCTTAGGTATAGTTTTGCATATCCGGAGAACGGCAAAAGGCCAATAGTTACATTAGTTTGTAATTTGTAACTATTTTTTTCACGCAAATATTCTGCAATAGTACTTTTCTTATTTACATTACTTTTATTTTACCTCATATATTTTTATTTTATTTCATAAATTTACATAAATCAATTTTCCTAAAATTGTTTTGCTATCGAAGTTTTATTCAATTTGAAAAAAATTTAATTTCAAGTGAAAGTTGTTTCATATCAATTGTAAAAAGTTCCATTTTAATTGCAAAAAGTTTGTCTTTTGCAGTGAATTTAGTATTACCAATTGAAACGCAGTCAAAATAGTGACACAAATAGTCGTTTGATCCTCCAAATAAAAAACGAAGAGAAAAAGGGACATCTGTTCTTGCTAAAGTTAAAAGAAAAATGTCACTTGACGAGGCATTCGCTTTTTTGGGGGAATTTCGTTTTGCCAAAGCAAAACAAATTTCCATATGTTTAACCGAGTTATAAGTATACCGACAAACTATAATGCAACCTTTACCAGACTCGTTCCACGCGCTATTTATGTCTTCTAATATTTTTTCAATTAACCTTTCAGAAAAGGCGAAAATGTAAAAAAAAGGAATCTAAGGATGTTTCATATTAATTTCCATAGGCAAAATAAAAAATAAGAGGATAATTTTGTTGCTAATAATGATAGCGATGATAAGGCAAGAGATTCTTACTAGAAACTTATAAGATAAGCTATCATATAGGTATTTTATAGCAATCACGAAAATGAAATACAACAAAGCTTTTTTTCTTTCAATTTAACTTGTGCTTTAAATTGGTCTTCGATATTATCTCTGTTTTCATCCTCGAAAATTGGCATGTCATTTACAGAAAACTAATTCACTATAAGCTGTTTGAATACACATAAATTTACCTCAATGTATCATCCCGGGCAATAAATACATAAAGTTAAATGGCTAATTGACTGCAGAAGTCTTCACGCTGAATCCCTTGAATGAGTCCAAAAAAGCAAATATGCGACCGCGATCGTGAATTGTCTACCTCTGTACACACCTTTTTATTTCCATTGATCTTTAACCGTCCTTGGTCACTGTCTTATAACGTCACATTTGTATGCCTACCCTGACTGTAACTTTGCCAGTAGAGCTGCCCTTACTCGACATAGATTGCTTCCAACCAATCAGTCTGAAAATAGCCTAATATGGTCATGTTAGCATCAGTTGAAGCAAGGATGAGCAAACTTCAGTAGATACTGTATCCGCAATTCAGAAGAATCAGGCCACAGAATCGTTTTTAGTGTGATTATTTTGGGAATAGATAATGTTCCAAATGAAATTTGACTAGTAAAACATCCGTGGTCTGTAAAGGGAAAAATTTTAAGTCGGGCAAAATTATTGTCGATAAGTGAATAACTATTGAGATTTTGCGCAGGTGAATTGATTCAAATAAGCATTAGAGCTAATAATTTTTATGTGAGTGAAAAAACATTTTGAAATGATTGGAAAATACTTAGGACAGTGAACATAATATCGAAGGGAATGTAATACCACCTTAAACGGGCGCAACAAAATGCTGAAGTTCATCACATGTTTTCAAGTATCTCCACCAAAATGACTTCTTTATATAGGTCTCTTATCAAAGTGAGCTTAAGGCAGTATTCTGGTCTAGAGGCACGATTTTGAAGTGATTTTACGGACGCAATAAAAAAAACCGTAAACATTTTTGGTACATTGTTTTTTACCAGTCTTTTAGTAACATTTAGAAAATAAAAAAATGTATTAAAAAAATAAAAAAAAAATAAAATTGATGTAGATACAGGCCGGTGAAGTGAAGGCTAAAAAAAAAAACTTGTCTCATGGTTGACATGATTCCAACCTTCCTGGTGGTCTGAAACATAAATTTTTGGTGAGTTCTGTAAACAAAAAAATGTGAAATTCGTCTGTCGTACGCGATTTGAAAAAACTTTTTTTTTCACAAAATGGAATCCATGTACAAAAAAAGACGTTTTTTTGCCTCATTTTTTCAACTTTGGAATTTTTAATAAATAGTAGAAATTTTTTTTAAAAATCCTTACGTCAAACGAAAACTATTAGTGTTAAGAGGGCTTGTGAAAAATGTCACGTAAATCGGTCCATTACAACTAGAGGTATCATGTCAACTGTATCGAAAAGAGTACTTTCGAAAAAAAACGCGTTTAAAACTTGGAGTCTCGTTTCGGGTAGTTAGTTAGGGTGTCACGAAAATAGCTGTAACTCCAAAAATAATTCGGGTTTCTGAAAATCCTTTAAAAACCTTATTCTAAAAGATCTAAACTTTGCAAATATGCACACAAAAAAAAAAATCGATTTGATCAAATTTCTAGACCAGAATACCCCCTTAATATAATTTTGGAGTAGTCTATATTTTTATTTCCAGTGCATAGTGGCCCAATGGACAAAAAATGCATTTTCATTCCAATGTTTCGCTCTATATCCTTTTGCGCTCAGTGCTCGTCAAGGAGAAATCAATCTGGAGTGTTTCCTATGCTTAAAAAAATGTGTTTTGTGTTCTTTCCATCAATATACAGTACCAACATATTTGACGAATAACCCGCGCGGCTGATATTGTGGATACAGTAATCGAATAAATGCAATTATAGCTGGAACATGATTTTGGTCAAGTATTTGCATTGGCTTATATTTTAGAAAATCAAAACTTGCTGCTACCTGTAGTCAAAATTTTCGGGCTTATTTCCCCAAAAATATTGTCACTGATAATGTTTTCGTAGTTCAATGGTAAGTTGCACCTAAATCACGATTTTAAAATTGCCTCACAAAACATTGAGCTTAACCCGGCGTCATAGGGGTGGAAAAGTGTTACACGGTCGTTGGGGTGTGTCATACAGACCCGCTTATTAGATATGAATTATATCAGAACTTTATTAATAAATAAGCAATATTTATTTGAAATTATCTTTTTAGGTATGCATGTAAATGATTAAAAGAGAAATATCATATAATATTAAGTTTTAATCATGTTAATACAGGATTTTTTAAAAATGAACCAAACATTAACAAAATCTTTCCCTCTAAGTTAAATATAACTCTATAATTAGTCAAAAATAAAATTTTTGTTTTAATTGGCACGTTTTTATATAAAACTAGAATATCTTTAGAAAAAAATAGCAAAATATCACTCCGCGTCACCATTTTTGCTACAGTCAGCGCAGAAAGGTACAATATGTTCCAAACAAATATGTTTGTTGCAACTCTCGCAAATGTAATTGGTTTTCCGGTCTTTCTTAGCTGGACACACCTGGCATCTTTTGCGAATATTAGCTTTCTTTGCCGCAGGCTCCCCTGAAGTTTCGCCAACAAATTGTCCAATCTTTTTACGCAAATCGCGTGGTAGGCATGAGATATTTTGGTGAAGTTTTAGGTGCTCCATGACAAGACCGAGGCCCAAGTTTTTTATAAACCGTCTTCGTTTTATGCTTGAATTATTATAAATTCTATTCAATATCAGACCATTAATGGCGGCTATGTTCAATGAGGCATAAAAAATTGTCAATGGCCATCTCTTAGAATTACGACTTACGTCGTATGTAGCACATAGCTCATCAGCTACATCCACCCCACATTTCGTCGCGTTATAATATGTATTAATTTCAGGTTTTTGCTTGTTTCTTGTTGATTCATTGACTGTATCGTCATGGTGTAAGCTAGACATCAGTAAAACTATTTTATTTTGTTTAGGAACATGAGAAACAAGTGTGACGTCCTTTTGAAAACCAAATCGGGATGAAAAAACTTTGCCGGAAATAGGCCGCACAATACAATCTACAACGTCATATGGATTGTTGCTTATAGAAAAAGGGCATTCCGGTTGCTTGCCAGGATATATTTCTAAGTTCTTGATGTGAAAATTTCGTGCGTCGACTAAATCAATTATCTTTATCCCGTATTTAGCCGGCTTTGATGGTATATACTGACGAAATTTACATCGGCCTCGCAAAGCTATGAGCATTTCGTCAATAGTTAGACAATTACTAGGTATATATATTTCTTACAGTTTTCGACTAACGCTTCAAACAGTTCTCTAATCGCAGCGAAATTGTCTAGTTGCGCTCTTTGCTCACGGGTAGAAATATCATCGAAGGTCAAAGAACTTTGAATAAAATGAAACCTTTGTAAAGACATTCCGAGCCGAAATATATCCACGCCTGTTCTATTAGTAGCCCATAGATCGCTCAGATTTTGTCTGCCCGAGCAGTAAAGACCAGCAAGGTACAGAAGGCCTATAAAAGCCTTCAATTCAATCATACTTGCTTCTTTTATGTGGGTGTACTTTGATAAATTGGTACATGAAGCATTTTTAGGTCTGATGCGTGCATTAGTATACATAAGTATCTTTTGCAGCATATCGTCAGTGACAAAAAGATTCTAGCATTCCATTTCTGACGTAATCGATTTTGCTTCTGGTACTACACCTGGCAACTGGTGAATTGTATTTTCGCCTCCAGTTCTAATACTTTGTCGAAAAGGCGTCTTATTCCAAACTGTGGCATCTTTACCAAGATAATGGTTGAAAGAATACTCACAGTTTGAAAAACTAGCTGATCCAGATATAGGATGCTCCCCCAAGAGTTGCGAACGATTTCTATTCAACAATAGCTGCGTTTTATTTTCATCCAGACTGTAGTAGGTATCCTGCATGCATAATAAAACGATCCAGAGTAGCACGCGAGTTTTTTTCTGTCAGACAGTTGTCATTTCAAAATTTGAACTGTCATATAACCAACGCCGTTTTCAAATGTATGACTATTTATCCTGGTTGCCAGGGTGACATGAAAATTTTTGAAAATTCCAGCTAATCCAGTTGACTTGACTTTTCGAAATACGTTCCACAGAGAGCACGAGTACAAACTCCACTGAATTCACAAGTGTCCGTACTCTGGATGTTGTTGTTTCGTGTGCAAATCGATATCCTGCACTACTCTGGATGTAAAATAAAACGCACCTAGTGTAGACAGCGGCAAATCATCATCATCAGAGTCTGAGATGTCTTGCTCTGTGTCACTGGGTTGACTGTTTATTCTTAAAAAAGCTTATTCTTAAAGGTCTAAACTTTGAAAATATGCAAACAAAAAAAAATCGATTTGATCAAATGTCTAGACCAGAATACCCCCTTAATATAATTTTGGAGTAGTCTATATTTTTATATCCAGTGCATAGTGGCCCAATGCACAAAAAATGCTTTTCCATTCCAATGTTTCGCTCTATATCCTTTTGCGTTCAGTGCTCGTCAAGGAGAAATCAATCTGGAGTGTTTCCTATGCTTAAAAAAATGTCGTGTTTTGTGTTCTTTCCATCAATATACAGTACCAACATATTTGACGAATAACCCGCGCGGCTGATATTGTGGATACAGTAATCGAATAAATGCAATTATAGCTGGAACATGATTTTGGTCAAGTATTTGCATTGGCTTATATTTTAGAAAATCAAAATTTGCTGCTACCTGTAGTCAAAATTTTCGGGCTTATTTCCCCAAAAATATTGTCACTGATAATAGGCGCGTTTTTTTGCTCCTGTATCCAGCGGAGAGTAGAGTAGACGCATTGAAAACAACAACACTCCTACACCAGTGAATTCACTAGTACAGAAATTCTATGCGTCATTTGTAGTTCACGTGTTGAAGTGTAGAATGTGCTGATAGAAAAAAGAAAAGCTCATGAGAAGTTGTATTTTTTTCTGTGAGGTGGCTTTCGGTTTTCATGGTTATGTTGAATGTTTTGGTAGTTAAGAAATTAGAAAAGGCCCTCATAATGTGTAGAAAGTTAAAAGAATTAATTTTCTGTTGGTTTTTTTTCTATTTTCTATCGATTGTGGTAGTGTATACTCGTTATTTTCTCCCTTTTTTTCAGCTGTTTTGTGGGACCACAGCGAATATAGCAACCTATGTCAGGTTTAGCGAATGCACTGCTGTTTTATACTAGATCGTTGTTTTTCCGGCATAGTTGTACTCTGCACTGCATCGGAGCAAAAAAACGCACCTAATGTTTTTGTAGTTCAATGGTAAGTTGCACCTAGATCACGATTTTAAAATTGCCACACAAAACATTTAGCTTAAGCATACCATCAATAATGATGAAAATGTAGGTTTACCCACTAAATCATACATGAAATACTTAAATAATGATTTTGTTTGATCACTGGTCAAACATATGTATATAACAACTCAAAGAAAGAAAAATAATCAGATTTTGTACAATTTCTTGATAAATCGTATTGATTTTGCGTGGGAATAAGGCAAATAAATCATGCGTGTCTTTGCTAATTGATGGATTCCTTTCGTATTTATTAGGATCGGTGGAAAATGTAAGTGATGATAATATGCAAGTTTTATCTTGTTTTGAATATCTGAAACATTCCTTGTGCGTGCGTGTAAGCATGAAAAATGCTACTGTATAAAAAAAGAATGCTTGATAGTTTCAAAGATACACAAATTTATTTGAACTTTTCTCTTGTATTTAATGCCGATTCACTGAAAAAATTCGAAATTGATTCACATCTTGCTTAGTAAACATGAAACCAAAATTAGTATGTAACAATTTATTTCATCTCGGCACTTGATAAATGATCTATCCAACTTTGCACTTTTTCAATCGAGCAATCTTTTCTTGTCAGCCCTGACATTGAACTTTTGATTTGGTCTAAAAACTACCATTACTAAGTATCTTGTTTTATTTTTAACAAATTTTGTTTCATTTACTTTTATGTTTTGAAATAAAAATAGCCAGACACTTAAAGGCATGCCCACCGCATCGTTAAATTTAAACTTTTCACATTAGTCACATGCTCGATTTTCTCGTCGTCAAATCACTGAATGCTTCAAATGCTTTTCTGATGATTTTCACCTTTGAATTTTATTTTCTTTTGCCGTCTTGTTGTTGCATGTGAATCATCCGAGCGTCTTGGAAAATAAATAATTTCGATTGGTGGACGGTTTGTTTTAGAACTTTTTAAGATGCGTTCGCTCAACAATGTTACTGTATTATTTCTTGGTCGGTTGTTAATGTAGCAGTTGTTTAGAATAAATGTGTATGTGAAATTTTTAAAATTTAAATTATTATTACTTAAATTACATAATTCAAACTGAAATTGGCAGCTCCATCCAAATACCACCATTTCCAATTACCGTTTGATATTTTATGCATATTTTAAGAGCACAGAAATAGCAAAGTATTTCAACACTTAATTTCTACTTGGCCAGGCTATAAATACGCATATTTTCAATCGGCACCGTGTAATTTTCGATAAATGAAATGTGGAAGGGATTAAAATGCGAAATGAATTTTCTAAAGAAGCATTGGAAGTGGCATGTCTTTCATAAATTACACATTCGAAAAAATGCCAAGGCTAGTCTGTTGCGAAATTCTTTGGGAGATTTCACGGGGGTATTTTAGTAGGAGTTTTCTCGACTGTTGACTGTGTAGATTCTATACTGCAGATACATAAATGATGATGCATCGGAACGCTGGGTGCTAAGTGGATGTGAAAGATAACTTAAACCAGAAGCTATGATGTTTACAAGTGAGATAGGCCTCGTTCCGTGCCAGAATGATATGACACAGTTGTCTTGAGAAGTGCGAATCTATTTTGAAATTGCAAAAGATTCAATTGTATTTATATTATTGCTTTTAGCAGGTGATTTTTCGTTCACAGCACATACCAAATTTGATGTTTGTTCAGTGTGTTCGAATGCTGGTTAGCACAGTTTGCTAATTTTTCAGTCGGTTTGTAATATGCCAATAAGTGATCAAAGACCGATGAAAGCTAGCAGGCATATGCCAAACGCATTTCGTAAACAAAATAACGGGAGATTGTTAGTGTTGTTTCGTCTGTGTATACCTGGCGTCTGTAGATTAGATACTCGAACCGGAAAATATACGTTTCTGCTTAGTGCTAGAATTAACAAATGCTATATGTTGTCATATGTTCAACAAAAATAGCATACTTCATATAAACGGCCAGTAATTTCACCTTTTTGATATACTTTTCGGACATAAATAGCAACTACTATAACGAATCTCCGGCATTAAGTGTATGGATTGTTGTTCTGCTGGAAATGCGCAAATATTAGTCAGAGAAGTGGTTGCTATTGATTCAAATTATTACGTTAGACTCGTCAGCAATTTGTATTTTATATAAAATTAACATAAAATTTAAATTGTTTTTGGTAGTCAGATAGACTATTTAGTTTTCTCGTTACGGGTATAATTTAAGAAAATCGAACTAATGAAAAATTTTTATAAGTGTTACATACAAACATGAAATAGAAGTTTAGGTTAAAATAGAATTAGACCGGTAGACACTGAGGAAGAAAACAGATTACTCTCAAATAAAATTGAAATACGAGTATATCACGCTTCTAAAGGAAAAAAATTGTTGTTTGAATCAAAATATTTGGTTTAGAAAGCAAGAAAAAAATTATTCAGACTACATCACCCTAAAATACATTTGATTGCAGATCAGAAGATTCAGTCTTTACATCAAACCAAAAAAAAAGTATGAAGGACATTGATGTTTTTATTTTATATCATTAAAAACGGACAATTCTTACTTTTTATTTCGAAAAAAAAACGATACAAACGTTATATACCGTAAAACGTATAGAATAAATTATGTAAATTTGTAAATCTGCGAATCTTATTGTAATTAATGAGTTTGATTTTCTGTCGAAATATTGACTTCCAATCTCTGAAAATAACTTTAGGTCATGAAATATGGGAGGAAGTATATTATATTTGGCTGATAATCCGTATATTGCGTTTGAGCGCTTTCTTTGCCTCCTAGAGCGTCACATTTCAAATTGCAGCCGTAGCAGTCGTTCTAATGAATTTAAACCACTAAAGCCGTGGATGAATTTTATGCTTCTTAAGAAAATCAAAAAAAAAATCCTACTAAGCTCTAAAGTTAAAAAACACCCACATAATACAAGGCTACAAACATATTATAAAATACTTTGTCGTGTATCAATCTGCTGCTACCGGTCTAATCCTATTTTAACCTAAACTTTTAGCACTGCTTGTAAGGTAAATTATTTCAACCGCAGACTTGCCTCAAATTTTAGGAATGTAAAAAAGAATGGGAAATCCTAAATGAAATTCTAAGCAAAAACAAAAAAGACAATATCTTCAGCATAATTGTTAATGGTTCTATTTTTTTTGATCCTCTAGATGTTGCAAATTTATTTAACGATTATTTTTCATCTGTTGCAAAGAATTTCAATTTCGACAACTCTGAAGCTTTAAGTCCATCTTATGTCTAATAGCCTATTTTTTGAGGATTTTTCATATTCGGAAATCTACAAAATTATTATGTCCCTAAAGTCGTAAGCTTCATCTTCTTATGGTGGAATCTCCAGCAAAATTTTAAAACAAATTGTTTTTCAAATTTCTTACCTGTGCTTCTTATACAATTTTAGTATCCAGAAGGGGATTTTTCCGGACGCACTAAAACTGGCGGTTGTAGTACTTTTACATAAAAAAGGTGATAAAACTAGTTTAGGCAACTATAGACCCATCACTCTGCTATCTGTTTTTTTTTTTTTCAAAAAATTATTGAAAAAGGTGTCAAACGCAAGATAGTGACGCTTTTAAATAAAATTAAGTTTTTTGACGACTGTCAGTTTTATTTTATGTCAGGAAGATCCACAGAAGGTGCCTTGCTAAAATTCTGTAAATAAATTTACAATACAATAAACGAATCCAAAATTCCCGCAGCATTATTTATTGGTATCACTAAAACTTTCGATCTGGTCGATCATTCCATCCTACTGCAAAAACTCTATAGTGCAGGAATATGAGATAATATTTTGGATTGGTTTCATTCCTTTCTTTGCGATCGCAAGCAGAAAGCTAAAATAAATGACATCTTGAGTTCTGCAGCGCCTCCAAATATTGGAGTTCCTCATGGCTCGGTCCTGTGTCCAGTCTTATTTCTGATTTTTATAAATTCACTGTTTTGTGATAACTTTAGTGGGAAAATTACAGCTTTTGCAGATGACGCTGTCCTGTCATATTCTACTTTCAATTACTTTGAAATATATGTCAAAATGAGCCACGACCTTGAAATTTTAAGATATTGGTTCAGTGTCCATAAACTATGGCTGAGTGATAGAACAAAATATATGATATGAATTTGTTTTTCCACACCCCAACCTGCTTAAAATATCTTTTTTTCACCGATGAGAGCTGAAGACCAGGTTTTTTTATTCTTTTGACCAAAATACGAGCTGCTCTCTATACTGCTTTGATATTGAAAGATTTGATAGTTTTAAGTATCTGGGAGTGTTAATTGACACCAAATTAAATTGGAGATATCACAGCTTGTATCCGAAAGCATATTTTAACAATTTGGTCTGACAATTGTATCCCTTAAGCCTATAGTGTCCCTTTTCAGTTTTGAAATTAGTTTACAGCGGTCTGTTTTTGTCTAAACAACAATATGGAATTAGGCTGCTGGCGAGGTACACATTTTAATAAACTGGAACCATCCCAGCAAACGTGCGTTCAGCACTTTCGCATACAATTGTAAAAACTTTTCCATGTGTTTTTTCTAATGAGTATTTATCTTTTCTCCCAGCAAACACAGCACTACTTCTAAAGTGCTGCAGAAGTCGTGAGTAAACCCGTGAATGCTTTTAATGCTAGAGATAGCATTTTACCCCAAAATTCACCTATTTACTTCATATTACCCGCGTACGTGTAATATGTTTTGTTTCATGGTTGATCGTTTCCATCCCACAAGTAGGAAAAAGAAAAACGATAGGAATACAAGGAGTGCAAAAGCACTGCTATACTACTGCTGAAGTGGTGAAACTGCAGCACGTAAAATGCACTGCTGTACTACTGCCTTAGAAGCAGTATAGCAGGACATTGATATGGCTGCCCAGCTATAATGTCACCAATAGTATATTTGCATTACTTTGCATTCATGCCATCACATTTGCATTACTTTGTATTCATGTCATCTTTAATTAGAGCAAAAAAGACCTGTTTTAATTATAAATTTCAAAATATTTCACGTATCACTTGCGAAGTATGACTGACGCTTGACGTATGGGCAACTCGATTTGATTTTTGGGAAACGATTTGAATTGCACCATCTGGTCACCAGTTTGGCAGCAGTGCAGCAGTACTTTATATTCATTGTAAACCGTAAATATATAAGAGATTCATCAGGGTGTCGAAAAATTACAACAACTAGACAGCCTGTTCTGGAGAACACTTCCATTAAGGCATTTGTATTTTTTTTGGTTGTAAGAATTTTCTTCGAGAACTCAGGTTATCAAACACCAAGAGTTTATGTTTCAGCTAATCTACGGGTAAACACTAGAAATTTAGCGGTGGTTCCCATTTGCAATAAATCGCACATTAGTCGCTTTTACAGCATTGTTGCTCCTCGTCTATTTAATCTTTTGTCACCAAATATAAGAAGCGAGTCCAGAAAGACAGTGTTTTCGAAAAAAGTCAAATCTTGGCTCTTTTCTATTGATGACTTGGGCATTGAAAAACTGTTGAATCCCTTAATATAACCTTTGCATTTTGTTTTCAATACTGTTTTTTTTTGTTATTTTTCTTTATCTACGGTCTTTTATATCTTAGCTAAATTTATTCATGTTTTTTTTTTCATTCATGTTTTTTTTATTTTATTGACGGGCATTCGACTTTTGCGTACATCTTCTTCAGCACCATTTAAAATTTAAAATATCGAGTTAGTTGTGTTTCTGTTTTATATTATTTTCTTTCTTTAAATTTTCTATTACTAGGTGTTAAGTATAAACGTAATTTAAGCTCAGAGGATTTGGTTTGAATTTGTTTTATAGCTGTAAGTTTTTGCACATGAAATAAAGACTATTATTATTGTTATTATTAACTCTAATTGCTAACTGAAAATTTTCTTTTCACCAGCACAGTTAAACGAATGTGCAAGGTTTTTTTTTAAAGTTAGTAGTTTAAAACGTTTTCAAAATCGACAATTCTTTAGTAGTTTTACGAATACAAGTACGAATACAAGACAAAATAAAAAAAGGAATTTTTGGTTCATTTGGTATGTTATCCAAACCACTGGTGCCACAAGAACCTAAGAAGGTAATTTCTGTTTCCATTTTTGCAAGATTTGTAATAATGAGGTCAACAGAAAGGAGTATGCAAAAGTCTAAACTTTTGGAGAGAGTATATGATGCTCTAAAGGGAGAAAAATAAAACAGCATTTATATTGTGCATTATTTTTCAACATCTGGTAGCAGGAGATTATATTGTTGTATTTATAAACAAATGAATGTCTTGAAGGTTTTAGGAATGTTTAAAAGAAAAGATTACGCTATTTTTTGACGAATTTGATACATTTGGCCTTCGAAAACAAAATAAAAATCGTCACATGTCTTGTCTTTATTTTGCGCTAATTAGAGATGATGATTCCAATTCATTTAATTTATTTTATTCCTTTTAAAAAAGCGTGATATGCAAGGAGTATTTCATTACACATAATGTAATGGTTTACCAATTTAGGTATAGGAGACTTATTTCAACAATATAATATTTAATTTTGTTAAAAAGATCTAGTCTACAAGTAAAAATAAAAAATCTGCCCTTATGCTCTATGTATATTGCAGAAACAGACATTTGTTGCCGAAATTCAATATTTGATAATTTTATTTAAAATTTGAGCGGAAATTGAAAAAATTTAGATACGAATTTGGTCAGTTGTTTGAGATGCTAGACGATAAATGATCAGATGAATGATAGACAATAATTTGGATTTTGTAATCAGAAAATGTTCTATTCAGTTCTGAACAAAATATATGTAATATCTTTCACATAAATTTTGTACAGAACTGGCGAGAGAATCGTGGCCCGCGGATGTGCGTACTCTGTATTAACAGCTATCATACTGCTTGTTTTGTTAAGCGAAACTAGTTGTGTACTGTGTCGGAAATAACCTGCTATAAACTGTAGAGGTATAATACTTATTCCTATTTTGTGTAGTAAATTATTGAAATTTTTTTCTGTGGTTGATTGTATAAAAAACATTGGTGATATCTGAGAATCTGCCCAAGAGTTTTTCTTTGACTTGAAATTTTTACTAATGTTCGAAGAACATTAGTATTAAAATCGATTCGGCCAAAAATTCATATTTCTTTATATATATATATATATATATATATATATATATATATATATATCATCAAAAAATTTCAGTGAGATAATCTCGGGAACGCGCCATCCGATTGAGCTGAAACTTTCAGGATACATTGGTGTATATGCAGAATAGGTCCAGGTCTCTTTAAATGTCAGTTATTGTTAACCTTTTGGCGCCGGCGGCCATTTAAGTGATATTTTTAATATACCTATTATTTCGTGCACAAATAATTTTCGCAAAAATAAAGTTAACGAAATAAATTTCTAACGTGTTTTACATATGAATCGGATAATGCTTTGGAATTTTTTAACCCTATGTGTGCGCTGGGTGCCTAAAAAGAGGACGGGAAAATTTAAAAATTTTTAAATTTCGATAGCTTTTGACAGAGCTATTCAATCATTACGAAATTTTCAGGACATATTAATATTATTTAGTTGTAGATTTGTGTAGCTTTAAATTAGCGTGCTGGCAATTTTGTAGCTAGGGCAGGCAACGAAAGTGAAAACCTCCAAATCATCGTCTCTCTTGAAAAAATGCCGTTTCTTCAAAAAAAAGCCACTCATATATAAATCTTGTGCTTTGTTTACATAACCAAAAAAAAAAAAAAGATATGGTATAACGGGCACGCCTGGTAACCCTTGCCCAATTTACCTATATTTTTAGCATCAAAAACTTCTGTTCACGGAAACTCACGATCCGATGAGCAGAATGAATTGAAATTCACAGAATGTATTGGTCTTAAATAGGACCAAGTCTGATAGAAGTGATTTTGAAATGCGGGCGATTCTGTGCCAGTGGTGCCATCTTGAAAAACCACTAAAAAAGATAACTGTTTTTAGCCCTATAAATTCTGATTGAATCGTTCGATTTTGACGAAACTCACACAATTGCTGGACCTTACTTTAAGCCACGTTTGGTAGAAATTTGGTTGAAAAATTCGGTTGGAGCTGCCAGCTATGATAATTTTGGTGTCTTCATTTTGAAAAAAAAAATTTGGAAGTGAAAACATTCAAACCATCGAATATTCAAAAAAATGTCCGTTTCTTACAATAAAATCAATCTGTATATAAATCTTATGTTATATCTACACGTTCAAAATAAAACTTTGGAAATTTCATGTCGGACAAGAACGGTAACCCTCTCCCAGTTAACCTATATTTTTAGCATCAAAAACTTCTATTCACGGAAACTCACGAACCAATAATCAGATACAGCTCAAATTTGCAGAATGCATTGGACTTAAGTAAGACCAGATTTGATAGAAGCGATTTTGAATTGTGCGCAAGTCTGTGCCAGTGGTGCCATCTTGAAAAATTACAAAGAAAAAAAACTGCTTCTTGCCCTATGAAATGTGAATAAGTTACCAGATTTTCATGAAATTGGCACAGTAGCTAAACCTAACTCTAATCTCTGTTTGGTGGAAATTTGGTTGAAAAATTTGATTAGTGCTGCCAGCTATGGTAATTTTTGTGTCTTTGGTTTTGAAAATTCGCTCAGGAAAATGAAACTTTTTGCACTATAACTTCCAGTGCAGTCATGAAATCAATACGAATTTCATACAATTAATGAAACCTGTCATAAACATTATTCAGGCCAAATTTGGTTGAAAAGCCACAATAGGGTTGCCAGCTATTGTTGGTTTTGTGTTTAATTGCAATATCTTTATTAAGCGGTTTTATCGTAGAATTTTCAAATGGTAATGATATTGTAGTGACAATAAACAGCAAATATTAAGCTTTCGATCATTTGAAAAAACTCGCTGCAGGTAACCCTAAATTTCTTTATACTCCTATAACTTCGAATGTAATTAAACAACGTGAAGCAGATTTGATATATTTTTGGCTTTGATACTGGCGAAAGGTTGCCAGCACGAGTCGGTTGTGCTACTTTTGTATCAATAAATGCTTACAGTTAGTATACATACCGGAAACATTTACAATGAAAATAAATAACCGATGTTACAATTCGCAAAGTTCTGCAAATTTTTTGGATCGCAGCCCCAAACACCAACTTCAGTTACAGTGCTGCAGGCACTGAGCATTTTCTTCATTGATGTTATATGAGATGCTGCTTTCAAAATTATGTGAAATAAGCAACTGATAACGAATATAATTAACCCGTGTTTTGCTCTCATAAACGTTGAAATTCATGCCAGTGGTAATATCTGAAACCTTCCACCATATGAGTTATAATGCATTCTTGAGACGAAAGTAACACGTGGCATTTGAAACAGTTTAGCCGTAATAAGCAGCACATGTGGTGGAATATGCACTCAAAACCTGCTCGATTCTTCTACTGTTCTTCGAACATTAGTGTTTCTAGCGGTTCAGGTGCGCTAGAGTTTTTAATATGTGCTCTGTCAGCTTTTCACTATGCGCCGTCGACTCCTTTCCTTTAACGGAAAGCAGATTGCAAATCTGGGATGAATTGATTCTTAATTAAAAATTGTACTGCGACTTTTTGGACATCGTTCAAATATTTCCACGAAGGAATTTGTAAGAGCTGTGGGCCTGTAATTACTCTCATAAAAAGAATTCTTTTTTTGTAAATCCGCACAATTTTCATTTGTTCAAATTTTACTGGGAACGTGCTTAGTTTTTTGCATAAGTTGAAGAGAACTTGAAGTGGTCTCACGATGAATATTTTTACTATTTTTATGGCATCCGTGCCTATCTCAACCTCTTTTGGAGCGCTGTATCCCCTCAATTTCATTTTTTGGCATTTACGTAAAAAGTAAAATTTGCAATTTACCCCCAAATTGAATCAGGTACCTACTTAGAGCTAATTTAAGTCAAGGCTCGCGCTGGCCCTCCGTCGGTACCTGGATTCGAAACAATGACCCAACATGACTATAGCCAGCAGTCATCTGATTAGCTGCTTTGAAGCTGATTCTTAGACCTCTTGCGTGAACGATGAAGTACAGTTTACATTAACCTGATAATTTTTGAAACCTGAAACAAGGATTTCAAAATATTTATCTTAAGCTGTGAGGAATTAAATTCTATTGCGTATCGTATAAATACTGGAAATCGTTCCACAAAAATCAAATCTCTGCTCAGAAAAACAACTCTGGCAATTTTCATTGGATAACGTCTAATGAATTTTTGGACTAATGACAAAATGAAGTTCAAATCATAAATGTCACAATAACATGTCGCTTTATGAGCTTATGTGGCAGGTAAATAGGTTATTTTGGAATGATGCCAAAGTTTTATTTGATCAGAAATAAATATAATTTCTGTGTCCCAAATCGATACCGCATTGAAGTAAATACTGAGAATTGCCGAATTGCTATTGCAAAAAATATTATTTTGTATTCAAATTTTATGTGCATGGTTTTTGATGACACCACGCACATCATTAGAAAAAAATATATCAAGAATAATTTTATCGACCAGTCGATTTTCAATTTCCGACTTTCAACTTTCACATATTCACTTTAATTTCAATTTTATGGGTCATGAAGCCAAGCATCCTTAAATTCATTTTCACTAGATTCAAGCATTTTTCAAACCACTGATGAAAAAAACGTTTCATCATTTCTGCCACACCTATCATTCACTCAAAAATAATATACCTATTCCATTTCACCTTCAACGCTTAAAATAACCAAATGTAATTCGAAAAATGCAAAACGTGGAACGATTTCATCCAATTTTCGTAGTCATCATCACCGTTCTATTAGCTGTCGAAATCGACCCGTCAAATCTTAAATACGTTTATGTCTTTCTGTGAAAAAAAACGTCTTTTCTACTAATTTCAACAATTTCGCGTTATTTATGAAAAACTTGATGGCGAAAAACGATTTACGTTTCAGACACGATAAAGGTGGGACAAATATAAATAAATTGCTACACGAATAACTTTAAGTGACTAATAATTCATGCGAAATATTGTTTAAGTGCACGAAATTGTCATAATGCTGATGAAAATAAATTAAAAAAATATTGTAGGATAATTAATTCAATTTGTTTTTGGAAAACGAAAAAAAAAATCTTATTTTAAAGCTGCAAAAATGAACTATTCGAAGACAACCCAAATTTGTAATAAAATTTAAATCTTGATTCTTTTGATTATTCAATCGTTTCACTAAGTTCTGATTGATAAGAAAATGAAGATGCCGACCTCGAGATTTAATCTCAAAAATCAAAATTTGGGTTATAGTGGCTTGAAATGGGCTATTAGGTCTTGTACATATTTGATCAAATGATTATTATTACACAATTTTATTATTAATTTTACATCCAACATTGAACAATTCTTCTATTTCAGAGATTTCATTCGACCGTTTGTGAAGAGGTGAGTTTTCAAAAAAAAATTATTCTATCAAAGTAATTTATTCCATCATAGGAGCTTGTATGAACAGGTATTTCACCAGAAATTTCTATAGAATTGATTTCAAACAGCAACATGAAAATATCCTTAAGTACCGCTTTAAAACAATCGAGAGAACTTTAAAACAGATCGGTTTTAAATTCACCCAGTTCCACCATTAATATGTAGATTTTCCGCTCCAAACTGTTCTTTTGCCAAGCACGTGCTAACGAAACATTGTGAATTTCACAGCTCGTCCTACCGATATGTATCTATTTAGTGGCATTACATTTTGAAATCGTTGAAAATTTACATAATATCCATTTATGATATCACATACCCAGCGACCACACTGCACAATCTTCGCCCGGAATATGAATACGGCTAGGAACGCTGTAGTTCACAAGGTTAATTCAAGCGTAGGCAATAAAGCGAAATAGTCTTCCTTGCGAGCGATGTGCAGAGCTTCCATATAAAGAATACCACATCCCCTATTAAGAACGCCATAAATACAACACATATGGTAAATATTGTCTTAACCTAAAACTTTTATTTCGTGTTTTTCCGTCCCATATTATTTATGACTTCTGCTGTTCGCTGTCTCCGGGCTTTTCGAATTCAAGTCGAGATGAAGTCGACATCGACGGAAGGAAAAACCGACACCGATACGCTCAGGATATATGCACTCAATGTAACTAGCACCTACAATGAATACCTCCGTGAGGCTATCGGGGGGTTGTTACTTGATGTGAATAAAACCTGACGAGCGTTCGGTTGTCAGATGAGAAGGAAACGAAAATTCGTAGAGGAGCACCTCTACCATATATGAATGTGCTGTGGACAGCTTTGCTGTGACCTTCTTGCTTATATGCATACATCATGTCCTTCTTTCATCGCATTTATCAGACATTTCAATAGAACTGGACGATCTATTGACATAAGTCGTAGAAAAAAAATTGAATACAGAGAAAAACCGAGTTCGAGTCAAATGGGAGCAAGCTGGTTTCGGGCAACGTGATGAGTTCTTATCGCTACTGAGCTTTGTATTTTCTTACAGGTGAATGTGACTCTTTCGTTCGTTCTCTGAAAGCATCAAAGATGTGAAAGATATTGACAGAGCCAAGTAAAGAGACAGGCACCTTTTATCAATGCAGAAGTGAAACTTCAGTGATTTTTGTCTACTTTTAATGGAAGTGCTTGTTTTCTTGAAAATGAAATCTGATATGTGTATGATATACGCTGAAAGTTTCCATTTACTGCGATGTGTAACGGGAAAGCAATGTTAGAATATTTAATGTGCGTAATGGTTTGTCATATTGTAATAAAGGACACATGAAATAGAAATGAAAGCAAGCTTCTATAAAAGGACTTTGGGACATTTCCTAAGCTTATCAATAAATTGAATTGAAAGTAATGTGATGTTTATGGTTCGAGGCTTCAGGTTTGCAATGATATACAAAAATCAAAGCTGTGTGCTTCTATTTTTTTTTTTTTTTTTTGATCTAAGAAATAGATTTATTTATATGGCAAATAAAATTGGCATCCACAAACAAGAGTATTTTGTTCGGAAGGAGCTGAGAAGGAATTTGCAGTTCATATTCGCGAAATTTGCAAAAACTGGAAAACGTAGAATTGTGCTATTTATTTTCTTTGTAAGATCTTAGCTCTAAATTTAATGAGACCTGTTGTTAGTACAAAAACTACGAAATTGCAGCGAAAAATAATCAAAATCTCGTCCACATTGGGACAAGACAGCCTGTGAATTTAATTTTGATCCAATGATTGAATCGGGAGTTATAGGTGTGGAAAGATATTAAGTTACCAACCACAAGAGCTTCAAAATTTTCGAAATCGAAGAATTTGTTGCTTTGTAGATAGATCTTTCAACATAATTGCATGGATTGGATTCACATGGGCGTTTGCACTGGAACATCTTGTGTCTCTTTAGCCTCCTCATTTCTATGTGCTATAAAATACCTGAACTTCTTAAGAGCTCAGATATGACCTCGGACGGGTTTTTTTACGTCACACATGGAAAGAAGAAAAGAGCCAAGAAGCTTCGCTTTGCTAGTGCTGAAAAATCTGTGTGAAAATGTTCTAACACTCTCAGTTGCTTACCTGCAGTATCTACAGGAGTCCTTTCGTTCCCTGTATAGGTGCTTTTTGAAATGAATATGGCCTGTCAATGCTCTACGTAGGGCTCTTACGCCATTTTTATTTAAAACCAGTGTTTCTTTCGCTCTTTTTGGTATCTTTTGAATGTTTTAAATCCTCCAGAATAAGTCTGTCGATTTTTATCGTTTATATACCCCCTGATCGTATATATATGGATTTAATTACTGAATCGTACCAGTACGGAGTGGGACCGATGTATGGCAGTTTAACCCTATATTTGGCCTTGGTATCTGCACTCTCATCAATTGGTGTTCGTCGCAGTCGGATACCCATACAAACTCAAAGCTATTTAATTTAATCTTTTTTGTGTAATTTTAGCTTATTTTTTTATTAGTTTTCAGCTTATTTTTAGCTTATTGTATTTTTTATTACTATTATTTTTAGTTTTTATAGCTTTATAGTTATTCTAAGCAATTTTTAATTATTTCATTTAGGACTTCTCTGGCCTGTAACAGCATAGCTGAATTTATTAGATCGCAATTGGTAGCCTTGTTAACCACTTGGCTATCTGCTACAGTGACCTTTTTACGCCTTTTATATTTTTTATGGCGAATTTATAGTGTTCCTGATCTTCATTTTACACATAGTCGCAAGATATAGCGGATAAATCTGCTTGATAGATGGTGACTCCTTTAGCGAGTGCATTTCCTATGATCCATGCAGCCACTCGATGACCCACCTTTGACCTATCTGTATATCACATGTGCGCCCCACGTGGGCGAACCATTCTCCCATTTGTTCTTTGAAGGTATTATATCTTTGAACCTTTTCTTAACTTTTTCTTCCAGGTGGCTTTAGTCTTTATTAGATATCTGAAGTACCGCATTTCTATGATGGGAATGATGTCTTCCAGGATACTAAGTTGACCCTTGAGGTCTCCTAGTGTGAACCTGCAGGCCTTTTGTAAGCTTGTAGCTTGTTTTGCTTCAGCTTCTTGAATTTTTAAGTGTAGCGGTTCAATGACTAGAAGGTCCACCATACCTGTCTTTGGAGTGGAATTTATTGTTTTGTTTTGTTAAGATGAATGTCCCAAGTGAGTTTCCTATCCAGATGTACCCTTAAACATTTTACATCCTCCTGTATCCGCTCCTATACTCCTGTAATTTTCTTATCTTTGATGTTAGTTTTTGAGGAGTGGTTTAAAAGTCGTGTTTTAAAAGTTGGCATTTAATGGCGACTTTATAGTATGAAAAATTTTCAGGTCGTCCGCATGGAGTAGATGAGGTACATCAGATATAGCCTCCGACAGGTCTGATATAAAAATGTTAAAAAGTAGAGGGCCTACCTTGAGTTACTCCAGAATTGACAGGAATTTTTTTGATGACCGTGATAACATCTTAGTGTCAAAAAACGGTTTAAGCTCTGACTATTGAAAAGGTAATCAACCAGTAGGGACCATAACCGTTGGATACCACCTTCCCTGCAGGCATTCATTCCTAGTGTCTAACTTTAGCTTTCCTCGGTATCATAGTGCTTCCCTCTTATACTTCACTACCTTTTGAGAAACTTTTTCAGCGAGTGTAGAGTCGTGTCTTACGTTGTGAAATGCTCTTTGTAAGTCAAAGATAGCCCATACTGCGATTTCTTTGCTATCCAATTCGTTCTCAATTACTTATACTAACTTAAGTATGGTTGATAAAGTTGATTTGACCGTTTGGTAGGCAAATTGAAACACCTGTAGTGGCATCTTCACTAAAAGATCAATCCGTATGAAGAAGTTGATCAGTTTCTCCATGGTCTTCATTATGTAAGATGTGGGGCTAATTAGCCTGTACGGTTTTCAAACTCAACTAGTTTGTTCGCATCTTGGTGATGAATACTATCCGCGCTAGTCGATTTGATTTCATTACATAATTGAAAAAAAATGAAAACCAGGATGGTTTTCAGTTTCGCTGTGGCACTTTATACTACAGCCGGGATGATCCCATCTGGTCCTGTTGATTACCTCAATTTTTTCATACGAGATAATTTGTTTATTCTGTTGTGAATGATTTATGCGTTCGTGGTGTTCGTTTTTTTTTTTCATTGGCCTCATTATGATTACAAACTATGCACTCTTTGTGATATAAAAAGTGCATAATAAAAAGTGCTTCAAACTCTCTTGAGCTTTAATTGAATTACTAAAAATAATTACAGACACTTAAAAATGATTGACTTTAGATATTTATCTTTATTAAAATTGTTCACGGTTTACTTAATTTTTACATGAATGATATTACTCCGCGCATATTTTATAATGCATGCTTTTTGACTCGTGTCACCTATTATTATTTATACACCACATATATCAGAGCTCAGATTTTTTACTTGTCACTGAAATGTTGGTACTTCACTGTGATATATCGGCTTGAAAAATTTCAACGACTATTCTACATTGATTGAAATTGATAAAACCGAATCAAGCTCAATTTTTGTATCAATTGTTGTATAGCTGTCTGCAATACAAGAGAGAAATCAATAAGATGCTGCAATAATATGAATTGCATGAAAGAAGGGAAAGTTGGCAACATTAAAACCTTATAGTTTTTATTAGATAAAAAGATGTAATCACTCCTAAAATATGCCCTAAATTGCCTTTGATCAGAACTTGTTATACAATTGCAGTCTCTGGAATACGGCTGAGCCTCTCACTGAAGGCACTCCTAACCTGAGCTCTCTATTGTATTCTTAGAGTTTCTTTTTATGGTTCAATATATTTTCGGCCCAGTTGAACTATGTTCAAGGGGCTCATCACTGAACTTTTCAAGGCAGTTGTCATGACAGGATTTCCGGATTATTCTGGTGGTAATCTGAGGTTAGTGTTTGTGACGATTTATAAATTAGTTACTTTGTCAACTCTGTCAGTCTGACATTTTCAAAATTCCGGGTATCACACGAAAGCCAACCCTTCACCGAGCTATGTATTTTTCGTCCACTCGAAATTTATCTAAACAAGAACTCAAGACCAGATAATTCAAAACAGTGTTTTAGCTCTTGAAAACTAACTGTATGAGTTTGCACGGCAAATGAACAAAAACATAATAACATGTCTTATTTTTAAACTTTACCACGAATAAATGCTATGAAAATACACGGAGAGTAAAGTGTAATGAAATTATACAAAAATTGCAATTAATTTTATTGCAATAGTAATAATTTTTTACCCCATTACCTTTGCAATCAATTGCACTACACATTTTACTACTTTGCTATAAATCCTGTTACTACACTGTAATGAGTAAGTTGTAGTATGTAATGGAATTGACTATTCTTTGCAGGAAAATAGTAAATTTTCATCAAATTTGTAATGATGTTCATGTTTCGATATGAAATTTTCGGAATAGTAAATTCTATTATCCACTCTAGTAAAAATCATTGCCGAAATTTCTCTCCGTGTAAGCTTTGATAACAGATGAGTATCTGGCCTACAGAAAAACATGAACTTTAACGAGCACATCATGCACGTAAAACACGTGACTAACCACAAAAACAAATTACTTTCCACCGCTTAACCACCCATTAATAAAAACCAAGATTACTTTCATCTCATATCCTGCCACCGTAAACTAATTTCGCCTTCAGGCATACACGAAAAAAAAAGTCTGGTGTGGTAGCATGGAACGCTTTGAATTTATATCAACCGCAACCGCATCGAAGAGAGGCCAGACAAATCAAATGAGTTCCAAGAAGAATCATCTTTCGGTTTCGAGCATGGAACCTCCCCAGTACTCAGCTATCACAATGGATTTAATTACACCGAGCGTCATGATTTTACATTCCAGAATCGAGATTCCAGCATACTTCAGTACCGCCCACCGTCTTCGCCGACGCTGTCTTCGTCCTTGAATCCTTGGCCGCTGCTACTGCCAACCGAGCTGGTTTCGCTCTTATTGAATTAAGTATTCCACCGCTCTGCAACAATTTATTCATGAATGAATATCATTCGCTCTGGTCGTTGCGGTACGAAGTGATGTGGTGGAATTTTCAAGGGGCCTGTAGTATTATCAATCATAGTTTATTACCAATAAATAAAATGACGATAAGGAAACGAGCATGTTTGTATGACACTAAGTTAAACGATTAAGTAATTAGCAAGTCTAAAAGAGATTATTTCAAGTTGGTTAGTTATTTTCTGACGAACTAAAGTTTTTATAAAATGATATACTAAAAACGTTTGATACGAAAAAAAACTTCATCAAAAATATGACCACAGTCAAGTCGAAACAAGAACCTATGCATTGATTTTTGTTTTTATGCCTACTAAAAATCGATTTCATAAAACGAGGCAATAAACCAATAAGTATAATTTATTTTAAAAAAAGATGAGAGTAACATAAAAACAACAAGAAAATAATCAATAAAAAAACACTCAGACTACGAAAGAAAATCCAAACCAAACAAATTCCTGCAATACTACCCACGAAAATTTCATACCCAAAACGAAGACATTTACGTCTGAAATTGTTTTATGCATTTTCACGGTTCGAATTAAATCGATACTCGATCAGAAACTACGTTGAACGAAGTTTTAATTGGAGACGGAACCGATGACACGGAAATGTTTATTTATGAGACTCAGTCTTTGTATCATGCACTACTGTCTTTAGGATTCATTAGAATTCTGATTTCGTTAAGTTTCACGTAAAAATTCAAGAGGTTATAGTGATTTGCTGTAGAATTTCATTTGTTGTTTTCTGTTAGTGGTTTGGTGGATTTTATAACAGACACGAGTGTAGCAGTCGACCACTTACGGAGAAATATTGAATAATCGTTAAACTTCTGTTCCTTCCGTAATGGATTCAGCACAAACAGTTTGCGAAAACTTCGTTGATTTCCAAATAGATTTTTTTTTTAGTTTTCTTTTGTACATTATTAATCTAAGTACTATTTACAATTAAAAAAATGACTTACCAGTGGCTATAATATTTTGGCCTGCTGGCTCTTGTTAGTTTTATTTTTATTTATGTTTATCTTTTGAGTTTTTCTTTTAATCTTACACGCTAATTATCATACCCAGCCGTGTACAGTGGCTGAGATTATGCTAGCAATAGCCCAAACGCCCAAGTGACCGTATCAGTCCGTCCTCATGTCCGTCTGTCAGTCCGTAGAATCTTGTCGTTAATTCTACAGCCCGGTCCCTAAGTGGCTTCAGTCCCGACTCCTGATACAAGAGAAGGTTCTTCGGCCACTTTTTAGTTACCGGATTGTAGAACCTGCCAGTGCAGAAGGGCAGGATTCTTTTTTCCAAATAGAAAAACGAAGAGTAATGAAACTGCCTAAAATGTATAAATATACCAAAGGATTACTACTTTTTGAAAAAATTTTGTGCGATCAAGAGCTGGATAGAACGCTTTGAGATCAGAATTATTAATACGACTTGCCGCAAGCTTCCTTGGCAACAGACAATTTTATTCAAATTCAACGAATTCACTCCAAGGATCTGTGATATCAGGAGTGCCACACGGTTCTGTCCCTCGACCTGTTTTATACACCAGTTTCAATGCCGACGTCCCTTTTCCAGCAGAGGATCGTCAAGTTAAAAATCCTACAATATGCAGATGACACGCTCTTATTCACGTCGGGCCAAGACACGCTCAAAGCTGCGATGAGCCTTGAAGATTACTTGGTCAACCTTAGGTTTGATTTTGATGCTAAATAGTTGCAAAAGACAGCTGACTGTATTCAGGAACCCTTCTAAGTATCGGTGATCTCAAACCATCCGCAATAAGGCCAAAAAAGTCGCTGTCTTGTTCGGAACTTCAAGAATCACTCCTAGTCCTACATTGCACTACCTTGGAGTATATATGCACGAACACACATCTTTTCGCCAAAAAGATGGGCATGACGGCAAAGGCTAAATCCATTTGCTATATTACACTCATATGACCAATCCTGACATACGCATCCCCATCCTGGATTACCTGTTCCAAATCAGCCATGGCAGAAGTGGAGATGTTCGAACTGAGCATTCTCCGTTTATCTACTGGCAGGTTTAGGTAACTAAAAAGTGGCCGAGAAACTCTCTCCTATATCAGGAGACAGAGCTTGTGCCACTTATGGACCGGATTGTGGAACTGACAAGGTTTTACGCTAGATTTCGTTTAGTAAATGAAGATTTAGTTTAGTAAATTAAGTTAGTATTTAAGTATATTATAGCTAAGCCAACCACTGGTGTTGCACTACCTGGGTAATATTTTATAAGTGTAAACCTAAATATAAATGAATGATAAAAAACATAATCAAAATCCGAAAAGAGTCAGCAGGCCAAAATAAAATAGCCGCTAAATATATGATCTTTTATGTTAAGTAATCTATGTACAATTTACTGAATAAAATTCTAGCGAAATTCAATGCTTCACTTTGCTTGTCGGTTGAATTTTATAACCAAATAACTGTAAATCTTTATGCGGTATTGTCTGCTTAGCCCATTTGAGAAGATTAACTCCTTGTCGAAATTCTAGGACTAGTTTACTGCTTCTGAACTGAGAGATCTTGATGATTAATGATTTTTTTGAATATTCCACACTCGGCAAAATTGTTTGCGCCTGAATTCTCTCAATTGCCGTTCATTCCATTTGATTAATTTCTTTTACGATCATATCTGAAAACAAGGTGAAAGAGAACTACTTCATCGTTAAAAATCATGAAAAAGCCAGGTGTCTGTCAGTGTGTCTCGGAAGCAATTGAAGATAAAAGTTTCTTATGTAAAGTTTGGTTATAAGTCCGCAAACATTTTGATGACGGGTAGATATTGCCCGATATGAAGCTTTAAGTAGATATTATATAACATTCCAAAAATTGGATTTTTTTATTTGGATTCAAAGTCTTTTATGAGAAAACCAGAACATTTTAAGTGCAGTCTAAAGCTTCAGCAAGAGAAAGCCCATGATGCAGTAGTTCCAAGTTACAGCTGCAGCTTCCAGTAACACGGGGAAAAAAACTTGAAAAAGATAGCACCACAATAATGAGGTCATTAAATTTATCATAAATAGCACTAAGGACATAATGCCCAGCAGTAAATGATTATATCATATGAATCGTTTAATGCTGGAATTTCATCTGGCACCTGCCACTTTTAGAAATTACAGACTGTGAAATAAACTAAAAATCTCCACTTACAAGTCGTCACGAGTTAAGAAATTGAAATCGATTGAAAATTCTTGCCCAATAAATATGCTTGAGTAAGGATTAAATAGCTTCGCGGTTGACTTTACGTCTCATTAAACTCAAGTACCTATTAACAGCTAAGTTATTTTAAAGCCTAGTGTGTAATTTCGATTGATCGTTCCTGGCTTGTTTCAACCAGGGACTATACACGCTAGTGACTCATGTTTATTCCACTCGGTTGGATGAGATTCACCTGCTAATGGATATCCCCCCTCCCAACCACTTTGAATTTTATATGTTCCCTGAATCCCAGAACTTATATAGCACAATGTAACCTGCTGAAATATCAGTTAAATGTGCAGTGTGTGATCAAAAAAAAAATTCTCTTCTAAAAGTGACTTCTAGGACTTAGATATTGGTGGCTGAATAAGTCACACCATCCCCAAGAAAGATATTCTTTCCTGAAGCTGTTATGGATAGCTAACGTAAAGTTGAAATCAACGCGGATGTTAATACTTTCACAGACTTTCTCAGCTCTGACAGAAATCGTTACCAAAAAAATTCACAAAATAGCTTTCGCTTTTTGTATTACACGATGCAAGCAAACTCTCAAATTCATATCAATTTAAGATAGTCTAATAAATACGAGTACTTTAAAAAAATTCAAAAAAGAAACTGCTGGGATTCTATGCGAGTAAAAATTTGTTGGCTTAAACCTCTGGCGTCATTCATGTTCTTGTACATTTGATCCTTATGTTGATTGTAAAATCAATTATAGTTTTAACTGTTAGGTTTAATTGCTAGCCATAGGTAATACTTTTCTAATTGGAATTGTTTTTGCGGGATGATTAAAATTGAAAAAAAATTTTTATTTGCATTGAAAATTTTATTTTGACAAAGTGGTTTCGAAAGTATGCACTGATTCTACTTATATCCATCGAAATAATTTACTTGTAAAGGTTATTTAATTGTGATCATGGTTCCGTTCTTGTCTATAAATCAGCACAGACAACGTATATCGTCTCTGAAGCTTAGCAAAGCAGATAATATTGATACGGGAAACTGGATCGTTTTGCGGAATAAGCCTCCGAAGCCGAATCAAATTGGAATTGTTTGGAAATCAAATTGGAAACCACTTTGTCAAAATAACATTTTCAATGCAAATAAATTTTTTTTTTTTAATATTAATCATCCCGCAAAAACAATTCCAATTTGATTCGGCTTCGGAGCCTTATTCCGCAAAACGATCAAGTTTTCCGTATCAATATTCTCTGCTTTGATAAGCTTTAGAGACGATATACGTTGTCTGTGCTGATTTATAGACAAGAAGGGAACCATGATCACAATTAAATAACCTTTACAAGTAAATTCTTTTCTTCCTGGCAAAAAAAGGAGTATCTCAGGTACGCATTTTGAAATGTAACTCTCTTTCTCTCTTTTGATGCTTCGCCGTGTTTTCGACTTGTTCTACTTGTAAAAAAAAGTTAGGCTGTTGAGGCTGCTTTCAAATTACGTTCCTTATACCAAAGTGCCAAAGAAGCATTTACCAAAATACTTTTGCTGCAGTTCGTTCGATCAGTGGAAGAATGGGTGTGGAATAAAACGAACAACGTATGAACTCTTAGCATTTATACCAGTAACTCCAAAATAATAAAAAAGGGAAATTTTTCAGTCAAGCTTATATACCAAAGTAAAAAAATTCTTTTAAATTGTCAAACTACTTTAAATAGATAGGAATTAACCGGGAATTCGCAGAACTATTGGTTCGGTTGCCACAACGTTTCGTATGGATTCTCACAAAATTACGTATGGAACACTGGTTTTCAGTGTTGATTACTTTTCCCCCATCCATTGTTTGGGGAAAGAGACATCACGTATCTGTGAACCCTTACTTGATAAAACTACGTTATGTGGCAGACGAGACAATTAAGCGTTTACTGGTCCTCGCAAAGGAAGTCTATTGCTCATTTCAAATTTCATAATTTCTTGCTTAAGCAAACTCATTCAGCTAATTTAATCTAACTTGACGTTAGAAGAGGCAATCAGATTCTAAATATCCTAACACAACTCCTACAAAATGGCAATGTAGGTTAGGTTAGGTTAATGAAGAGGGCTGCCGGGAACGCGGCCAGCATTAGGCCAGCAGTTTGGGCCCATTTGCCACCCTCATGGACAATCACACGCATTCACACTTACAGCCATGGCACTGGCGGGATTTGAACCCGCAGGCCCCGTAGCACGCCGCTTTTCGGCCTGACGCCTTAGCGAGCAGAGCTACCGGACTCCCAAATGGACTCCAGAGCAATGGACTCCCAATAAGTGCGATCCAATTTTTAAATTCAACTTAATAAATTATTAGTAGATATCACAAAGTAGACAATAGTGTTTTATTTTTAGGCTATAGTGTTTTATCTTGCAAAGCTCAATAAAAATTTCTCAGATTATTAGCTCGATTTTCGCAATAAATATGTATACAAAAGTGTTGAGTTAAGCAGTAAAAAGGAATTCGATAAGGGAGAATTTAAAGGGAACTTTGCGGAAATTATTTAAATTGTTTATTTGATTCCCATAGCAACTTGCTATACGTTGGCTATTTATCTGTATTTAATCTATTCAACACAATGCGTTTACAGAGTTTATAGAGTCATTTAAAATAGGAAGCAGTTATTAATTATTCATGATTATATTTTTTTGAATGAGCAAGCGTTTAATAAATGACTCATTTCAAGAATTGGTTCACATTCATCGTTCTACCGTCCATTAAAAAATGAAGATTATAGTTTGTTCGGAGTGTGCAAATGTAAATGTCCTCAAATAGTGTGACAATTTTCATTGCCTAATTGACGTACAAAATGCAAATTAGCGAAGCTACAAAAGTGTGATGCAAAGTGACTTTAATTGGAACGGTGTGTCCCCTTTTCGTATCTTGCGTTGAAACTACTTAATTGGATTCAACAAACCAATCCTAAGTGGACCCAACTTGCGAAGAAAAATGAAATTAAAACACACACCCCCTCGTAAATGCGAGCACATACGAACGCGTTAATTGAGTGAAAAACGCGAAAAAAACATACATACATATGTGTTAAGAGGAAAAGCCGTAGAATGTCGTAATTAAGCTAGTACATTCAGTACCTTCATACATACATATGTCGGTAGGAACATTGTATAGAAACAATGGATGTCGTCGACATGAGGACAATTAAAAACGGAGCGCGGAGCGAAAGTAGCTGCCAAGCATCAGTTCGAACTCAGTTCCACGTTGGATTCGCCTTTGTATCTTATTTCACGTCAGCCTGAAACCATGCAAGTGCACATATGAGCTTGTAACGCTCCTTGTGCGAGTGTGGAGGTAAGCCAAGTTATCCACTCTCGCCGTGCAATGCAATTTACCTTGTTGCATATTTAATCGACGGCACCACGTCATAGTCGTAATGTACTCAAATTACTTTGTAGTCAAGATGTCTTAAAAGTGAAGTCCGCGTATGAAAACGCACTTACGACTATTGCACGGCAGGAGCACTTGGCGCGGAAGTTGATTAATTTACTCAACAGCTTTTATGCTCGGAAAAATGCCGATTTACTGCCGGCCTGGGATGATTTATGAAACTATTAAACGAGAGTGTATTGTGCATGTGGAAATTTGATACTTTGCATAGCGTTGAGTGTAATTAACTGATTCTACATATTACATGAAGTCGTTTATCGGTCGCTTATTATCGAATCGAATCAGCAGACAGAGATTACAAGGTTTTTTTGTGGCTTCGCATTTGACCGCCTGCAGTGTAATGACTCTTTTTGTGGTCAAAGATCAGACTTACTTCGATGACGTTAAACGTTTAGATTACGTTTATAATAACAAACAAACAAATCGATTAAATGCACATATGCTTCTTTTTAAGCTAATAAATGTTCGTGTTTGAAACCCCTATTTGTGTCGGTCTCTCCAGACTTTCTTCTAGAAGTAACTTCTCCAGCATTTCAGAAACTATAACATTTTGATGATGCTCGAAAGTTCAGTTCCTATGGGGCTGTACCTACATTTCAATTTATCTGACCTTGACCTACCGTTGCCCAGGAAACAACATTATCTTCTACATAAAGTCTGTTTGAAATTAAGAATTAATTATTCCGCAACCATTAAACGAGAAGATGATATCTGTCGCATGCCGTCGGAATGATATGATGCGACCCGGTTAGCGAAAGCAAAACAAAAACAAATGTTTGCTACAAAATAATGTACAAGCTTTGACCAAGAAATGACAGTATTGATTTTGGAGAAGGATAAATTGAGTGAAGCAAACTTATGAGCATAGAAAAGTAGGACAGCGTTTTATTTGGATAGTAGAGATTGGCATGGAAGAACACTTGAATGCAATATATATTTTTCATTGATATAATAATTCGAGTAGGTACTAAAAGAACTTTATTGCAATTTAAACTTCATCTATAGTTAACAAATGGATCAAATTAAACCGATTTTAGAAAAATTAGGCTGTCTTTAGTTCCCAGCGAACTTGGTGTAGTAGCTCTCTCTAATTAGCACTAGCAAAAGCAATTTTTGACGATGCCATTACTATAAGTTGTGGTTAGTTTTTAGAAAAATAAAACAGTCACTGTTTATAATATGTAATTTTAATATGTTTAAAAAATTTAATGCGCGCTTCTAAAATAAGTTTAAAAGATTTTTTGCCGATCTATTATTATTATCTGAATTGTTTTCTGTATCTAGAGGTAAAAAATATTTTCTCAAACTCTTGTCAATAATAATCCATCAAACCACATCTAAAACAACATCAAATACCTACCACGTTCATAAATTCAATGGAAAATATGTATTTACACCAAATATTTATAGGGGTATATGAACAAGCTGCGCCAAATCTTATCATTGCAATTGAGATTTGCATTCAACAATAATTATGCTAAAAACAAATCTAAAGCCACGCATGAATATTTAAAACCTCATCTCCGTTCAACATTCATAAAGGTTCTTATCAATTATAATCCAGCATATGCCACCAAGATGTTTTCTTTCCTCCTTCATTCACACAAGGATCCTTAAAATCGCATTTCTACAAATCGCCCACCAAACAATGAATGCATTACGACTAGCCTCCGGTCGTATTCATTGTGTTTGCTTATCTCTGACGTTGCAATACTTCATCCGGATATCGCAATTTTCACTTCAACGCTGATATTGCGGCAGTTGGGGATGGTTTTGTGAAGTAAACGGTGGAAAATGGGCGAAACGCTTGAACGCCCCCAATGCAAATGAGTGTACTTTTTCCAAGTACACAAACAATGACACGTGCCCATGCTTGTCAGTCAGGACGGCCGCGACGGGCCGTTGCATGCAAAGGATCTCACTGACAATACTATGTACCCCATTTTAGCGTGATTGAAATGCTTTAGTCAAACTCACCGAGTGCATCTCAACAATGACTGGAGCGAACGGACGGAGGTGAAGGTAGCCAGGCAGAAGTTGTTGTGTCGGTGAGGTTCACAGAGTGCGAATGATATTCTGGTTTTTATTATTTTCCGCTTATTTTTCGACTGTTTTCCCGTGCAATTCACCAGACAATGACTTTTAAGTTGATTGTTTCAGGATAATGCAATGAGTTTTCCATATTCATAGCAATCCGAAGAGATTATTATAAGGGGATCGTTAAACAAATAGATTTAGTTTTTATTGTACTCTGTATTTTCGGATGGGTTTGATATAAAACGACTTGAGTGGGCCGTGAAAAGTATGTTTTTTTGAATTATGAAATCGTTATTATATTTTTTTGTTTACTTGTATACGGTTTATTGGGTTTTTTTTAAAAAATAGGGATTTTTTTTGGAATGAATTGTCTTTCGTGGGCACTTATCAAGTAATACTTATCGCAAAAGCGAGGGTCGATTGTAAAGGAGTATCATTTGTATAAGGACAGATTGTTGGCATCCTGGAGTTTCTTTCTGGTGGCATTAGACAGGTACATGAAACGAGGAGACCACACTTGGCAGCAATATTCAACAATGCTACGAACAAGAGAAATAAAAAGACGAACACATGTGTTGATATTGGTTGCAAAGTGAGAGCAGCGCAAAACGAAACCAGCTACTTTTGAAGACTTAGCAACAACAAAAGAAACATGCAGATCAAATTTTAACTTCGAATCAAAGATGATGCTGAGTTCTGTATGTTGATCTACATGCTTCATTAGACTATCACTCAAAAATATTCAAAGAAAATGGGATTAGGCTTATTGGAAAAAGACATCACGAAACACTTGGAAAGCTCGCAGATCACCAATCACTTAAAACAAAAAGATCCGATTGTAACTTATAACAGCCATTTTGGGAAGCGACAGCACGGAAAATTTTATAACAGAGAGTCAGACTGAAAGTTACAAGGAAGGTCATTGATAAACAATGTGAAAAGGAGGGGACTAAGGATGGAACCTTGGAGAACACCAGAAGTAGGAAAGAAAGGGGGAAGAACAACCATTAAACACAACACGGCAGACGCGATCATGTATACAGGAAAAAAGCCAGGATGTAAGGGAACTGGAAACACCAAAAGTACAGATCTTATCCAACAGCATTGAGTGGTTTACCCTGTCAAATGCTTTCGCGAAGTCAGGGTAAATCACATCAGCTTGAAGACCATTGTCCAAAGTGAACGCGACATAATTAGTGAAGTCCACTAAATTCGTAGTCGTTGAACGTCCCTTGATGAAACCATGTTGCTCAACACAAAATAAATGACTCAAAGCACCATGAATTCTGTCAAGAACAATCCGCTCAAGCAACTTCAGAAAGCAGAACAACAGGGATATAGGACGGTAGTTGGCCACATTGCCAATGTCTCCCGAATTGAAAATCGGAAAAACATTGGCAGCTTTCCAGGTAGAAGGAAAAACACCAACAGACAAACTCAAAGTAAATAATATAGACAAAGGTACACATAAAGAAGATGCAAGAGACTTAAAAAAACACATTAGGAATGCTATCTGGGCCACTGCTTGCGAGTGATCCAACGAGGATATTATGATTTCCTCCAGAGGATTGGTCATCACAAAATTCTCATGAGAAAACACAGCCGCATCAGAGCTCCCTGAATTACTTAGGGGAGGAAAACGAAGAAGCAAAGAACTTAGCAAATAAATCACGATTTTCTTGCTAGTTTTTAGGGAACGGACATACAACCAGAAAGGCTTCGAGTTATTTGAGGAAAGAATCGCTTCAATATGGGCAACATATCCCGTTTCGCTTCTTCAACAGTCCTTTTAGCCACTGCTCGCAGAGACCGAGAACGCTGAAATTCATTTCGGGCCTTATCTCTCTCGCGCAAAGATTTGGAAATTGCGACAGAAAACCAAGGAGAACAAGCACCACGACAAGAACGAGACACAGGTGTAAATCTAGGAACAATGGAATTAAGGACAGAGTAAAATGAAAAAACAGCATCATTTATTTCAAGCCCATGAAAAAAAGAAAACCAATTGATAAGGAGGAGTTCAGCAGCAATTGGTTCATAGTCTGCCTTAAAAAATTTGAAAGACGACATGCTTTTGGTGCGTGGACTATTCAATAAACAAAAATCAATAAAAAGGGGGGATGATGAGGGTCAGGGTCAACGTAAGGAAAGGATGATGCGGAAATAGATAGATTAGAAGAAGGAAAATTAGAAAAAACAAGGTTTAACAAATGATTATTATTATTATTAGAAATGTTATTAAATTGGGATAAAGAACAAAACGAAAGAAATGATGAGAGGGAAATTGACAGTGCATTTGTAGAGGAAATGGTTAAAGACGAGAGATCCCATTGAATAGAAGACAAGTTGAAGTCACCACAAACAACAATGGGAAAATGAGGATAGTAAGACATACTAAAAGCAAACAGCTCACTATAAAAACATTCATACGTGGAGAGTGAACTAGGCAGAGATTTACGAACGGCAATTAAGACTCCACCACCGTCTGCTTTATTCGTTAAATCACGATTGCGATCATGTCTGAAAATATTATGCAGGGGAAAGAACTCATCACTGAAAAGATCCGTAGAAAGGCAAGTTTCTGTCAAACAGACAAAATCATCGGAAGCAATAATAGAGACTAGCCTGATTTGTACCAATTTGGTTCTTAGTCCACGAACGCTCTGGTAATAGAGGTTAAAACGTTGATTTTTAGGCAAAGAGGAACTGATTAAACTGGCTGGACCTGGGCCGGAGTTTTGCGAAAATTTCCTCGCTGTCTGGGTTCAAATTTCTTAACTAAAACTCCCGAAGGCCAGAAATCACGTCGCCCAATCGCGCTAAGTTGAATCGGGAGCGTCAACAAGAATAAGCCCACAATACGGCTGCTGTCCGAATCCTTTGTAAGCTTCTTGCAAGAAACGTTGACATCTCTTCCAAGCTTCCGAGACATATACATCTTCAAGTCCTCCACAGATGTATCAGTCGCAACACGAGAAAGGAAGGTTTCAAGAGTAGGAGATACCAATCTAATGAGACCATTAGAATCGTCATCATTGGCACTAATAGGTTATAGTGCGGGACCAGGAGACAACACAGAGGACGCCATTGGAGAATGGTATTGCAGCCGTTGTGGAATATGCTGCTGAGGCAGTTGATGTTGTCCTTGTGGCAGAGGCGGCAGTTGAAGAAGTTCCAGAGAATGCTGATGCTGCAGTATTGGCTGAGCACTATGGCTTTGTAGTTAATTTTGTTGATTTTGATTGCCCTGCTTGTGTTGTTGTTGAAGCAATTGCTGCTGTTCGCGTTGACCACGAGTTAAAATCGGCGAAAAATTACCTTAATTGATCGGCAGTATTGGCGCTGGAGTCTTGTGTGAAGTGAACTTCTGCTCTGCATCTGTGTGATTAATATCTAAAGAATTTATTGTTTTTTTTCATATTGTTTCCCAGACAACTGGTTTGTTGATATAAGGGACAGCACAAAGTTTTACGTGCCAACGACACGCGGTATTCCCAAGCGGTCCCCCATAAATCACCGCATGAACTTTTCAACTTAGTTTTTGATGATCAAATTGAAATGATGATCCTCAATTTTTCAATTGAATACGCTGCACAATGTAATGTTCAACTTGATTTGAAACCCTTCGAGCTGCGCCGTTTTATTGGGATGCTATTTTTATCAGGATATCATTCGTTACCAAGTTGGAGCTGTATCGTTGGCGAGATCATGCAAATATGACCGTCCTTACGAACCATTTCGGTGTCTAACCAGTTACCCATGCAAGTAGATATGATCGAAAAACTAAAAAAACATGTTCATATTCCAGTTCATGCACTTATAAAATAATATCATGCTTTTATGAGAGGTGTAGACTTAGCAAATTAAATAATTGGAATTCATGGAAAAAAAATCACAAACTTGCTGGAAACTATAATTGTCAACGCCTGAAAACTACAAACATTATTGTCTAAAAACAGCAAAAGCTAAGTTCTGGGTTTACTAGAATTTCGAATTGAGAATGTTCAGTCATTGATGGTTGCCGAAGAGCCTTGCTTTGGAAACATTGCCAATCGCACCGTAATATCACGCACCGGTGATAACGAATATATATATCGAGTGTTTTACTTAAAGAATTTTTTTCTCTATATTGACGTCACACAAGGCACCAAAGTTGCGTTTTTGCAACAGCTATTTACTTGGTTGTATTTAATGGCTGTATTGTTTTTTATTTATTTTTATTATTTAATGGTTGTATTTAATATTTAAAATTGTATTTTTTTTTTTTTTTTTTTTTTTTATTAAAATAGCTATTTACTGTAAAACTATAGTGAGCAAACATTTTTAAAAGTTATTATTTTCTTTTTAGGATAGATTAACAAGATTTTAGCAAAATCACTTTTCAATTCAAGGGGATCTGGTAATGATCCCTAATGGGTTGATGACTCTTATGTGTCATTGATTTGTATGATATATGATACGTAATGGATGCTAATCTGAAATAATTGTAGCCTGAATACTAACCCATAACTATTTAAAATTTTCCTAAATAGATTAAAGTAACTGCAAAAGAGAAAATAAGTAAGTAGTGATAAGTTAAAATGTTGATAAGTTTCATTTAAAGAACTAGTCGACTGAAATAGGACTTATATATATTTTCTTGCTTTCTTATGCAAATTAATGGTATATCCTCAAACGTTTCGAGCCAAAACCTACTTTCGTAGTTTTCACACAAACAATATCAAATATAATCAGCTGCGGGACCAATTGACAATATACCTAAAACTGCCAGTAGAAAAACGTTGAAATTACATTTCCTAGGAAAAATGCAAATCTTTGCAAACAAATTAGAATGTTTTTATTTAGTCATCGTCTCTCTCTTAATATACTCCTTCGAGCCCATACATTCATTTCGCTTTAAATGTTTCTTCATTCCTAAGGTTTCAGCAAAGTAAAGAATACAATTGATTGAATAAGCCTGCATTTGAAGCATTCGTGCATTCACGAAACTTTTACAAAGTGCAACATTAAATTACAAACGATTCAGCGCAATTCCGAAAAGTTTACATTTTATGCAAAATCTTTTTTAAAGCTCATTTTCAAGACATCCCACGTTAACACGAGCCCGACCTCGCTGCTTTCTGACTTTGATATTGTGGAATCACATTGGAGGCCACGTCCCATCGATGTGAAGCTTGAAACAAATAACAACGCAGCATAGAGAAGCAAGCGAGTGCTTGCTTTGGAAAAAATAGAGCTCCTGCGGACGCACGCATTCATTATTAATGGAACATAATTCGTCTTGAGAAAGGTATGATGTCTGGACCAGTTATTTCAGAGTTTTGTCGTAGAAAATAGGTAGATTACCTCTTCGGGATTGAATAAACGTATTTCTTAACTGTTAAAAAAATGGTAGGTAGGTGCTTCAAGAATTTTCCACAGAATATGCAAAATTGTTAATTTTATCAGTCAAAAGACATATTTTCAACAAAATAAATACCTTTAAACAAATTATGACGTAGACAAAGTGTTTCTTTCTGGAATCACTGATATTTGCCTGAAGCAACGAAACTCCTGAATTAACTTCAATTCAAACTCATCGTAGTCTCAACGAAGTGAGAAACGTGTAGATTTGAAAATTTATCCACTCAACCTTGAAGCATCCAGCACACAATTATGATGCAAATGATTGAAATCTTGACATGCTTTATTTGCCTCTTACAAGTTTTGCGCCGGCGAAACATCTCAATCTAATCAAACACACTCGTTCGCCATCGTCTTCATTAGCATCGTTTTCTTAGCATTATGTCGTAAAGAATTTCCCTCGGAAACAATTTTCCATATTCAATCCATAGCCATAGCGTTTTCATCATTTTTACACCCGAGGGTTTATGTTTTGAAATAAAGAAATTAGAAGCCTACTTGAAAATGCCTGTCGAAAGAGTTTAGATGAGCTAGCCTTTGTCGTCGTCGTTATTGTTGACCAACAGCTGGACCACATTAAAATTCTCTGTGATTCTAATCAACAGCCGAGACGAGTTGTGAAACTAAAGACAGTACGACTTTGCAAACTTCTATCACTTGCAAATCTCTTCATCCGAACAGTTCTCGAGCTAATCGTTCGAGAAGTCTATTGAAATCGAGCAAATAGAGTGAAAGCACTTTGCGTTATTGAACGATTACAATGAAGTTTGAAAATTGCAAACGAAGAGGTTTCAGTGAGAGTTAATTAGTTTATTGTCTGCCGGTGGTGAGCTGCACAGTTTTGCTGAATTACAAATGTTAGACAAAGATTTCGGATGGAATGATTCTGGAACACTCATTAGAACTTTGTGGATAGCTTTTAGTAAATTTTATCAAACAAATAATAAAAAATGTTTCAATTTTTTTTTTCTAAATTTCATCTTAGACTAGCTGTTGATGCAGGAAAATTTATACTGTGATGGAAAATTTTTCTGCTTGTTTTGATTCAATCTCTAATTAAACATTAATTTTCATTCACCTCTCGAATTCTGGCAATATTGCGTGCTTATATGTTCACTAAAATCAATTTGTAGTAAAGTGCAAAATATCGGAATTGTTTATGTTTGGAAATTTTTATTGCGTATCTTGTAAAAAAGAAAGTATATCGAGTTGGTGTACACAAGCAGCTCCAAATCAATGAAAGTATCATCTGAAGTGCTGCTTTATAAATCTTTTGAAAACCAATAGTGATTAGATTGAAAGTTTCAATTTTATTCATATGTTTCATATAAACATAAGCTATTTTCCACTTCGAAAAACATCTGGAGCTTTTCTTCGAAAGAGGAGCCATGATAAACTCAAAGAATGCATATCAATACAATATTGATTTATACTGAGCAAGCACATTTACTTAAATATATTTTGTTAACGTAGCTATTCTAGTACTAGTGTGCAAATAAATTTAAGGTAGTATTACAGAATCAAAATCAAAACTTTCATGCGAAGAAAAGCTGACTAGCTTTAAAATAATGCTACTATTTTTATGTCAATATTTTTTCAAATAATGCTAATAATTTTAAAATAATGCTACTTGCATGTTAGAAATTCCAGAGACATACATTTTTCCCTCGAAAGACTACAGCCAATTTTAGTAAAAGTTTTCAATGAGCTAACATGTCAAAAAAATATGGCTAGCGTTTTGGACGCGAATTTTAGAAAGTTTTCAAATCGGGAAAACAGGCTTATCATCTGTAATGGAACTTACCTCACCACCTAAAATGGATCAAAAGCTTCGATTCACGGTCTAAATGTGATCATCAATTAACAGACTAAATTTAACCGGGTAACATGCATCATATTTAGAGATGAAGCGCATATACTGGAACAGGTATATGGAACAGGTATTATTTTGGAATAGCCAGTACCTAGTACGAAATTCAAAAATACTAGTTACGAGTATTTTTGTGAACTATATATGGAATCAAGAATTTACCTAATAAATTTCCTCCTTGATTCATTTCAATCAAACAGCGACGTAATAGTATCCTAATATTAATATGTACTCGTATTTCATACTTGCAAGTGATTTCATACTTTCATACTTACGAGTATTTCGTACTAGCAAGTATTTTCGTATCGAGTATTTTCGTACTTGCAAGTATTTTTGTATATGCAATTATTTTCGTATCGAGTATTTTCGTATCGAGTATTTTCGTATTTGCGAGTATTATCGTACTTGCAAGCATTTTATTAAGTATTATATAGTTTTTAGGACAGTAGCTCAAATCGGAAAAAATCGGTCAATTTATAACTAAGGACAAAACGGGCCAACACCTATTGCTGCGAAACAAAAAAATTGGTTTTGTTGGAGGGTAAGGGGCTTTTTAGCCATAGTTTGGCAAAAACTGCCTTTACGGCACTTTCGATGATTGAATGTGGTCGGGGAGTACATTAGTTACATTTTAAGGGTGTTTTTGATAGATGAAATTGGGCGAAAACGTCTATTTTTTCCAAAATTTTTTTTTTTTGGTCAAGAATAAATTTGGGGACCTTTCTGAGTTGTTTCGGGTGAAATTTCCATACAAGTCTGGGAAAAACCGTCCGGAAAAACTGAGAGTAGCACTAAAAGTGCTCAGGAGGGAAAGGTTGGTATCCTTTTTGGCTTGCCAGTTGGCCCCCTAGTGTATGCATGTTTAATAGGCGAAACATTTTTGTTTATCATTTCTTAAAAATTTTCGACAAACCTCATGCTTCAGGGAGGCGAAGTGAAAAACCAACTGTTTTAGATTAGTCAAGCAAAGTTTGGTAACAGAGACTGATTGATGAAAAGTCATATATATGGCAACAGGATTAGTTGGTCCTATCTTAGTAAATTTTTTGACTTTGGTCATTTGAACGAATACAGGAGGTTATTTGTGCATATAATAAAATGAAAATGAAATTAAATTGATTGAATTTGACTGTTTTCCTTTAGATGGCTCCTAGATTCAAGAAATACTTGCCAAATAAATGGCCGGCCATTTGAATGTTACGGACAAGCTGCACGGTCTAATGACTCGGTATCTTTTGAAGATCACCATTCTAGCTTGGGAACTTTGTGTCTAAATGGTGGGGAAGGGCATATCATACCGTTTCATTACATCACTGCAAATTGTATGTATTGAATGAATATACGAGTATTTACATACTTCAAAAAATACTTGCTAGTATTTTTGGAACAGGTATTTGGAACAGGTATTTTTTTGTACTCGTACTAGCTATACCTAGTATGTGAAAATCCTAGTACGACCCAGCTCTAATCATATTACACTCGGCTTTTTGAAAGAATAAAAACCAAAAATATGCTAAGGTCTTTTATTTTCTACAAATGTTTCGCCTAGACAATGTACAAATACTTTTTTGAATTAACAACTGATCTTTCAACGCAAATCAATAAAAACACGCTCAATTAGATACACCTTCGGATCAAACAAGCAATTTGAAATTTACGAGTTACATCGTTTACCGTGAACAATTGCCAAATACACTTAATTAGTAGCGAATAAGCATTAAATCTATTCTTTGCTCATACCGTTGCCAGGTTTATTCATAACAAATTCGATGAAATACAGGTCTCATATTTTGCATGAAAGATGCATTTGTTTTCATCTTTCCACACCTTGGATATGATGCAGATATACATACAATTTCACACTTGAATGAAATCAGTTTAGCTAGGTTTCATTTATAATTTGGTTCGAAAATAGTTGCAAGAAATGAGATCGGTGCTACTTTGATGGTGGAATTTAATATTTTGCAGTAATGAGTGCTGCCAAAATGTTCAACTAATGTGTCAACACATCAAAATTTTACGTACTGAATAGTTGATAGTCAATAAGCAAAGTAAATTTTAAAGATTTTATGCAGGATTTTATACAATCGATATTAAATCACCTGACGGAGGCCAAGACCAGACCGCAGTTGTAGTGCCGATGATGATGCTGCGTAAAAAAAAAATTAGTTTTCAGGGGTATTTGAAACTCTCAAACTTTTTTACCCGAATATGAGAGATTTTTTTCAAAAAACGATTTTTTAACAACAGAAACTCAGAAAGTGACACAAGCAACCCAAATTGGCTGTTTTTAATGAGCTGCTCTTGGTTGAGCTAGGTTGAGATATTTCAGCAAAATGTGTTTCATCAGCAATTCAGGTGCTCTAACTTGCCCAAAGTTGCTCTGATTTCTGTTTCATGAGTTTGCTTTAAGTTGAACTGGAGCAATTTAGAGCACGATTTCCACTCTATCGTTTTTGATAAACCAAGTTCAGGCAAGCGACCAGCTATTTGTCAACTGTCAAAATTGCTACTGAAGTAGAGTTTTTATTACTAAATACCCAACAAGCGATCAGTTTTACAAGTGGCCTCCCAATTACTCTAACTTTCTTCGACTTTTTTTGACAGCTGCTCTATTTTAGTTTACCTTGAGATGCTCTGCTCCTTTTTCAGAGTCATTAAACACAGCTAACACTGGACTAAGCTATGAACTAGTATTCACCAGTTTTTTTAAAATGAGGTCAAATTTTGAAGAATCGAAAAGTTGAACTGGAAAAACTGATTTTGAATGTGACGAAAGCAAAAGCTACTCAAAAATACTATTTGTAGATTATGGTTGCTCATGTAGACTGTAAATATTACTTTTTAAATCAATCAGATAAATTCTAAATGAGCTTTTTAAAATCAAAATTGTTTTTACGGACAATAATCGTCGAGTTTTAAGAAATTATTCGTGCTATGAAATACCTTTAGGCTCAAAAGTTTTTAATATTTTTCTAAGTTAGGAAAACTATTCTAGTACAAGGTGGTTGATATAAGGCGCAAAAACTGCTTCATTTAACTCTTGAATGGTACCCATGAGTAATTTTTACTCACATGCGGTGTATATTTCGTCGCGCATCAGCCAGTTGGCCACTCTGGCTGCCTTGAGGCTAGAAGCTATATAATCTTTTTATGTTTAATGATAAACTAAAAAATGTACATAATACTATTGTTGCCTCCTTTTTAGTAAAAACATGTACCTAAAATCATCCAAAAAGTTACCGTACCATTCTAGGGTTAATCCCACATGATTGATTACGTCGTAAACATAAAAATTCAAAGTGATATGTGCAATATAAATAAATTATATTGATTTAACGTAGAATCAAAACAGTAAAATTGAAAACCAAATTCCAACAGAATCAGCAATAGTAACATCAAAAATAAATCAGAAATAATTTCGAAAACATAATTTGCAGAGAACGTCATTCCAGCGTAAACATCAGTGAATTAAAGGATATTATTCCTCAACTTGACCTTCTACCCTTTTAATTTTTAGGGGTTAGGGGTAGTAAGGATTTTAAAATTTTTTTTTTTTTTGTTTAAATCGCCTTCTATTTTCGAAAATATTATCTAAAAATTTCAAGCAAATCTAATGAATATTTTTCGAGCTATGTTACAACTACTGAAGGGATGAAGTTTTTTTTTGCGAACGAAAGTTACCATAAAGCAAATTGTTAATAAAAACTAAAGTTGCATTCTAAAGAAATAAAATTCAAAGATAAATGGGTTAGTTTTTTTAGGAACCTTGATACTAGACGATAAATTTTGATATATTCGAATTAATATATCAAAATTTATCGTCTAAAAAATATATTCGAACAAAAATTATTCTCAAACAAAAACAAATGAGGTATTATTTGAAAGGTAATTCTAATGCCTTTCAAATAAAAGAAAAACAATTAAAATCTACACAGTTGTTCAAAAGTTAAAAGCAATAAAAGCTGATTATCGAAGAAACGCTGTGGAAACATACATATTTATTTCCAGATTTTATATGTTAGAAGTGTTTACAAAATAATTTTTTTCATACTCAAGACCAAATCATCAGCTAGTGATGGGCAGTTTTCAGTATAAAAGTCGCCTTAGTGTCCGGTCACCACAACGAAAAGTCTATTGGACCCGCTTCATTTTGAAAGTAATCTGCTGCAACATTTTCATTTTGATATGATGGCTGCGTTGAAAGTTAAAGGAATTGAATGATTTTGACTGAACATGTTTCAAAATTTTGTAAATTTAATCATTTGCTACATGTTTTCATCGTAGAGTGTTAAAAATTTAAAACTTAAATGGTGAAAAAATGACAAAATGTCTCGAGATTTTTTGTAGCATTGCAATCAAAACGCTATCGTTACCATGTAGATTTCGATTTCAAAGTTATACTGGCAGAAGTATTTTTTTGGTTGAGGATGTTTCGAGATGTCTACACAGCGACATCAGTCTTGATCCAATTAAATACCAATTCATTCATTGCATTTTGACCTGACGCTTTGATTTTGAGTTCATGCAAATGCAAATTTTGGGTGGTCAGATGGCACTTTGGTGAAGTTCAGACAAACGTGCCTGCCGTAGCTTCACGGATTCTTGCACACTAACCAAAAATGATGCAGGCTTGTTACTTATGCGTACCAATTCAACCTGTATATTTTGCAATGATTTCAGGACTTTTTCGGAAGCTACCGAAAATTTCCAAATTGTCTCGTTATCATAGATTAACTTAACATTTTTTTCCCAATTTTAGCTTTGCGTGTTTGTTTTCTCTCAATAGTTTTATTTCTGTGGAAATACGGGGCTATCTAAAAATCCACTAACAAGTCCGCTGCTTCCAAAAGGCTAAAGGTGTTTTTTTGTGACTTAAAAAAAATATGCACCTTATATACATCAATCTCTCATTAACATTTTATTTCTATCCAATACTGCTATTCGGCGGTAGGCCCTCTGAATTGCGTACTATATCTTAGTACAATAAGGGAGTTGAGTAGTCTAGTGAGTAAAGCACTGGCTTCTTGCATATGGGGACTATGGCTCAAATATAGGCTCAGACCATGGACCGCGCACCGAACTTTGACTTCACCTGATTTGACTAGCGGTAAAGCGAGTCGTGCAACTAATCACTCCACACACACTTCTATACACTGACAATAAATTTGTAAATGAAGTTTTCTACGAGCTACAGCCTCTATACCCCACAAGGGTTGCCGTGAGATTACTTTACGTACAATCAAAAGCCGTTCGTTCGATTTAAGGAGGGAAATACATGTAAAATCGAAAAAAAATTGCTAATAGCAGATTGACTTATAATACATATATTGTTTATTCAGAAAATTTTTAATATGAAATCATTAAAGTATATGTCTCACAGTAAATGAAAATATATTTTTGATAATTTTTCAACACAAAATGGCGGCGATGCGAGCGAATGCAAAAAATACATCAAAAACTGCCTCGTACAAGTTATCGCCTTCTCCGGGGAACTTGCAATGTTCAGAGAAAAAAAAATATGCTAATGGGATATATAATTCATAGGTCAACCAATAAAATTTATTAAAAAAAATTAAATTTTTACATTAATTTTAGATTAAAAACAAAATCGATTATTTAAAAAAAAAATCAAAAACTTTAATAAACAAATTATTTTTTCCGAAATTACAAAATCATGTAAATTCAACGATTAGATAATACTCTTTTGTAGATGTGGTTTGAATTTGAGACGGATCGGCTCAATATTTTTTGAGATATTTGTACGGAAGTTGAAAAAGTACTACTTTGAGAAAAACGCGTTTTAAGTTTGCGTTAGATAAAAATCATTGATTATTAGTTTTTATTTTAACTTACTCGTTAGTGTGATTCCAGGTCCATACAGCAGCCCTTCAGCCTCTTCATGCATATCATTTTGGTGCATTCGAAGGTCATGGCAAGCATTTTGGGCTTCTTTTGAGCTGAAAAGACTTTGACGGCATAATTCTAGACTCTTGGCATAATTAAATAAGCTGGGGCTTATTTCGATACCTAAATCATTCATTAGGTGCAAGAGGAATGTATGGCCTTTGTTGAACATCCAAGCGGCTATGTAAGCTGATATTTCAACTATTTTCAAGCTATTCAAACTATTTTTCAATACAGGCCCCTTTGTATATTATAAAAATATACAAGTGAAAATGTACATCTGTATCTATATTTCCTTAGAATTTCAGATTTATAAGAATGTGGCAGGTATACACAATTAAAAATCGCCCATAGCACCGAAAAGAAAGTAGGCAGGGACGCGCGGCAGGTATGCTCGACCTACTGGGGAACGCCGCGCTGCCTATAACTGATTATAACTCGAGAACGAATACGAATATCGCTTCAAAGCTTTTTTTGGTATATTTTGATGTGTTTTTGGTACATTTTGATGTAAAAAAAATCGTTACATGTATTTTCCTCTTTAAGGGGTTAGTCCACTGTTAAACTGCTCCAAATGAACTTTTTTTTTAAACAGCTACCAAAGAAAAACTATTCAAGATATCGATTTGAAATTTTACACACATCTTTATTAAATTTAGGAGTTAACATTTTCATTGGAAAAAATTAGGAGAAAACAAAATGGCGGCCACCCCAATGGATCGCCGCAGCACCGCCGAAAAAAAAAGCAAATTGCGCCTCGTAAATTCCTGGACAAAATAAGCATCTGTGAACAAATTATCAAAAATATTTCATTAGTGTTGAGTATGAAGGACTGCACGGGCCTAAATTTAGAGCCCTAAAGCGATTCAAAAAAATGTGGTATACTTTTGAATCAAAAAAATGTTAAAAAAAAAATTTTTTAATCAAAAAAATGTTTCCCAGATCGTAAAAAAATTTTTTTTTGTTCTAAATGTAGGCCCGTGCAGTCCTTCATACTAAACACTAATGAAATATTTTTGATAATTTGTTCACAGATGCTTATTTTGTCCAGGAATTTACGAGGCGCAATTTGCTTTTTTTTTCGGCGGTGCTGCGGCGATCCATTGGGGTGGCCGCCATTTTGTTTTCTACTAATTTTTTCGAACGAAAATGTCAACTCTTAGCTTCAATAAAGATGTACGTAAAATTTCAAATCGATATCTTGAATAGTTTTTTGTTGGTAGCTGTTTAAAAAAAAAGTTCATTTTGAGCAGTTTAACAGTGGACTAACCCCTTAAGTTGAAATAAAGTACATGTCAAAAAAACCAATCAAACGAATTCCTGTCAAGTCTGAAATTGGTCACAATTTTTATGAACAAGAGCTACGAACGCCGCAGTTAAGTAAATTCATTTCCTTAGATTGCTAAGGAAAATGTAGCTCAATGCTTAGAATTCACTTATTCTGGAAACAGACTAGAATGTGGTTTTTTAAGTCTGATCGGGGCAATTAGTTTGATGGAAAATCAACTTTGATCATTATGACATAATATGGAAGTGGAAATGTTATGGTCCCAAAAGATATCAGAGATTATTGTATTTATTTAATTATCTATATATTTTTTCTTGAGAATACTCCGGGTGCATTGAGTTGTTGGAGGTGCTTGTGTTTCAAATTTTACTCTTTCAAAACAATGTTGAGCAACAATACTAAGCTGGAGCATATAAGTGAGCCAAATAGACTTTTAATATACCATGTTGCATTGTATGAATGAAACTTCCACAAAAACTGTAAGATCATTTCAGAAGCGAAAGAATGATAGATGATACCGCCAGAAAGCGAATCATTAAGAGATTAGTTGGAGGGAACGAGTAAGAAGCTGATCAATTTCCAAAAGCTCATCAGAAACTTACTAATTCAAAGAATATCAAAAAACAGCTGCATATTTCATCAATTAATTAAATGTTCTTGATATTTATTACCCTATTGATCTTTCGTTTCGTTCCATTGCCTTACTCATACTTGTAAACCGCTTGACATTTTCGTCTTTCCTAGTTGCAAATAATATGTTGACCTCTGATACCATTCCACTTTAATGCGTCATCATCTACACAACAGAAATCCTAGAAACGCTTCATCGGCAAACACATCTCCACATCAATCTGTTGATGCTTCCAAAATACTTAATAGTGCAGCAAAAAATATATATCTTCCGCAGAAGTAGACATGCTTTCAACATTGCTCAATATATTTCCCAGTACACCGTTAGATGACTTATTGCCAGCTATTTAAACGAAAATAGCATCTTGCCTGCAACGGAAGCACGAAGCCACAAGCCAAATATTACGAGTCGACCGCAATGCTAATTCCACTAGCGTCCTGTACGTTAAGTGGCGTGTCGAAACATTCAGTGCTCTTGGTCGAGGTCATTAAGATTTCATTAAGGCTCATTAAACACTCGCAAGACCATCGAACCTAGGTACGACCCAGCCATGAACACTTTCGACCCTGCGCCTCAACACCCCATTACATGCCATTACCTCTGTCCAAAACGACATCATTTATGCGTCCTTTCCGTCAGTCTTATTTCAATCATCTAATCATTTACTCGCTATCCATAAAAACAAGACGGCTACCCTCCGCTTTTCAACGCCTATAAACAAGCAACCACCTGCTCTTATCACATGATCGCATTTTTACGGCTCTTTTACATCTTTACATCCTTCGTCTTCACACTCCACCTACGCCATCAAGGTCTTAGCAAACCATCGAACTGTCGCCCTTTGACGGTGACAGAAGCATGCATATCCGACCCAGGGATGTTTTATGCATGTTAGTGGGTGCCGGAGCGCTTGGTGTACGTACGTAGGAGGAAAGCACGGCAATGTACAAGTTTTCGCGGAAACTTCCGATGGGGTAGAGGGAGTTGATTTTCTATTCGTCGAACTAAGGAGCCACCCGACATGGACTCTCACTTCCTTTCGGTATGCTATCAAATTGCCATAGAATTACTGATCTTTTTCGCCCCGATCTTCTCTGCCTCCAAAGTCTACCGGCTCTACATACTCCAACTTGGGAAATCCCATAAAAATATTCCGGCGGTCTACAATTTCTACTTTTTCAGTTTTATGTTTCACGCATTTTGGAAATTTACTCGTTCGTACCGAAATGTGGGATGCGAGTGCGTCTTTTTCGAAAACACTTCGCCGACATCAATTGCACATTACTCGTATGTATTTTCACTCGTGGCAATGCTACGCGAGCTTGTGCTGGCTTTTATTTATGTTCGGTTGGGAAAATAAAAGTAAACGTATTTTGTGCGAATTAAATGAACACTTTAACGAAACCGTTTATATTATTCATTCGCGTTGTTTGATGTTATTCGGGCATTGTGTGGCGGTTCGAGGAGATACTAATGGAATTTGGATGAGTATTAAGTTTTTGCAACATTTTTGTGAGTGAGCTACTGTTGGACTAGATGAGAACGGGATTTGCATTTCTACGTACAACAATAAATATTAGGACGATTTAAATTCCAGAGTTAGAAGTTGATTATCGTTGCTTTTTGGTGAGGGGAAAATGCAAAACAGATGTGGATAAATTATTGCGATTGCTAACATACGGTTTGAATGAATTCGTAGGAATAGCTCTTCATTTAGTATAGAAATATGGATGAGTACTATTTAAGATTTAATTCTTGGTATTAATTTAATTCTTGGTATTAATTAGAATCATGCGCTTCTGCAGATGAATCCTCCACTCCTGCACCGGCAGGCTCTATAGCCCGATAACTAAGAAGTAGCCGAAGAACCTTCTCCTGGCTCAGACGAACCACTTAGGGGTCGGGTTGGAGATTATGCGACAAAATTCAACTGACAGACTAACGGCCATAAGAACGAACTGATTCGGTCGCTAATGCTTAATGATGCCTCTGATGAGTCATTTATATGCGTCCGACAAAGATAACGTGTCAACTGTAGCTCATGGATGCACTTTTTAATTTTGTAGACCTTCCTAAAAACAGGAGGGGCTAGTTTTAAGATTTAGCTTAAGAAATAGGTTGAATTCGGCCACGCTCATTATAATTACTAAGCACAGGTTCGATTGTGTTTGGAGTCTAAGGTAGATTTTAAACGAACTATTGCCCAGATACTCTCAGCTATTGCACAGGCTGGGCTAGTCCGCTTCATCTTTATAAGGTCACTTAATATTTAAAAAATATGAAACGCTTACATGAATTTGCACACTACGGTTTCTCTAAAATATTCCATGATATGGTGCAAATGGCAAAGTGTAAAAATACGCAGTTATTCGCTAACGATTTTCTCGTTAACTGAATGCACAAAATTTGTTCTTATTTCACATTTATAAGGTCAAAAAAACTTATCATTCAATTCATTTTTATTAAGCATAAACATAAAAAATAAACGCCAAATTCCATAAAACCAACAGGTAATAGTGCCACCATTCAGCAATACTTTATTTTCTCTCCCAGGCTCTATTCTGCACCATTCCACTTGTATTGCGCGAACAAGCTCTGCAATTGAGGTGAATTGGTGGTTATTGGCGTAAATCCGTTGAGATAATATGCCCCATAGATTTCTATTGGATTCAAGACAGGTGAGCAGGTAGGCCACTGCATAAGTTGAACCCCTTTAGCGGCAAACCAACTTTTAGTTTCACGGCTTACATGAAACTAGGCACTGATATCCCCATGTGAATTAAACTCTCAACATAAGCAATCGAGTATCGTAAAAATATTAGAAAAAAATGCTCGTTGTACTGTACATGCGTCAGAAATATTCAGTAAAGTCTTCTGATTGCTGATGAAATATGTTCATGAAAATGTTATTCACTTATTTTTCATTACTTAGCGGTTAGGAATGAAATTCATCAAACAACTAGTATTCAACTTCATTCTATTTTATCAAATTTACAGGAATTACACAATACCCATTCTTATCTCCATGAAATATGGATATAATCACTTTATGGGCTTTCCATTAAAAATTTCATAATTAATTTTTCTTTCAAGAAAAACCAAGTAAACAGTCGAAACCATGAGGCATGCATATGCAGCTCCAGTAAATTGTCAAAAAAAAAAAACGCTCAGTGCACTAGCTCAGCCAGCACTCAAAACTTCAATTTGTTGACATTTCAGTTAAATAAATCACTTAATGGCCATAAAACAATTTAATTTCGCATAAACGAAAAACTTTCATTCCGTTACTTGCCGTCAAGTAGTTTCCATCGACCACGTTGGTCAGTTTAGCTCGTCTATCCACACGACAACGTTTTGCAATTCATCCTGCATACACGTAGTACTTTTATATGACCAGAACGAAATTAATTTTATAGCCTCGTTAATTACTCGGTTTTTCGTTAAAGCACAGTAAATTATTGTAATGGCTGTTATTGTGGTCACAACAATATTTCTACCGCTTGTTAACCGAAATTGCGTAAACTTGTGCATATTGGCATGATGAAAATATGAGATCCGGCAGTGGTTTTAATTTGAAGATATTGATATTGCAATCAATTTATTGTCCACGACGTTCGGTCAAGCTATTAATTTATTAGGAAGATTCGTTTACGGTGTCCGGATGCTCAATGAGTTGAGCATATTTCATAACATTGAACCTGATTCAATGAATAAATATTTGACAAGTACACATCGAAAGTAACTCATTGGATAGATAGATTTGTTTTCATAGTAAGAATGGTGATGAGTTGTGCATGCAATTTGAATTTTCGAAAAAAAAACTAATTGGGTGCAAATTTGTTCTTGAAGTTTCATTAAATGCGGATGCGCTAGATTTATCATCCAATATTAAAATAGGCGTTTGTGTATTTTTGTACAATGATTTGACTCAATAATGCAGCACATCTATACTTGGCAGCATTTCAACATAGTTAGGTGCGTAGACATTTATTTTCTATACATATACGCCCACGTTGGGCGCTCTTGGTTTTCAACCTGAAAATCGCTGAAATAATATTTAATTTACTTTATTTCACTCTTATCTTGTCACATACCGCAAAAATTATAACGAAATTCACATATGATGACATACAACATCAAAAACTACTATTTTGAGCATTATAATGGGGTAGGAATGAATTTCCATATTTGATTTGAATCGTGATTGCCTATTTTTTTTAATTGAATGCAACTCCAACCATTATTTCTAGTAGTCAGAAACGATAGTCTTAAACTTTTCCCCATAATCAATACAATCAACTTTGAGTTTCTGAAATGGAATTGTCGGGGGTGGATGTACCATTAGGGATTGATTTATATTGCTGGGCCTATTTTTTCATGCATATGGCATTTGAATACCAGTTTATCTATATCGTTTGCCATGTGCGGTCTACATAAAATAGTTTTTGCTCTATCAATTCTTTTTGTGATTGCCATGGGATTAAATACTTCAACTTTCAAAGAATGTGCGTGGAAAACATTAAATTCACTGATTTTTCAGATTATTTTGTGCGTGTAGCTTCTTCTTTAAATGCCAAAAAAACTTAAAGTTATCTACCAGCTTACTTCTAACAACTGGCCAATTATTCAAATACAGCTTTCTTTAATGCTCTGAGATTTCATCCTATTTTGTTTCTTTTTAAAAAATGGTAATACCACGCTTGAGACCTTTTAATGTATTTTTCATTTGGAATGAAGGACCATTCATAAAATTTCTTGGCAATAAATCAGTTATATGCAACAATTTACCGGGTAAAAATAACATCAAAGCTTGATTATATTTGATTATAGTCAATTAAAGTCAATGGTCTGTAACTCATGAATATACATTTTAAACTCTTCAAATATATCTATATCCTCTGAAAAATATTACTATTTTTTAGTAAATCACGAAATGGTCCGTTAGAACTAAAGAAGATCGCTATCAAAGCTCGCAGATAGTTCAGCATGCCCATAAATATTTAAAACTCTTTACTGTTTGTTGGTTTTTTAGTTTAAGTATAGATTTTATTCTGCTAATCAGGATCGGTAGGAACACCAGCCAATATGGTCTAAATATTTTACCTCTGGTACGCAGTATTGAATCTAATGAATTTGACATTGTCTAATGAATTTGACAGTGATATGTCGGGCTTTATAAATAAATTTATTGAGATTTTTGTCTTATTCTGCTTTTGTTTCACCTTTTATTATTTATTTATAATTAATAGTATATTATAATTAATAGTACAAGGCAATCCACCAAAATGATTTTTGTTCAAATTTCGAAATTGGGCGGGTGTCTTTACCAAAAGAGAAGACATTGTAATCATGAATTGCGAACGGTGAACTAACAACAGGTAGCTCCTTAGATAGAAAACATAGTTCAACCTGTTAGAACTCTTGCTTAAAATGAAGCATCAAAAAAATAGTCTCAAAGAACTCATTGAAAGTCGAAGCTCAGAAATGCTCAACTTTTTCATTCTGAGAACTAGGATCTATACACAACCTTACCGTTAGACTTTTCTTCTACCAACCGTTAGACTTTTCTTCTACCAACTAGTAACAAATGGTAGTAAAAATGTGGTTAAATCTGTGAATTTGGTTTCGATCTTATTGCTACTTTCGTTGTTGTATACCATTGTATACCGGTTGTATACCATTTTCGAGTCAAATTCATAGATTTTTATTACAAATTCATAAAAGTATCGAGCCTAATTCATAATTTTTCAAAACAAATTTATAGATTTTCGATAAAAATTAGTAAGTTTTTAAGTCAAACTCATAATTTTTTCGTTTCAAATTCATCATTTTTGTAAGTTTAATTCATAATAATTGTTTGCATATAGTGTTTTCCTACAACTTTCCTTAGTTTTCTACTTTCTATACTCAAGGCAGAGCCAAATTTTGCTGGATATTATTAATTAGCTTTCAGATTACAAACCATTATTATGAATTTAACTTATAAAAATTATGAATTTAAAACGAAAAAATTATGGATTTGCTTTGATAATATTATGAATCTGTAACAAAAATCTATGAATTTAACTCGAAAATGGTATCGATGCAAAAAGTTCACGAGGTAACGACCTTTAAAATTTATACATAACATTTTCGGAATTGAAATTTTTTATATATACTTTGACTATAAGATCATTATCATTTCGAAATTAAATGGTAGCTTTTCTTATTAAAAAAATAACCATAGCTGGCTAGCCTTCTTCTAATTTTTCAGCAAAAATGATTGACTTATTCAGTTCCATCGATTGTTTGAATTTCGTTTTTTCGATTATTCTGGTGATTGTATCGAAAGTCATAGGGCATATAATTTTACCTTATTATAATATTGGCTGAACGTTTTTTCAAAATGACATCACTGTCACAAGGCTGCCAGTTTATTCGTTCATTTATCTATTTAAAACTAATACATCATATGAATGTCAATTAGATCTGATAATCCAGTTGTGAGTTTGGTCGAATAAAAAATAGGCAGTTCGGGGAAAAGCCATCGTTCTTTTGCGATAAAAAATTGCAGAAATTTTAATTCGATTGTGCATTCAATGCATCAAATTTATCAAACTTTGCACTCTAAAAAGTGGGTCTATAATTAATGCTTTGAGAATAGGAAATATATTCATTTTTTCGTTTAAAATAACGAATCACAATTTTTTTTACACATTCTATGTGCATTTTTTGCTTTGACTTCATATCAGCTGAATAATATACAGCTTTTTGTAAATTGAAGCAAAAAGAGTGTAAATTTACTAGTTTGCTATTCACCTTTGCGCCAAAGCCATAAAGTTGCATCATTATTTAGGGTAAAATTACACGATTTGGTCGTAAAAAAAATATTGTTTTTACGCACTTTTGTAAATTTACATCTTTAATAATAGGAAACCAGTTTCCTACTATTATAAGGGTAAAATTCAACCAAAATTTTTTTGAGTGTGGCATTTTGCTGCGATGAATTCTTTGGAGCCAATTTATACACATACCGGCTGAAACGCTGGCATCCATTGTTCCTGAGCTCCGCTAACGGTGCTGGCGTGTCGGCATTAGCCAACAATTTAACGTAACTCTGTAATAAGAAATCCAACAGCGTTAAATCGCAAGAGCGATGCGGCCATTCGTCCGGACAATATAACACTGAAAAAAATCCACATAGCGCCCAGAGCCATGTAACATAGCGCATTATTTATGGCCCCGTACGCCATATACATAGTACTCTGAGCCATGCAATATGGCTCCCAGCGCCATAATGTCAGAATCTACATAGCGCGTGGTCCCATGTTACATGGCGCAGCATTTATGGTGCCACACGCTATGTACATAGTACCCTGAGCCATGCAGTATAGCTCCCAGCGCCATAATTACATGGCGCAGAAATTATGGCCCCACACGCCATATTACATAGTGCCATGAGCCATGTAATATGGCTCATGGCACTACAATTATAACTCGCAGCCATGCTGTGTGAGGAGATGTATAAATATCAGCAAGCTTCTTGAGGTCTTTGATGCAGTTGATGATAGGTGAATTCCATCACCTATCATCAACTGCCCTACCTTCAGATGCTCAGAAGGTAGAAGGCTCGTGGCTGGATCATCTTCATGATCTACATATTAGCTGAGGCCCAGCGAGCCTAAGCCAGACGAGACCGCCAACATGTAGACGGCATTTGACAGCTCGTCACGAAATCGCGTTGATTCGTGCTCAAAACCTACTCCGATCGGAAGTCGCACGAGCGCCGGCGGGACCTGTTAAAGTCGCTTGTCTGCACCGTCCCCACAATCGGGCTCGCCAGCTTTCGCCTGGGCTCGGCAAATATGTATTTTCCACATCAGATGCATCGAAAAAACACATAGCGCCAGACGCCATAATTTATAGACTTCTGGCGCCATGTACATGGTCGAGTTGTGATAAAATATGGCGCCACACGCCATAGTACATAGGAGCAGACGCTATGCTCATAGCCCTCCACGCCATGTACTATAGTCCTCCACGCCATACAGTATAGTCCTCCACGCCATGTACTATAGTTCTCCACGCCATGTGCTATAGTCCTCCACGCCATGTAATATAGTCCGCCACGCCATGTACATGGCGTGGACGACTATACTACATGGCGTGGACGACTATACTACATGGCGTGTAGGCCTATGTACTTTTCGCCATGTATTATGGCGTGTGGCGCTATATTTTATCACAATCCCTAAATCGACTATGTACATGGCGCCAGAAGTCTATAAATTATGGCGTCTGGCGCCATGTGTTTTCTCAGTGAATGCGACCAATAATGCGAGATTTGCTTATTGTCAAAGCCATTAATCCAAAAATGAGCTTCATCGCTGAAGTCGATGTTTCGATGTAATTCAGGATTTGCTTCTAACTTCTGCAGAGCCCAATCGTTGAAAATTTGACACTTCGAATGATCAAGAGGACTCATTTCAAAAGTTAGTTGAATCTTGCAAGGGTTCGGGCCAAAATCTGTATCCGAAATGCACCGCAATGTAGACTGAGAGATTTCCAATTCTTGTGAATGGCGCAGTAGCAACTGATTTGGCTCATCTTGATCTAAACTCCGACCGGTGTGTTAACTCACTGACACAGAAACATTCAATAGTGAATAAATTGTTTCAAACTTATCATCTATAGCATGTACAGCGTGTCTGAAGAGAGGATTATTGGAGTTAGCGCTCTTAAAGTTGCGACCACCTATTCAGAGTTTTGGCTGCAATTTTTAGCAATTTCCAAACGTTGTTCTTTCAGTAACTTTATCACGATAAAAGCGTTAATTATGACTGACGTTTTAACATTAACAGATTATAAAAGAAGTTAAAGAATGCGTTTGTATTAAAATACAAAATTGTTATCTTCCTATTGAAAAACCTGATACAGACATAGAAAACCACAGAATCTATATTTCTTGCATTTATCATCGAATCTACTAGTTGAACAAGCAGTCCTATCTTGGGTTTGGTCTTAATATTGCATTTTTCATTCTTAATATTGTGTTCTAAAGAAATAGCTAGAAGTATATAAAGCATTTGTAAGAGAATTTGAAAAATTTGGCATACCAGATTGTTTTCTTATTACACTGATGGTCTGAATGGCAGATGTTGAGCTTAGTTCATTTTGCATTTGCTCTGTTTGTAAACTGGCTTAATCGGTAACGTAGCTTAAGTTGTTTTTTCATTATTTCCAGTTCATAAGTTTTAAGCAACTGGTATCAATACGACTACTCTGTGACACTCATAACGTTCTTATTTCTTACCATAGACTCGCAATTCTCTACCAAATTAACAATATCAGATAAGATGTGATCAAATGGCTCTACATTTTATGACTTTAAGAGAAAAATATGTAACGCTCGGGTCCAATATTAGTTCTAGACATAAAATATAGCTGTAATGCTTTAGATTTTTTTTTGATTTATTGGCGGTCATAATCGCAGAAAGGGAATCTTTGGTATATTTCTACAGTCTTCTCATCTGCGTATGATAAAAATCTTGCTGCTTGGATGACTTATAATTCTGCATTTGCTTTGTATTCTCATTCCGACATTTTACAGTTTTTTTTTTTATAGAAATTAAAATAAAATATCGATTTCGCCATGTAATAAAACGTTCAGCAAGTTACTCTTTAGTTTGAAGTCCTAATGTTGCATTTCACCTAGATGCACAAAATATCATCAGCAATATTTGAAAATAGTGAGAAAAAGATTATATCTTTTGAGTTGAAGTAACCATTTTCAAAACTGCTGGTCCCATTATTAACCATCTATCATAGAAACAAAATTCCCATAAACGATTCGCATGTGTTTTGGAAATTTTCAGGACTCACAGTTTTCCGAAGTTTGCATGACGTTTAACATGTTAAATCTTCCAGAAATTAATTTTTAAACAGTTGTTTTGCACGATAACTCACTTTTATAAGCAATATCTAATAGAAAATTACTCAACGATATCAGCTATTCAGAAAATGAAACATAATCGAACAAAAACAAACTGCTTTCATCCTACAGCATAATTTGAAATATTTGCGAGAACCGACCGCGATCTTATTGCTAAGATGCTAAGAGGCAGGATACTTAACTTAATGTAAAATCTAGAAAATAAATTGTGTCAAGTTTTAATGTGCTTAAATAAGCAGCCAAGACAAATATTTACAGTGTTTTACTACTGTTTATACCAATATGTTATAATTGATAATGTTTCTGCAACTAACTTATTTCAAAAGTAAATGCCACGAGTTACTTATTTGGAAAACAAGAAAATGAGGTGCTAGAACAGCTTTTGAAAATCCGTATCACTTAAGTATGCAAATATCATATTGAATGAAAATTAAAAATCAACATTCATTTAACTTCCATTTCTCGAAAAAATAATCAAATCCGAATATCCCCTTGAAAAAATAAAAAAAAAATGCAAAATACTACCAGGCGCTCTGCTATTTCCATCATTGAGCCTTCAATTCATCGGAAATCCGATGGAATTTCGCTTATATCGAGAACAAATTCTTAAATCCTGCCATTGTCCTGTAGCCCATAATCCGACTTAAAACACAAATCCACTATTTCATATTGAATAATAATTCCTCTTCTCTTGACTTCCATTTTCAGATTACTGCCGTGACGTGCTTGCATTGGGACATTCAAGCTAAAATCAAAGTTCTCATCCCGACCGCCGCTTTCGACAAGTCTGGTCGAGTCTGCCACTCATCCTACTAAAGTTGAATTCCAGGAGAATAGAGGGAGCCTTAGTGCTCCATAGCTATCATCTTGCCACGACCAGGACATTCATTTTCGTTCACCGCTAGCGGCAGTCAAGATGAAGATGTCAAAGCTATCGAATCTAACCAATTCACAGGATCCGCAAGCTGTGAATTCGCGTATATTTGTCGGTAATCTGAATACGTTTCAATGCTCGAAAACGGACGTGGAACGGATGTTTCAGCGATATGGACGACTAGCAGGTAGGTTTTTTGCGATGACTAGAGATATTGAGTAAAAGCAGACTATAACATAATATTGTTTTATACATTTATATTAAATTTTAGTTTTTGAAAATCGTTTTTGGTTTTAAGCGGCAAGCTCCACCAAATAATAAGAAATAATTTCAAGAACTCCAAAGAACTCATTTGGCAGCAGGTTTACGCCCTGTATTTTCTTTGAATTTGAAATAATTGAAACTTTAATATTAGATCCACACTCTCGGAGGAATATTCGACGAATGGAGTACTTTAAACTCGCGTCAAAAACCGAAATTTTTTTGAATTATTGCAAATTGGGTGAGCGTGTAATCCAGTCTCTCATATTAGTTAAGAATTTTAATTTATAATATTTTTTGTTTGTTTTCGAATGGTTTGAACCTTAATATTATTTTATTTGAGGAATATAGTAGTTTCAATCTTGTTAAGTCAACCAACGATTTTTTCGTTATAATTATGGCTGATTATCACAAAAATCTTGAGTTCATTTCGCGACTTATGTTGAGTGTAAATACATATGTTTTAGTGATGGACAACATATCAGTGGGTGCAACATATTATTTCATATGTGATTTCTCGCCGGCTAGGGTTCACGTACTATGCAAATTGCAGTTTGTTGGGTTCCCTGCTTTACACGATGTTTCTTTTGCTGTTTCAAAACGACGCGAAGATTTCATACGTTTCCCTCATATGTATGATGTATGTACATGAGTGCGTATGTAAAGTAATATGGTGTTGGAAGAATATTAGGAAGAATTTATCCGGCTAACAGGGCCAAGAAGTGAGTAAATTATACGTAATTAAGGTAACGAATAAAGTTGGGTCGTTCTAGGATTTTCACATACTAGGTATTCCTAGTACGAGTACAAAAAATACCTGTTCCAAATACCTGTTCCAAAAATACTAGCTATTATTTTTTGAAGTATGTACATATATACATACAAGTACATGCGCTTTGGAGTAATGTAATGAAACGGTATGATATACCCTCTCCTACCCACCAGATACAAAGCTCCCAGGCTAGAATGGTGATGGTGCAAGATTACCTTGAAAGGGCACCGAGTCATTAGTCCGTGCAGCTTGTCCGTAACTTTCCAATGGTCCGCCATTTATTTGGCAAGTCTTTCTCCAATCTAGGAGCCATCTAAGGGAAAATCGGCTGGTGAAAATGTATTGCCACCCAAGTATCCTACTTTTAAAAAAATATAAAAGCTCTCGAATTCAGATTCATTACGTTTTATAATAAGAACGGGATACAATTATAATGGAGTTTCATGGAGTTTCAAAATTATAATGGAGTTGCTTCTAAAATTACAATGGAGTTTCATGGAATAAATTAGCGAATTAGCAAGGACAGCGCTTACGAAATGTGACTTTCATACTGTGAATGGCAAATGAGCAAAGCAACTTTTTTTAATGGAGAACATTACGATGTACTTTCGATGTACTTTGCTATTTTAGAATATTTTTTTACGATATGTTTAGAATGAAGGATCAATTTGAATAGATTGGCTTATAAAACACTTTTTGATGCTTTATGTTCAAGAGGCAACTTATTTAGGATTCCGATCATTCTTTTTCTTTTTGCTACCTATTTAGTGTTTTTTGTCAGCCTTTATCGACTTAAATTTTTTTTAAAACCAAAAAATTGATAAACAAAAGTCATGCCTAATTAATATTAAAATTGATAGACAAAAATCATGCCTATAACATAACAAATTGAGAACACAGTACACGACCAAAAATCTTTCATATCACGCACGTTAGGCTAAAATATATGCTTAGGCTCATAAATCTACTTAAAAGCAAACATAGTATACTTTATACTGCAGTTTGTTATTAGTTTGTTTTATTTCTATTATGTTTTTTTGTATAAAAATACCTTTTTGCTCGACATTTAACCTGAGCATAATAAGTAATCCAATACTTTGGCACCCACACTGGGCGCAAATATGTGTTACTTTTATTTGGTATTTAATTAAACGTAAATCCCCAGCTATTAAAAAAATTGATCGAAACAAATAAACACTAAGGCACATTTGCACTTATAACATGTTCAAAACGTAATTTCGTCTTCAAATAGTTTACAAGACAGCATGTTTCATAGTAAAAAAAATTAAATGAAAATTTAGGACTGAAACATGATTTTTGTTGAAAAAAAAGCTTCAAACTTTTGAAATCGTGGTTCAAATTTAAATTTCTCAGTTAATAGTGCATTATAATAAATATATAGGTTTACTTTAATACATTTCATTAGTTTAATATCTAGTATAATATATAAATTAATGCGGCATAAAAATATTTATAATACCTAATCACAAAATATTTATAATAAATAATACATAATCACAAAAGCACAAGTATTATGTTATTAACTGCAACTTCCTGTACATACATACCTTTAAAATATTCAAGTTTATTTTGTCTTGACTACCTTCAGCCTTGATATTTTACATTTCACAGCGAAATGTTACTGATCGTGTGCCTGTAATCTATGTTTTCTTTTATTTCATGTACTTACAGGAATTTCTATGCACAAGGGATATGCTTTTATACAATTCACGAATCCCTTTGACGCCCGCAATGCATGCCACGGAGAAGACGGAAGAACTGTACTTAGCCAAGTCTTGGGTGAGTGGATTTTCGTAATTTATTTTAATGCAATTCTTAAAGCGCTGTTTCGTCGGTGCTGTCTCGATTCATCGTTGGCTCGAAACTCGAATGAAGTAATAAATGATGGCAGTGGTGGCTAGTCGAAAGTTTTGTATTCAAGTCAGCGATTTATAGTTCCATGGTGTGAATTTTTGATTTTTCAGCTCATTTACAAATTTGTAAGGGGTATGTTTGGTAGTTAATTGTGTCTGGCGGTGATTTGTTGTAGAAACTTTGTTGTGGCTGATTAAATTTGACACCATGGATACAATTGCTGGTGTCTGTCTTGCTATTAAACTTAACGTGCTGGTGATTCTGATTTAAATGAATGCTTCAGCTGCAATTTTGATACTATTTTTATAATTTTCGGGTTTGAATCTTTTTAACTTTTTTAAACCTTTGTTATTATTGCGGTAAAGAATTTAATAATAATAATATTGATTTGTGTTCGATATTATATTAATAAAATATTTGAATCAAAATTAAATTTCAAGATTAAAACATTGCAACAAATACAACTTTCGATGCAAGGTGAATACTTTCAATGATTTTTTCCCCTCTTGAAACCTACACTCAAAAAAAATGTGTAGTTCAATTGATCAATTTTTCATGTCATTCGAAAATACGTACGAATCATGTTACGGGAACAACATTGTATTTAGAGTAACCAGCAAAAACTCCTAAACTAATTAAAAAAAAACTCCTAAACTCTGTCCTATTTACCAAATGTTGTATCAGTTGTTTAAGGCAACATGAAGAATCTTGTTAACACATATAATCAATCGAATGACAATCCATGTTGACTCAACATGGCATATACTCAAAATATTGCTATCACGATTATCTTCATGTAAAGCAAACTACGCTTCATTTCAAATTTATCAGGCCTATAATGTTAAGCCGGGAATATATCACGGCAAACGTTCAAGACATTTGACGAGTATTCAACGTTTTCAGTCAAAACCCGATTATTCAAGGGATATACCCTTTTTTGTCTTAGCACGCCATAAAACTCGTCCTGTGTGCGTTGAGAGGGTTTTAAGGGTATGAAGTTTACGTGCACAGATTTATTTTGAGGCTACATTCTAAGAATAATTTTACAAGAAGAGATATTCAAAGCATACAATATGATGTAAGTGAACTTGACTTTCCAACTTTTTCTGAATATCTTAAAAATATTGTTACATGTATTAATGACCTGGTCCTTACAAACTCAATTTTAAATATCTGTGAACTATTTAAAAAACCATTTTTCGAAATTGAGACAGAACATAAATTTTTTAAATATTTAACAGACAAAAATTTGTTCAACTTGCCGTTCTTGTTCAACACTAAACAACGAAATCAGTGACATCATCCTTAACGGCATTGCAATTTTAGCAGAAGAAAATGTGCAAGGAGCTATCATGCCCATTTCAATTGAAAAAATATTTTGAGATACCCAACTTAATGCAAGCCACGTTAGACAATTTCAATGAACTTAGTAAGACTTCCACAAGTAGTTGTAAATACTTTGTGAGCTCGCGTTCTAGGCAAGTTAAGACTAATTTTTTTTCGTCAAATAGAATAGTTTTACCCATATATCTGTACTTCGATGATTTTGTTATTAACAATCTAATAGGAAGCTATGCTAAAAAGCATTCAATTTGCGGTGTTTATTATACATGTCCCTCAGTACCTTCTCATTTACTATCCAAATTGGACCATATTTTTATTGCAGCTATTTTCAAAACAAAAGGCGTTGTTGATTTCGGAAACGACAAAACTTTTCATCGATTCTTAGTAAAATTTAGGCTTCTAGAAATGACAGGAATTTCGGTGGAATTCGAAAAAAATTCACTTATACTTATCTGTATCTTTAGTACTTGGAGATAATCTTAGTCTTAATGGAGTGTTAGGGTTTACAAAGTCTTTTAACTCTTTTCATTACTGTAGAATTTTTAAAATAAAAAAAACTAACATGCAATATGATACTGTTAAATACAGTCATTCACTACGAAACAAAACAAATTACGAAGAAGATCTTGCAATTAATGATGTAAGGCTTACAGGTATAAGATAAAATTCGGTCTTCCATGTCACCGACAATTACAGCTGCGATATAATACACGATTTGTTTGAAGGTGTATGTATATATGATATTTGCCACATGCTAGTTAGCTTTATTGAGAAAGATAAACTTTTTTCTATCGAAATTTTCAATAATAGGAAACAATTATTTCAATATGTAGAGACAGAAGTGGGAAATAGATCTCCTCCAATCAAAATTAAAAACTTAGCCTCTTTTAAACTAAAAATGTCTGCAAGAGAGGCTATAAAATTTGTACATTTCCTCCCGTTAATGATAAGAGATCTTGCCGCTGCCGATAATGAGGTTTGGTTATTTTTCATAACATTGATAAAAATAATCGATATCGTTTTGTGTTCAACTTTGACTTCGTCAGATATCAAGACTGTTCAAAATTTAATAGAAAAACATAACTATTTATGCTCTTTATTATTCCATGAGCCACTAAAACCAAAACATCATTTTTTGGTTCACTATTCATCTATTATTTATAGATGTGGGCCGTTGAAACTTTTTTGGAGCTTCCTATTTGAAGCAAAGCATAAAGAACTAAAAACATACGCCCAAAATATAACGTCTCCAAAAAAATATTCCCTAAACACTAAACACAACTGAAATTTTCTCATACATTGCTTTCAAACAAACTTTTTGAAAATGATAAATGGGTAATAACCCATGTACCAGCTAAAAAACTGCAAAAAAGGACGGTATTATTTCAAAAATATCTCAACTAGTATTAGCTTTAATGAAAAAGATATCATATTTTATGAGCAATTAATATTTAAAGGTGAACTATATAAGAATGATTTTCATATAACAGTACAGATAAAATTATATGAAATTGTTGAATTTGCATTATTTAATAACATTTTTTATATTGTTGGGAAGGAGTATGAAACTATATCTTTTGATGAACACATTCAATCTTATAATGTAGGAGAACATACCAATCGTTGTTTTCTTATTAATGTATTAGAAATTGAAGGACCGCCTATTCATATTACAAAAAAAAAGTAATAATAATAAAATGCTGTATAAATAAATAATCTATGTATATTCAAGCCATTTCTTTGAATAAAGGAATCACCACAATTTTTAAAGGGCAAAGAAAGGAGAATTTTTGTTTACTTTGCTGTTTTTTTTATGCAGCGGTACGCATTTCTGGAATCCATATGTAAACTCAATGTGATCGTAATTTCATCCAAATATTACAAAATATCTTGTCAAAGTGTTCTTAATTATCTATTCAGCATGCTGTTTTGTCAATTTAACGAGAACTATCGTTGTAGTTTTAACAAATCCATGATATAAATAACAAGCTCTTCGAGCTTAAACCAACATTCATAGCATGTTGACACAAACAGAAGTACTATTCGAGATAACATGAAACATTGTTGCATTGATAATAAATACTTTTGACGTTTGGACATTTTTCTTCACGTTATTTTAATTGCAAATATAATTAGCTAAAAAAATTATAGAGGGAAACATGTTGATTTAACGAGTATTTATTTAATTCTACAACGACATTTTTTTGAGTGTAATTACAAAAAAAAAACATTTATAGCTGTAAAAAAGTTCAGACAAAGTTACTGGCAATAAGCCTCAGTTTGGCGAATAATATGTTGACTAATCATATATGCGCGTGAACATTTCTAGTTATCAACAAGTTGCGCATTGGGCTGATTATTGTTACATGTCTTGCAAAACCATCATTCAGGCCACAAGACCATTGCAAGCCGTTATACGCACATTATGAACCATTTTATGTTCAATTCAAAAAAAGTCGATACATGATTTAGCATATTAGCAAGATGTAGACCTTATTCAAACATTTTCGTGTGGTTTTTAAATGTGTCTCAATTAAAAAAAAAAAAATAAGGAGCAAAACAATTTTTCAATTCCACTCCAAGTCTTTGAAATTAAAAATTTTCCACCAAATGAAATTAATATTAACATAAATAACATTTTACTTAACAAAATTAAAACTCTTAGCTATTCATTTTTTTTTAAATTCTATAATTATATATATTCGACTAAACACTTGCAATATTTTATAGTAATATGACTGAGATTTTCCTAACCATACTACAATGTACTAGCTTTAAACCAAATCTTACTCACAATCTGCCCAAAAGCTCTTCAATTTTACCTGAAAGAAAATTAAATTGTTTTCGTTGCCGATAACAGCGTTAATTCGTACCCTAATCTTTCAAATGTCTTGTCGCAAAATTTAAACGGTCTTCTACTTTATCTGATTAAACTGACAAATGTTGGGATTAAATTTTAATGTCCGATCATTCGACTACCGTTCGCCTCTTTTAACCTTTTGCTAGAACATGGCCCACCTGTAGCCTATTTCGTATTCAAAGCAGAACAAATGCCTACCTTTTCCAAATTCTGTTCCCAATCAGTTCTTGTGGCAGGGCGGTCTCCAGTCTGACGCTGTTCGTCGCATCATAAACTTAGCAAAGAAATTAAATGAAAACTTACCAACACTTTGCCCCATCTCGGCAAGGTGATTTACAGTCGGAAAATATTCGTGAGAGATTTTACCAACTGTTGAATGACTGTTAGGAGTTGGCACGGAGCCTGTCTCGGTATCCCAACACGTCAGCTTCATCAATGTCTCATCCCACCGGGTCCCGTCAGTCGTCCCGGTGGCATTCATTGAAAGGGATAAATTCTTTGGTTCAGTCAACTAACTTCTTCTTTATATCCGTTTCTGGATGAGCTCTCCGCAGACACGTCCCGGAATGAGGTATTGTGGCCACCCGACTATGCTTCGTTGTACACGAGTGACTTGCTTACGCGTAGCAGGAAATTTTAAAGAGCGACGTCCCCGTCTCTGTTTGTTTGCCGTTTACATGAAAGCGACAGGGTAGCAGTGTGATGCTAGCGGTTCACCAGATAATGTTTTGTTGATGAACATCTCGACAACTCCTAGACAACGAGGATTTCTTTATTTTGTGGGCTGAACTTGGTTTTCAGAGAAAAGTTTTTGAAAAGTGAAAATTAATGTTGGATGTCCTGTTGATAAATGAATTCTTGGGGAGTTTGGGGCTAGGAATGTGGTTGGTTAAAGTTCGGCACGTAAGCGAAAGCTGTTTTTGACAAATTAACTGAAAGGTGTGACAAAACGCAACACGAACCGTATTTTGAAAAAAAAAAGTTGTTGAAAATATAAAGTTTTGTTGGTGAATAGGGCCTTGGGGAGACTTTTGAATTGAGTTCTATTGTTAAGCGAGATAAAGACGAAGAAGTCTTGTTCGTAGTCATAAATGGCTAAAGATGAAGTGGTAATTTGAAATGTTTTTCAAATGTGGCATATTTTTCAAAGGGAAATTCTTTTGTTTTTCAAGTTTGTGCTTTTCAAATGTTTTCTATCTTATACCGCCTCAATTTTCATTTTCCCATGATTTGTTTGAAGATGAATGAAACAAGTTTTCGAAGAAAAAGAGTTCAGATTTAATCATTTCTGCTGAGCTGATGGATATTCAAATTCATGTTAGATTCACTTCAAATTTCAACAAGACTTTTGAAAACATATACTCTGATGTAAAAATGAAACTGAGGGGTCAGTGCTGTCTATTGAGTAAAATGTTTAGTTAGAGGCCTGTCAGCTGATGACTTATTCACAGCTGACCTCCAAAAATTAGTAATAAAATGAAACTCTTTGTTTTAGTTTCGAAAAGAATCAACAAGGAAAAGCAAAACTGTCTCACCACACTTCTATAGGAAAACTCTTTGACATTTTAATATAAAATTGACTTTGTAAATTAAAATCCATATTCACCACATTTTTGCTCCTTTCTTGAAACTTAAATGTTTCATTGCGCTAACGGATTGCAATTTAAGCTACATATTTATTCCTATGTGTTCAAAGTGACTGTAACTTTATCTTTGGTTTTTGTGCAGTTCCAATGCTACAATTAGTTTGGGTGCTATAAAATTAAAATTGGGTGCTATCGGAACTAATTTCCACGAAGGCTTCCCCTCTTTTGTTACACCCTTTCAAAAGAAAGTTGGCACTTTTGCTCGCTAAGTTGCCAGTCCGAAGAAGTGATATACTGCCTGTGTGTTCGAGTCCACCCGTAAGCTCATGCGCGTCTTGCTTTGTCTAATATCCTGTAACTGTCATAAGGCCAGCGCTCTATTAGATAAAAACATCAAAAGTCTTTTGTGATTCCAGCAAAAGCCCGAGCTTTTTGATGGTTTAACTTAAATTCTGTTTGAATTTTATATTCTTTATAAAATTGCATTTACATATTTCGTGTCCTTAAAAGCGTGGGCGTTATTTTAATGTTGTTTAATTCATTAACAGCAAATAATACAACCATAATATTGATACTATCAGTTCGAGAACCCTCCCTTCTTTTAAAAAATTAATAAATCTTGGAATACATGAGGTAGTAGGATGTTTTTTTTATTTGTTTCTGCTTTTTTAACGTGGGTGGATTTAAAACTATTAATGGTAATCTTTGTTCAGGATGTTATTCTTTTCTTTCCTGCATGTTTTAGTATCTATGTTGATATTCGTTATGTTTTTGTCAAGCTGTATTATCGTTTTATGCGAAAAAGCTCATTACACAATAATTAAGAAATTACTGTCCCAAAGTATTATCTTCATTTTGAACTTCTATTAAATCCAATCCCTCACACTTGTTAGTTTTGATAGTTAACTTCATACTCAAATAAATTACAAACCCTAATTTTTTTGTATCTAACTTTTTAGTGGAAATGGAATTGTATATCACAGCTTGATTACTTCAATTACTTTTACATTGTAGTCCCCCTTTCAATAACATTGCCGCCTATATTATGGATAGAGTCTGCAAGTAAAATAAGCTTGTTTCCGGATTCCCGCAATAATTTGGCCACAAACATAATCACTGTCATAGTCGCAGCCACCAATGGGGGCTGTCTGTCCGGCAGCGATCCAAACCAACGCATGCTTTGTGTCATCTGAAAACTAACCGGACGAGCTCCTTCTCTATAGAACCCACTGATCAATACAATCTGCGGACTATTTGTGAAAAGGAGGCGCCTGCTACTGTGCTGTCCTGCAAGTTTACTTTTAGGAGTCTCATGTCCTTCCTTGCTTTTTCTTGGCATCATTCTCTCGATCCTTAAGTGCTTGATGCCATTTTCTTCGATGCATAGTATGCGTGGCACTGGTAGCAGCGTACTACCTCATTATCTAAATCCGGACTGACCATACTTGAGTATTTTGAATATTAGTGTATCTTTCTACATCATCGCTGCTCTTCTCTCTTTGGGGGAGAAGAATGCGGTTTTGCGTTTGATCGCAATGTGCCCTTTTTGTGACGCAGTTGAGGCTCGCAAACTGGATTATGACTCAAAAGTCGTGCCATTAGCATTAGCTCCCTGACTACCTACGACCGCTTGGATCGAGTCTTGCGTTTCGCGAAATCATTGCAGCGTGCGATTTCCAAAAGGATCGTTTCTACTGCGGTCTTTCTGATACGCCTTACTAACGTGTCAATTTAATTCCGGTGAGACAATTCGACAGATTGCCCACATGACCTCAACATATGGTTTTTCCAGAGCTGGCTTAACAATGACAATATCTTTTTTCCCCCGATGTCTGCGTCTGTCATTTCCCTTTATTTCCATTTTGTTTTGTTCTAGAGTATCCCCTTTCTGCATTTTTTTTGGTTCAATCGGGGCTTCTGATTTTTTGTACACGTTCACTTTTTCATAGTTGGGGATGACCGTCACCCATTTCTTGAGGTCAGAGGCTGGGACGTCTGTTCTTCTCACACCCGCTGATATTCCATATCCACAGTCTGCTATTTCAATAGCTTTCTCCAAATCCAGCGTGTCAGCGTACCTTGAAGGATGTGTTGACACTTCCACAACATATCCTCCTCAGCCACTCGCCCGCACTTGATGTATTTCCGCCTGGAGGATACACACTTTAATGAGAATCGTGATATAATTTTTTTCTCCACCACGTCTGCTTTAGCGTTGGAATCTCCGGAGCACTAAAAATGGAAACATAAAATTGATTAAAAAAAAAATTATTCTTAAATATATTTTCTGTAAATTTACTGTGAAGGATTTATAGGTCTTAACGGTCCAACTTCTTATTCTGAAAAGAGAAAAAAAAGTGCAAAATCTGACAAGCTTTTAAACATATCTGTATATCATGAAACTCACATTGCGTAATTATTGCCCATTAATCAAGGATAATAAAATATGTCAGTGTAATTAAGGATAATAAGGTTTGTTTAATTTGAGACACTGAACGTTAGGCTTTCAAATTATTTGTTACAATTATTATTATCATTATTATTACCAGCTATTACCACCTTCGTGCTTACTTAATGTATTTTTGACCAAAACAGAGCTTTTATTAATTCAAGAATCAAGTCTGAACTTATTATTATCATAGGATGTGATAAATAATACATATTCATTAAAACAAAGAAACAGTTTTCTTTTGCACTATTCGTAATGAAATTTTAGAAAAATATTTTTATTTTTATTTAGTCATTAAAATAAGAAGCATTTCGAGCACTTTATACTGAATTATCTATCACAATGCGGCATTTTACATCTGTGACACTCTCCTGTATGAATCGGCCAATGACCAAGTCTGTCCAAACGAATATATATTTTGGAGGAACATGTGAAGTTGGGCCCCGTCTTTTTTTGGCAGTTATATCATTTTCTACAGTCAATGATGGTCCTTTGTGAATTTTTTTGCCCTGTATATATTTCAAACTTATGTATGAATGGCAGCTAATACAAAATGTTTGAAACCCCCTTTCTGAAATTTGCTCGGGAGGTACTGTTTCAAGTAGGTATTTGCTTTGGAAAACAATTCCAATTTGATTCTGCTTTCGGAGGCTTATTCCGCAAAACGATCGAGTTTCCCGTATCAACTATTCTCTGCTTTGATAAGCTTTAGAGACGATATACGTTGTCTATGCGATTATAGACAAGAAGGGAACCGTGATCACAAATCAATAACCTTTACGAGTAAATTATTTCCATGGATATAAGTCGGAGATGTTAAAATTTGTCACAACCAGCGTAAATAACAATTAATGATTTCCAACTGCAAGTGGTCACACCAGTCAAGTATGCACTGTGTGCTGGTGTCTCATGAGAATCAGTGCATGCTTTCGAAACCACTTTGTCAAATTAAAATTTTCAAGATAAATAAAAATTTTTTCAATTTTAATCATCCCGCAAAAACAATTCCAATTAGAGCTATTTAGTTTATATAAAAACTCAACAACGGGGCCGAATTTTATACAATCGATCGTAGTTTTAACATTTCTTCATTCAGGCGGTATATTGGTGGGTGTGAATGTCAAATCCGATTCTTTAGCTGCTAAATTCTGCTTTCGCCGCAATATGTTCTTCCCATCTCGTAGCGTCTCCTTTGCGCGCCCACAATGGGAACTATAAGTCGATATACTTGCGCTTTATTCGGCTTTTTCCGGTGTATTCTCATCAAACAAATCTTCTGCACCAATGTCTTCACCGAATAATTTCAAATTATCTTCACTTCCTAGCCATACTGCAATAACGCCCTCAATTCCAGTTCAATTCGAAGGTACTTTCTCGTCATTCTCTATGGGACAAACTATCAAAAATGAAACAAACAAATTTTCTTGTGTTACTACTACAAAGTCGTTTTATCTTCTCAAAAACATAAAGCCGAAACTATGCCGCAATTACACTCTCGGTAAATGTTGGCAAGCCGAGAGTGTAAATGGTCACCTCGTCTATTTTCGCCTCTTTTTCAAATGCCAAATCATGGTAAGCACGAGAGTGTAAATGGCTTTATCGTTGGCTCTCACCTGTTTTATGGGGGTTTTATGAGGGTGTCCGAGAGTTTATGAGGGTCTCGTCCTACTTCGAGGCTGCTCGAAATGATATCGGTTTTACGTATCGAGGGATTTGAAAAAAGGTCTGGTGCTGCATCTGATGCAAGACAAGATGCAAGAGTACGGTACTAGGTACTAGGTACACTGTTCGAATATATGTGAATGAATTTCTGAACAGAGAAAATGCTACCTATCTACATCACATGCATATCAGCGTACTTAAACTTCACTCCCTTCAAATCTTTTCAAAGCGAACAGGACGAGTTTTATGGCATACTGAGAGAAAAAATAAGGGTCTAGCGCTTAAATAAACAGTTTTGAGTGAAAATACTCGTCAAGTTTCTCGACGAAACGTTCGGCGAGAATGTAATTTCAGTCGAGCGTCGAGCCTCGAGGTAGGGGCTCGACGGTCCCGTCCTACCTTGATATTTATAAACCTATTTGGTTTGCATATGAAATCATGGACAAGATGCATCATACCGGACAGGATGCATCATATCGAACAAGATACATGCGTACGGATGTGTACAAGGCACACTGTTCAAAACGTCTCATCGACTATTCTATCGAATGCAGACATGAGATGTTTGCCATGTATGTAATTGAGGCTTAAACAAATAGCTAGCAAACAGTATTTAGTGTGGTCTCACCTTTTTTTCTGAGCAAAACAATACCAACAAAGAAAATACGGCTTCTAAAGGGCGCCCCAGCAATTGCGCATACACAAATCAACTGGTGAATCTATGATTACCCATGTTTCAAGAGAAAAAAAGGTAAAATAGAGCGATGGTTTCAGGTTTTTAAAGCCAACAACAATTTGTTCTGGTATGTGTCCGGCTTTTCTGGTAAGTATCAAATAAGATACATAAGATGCTTAAGGGTTAGTTCGTAAATAAATGAAAATATAAATCTGCATAGTGTTAGTGTCAAAAATATTGAACATTGAACCAAAACCGACATTGAATCAAAAATAACTATTTGTCATGATTTTATGTTCCAAAATGACTAAAAATGTTATTAGGTCTTGAAATTAAAATTAATCTGGGTGAGCGAAGCTCATTCGGGTTGCGAAGCGTTCTCAAAACAAGCTGTGAGTTGCTTGTGACAAAAAAATACATAAGCTAAGGACTGTTGTATTGGATAAAATTTTTGTTGTTAGTTTAATCGTCAGTCAATGAGCAGCAACACAATATTTCTTTGAATTCTCATACGCCCAAAAACAATGAAGTCTTTAAAAACAATTGATCTGTCTTTATACACATATGTGAAATAAAACCAAGCAACTGTATGTCCGTCTAATACATAGTAGAAGACAAACGAGCAAAGAAATTGGTTAGTAAGCTCTAGTTATTTTTACTAAAAAAAAGTGCCAGGTCTCACAAAAAGCTAATAATCTTTAACCCTTTGTGGCCAGCGGCCATTTTAGTGATATTTTAAATATACCTATTTTTCTGCCAACAAATAACTTTCGCAAGAACAAAGCTTATGGAATGAGCTTTGAACGTCTTTTGAATGCGAGTATGATATTTTTTTTAAATTCTTAACCCTATGTGTGCGCTAGGCGCCTGAAATGAGATTGGGAAAATTTGAATATTTTTGAATTGCGATAACTTTTGACCAGATTATCAAATCATTACGAAACTTACAGGGCATATTACTGTTACTAAGTTGTAAACGCGTGTTGTTTTTATTTGGAACGTGCTGGCAACCCTGCAGCTACGGAAGGCATTGAAAGTGAAAACCTTCAAACCATCGACTCTAATGAAAAACTTTCGTTTTTATAGTGAAAACCAACTCATATAGAAATCTTATGCTTTGTCTATACAGCCAAAGGAAAACTTTTAAAATTTCACATCGGACAAGAACGGTAACTCTTCTTCAATTTACCTATATTTTAAGCATTAAAAACTTCTGTTCACTAGAACTCATAACCCAATTATCAGGTCCAAATCAAATTCACAGAATATATTGGCTTTGAGTAGGACCAAGTCTGGTAGAAGCGATTTGGAAATGCGGGCAACCCTGTGCCAGTGGTGTCATGTTGAAAAAACATAAATAAAAAAAACTGCTTTTTGCCCTTTGAATTCTGATTCATTTACCAGATTTTCATGAAATTGACACAATAACTGAACCTTACTTTAAGCCGCGGTTGTGTGAAATTTGGATGAAAAATTCGATTGGGGTAATTTTGATGTCTTGGGTTTTGAAATTTTGCTCAGGAAAATAAAGCTTATTGGCCTATAACTTGCAGTGCAGTCATGAAATCGAAACGAATTTTATATGACAATTGGAACTTATTCTAGGCAATATTCAGTAGGAAACTGGTAGAAAAACCATGATCAGGTTGCCAGCTATTGTTAGCTTCGTATTTATTTGCAATATCTTTACTAAACGATTTTATCGTAAAATTTTTAAACGGTAATGATCTTATAGTGTTGTATGACCTTGTATTTTTAAACGGTAATGATCTTGTTATGCTGCTTTCAAAGTTTTGCAGTGTTTGGCTTTCCTAAATGTTGACATTCGTGCATTTGGTAGACCTGAGATCCTTTCCACCGAATGAGCTTAAATGCATTGTTAGATCCAAGTGATTTTGCACTCAAAACAGGTTAGAGCAAGTGTGGTAGAATATACATTCAAAATCTGCACGATTCTTCAGGTGCGCTAGAATTTTTTTTTATTTTTTGTGTTTCGAAACGCAGTTCCACCAAGCAAAGATTTAGCCAAGCTGGGTTTTAGAATCTCATGTGTGAACATAATGTATCTATCTAGAATTCGCTACTTCTATAATTTTTTAACAATATTATTTTATCAATAAATATTCTTCAAAATTAGTAAAACATTGTCCTTCAGCTTATTTAGCGCTCAACAAATCGATACTTTGCATATTATTCGTTCACAACCAACTTTATCGTCATTCTTCACTGAAAACTCCAAACAATAAGTAAAACCTTAACTGTGATTCATCTGTCGCAATACCTCTCAACTAGATATATCCCCCTATGCATCGGACTACATCCTTTGCTCATGCTAACACTAGACTTCCATTCAATATTCTTGACAGGCATTGTTTGTATGGAAATCATTTGGCCATGCAACCAAGCCAAGAATTGAAAAGTTGTTCGTTATCGTTCGTCCATCTCGTTCATTCGCCACTCATACATATACTTTCGCATCCTTTATCATTCAACCGACCAGACTGTTGCATCTGCGATGCCATCCATATTCTCGAGTTTTCCGTTTCTAGTTAACATCAAAGCGGAAGGAAGATTCTCAATTTTGATTCTGAAAAAAACCAAGAAATTATTGCAAAAGCGAGAATTACGGAGTCGAAAGAAAACCTCGAGCGTAAAGCCAATATTCACTCACACTTTACTTTTGCGGTATGACTGACTGGACCAAGCCAGCCGCTCCATTTGCAACAAACATTTCTAATTTGTTTTTCCTCGTTCTTCTCTTTCAGATGTTAACATGGTGGCAGAACCGAAACCACATCAAATCGGACGAAAGCGACAGAACGTTACAAAAACAGGAAATGACTGGTAAGTTTTCTCTTTCGGACGTTGTCATCCGGAAATCGTCCGAGGCTCGGCTCCGTTTCACTTGTGCCCAGGACTCGTTCTCGTTTCCAGAGTAAAGCATGAGTGAAGTATCCGTTTTATTGTGGCTGTCATTGAAACTGAAAATCATTCATAAGTGGTTGAATATTAGTCGACTACTCGTCTCCTGTGGGAAATATATACTTGTGATTTCAACATGCAAATATGGCAGAGATAGTCTTGCAATATATTTTCATGCACTCAGGTTTGTAGAGAGAACGCTACTAATTAAATGTGAATGAGAAGCTAATGGTCATCATAGTTTGCTTACATAGACCTCATGTGGTGGAAATTTTCAGTTTTTCGTGGCTTTCAATTTCACATTTGACCTCGATCCTATATGTCTTTTGGTTCGTTGAAAAATAAACCTACACTGAATCATTTGCTTGTTGAATGGGAAAACCAACAACCAGAATTAGCACACATATTGTTGACACTGCCCAATTGAACTCATTTTGGGTCAGTATAAAAATTTGTTTACTCACATCAAATAATGGAAATTCATATCATATTCGATAATATATGATAGTTGAAGTCGCAATTCATCGAATTTTAAGCATCTGCTAGAGAGTTGGCAAACATTTCTCAAGTTAAACGGATATGTAATTTCCTAAGCAAACATCAAATACTTGCATCGCAATCCCCACAAATTTCGTAAGATTTGCAAAATTTCGTAAGTAATTAGATGAAAGACAAACAATTACTGTACGTAAACATTGTACACACAAAATAATTCAAGTGAATATCTTGGTCTTGAGCAAATCCGATTGCAACAATCTAATTACTGCATTCCTGAATGTCACCTATTTGTCAGCACACATCGTTATTTGATTCAACATCGGCAACAGTGACGAATTGTTTGCGTTCTCCGTTTACCTGAAAACCATTGAAACGTGCGGGCTATTATGGATTCAAGATTAATATTAAATTGAACAATCCGAAAATTACTCAATCATAGTGTAAATAAAATATCCTTCGATAAACACTGTCCTCGACCACTCACTTGTAGTGCGGTCATCGAATCCGATTGCCAGCTCCATCGCTCCCGGTATTCTGCCTTGCCACTCTATTTGTCGATAAAGACCGTCGAAGGATAGCGGTTGGCGAGCACAGGTAGACCAGTCTATCAGTGGCTGGCCAGATCTCGGGCAGTAGTCCAACCGCATCCTGTTGAAACCGAGCACTTGCACCTCATCATTTTCTTCGGAGTAAATATTTGCGCTAGGGTTAAATCAATTTGTTTGTGTATTTGTTGTTTGTCTTTTTTTTCCACCATGAGAACCACCATCCACGCTGTGGCTGCCGTAGCATCTCTCAACGTCCAACTTCCTCTTTGCCTTAATGTTTGTTTGTGCTTGGTCTTTGACTGCTCTTTGGCTTTCTTCGTCCTGACAGAAGCGCATTGTTATCGACTTTACTACTGTTCGGCAAAAGAACGGGAAAAAGGGTTGATTGACGGATACAAAATGCTTCGAGTTTGTTTGACTTGAGTCGTGCTTTTGACGGTTTTCTGGTAAATCGCTGTTTGTGATATTTTCCAGTTTACTGCTAACACAATAATGGTTTCTGTTTTTCTTTGCAGGGATTACTACTACGATAGGTAAGTTTTGTTGATTTTCGTAACATTTTGATTCGGCACTTTCGAATTAAGTTAGATATCAAATTAAATAAACAAATAGTTTTGATTTGCTTTGAAATGAAAATATAGAATATATTTTGCTATCTGCTCTTGTATTTGAGTTTAGTAAGGTGAGGAAAACTCAGTGATGAACTGCAAAGTTTTCTGTGAATAGTTTGAATTCGAGTCAAATATCTTGACTTTTTTGAATTATTTGACGAATTACTTTGGTACATGAATGAATTTTGCAACCAATAAGCTATGTTTTTCTTTGTTAATCAGGAGTAAAAATAATGTCTTAGAAAATTAAAAATAAAGTCTTAGAAAAATGATTTGGAATAGAATATTCAAGTTCTCTTTTTCCCTATTTTGAGATATATTGATTATTTGAAGCTTGGCGTTATCACTTCACGGTGAAAAATGACTCGCTGAAAAGTCTTGGAGTTTATTACGAATAATGACAAGAAACCGAACATTCACCTAGTCCTTAGATTGCACTTTCTGTTTTCCCTTTAGAATATATGTATAGAATTGCATCATCTTAATGAAATCATTGTAGATTATAGTTCAAAAAAAAAAAAAAAATAATTTGTCAACGATTGAAAATTCTCTCGTAATTTTCCTCTCTAGTGTTTGTGATTTCCAAATTGTTAAATTTATTTCTAAATTTCCTCATTCTACTGTTTAAAAAAAAGTAATTTCGTAAATTTTAAATTCAAAACACAATCGTTGCAGCTCTTAAAAGACTAATAACATCTACAGTGGCTCACAGCTTATTTGATACAGTGCTTCTTTAAAAAATTAAGTTGCAATAACTCAAAATATAATAACAATATCAAAAAAATTTGAACACCATTTGACAGAAAAATGTTTGTTGTTTATTAAACAAGTTTTTATTTGTTACAAAGTTGCTGTTTTACGTCTTAAAAAATAAAAAACTAAAAGTAATAACAAATTTCATGTCACAGCTTATTTGATACAGTTTGATTAAACATTAAAATTGTTGTGAACTATGAGGTTTCCAGTTGATTTCAATACTTCGTATGATAGCCCTTAGCCTTAAGCAGAGCCTGGAGCCTATTTGGCATTGAGTCAACGAGTTTTTTTGTGATGTCAGGAGTAATTTTTTGCCATTCCTCTAGCAGTGCTTTCTTCAGGTCTTGTTTATTAGAAATCTTGTGTTTTCTAATGTTGTTATCCAACAAAGTCCACAGATTCTCAATGACGTTCATATCTGGTGACTGTGCCGGCGGAGACATCAAATGAGGGCAATCCCAAATTGGCCAGGACTGCACAATTCCCGACTTGTGCTTTGGATCATTGTCTTGGTACAACCGAAATTGGTTGCTAACACCCAGTTTTTCAGTGCTTTGCAGTAAATTGTTTTTGAGTACATCAAGGTACTTTGTTTGGGCCATTGTTCCCTCAATAAAATTTAAATTTCTGACTACGGCTGTGGACATGCAGGCCCAAACTATCACATTACCACCACCATGTTTCACAGTACCTTTGAGGTTCTCCTTGTTTAGCTCAGTGTTTGCCTTGCGCCAGACATATGACATTCCGTCGGAGCCAAAAACGTTAAACTTGGACTCGTCCGCAAAAATAACCGTATTCCAGAACGTGGATGGCTTTCCCGCATGCCCTTTGGCAAAGGCAAATCGGTTTATTGTGTTTTTTTTGGAAATGAATGGCTTCCTACGAGCTCCTCGCCCGTTGAAATCATGGTTGCGAAGCACTCGTCGGACGGTTTCAGCACTACATGACTTCCTTAATTCACGATGAACCTCAGTACAAATTTTGGAGCAGAAATCTTTGTGTTTGCTTTCACTTTCCTTACAATGTATCGTTCGTCGGATACGGTGAAAATATTGTTTGGCGCATTTCTCCTCTTATTTTCTACCCGATTTTCGTGTACGAAGCGCTCAATTATATGCTGCACTGTAGAAACACTCAAATTCACACTTTCAGCAATTTTTCGAACACTTTGTCCTTTTTTAAAGTGATTTAATACCAATTCGCGCTGTTCAATTGTGGTGCGATGACCCATTTTACAATTTTGGCTCATTTTGGCACTTCAACCTACAAGATCTTGCTAAAAATTACTTAAGCCAATGTCTAAACACAATCAAAAATTCAAGAAACAAAAACAAGACAGATTAACGGCGCGACAAATAGAAGTTTATTCGCATTGAAGTGTCTATATCAAATAAGCTGTGAGCTACAATTTTTCTGCGCCAGTGGTATTTCCCTTTTACCGGACGCCGAGGAATATTGCTGGAACATTTTTTGTTTGCATTGTATTCGTTGAACATGCATCTAGTCAAATACGTTTAAATTTTTTGGATAGGGTTTTCTATTTCAAAGTTACAGTGATTTGCATTTTTAAATAGTCACTGTATCAAATAAGCTGTGAGCCACTGTATACGAACTTAAATAAAACTTAGAGTCTACAATTGCGCATACATTCGTGAAAAATAGATGAGCCCTGGTGATGTACCGTTATCTTCCGTCAGCTTTGTTGTGATTCCGAGCTCATCAAGAATGAAGTCAAAATTTGTATATTTCACTGTGGAGTGATTTGAAGGTTTTTTTGTGTAGTTCACCCAATCTAAGACAAAATAAGTAGAGGAAAAGAAAGAAGATGGTCGCAGTATTCGAAAAATGGCCCCCAAAAGTTAGCTGAAGTACAAAGTCAGTTGTTCATGATTAGTTAAAAGATGTTGATAGCTATGGAAAGCATGAATTCCAGAAATACTATCACTACAAGATAAACAAGCATGCAGCTTCTAATTCTGCACAACCACTGGCAAAAATTAAGAACGAGTTTGGACTTAATGCTAATGTATTGACAGTAAAACGTGCCGCATGTTTAAAATGACGCAATATCAAGTAAAAACTACCATTAAATACGAAGCGAAAATTAAAATGCCAGCCGCTGGACACGGACGGTATAACTTTCCACCATTAGCCCCTGCAATCCTCTCGCGCACAAAGCATATTAAAGCTGCCTTTACGCCATTTCGCTCTCATTGTTAAATTGGAGGGGAACTACTTGGATTTGACCCGATTTGACAATGAGCAGACAAAAAATTACTACCATCCCCTTCAATGTAAATCTTATGGGCATATCCACTCCATTTCTACTACCTCACTGTAAAATGCTCGCAATCTGCGCATGAGCACTTGACATTGTAAATAAAGTAACATCACGTCGTACAAAGTAGTGAGGCACTTAAAGCAAGGCTTCAAACTACGCAATAGCCTGTGTAGGGCAAGGCTGCCAATGAAAGCATCATAGGCGGCTCAGAACAGGTAAAGGAGAGATGGTCGTCGTACTTTCAGCAATTAGTACACCCTACAAATCGCCATCACTAATTGGCACATACCTTGACGGTGCGTCGTCTCACTCTCCTATATTAGATGAAGTCCGACGGGCGAGCTAAATATCCAACAAAGCACCGGGCATCGATGGGATCCCCGCGGAGCTCCTGAAGACAGGCGAGATTTCCATTTTAAGGGCAATCTATAGATTGGTGAGAAGCATCTGGCAACAAGAAACGATGCCGGATGAATGGTGAAAAAGTGTCATATGTCCCATTCACTAGGAAGGAAATAAAGTATTGTGTGGAAACTACAGGGGTATATCACTACTTTTTTTATATATTTTTATTTTTATTTTTCGAAGAATTTCGTCTAATACAGACTAGTAGTATTTACAGATTTAAAACTTACAACGAATCAGTAAAAATGGACTGTTTTTGGCTAAGCTCTTTTTCAAAGATGGTACAGATAAATTAAAATCAAATCGATGATAATCATCGTTGAAATTTCTTTTGATGCACGAAACGGGCTCATTAAAGGCGTAGTTGGTCCGATAGGCAGGGACAGATAAAATGTTGACTTGTCTCATTCTGTGACCCTTGGTATTGAGGCCAAATAAACCTAAAAGATTTTCACATGAAATGTTACCCATGAGGATCTTAGCAGCAAAGATAGTTTTGAAATTTTCTCGTCTGTTATTAAGTGTATTCATGGCCAGTAAGTTAAGTCGATTAATGTAAGGAGGCAAGTGAAGAGGATCTGACCAAGCAAGTTTACGCAAACAAAACCGAAATAATTTTTTCTGAATGGACTCGATACGGTCCACATAAACCTGCTGATAAGGCGCCCAAACTATACACGCATATTCAAGTATTGGTCTTACTAACGCACAAAAAAGAATCTTAGTAAGATGTATGTCATGAAACTCTTTGGATCGCCTCCTCACAAAACCCAAGGTAGATGAAGCTTTTAATAAGATGGCGTTAATATGATCGTCAAAAGTAAAAGAATTGTTTAGAAGTACTCCTAAATCGAGTACTTTGTCAGAATACCTTAAGGGAATACTATTCAAAGAGTATTCAAAGCTCAACGGATTAATTTTACGCGTGTACGAAACAACGGTACACTTCTCAATATTAATTACTAATTTATTAAGGTCACACCAGGTCGTGAGATTATTAAGGTCAGCTTGAAGTTCCAAGCAGTCGTGAATATTAGATACCTTTTTAAAGATTTTGGCGTCATCAGCATATAGTAAAATTGATGAATGTTTCAGGACAGATAGTAGGTCATTTATGTATAAAAGAAAAAGTAGAGGTCCTAAGTGACTACCTTGAGGAACACCAGATAAGACAGCAATTTCAGACGATAAGGCGCCACGGAAGGATACGCATTGGGTACGACATTCCAAATAAGATGCTATCCAGGAAATAAATAGCTGAAGAAAGTTGAACGAGGACAATTTACACAATAAAATGGAATGATCCAGCTTATCAAAAGCCTTCGTGAAGTCAGTGTCAATACAGTTTACCTGAAATCCGGCCTCGATTGATGGGATAACAATGTTGGGAAACTCAAGCAGGTTGGTAGTTGTGGATTTGCCTTTCAAGAAACCATGTTGGAAAGGAGATAATATGGATTCACTATGAAACGCCACAACATTGCTGATTATCGCTTCAAATAGTTTAGCAACACATGGAAGTTTTGCGATGGGACGATAATTGCCTACAACATTTCTATCGCCTTTTTTATGAATAGGTGTAACAATTGCGTATTTCCAACCACTAGGAAAAATACCGAGCGACAGAGAAAGGTTAAATAGGTAGGCAAGGATAGGAGATAGGGAGGAGATACAATATTTTAAGATAGCGCTAGGAATGCCGTCAGGGCCTGGTGTCAAATTATTGTCCAACTTCCTAGAAAACGTTAAAATGGTATCTTCGTCTATAAACAAGTCTTTCATTCCCCAAGAAGAAGTTGGGATCATTGTCAAGTTGTCATTATAATTATTACTATTAGTAGAAGGTTTCGTATTATATGCGGTACGGAAATGATTAGCGAAAATATTGCTAATAGTTAATGGATCGGAAATGGCCATTTCGTCTGAGTTAAACGTGGTGGGATACCCATCATGGTATCTCTTGGAATTAATAAAATTCCAAAACCTTCTAGGCTGCTGTTGAAAAGTAGAATTAAGATTTCTAAGGTGAATTTGGTAAGAACTTTCGACCTCGGAGTGATAAATATTCTTCAACTCTACAAATACCAAAAAGTCAGAAACAGAACGAGACGAGCAATATCTTTTCCAAGCTTTAGATTTTAAATTTTTAACATGGCTTATTGCCTTCGATTTCCATGGAACTTTGTTGCAATTGTTAGGGAAAGAGACTGGTACAAACTGGGTAAAGCATCCAAAAAGAATTGAATGAAAATTGTACACTGCTTTATTAATGTCTTTTTCTAACAACACAGTGGACCAATCACACCCTGCGATGAGATCATTTAGTACATCGAAGTCGACTTTCTTAAAGTTAAATTGACACGGTGAGTTATGTAAAGGAGTGCTTAGAGATGTATTGATTTCGTAGATGATTAGAACTGGTTCATGATGTGTTGAATCGCAGAGAGATGATGGACAGTGCTTGACCTCGGACGGGTAGGCGTTTGAAGTAAAAACTAGATCCAATAATCTTCCATGACTGTTCAAAATGCTGTTTACTTGGTTTAAACCGCACGCAAGCATTGCGTTTATAAACTCCACGGCGTATGGGCGATTACCAGGAGAAAAGGTTGGGGCTAATGTGAAGCCGTCGTCAGATAAGTTCCAAGTAGTTCTGGGTAGGTTGAAGTCACCCATGAGGATGAGTTCATCTTTTCCATCTAATAGGTCACATAAATGATGAGTGTCGTTAAGTACTTGCTCATAACAAATCGATGCTGAATTAGGAGGGATATATAGAACTGCTAAATAGAGTTGCGCCATTCCCAGGTCCACACGAGCACAGACAAGTTCCAAGCTATCGTTGTTTGGTATGATTACTTCTGATACGCGATCCGAACTGCGCACGGCAAGCAATACGCCCCCACCTACCGGGGCGTCGAGTAAAAGTCCATGACGATCTTTACGGAAGACAGAAAACCGCGAATCAAATAGTTCTGTATTCAATATCTTCGCGCAGAGCCAAGTTTCAGTTAAAGCTACGACATGAAAGTCTGAAGAAAGATTGTACGTGTAAAAGTCGTTAGCTTTAAATCGCATGCCGCTCATGTTGGCGTAGAAGATTGACATGTTTTCGAGTCGTTTTTTGACAGAGATTTACCAGCCGTAGCACGATTTCTTGGTGTAAATTCACGGACGATTGCGTTCAAAAGCCAGAAACTGGGCTGTGTGATGGTATTAAAGGAGCAATCCGGAACGATGACCTTAAATGATGACACCCGAGGATGCTGACCAATTTTCGCAACCGAAATGGAGTCAGAAGGTAAAAAATTTTTAGTGTGGTGTAGGATGTCAATGATATTGTTTTCCACATCGTCGGGGGTAGTAGTTGGAGCAAGCCTTGATAAGAATAACACCCGAGGCTTCACCACACCATTGAGCTTGCAACTAAAAGTTTCAGTTCCGGATCTAGTAGGAACTGGGCGAGCGCTGTTTGTTTCGTGTGTGAGGAAGTTCGCAGTCCCTTCTTTATCTGATTTCTCAGATCCTTCTGTAACAATGATTTTCGTTGTTTCTACCTTTTTGTCACCTGCCGGGGAGTTGTCGATTGATTTAGACTGCTTGCGTCTTATCCCCCCTTTCTTTATTCGATGCTTTTCTGGCACCTGTGATTGGGCTGCTATCGTCTAAGCTATCAGCCTGACAAGAGGAAGAATTCCTGGGTTTTGTATTTTTACGAGCGCCGTGAGGATTTTCTAAAACGTCAGTCTGGCAACTAGAATTGCGGCGAGCAATCTTTAAAGATGACGTAGCGCAGCCACTCAGAGTCGAAAAGATTCTATCAACTTTGTCATTAAGTGACTCTAGGTGATTATCAGATGTAGGTGGCAAAAACTGTACATTCGCTTGTTCCAGTGGTTGCAAATCTATTATTGATTCATTCAACAGTCCAGTTTTGCACGTTGAATAAGCTTTTTTAGAGTTTAGGATTTGCCATTCACGCTGAGAAAACTCTTGGTGAATATGAAGGCGGCCTGAGACGTGGAAGATCGATAACTGACCAAATATTTATGGTCAAAGAAATTTCGGATAAATACTGGGAATTCAACATTGATGTTCATCAAATATTCGTCGACTTTAAACAAGCGTACGTCAGCATCAACCGAACTGCATTATATAGCATCATGATGCATTTTGAAATCCCAGCAAAGTTGATACGATTAGTGAAAATGACCATGAACAATGACATGGCCAACTCGTTTTCTACGCATACAGGACTAAAAGTAGGGGATAGATTAGCTCCTGTATTCTTTAACCTAGCACTTGAGTATGTCATCAGGTAAATTCCCATTGATACTAGAGGAACTCTTTTATTTAAATCGACATAGCTAGTAGCTTACGCTGATGACACCAATATTATGTCACGTTCGTTCAATGCCACCAAGAAAGTATTTGTAACAATGGATGAAATCGGAAAAGAATTTGGTCTTCAAATTAACGAGCAAAAAACAAAAATTATAACCCAATCAAGGAACAAGACGCCAGTAAGACAAACATAACGATAGCGGACTATAAACTTGAAAACGTAGACAACTTCGTATACCGAGACGACTGCAGGCGTAGCATTACAGAGGCTAAGATTCGATTTGAGCTCTAGTGCCACGATGATGATGATGACGTCTGATTTTCCGATAAAAAAAATTGATATAGAAGATCCTGATGGCTGCAACTATTAATTCTATGATCTGCCAAAGAAGAAATATCTCAACACGATCTCAAAGCATGGAAGGTGGTGTCATAGTGGCTTAAGTGTTCAAAACACAAACATGACAGCCAGATTGTATCAAAAATTACGAAAGACAGCTTTCGTCCTCTGTGATGCATGTATAAACAGAACAATACTTCTATACATACAGAACGTATCATTTAAACCTGTATTAGAGGCCAATATGTTGATCTAAATGCGTGGTCTCCATATTCATCAGACTCAATAATCATGGAGAACGTTTTGAGTTGGTTAACCCAAAAAGTCTATAAAGATGTCCAAAAATTTGAAGAAAAAAAAACAACTAATTCATGTCATCAAAAATGCTTGAGACGCAATTTCTCTAAATTATATTAAATAAACGAATGGTTCAGTTTCGCATATGACATGCAAAGTTATTTTGAACAATGGAGGAAGCACACAATGTGATAGGAAAATTTAAATTAATGGTTTTGATAAATTTTGAGGTTTTAGTCACGAATTCCACAAGTGCTCCTTATGTATTGAGCTAATTTAACAGGTAATAATAGTCAGTGTATCCAAACAAATCTGACGGAAGATAGCTGCACATTACCAGTGCTCAAGTTTTTATTTTGTATTTATATTTTTAATTCATATTTTCTTGACATAGCCAAAAAAAAACATTTAACGGAAGTTTGCCTTTTTCGGCATGATATATTAACATTTCTTGTGATATAAAATGAATATTACTGGAAATGAGTCCTTATGTGTTGAATTCCTCTACCAGCAGACAGTACATGTCGTTTTTGTGAAAAATATACAAAATGGCGGCTGTAGCTCGTGTTAAATAAAGCCCTATGCGGCGTTTATGACGCTGAGCAGTGGTGCTCTACAGCCATGTCACCTCTTCAGAAAAACAAATACGTTAAAAATTACCAAATTAGACCAAATTCCGCCAAATTGTTGTTTTTCTTTTTTTGAAAAGCACCTCAACAATAAAATAACAGCTGTTTGGAAAATAATCAATGTATCCGTCCAATGTTTTCAAGCTGCAACAAAGAACGAAAATATTTTAATTCAATTCTTAATAAACATCACCTCGATAAGGCCCTGCTAATCGAATTTAATCACATATTCACTAAGCTATACACATGCTGGAAAAGTGTGCGTTCGCTTACTTCCAATCAGTTTATACCGTCAAAAAATACAAGCATTTTTTTTTTTTTTTTAAATTTCCTTCTTGCTATTCGCTGTATAGATCTTTAGTATTTGACGTATAAAAATATATAAATTGTACTTTTGTAGTATTTGAAATAACAGCGCTCTTGCCAGAAAACACACAAAACCAAAAGTAGAAAAGGTCTGCGTTCAATTGTGACGAGGTGGCATGTTAATTTAAATACACCACTAAGTTATAATAAATTTCTATACTAAAAGTACTAATTAACAGCAGATTAGGCACTGTCGATTCTTTAAGACCCCTTGCAGTCTTTTTTTTATCAATTTGGCGAACTTTGCTGTCTCCTCCGCAATTGTTTTATTCAATTTTCCCCTTATAACAATTTTCAAGTTTTGTTTTACCAAGTTTGAACTATTTGATTCCACTCTTCATTTGTCTAGCTAACTTATACATTTACGCTCTTCAAATATCGTCTGACGACATATTATTATCGACTTATCAAAAAAGTGTCTGGCTGCTACAATAAACTGCATTCAAATGTGACTCAAAATTCGAATGTCCTAAACTCAATGCCGTAGTCCCATTTTTTTCCTGTTACATGTTATTTGACGAGTAGAAAATAAGGGGCTCACTTTAATTGTGTGCTTCTATGAAAAATTATTTCTCTCTGTTTTTATGTATGCTACTCCAATAACTGTGATTTTTCTTTGACATAAAACTCAGTGTCAAAAAATTAATAAAAAAAACCACATGTAAATCGGCTGACAACATTCATTGTTAATTGAAAAATCATGTATTGAAACGTTTTGAAAACGAAATTAATTGAAACATCAAGAACCAAGCCACCAAAAAGTTCAATTACGAAGTTTTCTCTTAAACCGGATACAAGTCTTTCCCATCATTTTTCACACATTTTCATCCCTTTAATGCGAAAAAAAACTAAACCGTTTAAAACCTTAAAACACGCAATATCCTTAGGGAAATTTAAACTTTGAGACTATTTCCACTCGAGAAATGTTTCCTTAAAGTATCAAGCACCTTTCGTGCTATTGTTCCGGTATGAAAGTGGCGGCAATAGTAACGGAACAAAATACACCGTACCGTGAAAAAATCCTCAGGGTAAAAGCGCTCGACGAACATTTTGTCGACTGTCTGCACGAGCACTCGTACGTACAAGTTTCCGTGCACGGGCGAATGTGTGTTTGTGAAAATTTACATATTCGCTCACAGGAAATTTATCCAACAATCGATTCTTGGCCAGAACTCGGAGATCGGTTTGTTTAGGGAATTCTGTGGCTCGACAGGAGACAAGGTTCGAACGAAGTACCTTGAAATGAAAGTATACAGGCAACAAGGACATGTGAAGATTGATTCGAATGCAATTCGGTTGTCATTGTCTGTTTTGTTTCGCATAAGAATGTTATGCAGCCTTGAGTTTCGCCGGACATGAAAAAGCATTTGCATAGTTATGGCTGCTTGTTCTGTTTGGTTGCGTTAAAGCATCTGAATAGTAGTTGTTAATGTTCTATAAGCACATAGAGTGAATGCTTGGCCCCGAGCTAGATGGAAACAGAATCTATGCATTATTTTGTACGTTACTTGAAGAAAATTGAACAGCTGCATCACCATAGTGAAGTAGGATTTGAAATCATCATACTGCTGAGTATATCGATTGAAAGAAAAGAGATGGTTTTAATCAAAAGTTGTTCTTAGGGGTGGATGACAATAGACTCTTGCTCACTAACTGTATCAAATAGCTTAGGGGTAGGAACAGAAATCGAGTTTACAAAATAGGGCATCTTGGTTCATTGCATTACTTATTTAAGATTCATGCTGATTGCTTATTCATTTTAATTAACTTACTCATTTTTTTATATCTTCTCATTCACATCTTAATATAACCTTAATTCCATGGACCCGTATAGCTACTGTGCATCAGCATTATTTCCGACCGCAGGGCCACGGCCAATGAAACGCCAAAGATTAATGGCACCGCAGAATCGTGTTGTCGGGAATTCCCTTCAACAGCAACAGCAGCAACAACAGCAGAAACATCAAGCAGCTGCCGCAGCTATGGCGGCAATGGCAGCTTCGGCAGCAGCAGCACAGGCAGTTCAGGTCAACATGTTGCCGCAACAGCAAATAGTCTTCCACCAGCAAAGTCTTCTGGCGAACGCGTCCAATGTTAATGGTGTCGTGGCATCCTGTAACGGTAACGGTGGCACAACCGTACACAGTCTGTCTAATGGGCTGCTGAATGGAGCCGGACACGGTCCTGGTCTTCTGGTCCAGCAAGCAGGAGCAGCGCCTAATAGCCACACAACTTTAACAAATTGCGAACAAATGTCCTCGGTGTGTTCCAACGGACAGCATCAACATCTTCACCATCTTCAGCAACAGCATCACCACCACCACCACCAGCAACAACAGCACCAACATCATCTCAGTCAACAACCACTTCTAGGACCCTTCAAAGTTTACAGTTGAGTATTAGCATCAAGCATTATTCGATTAGGCTGAAGAAACTGTGAACGGTGGAAGTATTTTGACAGCATTGTACTAGTTTTTCGACATTTAGCCAAGATATAGATATCACAAATTCAAATAAAAAACATTAAATGTCAGCTTCCTCTTCAACGAAGCGAACATGCAATTAGAAAATGGTTCGTGTCCTGACTGCAAACCGTTCCATCATCCAGTTTACTTTGAACTGGTCCGAATTGTTAAATTTGCAGTGTGAGGCACGGCTCACGTTCGGCAATTCAAACAACTTTGAAATTTATGTGCAATGGCCGGGCAAATGAATAAACAATTTTGCTGGGCATTGCCTATCGTCTTGTTACGCTTGGTACGTAGCTACTCGTAAATGTTGTTTGAGCTGCAAAACAACTTCAACTTGCTACACTAACGGCCTATCTTTTGCCATCGATTAAAACTGTATCCATTCTCTTATGTTTTCGTCTAGGTAATCCAGATACATTAATTTGCGGCAACTGCAGAGAATGCTTCTCGGATCTCGGTGAATTACTGGACCACAAGAGAAGTTATTGCAAATTACGGTTTACATGCAAATGCCAGGATACACTTTCGAATACAAGTAAATAGTTTTTTCCTCGAACTTTATAATTCAGTACGGTTTTTAGTTGAATGTGAAGGGTTTTGTGGAATAGTTTTTAAGTTGAATTTGCTTCGTTGATTTGAATGTATGATTGCTTTTTAGATGCATTTTAGTTTTCATTTTGTTTGTACTTTGAGTTTAAATGATTTTCAAAATATGAACACGAAATTTTTCTGAGCATTACTTATCATTTTTCGTGTGCATTAGATTAGTATCATCTATATCATCTGTAACACTTTATTTCATCATATCGTTTATTTTTCAACTATCGAGAAATCAAATTTAGATACTTTGAAACTAACGAAACGTTTTTTTTTTCAGAAACACCACTACCGACTACAAAATTGTTGTGCGCTGTTTGTAAGGATGCCTTTTCAAATCCGTGGGATCTTATGGTACATGCACAGGCCGCTCACATGGTCAATATCTATGAGTTGGGTCCTGAGGTGAATCCAAGTGAGACACAGGAGTCGGCTTCTGTTGAAAATGGTGTTGAAAATGGAAATGTCAACGGAGCAGTAGCGAACGGTGTAACTAATGGTGTAAATAATGGTGAAGTTGAAACACCGGTAGCGGAATTAAAATGTGGAATCGGTAGCCCAAATGGATCCATTGTAAAAGAGGTATGTATTGTTTCAGAGCTAAATTTTAGAAACGAGGCACGATTACATCAACCATCATCAGTGTTTTCTCATTCAAATTCAGCCTCAGATTTGTTTTGAAAATCGCTGATCTAAAGAAAAAGGCCTTTGATATCTTAGTCACAGTACTTAGCCACAAAAACAAATACGGGTGTTGAAAGCAAGAGTTAAAGAGATTAAATCAATAATTTTGCAACTTCTTATTGATCATATATTCGTTTTGAGTATGCAACTTTTAATACTAAATTTTAAATATAATCAATATATACTGGCGTTGCTATTGTAACATCAGCTTGAAGATTTCATGATTAGCCCAAATCACCACCACAAACCATCACGGCTGCAATATACAGTGTGATTAATTATTAGGTTTGGTTTTTAATCTTAAATAAAAGGCATAAAGTTGAATTCTATGGGATAAATTTTATTGTGAGTCGAAAGAACAATCTATGAAATTTACTTTTTAAAGATTATCTTATTTAAATGTTGATCGCGACTACACCGTAAATGGTCCATCCTGAGGGTCAAACTTTGGACGACGCGTTCCAGCATAGTGATCGGTATGTCGAGAATGACACGAGTAATGTTGGCTTCCAAAGCGTCGATTGAAGCCGGCTTATCCTTGAAGACCAGAGACTTCGTGTAACCCCAAAGAAAATAATCTAAAGGTGTGATATCACATGATCTAGGCGGCCAATTTACTGGTCGAAAATGTGAAATCAGGTTCTCACCAAAGTGATTTCTCAATAAGTCCATTGTTTCTCTCGCCGTCTTGTTGAAACCAAAGTTCACCGATACTACGGGCTTCAATTTCAGGTAGCGAAAAATCCGTTATTATGGTGCGATAGCGGTCGCCATTGACGATTACGTTCTGACCGGACTCATTTTGAAAAAAATATGGACCCATGATTCCACCGGCCCATAAAACACTCCAAACTGTGCATTTCTGTGGATGTAGTGCTATTTGTTGAAGCTCTTTAGGTTGTTCATCGGCCCAAATACGGCAATTCTTCTTATTGACGTATCCATTGAGGCAAAAATACGCCTCATCACTGAACAAAATTTGACTAAAAAAAATACAGCTGAACAATTTGGATACGTTGTTGCGGTGTAAGTCTTTCCATGATGATTTGTCAAACAATACTGAATAAAAATTACATTACAGTTTGACAGGAGTCACGCGTGATCTGTCAAAAAAAGTTTATTGAAAATCAAACCTCATAATAATAAAATACTCGGTAGTTCGATTGGGCACTGTCATTTATCTTTGCATTGTTTTTCAGTAATTTGTTATTTTTATTGCTTTTTTTCTCGCGCTTCACATTGATCACAGTGTTCGAAACGCTTACTTTGCATCATACAGTTTTTCTAAGTGCCAATTCAGTACTTGTCTCTTAATTTATACAATAAGATTTTATTGTTAATTGCGTTTTTCATTCCTGATTAGTTTATAAATACTGTTGCGTTTTTTGGGTTCGAGCTCAATAATTTAATTTTTACGAACGTTGAAATACTTGGCTATTGGAATTAAAATCAAATACTCAAATACACATTCGGCTTTCTCTACTGTCAAAATCAAGTATCTTTTTGGCAGTAGCTGCCAAAACCGACTTACTCTGTTCATATGAATTGTTCACTCATGTTTCACCGTAGCTTTTATTTGAGATTCTATTCGTCCACCAGTCTTCCAGTCACTTCTCTGACTTCTAGTATTTGCCGAGCTATGTTCGTTAGATAGTTTTGGAATGACTTCTTTTTGGGTGAACAATTTTGTTTACAATTAGACATCGAGTATGAACATATCACTGCAAATCAAATAAAATAGCTCAAAAATGTCTGCTGTTTCTGTAGAAATTCGCACTCTATAAGTTTCAATTGCATATTTTTTTAAATGGTGTTCAGCGTCTATCTGACTAACCGAAACTATCGAAAAACTGATTATTCTCAAGCCGTCAACATTTAAAAAGACATTGAAATATATTTAGCTTCTAAAAGCAAATTTGGTCTTTATTACTGATTACGAAGTTCATTTATTGTCTATTGATACAATTCGTGTGTAATTCATGCGTGATTGATGCCTGAGTTCATTGCAGATCGCTGCCATTCAGATTATATACATGTTAGTTCATACTTAGTCTAGACAAGGGATATATCGAAGAATTTTGCTCTAAATGATAATCTTTGTTTCACTAAAAGGGTTTCAACACCTTCTGGCCTGAATCACCAATGAATGGTTTGCCGAGATGTCTGTGCTTGTACTTGTTTATTTTGCAGCTCTGAGCCTAATGCTTTGCATGTCGAGTAATTAATTAACCGTTAAGCTTAGTATTGTCTTCGAATTCACGTGAAATTTTTATACAAAATTTAACTTCAAATTCGTTTCGGCGAAAATTTAGCTTGAAACTAAGAAAGAGTTTTACTCAATTTTTAGCGTGAAAAACTGCTTGAAAGCTGCTTTCGATTTGAAAATGCAGATAGTACTGACATATGTCGCCAATCATTTCACGCCAATTCAGTATTTGTAGTTCATTCTTTCGAGCTAAAAAGTTATATTTAGTGGTTCGGATTTATATTATCAAAATGTTCGTAACTTGAGATCCAAAATTGATGAAATTAGATTTGCTTCTTTTATCAAAAAGCATATATGCCTTACTGAAACCTGGCTAACTGAAAGCATCCGAAATGCAGAAATTATTCCTTGCTATAATGTTTGCCGTAGCGACCAAAATAAAATAGTTTCTTGTCAATTCGACGGTGGTGGTGTCCTTGTAGCCGTTTTATATTCAATTCAAAACAAGTTCTGCTTCCATTTTTCTCCTTCTTCTTCCATTGAACATGTCGCTACTACTTGAAATATACGTTCTATCCACATTTTTTTTTATTTCTTTTCGAAAACTACATACTCCATTTCATCATTGTGCAAAATATGATAAACCTATCTTTTGTAAAAGTACGTTTAAATCAATATTGAAAAATGCACTCTCCATATAAGTAAGTCCAGTACAAATCAACACACAAATCATTGAATATCTCGAAAGTACTAATTGCCAACTTAAATTCCTATAAACAATCACTTACATTTCTAGCTAATCGTATATAAACATTATAATTTTAATTCCATTTTACTTAGTTTTACAACATTATTTTATTTTACATTATTTGATGTGTGCTTAATATTTCGTTGGCCATTCCACAAAGAGCAAAGCTCAAGTTGTGAGGTGGAATGGTTTAATAATTTAGTACAAGTATTCAATGAGAAAAAATGTACTTCACTATTTACCTATTTATGTTTCATCGTTCAACAAAAGATATTCCTTTACTGCATTTTTAAAAATTCTAAAATTGTATGTGAATTGGTAAGCTATCAAATAATCTTGGAGTATAATAGAATGCATGATTAGCGGCTAAAGTTGTCCTAAATTTTGGCTCCAGAGTACTCCGCGGACCATTTTTCGTGTACCATGTTTTGCCTCTGTTTCGAGTGCAAAATTAGCAGAGTACAAAAAGAGAAACTTTAGAACCTCAAATTGGTATAGGTTTGAAATAGGAAATACATTGAAATCATCACAAAGGTTTGCTGTTGGATAACAAATTGGTTTCTTCAGACAAATTTTCATAATTTTTTTATGAAAATGCACAGTAAGAATTAAGTTACTACGGGCAGTTCCGCCCCAACTAACGAAACCATACTCTATCACGGACTGAACTAGTGCCAGGAAAATTGTCCTAAGTCTGTCTTTTGTGAAAATAATTTTCTAATGTCTCAGTTTGAAAGAAATTCTCCTCAAACGACTAGAGAGATAAGAGATGTGCTCGTTGTAACGGAAATGGCTATATATTTTCACCCCAGATATTCCACACTGCCTTTTATTGCTAAAGGAGGACATGGGCAGTTTGTTATGCAAGCACACGAGCTTTCATGAAGTATTACTTTTAGTGGCTCCTGAGGAGCACCAGATAAATTGTGTGCAAAAAGTAACGCAACACATTTGTCAATATTCACACTCATAAGGTTTGCGTTTATCCACTTTGAAATGTTTCTTAAGTTTTTATTTGCCTCAGCAGAAACCGTCTCCCAGCTTGTTCCCCAAAAACCTGCAACTGTATCATCTGCGTAAGCTTGTAACGAACAGTTAGTTATTTGCAAATTCAATAAATCATTAATATATATTAGAAACAGTATTGGGCCTAACACTGTTCTCTGGGGCACACCTATACTAACAATCAATGCAGAGCTCATGTGGTCATCTAAAATTACAGATTGAACTCTATTGTTTAAATAACTTTTAACAAACTGTAGAACTATACATTTTGTTCCCATTTCATGCATTTTACTGAATAGCGAATCATGGTCAACCGTACCGAAAGCTTCCCGAAAATCTAAAAACACACCCAAACATTTTAATAGGTGATCCAGTTTTCCTACAATTTCTTTCGTTACATTAAAAATTGTATCTTCTGCACTAAGAGATTTTCTAAAGCTATATTGGTATTCTGAAATAATATAATTTTTTTATTAGTACACCACAAGTCTTTTCTTAATTATCTATTCAAAGATTTTGGAAATACTCGAAAGCAGAGATATAGGCCGGTAGTTGTTCAATACAGACTTGTCACCGCCCTTATGCAAAGGTATCACTAACGCTTTTTTTAATTGACTCGGGAAATAAACCTGAATAAAATAAAGATATATAATATCGGACAATGGACGTGCTATTAAGAAAGCATTTTTTCTTAAACAGTCTGGACTGATTCCATCTGAAGCTGGAGCTACCTCTGCTTTAGTGTTAAGAATAAGCTGTAGAACTTCTGACTCAGACATAAGTTGCATGAAAAGGGAACCACACACTGTGACAACTGTCCATAAAACGCTACTTTGAATCGGACTGCCATCATTTTGAATTTTACTCGCTAGGTATTTGCCGATTTCCACAAAGTGTATATTGAATTCTTCTGCAATTTCTTGTTCATCGTTGTTTGAAATCAAACGACCCTCCCTAAATTGAATACTATTCGCAAACATTTTCCTACTAGTTTTTGAGTTGGTTGCATAATTTACAATATCCTATACTTTTTTATGCTTTAGTTTGTTGTAATAAGTATCTTTCGCACACCTGAAATATTTCTATACTTTTTGTAGTACTTCTTAAGATCTAAATTGAAAGGCGGCTTTTTGAGGCTATGAGCGATTTTGTCTCGACTTCTAATTGAAATGATTAGACTTTTCGTTATCCAGATTTGTCGCTTCCCTGTATGTTCCGTGCAACTGCCCTTTCTGTCGAACTACCGTCTTACCTTAATGTAAACTACCCTTCCACTTCAATTGTCATCTGTGGTGATTACTAACCAGTTCAGTGGAACCTCACTTCTTATTATGTGAAATCTTGTAAAAATATATCTTTTTCCTTCTTTTCCTTTCTTTCTTCGTTTTTCCTAACAGTAATTTACAACAAGATTTTTCCTAACAGTAATGGCAAAATGGTCCTTTCCGACCTTGATTCATCATCTTTTACATTCTCTCCTGCCTCTTGTCATAATGTTAAATCTGGTAGGTATCATCCTCCACTGTCTGTTTGTATACGCCTCAAGGGCTGTATTCTGCGCAGGCGGAGCAGGATGAATATTTACAATTTCTATGACTGATTTTAAGAGACTTATTGTTGCAGTTAACTCGTTTAATTGACTTAGTTTTATTTTAGTGAATTTGATACCGAGCGCACTTCCCGCTACTTCTACCAAAAGCTTCATCAACTAATCCTTGCCTACACTCCTATATATCTGGCTAATAAACCTCACTATAATAGTTATATGTGCTTTACATGTTAAACAGGATGCTCACCTAAAATATTTCCAGTCCGGGTCTGCAGCTGATTATGCCGTTTATTCTCGTTTTGCGATCTGCTGCCAAAAAGCTGCGATGCGCAATCACTTTTCTTTTATTGAATCATGTCGTATATCCCTAGCTCAAATTTGTTTTCTTCTCTACCTTATTTTCTTTCTTTCTTTTAATAATTCTTGTACATCTACTTTGCAAGAAATATGTAATCTACATATTTGTTGATTTTTATTCCTCCGTGTATTGTAATCTTCCTTCTTCTATCTCCAACATTCCTCTCTATCACTTTCCCATTTGCCTATCTTTATTTGTGACCAATGCGCTTGAAGTGCAATCTATTATAGGTCTGTTCGCGTACTTTCAGTCACTGAATTTTACTGAATTTTCCTGAATCATGTGGTGGGGGAAATTCATGAAAAGTACGAAAACGCTCTCATTAGATTTCCTGAAAATTGGCAAGTTGTCGGTTTTTGGGAGAACAATAGTGATTATAAAGTCATCCTAAGCGGTGTTAATCATCGCCACAAAAATATTGGTACTTCATAATAACATATCGCCAAAAACCGTTTGACCGTTTTCAATATTTTTCAGTAGCTCAGACCCTACTGAAATTTACTGAAAGAGGGGAAATTTTCAGTTTTCAGTAAAACGGAGTACAAAAACGGCTTCATTGCAATTAATTGCAATTAATTGCAGTACGCAAACAGACCTTATATCAACGTTTGACTCCAGCTTTGCTTTGGCCCCTGATGGAATTCCTAATTTTTTCGTGAAAGAACTTGCTACTTATTTTTGTGTTTCCTTGTTCATCATATTTAATATTAATACTCAATCATTCCATGTTTTTCTAAAATATGTGAGCGTCTCTGTTCTAATCGCGCCTAAGACTCTCTTTGCCACGTTTTCGCTTCTCAACAGCAAAGTCGGTGAAAGGTCGGAGTACTACAACTAATCTTGTGGAGTTTTTCCATTTTCTTGCTTCTGTTTTAGATAGCCGCCACTTAGTAAATGTTGTATGCACTGACTTTTGCAAGGCCTTTTAATCAATTAACCATGACCTCCTTCTTCCTAAATTAGAGCATTATGGCATATCTGAGCTCCTTGTCTCGTGGATAACATCATTTGTATTTAATCGTACTTGCTATGTCTCTTACCGTGGTTCCTCGTTCTCTCCTTTTCTTCTTCCCTCCGCTGTACCTCAGGGATCTATTCTTGGACCTTTGCTATTTAATCTCTTCGATCGCTGGTTTTGTTATTATTGTTTCCCACAATTCCTTTGACATTTCGACTTGTGTGCGCATTTTTCTTTCCCGTGTCGGTCTAACCTTGAGTATAGCTGCGTAGTGTGGGGTCTTCGTATCTGAGGTGGTTGAATCAAATTCACCCGCTACCTTATTTTCAAGTACAACCTACCATATTTTCCTAACTTATATTTTCTATCTATATTTTTTTATAATATTTTTATTCATTTTGTAATTAAGCATCTTGCCTATTAAATGAATTTTTCTGAATAAATTACTAAATTACTAAATATATGACAGCATTTGAGTCTTTTGCCACAACATATATTCTGCTAAAGTGTCTAAATATAAATTTGAAGAAAATCTTCAGCTCATCATCATCATTTTGCACGAATTGCATTTCAAGCACATTTATCAGTTCTTACATACATGCTAATCAATGTGGTTCAATCACTTAAACGTACCCTAATTTTATAAATTATTTGAAACTTAACATTTATTATTTTGCTGGGTAGAATTTTTTGCATTTAAAAATGTTGACGCTTCCGGATTGATTTTTGCGTGCCACATAGAATTTAAATAAGATTATATGTGACTCACGGGCAAAAAATGATTATGTGCGACTCACAGATAAAATATCATAAATAATAATACTGTGAATAATTCTCTCAATTTGATATAAATTATTATTTGTAACTGTAAAAGCAACTATTAAATGTCATTTGTTTTGAGAGTATTTTTCGCCAAGCAAAAATCAGTCTTGAGGTTTCAATTTACAAAAAAGATATCGAAATAATTAAGAACGATTAATTCGTTGATAGGAAAATCAAGTATCCTTTTTTTTCTATAGCAAGTCTCAGTTTTGCTTGCTTTTAATTTCATATCCGCGAACGCTTAGCACTCTTTCTTAACGCAACATCGACTTGTCCCCGTTCTCTCATTCAACACTCAACTTTATATCCCCAAAACTTTTTTCAACTTTTCGTGTTCAAGACTAAGATCATTATGGGGTAAGGGTGGTCATGATATGCAGCATTTTCGTACTCATCTTGAATATTCATTAGAAAACTCTTCTGATTCAATTTAGTAACTTTTCCCCTTTCATTTAATTTGAAGATGATTGATGACATCGCCACTAATTTTCGGTGAAAACTTAATTAATTTTCATTAAACTTATCCTGTTTTGTTTCTGGTTCTGATTTTCTTTGATTCATCTCGGGGACCAAACTGTTCGTCCGTTGCTGCTGATAATTTCTTAATTGGACCATCACCAATAAAGACTCATTCAGATGAAGTATCATTAGATGGACGAAACTCATCCGCGTCGCCTTCTGTTCGATCCGACGACGTCAAATTGAACGGGTCTGTATCGTCGAGGGACAGTTCACCGGCCTTGGAAGGTGACCCACCTCGAGCTTGTATTGTCCATGCCATGAAGATCGTAAGTATCCCCTAAATGATTATTAATCATTTGATTTTTGAATTCACTTGACAATATTGCTGTAAATTAACTCATAGGAGGCACCTTCCCCGATTCAGTCAACCACGGCATCGCTTGGCGTCATGGCGGCTACTCTTTCAATCAACCTGGCAAACGCTACGACACCGACACCGGCCACCGTGTCAATGCAATAGGACGGACGGGTTTGAATTGTATCCAGGGATGGTACGGGGTTGTGTAGAAATTTAATCAGAAATCACCTGATAGCAGTGGCACATATGTGTGTTTAATAAAGTTTTATCAATGGGGCAATGAACGCAGTTTGTGGGTGAATTTAACTGAAAACATTAATGTAATGAGTGTGAAATCATGCACGTAAAATAAGGGCGGCATCGGAAAATCGCGATACAAAATATGTTTATGTGAATGGGAGCAAATGCAGTTAATCGGTTGAAATGTAATAAAATTTAATGGTTTTACGGTAAAGTGTGGAAACGATCAGTACAAAGTCGTGATTCGCTTTTTTCAATCGATATTAATCAGTTTACTTTAATTTATTAATTTATCTTTTGTTACAAAGTATATATAGTTTAAGACAATTCAAGGTTTAGATTTGATCATGGATGGAACGCAAGGATTAATTTGACACCAGCTTTCGTTTAACTTTGAATTAAGCGACCTATAAGTCGCTTTATTTAAAATATGCCCTTTGAGGTAGAAGTAAGTAAATAAATATTGTTATATGAACCGTGTTGAATATTATCCCTTATGCTATTTTTTATTTTTCATTTCTAAAGCATTTCAAACTAGACTCTGGCGTTATCATACTTATTCCAGACTGTCTATTCAAACGTGTACATATCATAATCTTTATTCATTTGAAAGAAAATTACTTAACTGAAAAAGTCAGAAAGGCTAATAAGTCCCCGCGAAAATTTTTATTAGTAGTAATCATTCTATATTCTTAAAAAAAAAATTCGAAACGAAAATACATTAGATGGTATGTCAAATTTGTTGCGAATAGTCAGACGAAAAATATAGATAAGTGAACATTTAATCAATACAAAAAGTGCCCGACCAATGTCAGGAAAATATTGTGAGCTTTTGTAAATAAACACCCACACACATTAATATAGTAAGCAAACTATAAAAAAAACATAATCAAATACTTATGGTGAATAGAATTTTAACTTCCATATTTATCGTTCAATGTAAAATTGTTCTTCCTATAGGAAATCCTCGACAGCGAAAATATTTCAACATATCCAGTCGGTTCTAAAGCAGATTGAACACTCAGACTTAATCGAATTGTAATAATTATGTATGTTAAAATATTATATTTTTCAGAATTGTTAACGTTGTATATCTATCCAAAATAGAATTGCTGGAGGGAACAAACATCTCCCATCATGACTTTCTGCGTTTAGCAATACGCGATAAATTTTTTGTCTCATTATATAAATATGTACTTCAAAGTAACAGTTCGATTCGATCCACTGTTTCAGAAAGTGCTTAGTTTTTCGGTCTAATATAGTTATTTTAAATTACAATTATTATTCGCATAAGAGAGAAAAAAGTTAAATAATTTGTATTAAAGTTATTATGAATAATTGCAAACGAAATGTTATCAACTAATCACTTGATCAACAAAAAAAACTTCAATGCATCTGTTGTACGAAGAAAATCATTTATGATTGTCCTGTATCATAAAGTTGCTACGAAAATAAATGTCATCCATTTATTACAAACAGAGTGTTTTATTCTATTGGAAAGTAAGATTTCACTGGTAAGTTCGAGATTTCAAGTGCGCAAGTTGATATGGGTTCGGTAGATTTAATTACAATTAAGTGTTGCTGTATTGTTGCGAGATAGCTGTGAGCAGTCACCACCGTCTAAGAAAATATTCAAACAAACTGTCACCCGCATGATCTATGGCCGTTTTTAGCCCAAGGCGTGACACTCTCACACACTCGGTACAAAAATTTGAAAGTTCGCCACATGAGGGAGAATCAAAAGACTAAATCATCTCATTTCCTTCCCACAAACGAACCACAAAATTTTCTGGAATAATTAAAAAAATGGCAAATGTATTTTTCACAAATATTTTAGGTTGAAAATGTTTTCTTTATTCAAACTAAATAATACGACAACGAAAACTATCTAATTAAAATAAAAAATGCAATGATGCATTTGTAAAAAAATAACTATTTGGTAACTATCTTTATAAAATATATTTATAAACACATTTGTGAATATTAAACTATATGCTTCACATACTTTCTTACATACTATAGTTATTTTTTTTTAAATTAAATATCTTTAACTTTGTGAATTTTTAGGTACTTCTTTATTTATATATATAAATTGTATATATAAATTGATGGAGTTTTTTTGTTTACAAATTTTTAACCTTGTTTAGGCTTTAAGGCGGTATTCTGCTCTAGAAATTTGATCAAATCGATTTTTTTTTTGTTTGCATATTTTCAAAGTTTAGATCTTTAAAAATAAGCCTTTAAAAGGATTTTCGGAAAATCGAATTATTTTTGGAGTTACAGCTATTTTTGTGACACGCCAACTAAACCAACAAACGCGATCAACAACGAATGAACCGCTCCGAGCTACGAGCTTCTCAAGGTTCTAAAGAAGTTCGAACTGCCCGTATGGCTGGAAGAGCTCTCGAAAATCTCGCTTTTGTAGTTAAAGAAGAAACATTACATGAGCCGGGGATCTTCGATTAAAAATATCTAAAAATCAAAGTATAACATACCATTAAACGACTCAAACTGCTCGAAACGAGACTCCTAGTTTTAAACGCGTTTTTCTCGAAACTACTTTTTTTGGATACGGTTGACATGATATCTCTAGTTGTAATGGATCGATTTACGTGAAATTTTTCACAAACCGTCTTAACACTATTAGCTTTTGTCTGACGTAGGGATTTTTGAAACCTTTTTTTCTACTATTTATAAAAATTTCTCAAAGTTGAAAAAATGAGGTAAAAAATGACTTTTTTTGTAAATGGACGCCATTTTCAAATCGCCTACGTCAGACGAATTTTACATTCTTCTTTGTACAGAATTCACCAAAAATGTATTTTTCAGACCGCCAGGAAGGTTGGAATCATGTCAACCATGAGACAAGTCTTTTTTTTGAGCCTTCACTTCGCCGGCCTGTATCTACATCAAATTTTTGAATACATTTTTGTACTTTCAAAATGTTAATGAAAAACTGATCAAAAAATATATACCAAAAATGTTTATGGTTTTTTTTATTGCGTCCGTAAAATCACCTCAAAATCGAGCCTCTAGACCAGAATACTGCCTTAAGTGCGATCATCACGATATTTGCAGGCCCAAAGAAGCGTCAAATTTTGGCAAAAGAAACGAACTATACTTGTGTAGTTTTTGATTGAAAGGCGACCAGCTTTGTATCTTTCAAACCATCGAGCCTCCTGAAAAATGTCTTCTTTTTAGGAAAAATGCAAACCATGCTGATATAAACTTGATACTTTTTTTACCATGTTAATTATTTTTCAAAATTTTCAAAATTTAGCGTCCCACAAGAACGGCAACCCTTCACCGAATAAACTATTTTACAGCATCCAAAATTTATATTTGCGAGAACTCTTGAACCCGATACGAAATTCTCGTTGACCTTGGCGTGGGACAGATTAGGTATAGTTTTGATTGCGAGGTTGGCAAAGGGTTGCAAGCATTGTTATTTTTTAGCATTTTTATTCGTTCAGATACTACCATCAAATTTGCATACGATAAAAATTCTATGTAAAATAAAGATACGTAATATATATTAGAATTGGTATAATTTGAAAGTTTTGTGGGTGTGCTGTCAGAATTTTCGATGCAATTATCAGATCGAAACCAAATTCACGGGTTTCGTTTATAACAGGTGTCATAAATTTTTGGCTGCAGTACTAGCAATCAATTACCAATAACGGACAAACATGTCATTTTACTACTGGGAGATATTACCGTGAAATTTTTGTCTACTGTCAACTGTCTAACCTTCGGTGTGGCGATGAAATAGAAACAAAAGTCACATGAAATGTTGGTTTGAAAAAAGACCAGGTCTTGCATACTTTTTGTGGTGGTGATAGACAGTTTAGCTAATATAGTTCTGAGATATGCTAATGTTAAATTTTCGGATGCTAAATATCTCATGTAAATACATATTCAGAAATATTTCAACCAGATACAATTTAAAAAACTTAGCACATTTCGTCTACTTTTTTTGGAAAATCAATCTTTCTAGCGTTTTGCTTGCGTTAACGCATTTGACTTTGCGGGAATCGTGATGGTTAAAAAGCTATACAAAGACTGGTGTGTAGTTTTTATGAAATTTTCTTTCGCTACGGCCCCAGGTGCATTGTTTTATTGACGGTGTTGGATGGTGAAATATTACTTATTCTCCTTCTTTTTATTTTTCCGCTTCTTCTTCTTCTTTCTCTCCTTCTCATTCTTCCTCCTTTCTTTCTTCTCCCTCTTCTTCTTTCTCTTCTTCTCCCTCTTCTTCTTTCTCTTCATTTTCTTTTTCTTCTTCTTCTTCTCTTATTCATCCTCTCCTTCCTCTTCCTTTAATTCTTCTTCTCATCGTTCATCGTTCATCTTCCTGTTATTTTTATTTTTCTGATTTTTCTTCCCCTTATTCTTCCTCTTTTCCTTTTTCTTAAACTCCATCTTCTTCCTCTCCTTCTTCCGCCTCTCCTTCTTACCCTCTCTCTTCTTCCTCTCTTCCTTTTTCTTTTCTTCCTTCTTCCTCTTATTCTTCTTCCCTCTTTCTTTTTCCTCCCTTTTTTCTTCCTCGCCTTCTTCTTCCTCTTCTTCTTAATGAACTACTTTACTGCATTACAGTTTATTCTTCTCCGTTTGTGACAACAAAAATAAAAATAGTTGTTCCATCGAATGGGTGTCCAGCTAATGTTGTTAAAGTCAGATAGTTTGTCATTTGTTAACTATATTGAGAAGATTAAGGATTTCATTCGTTATGTCTGTAAGTTTGAGTCAACGAAACTCGGATGTGAGACTCTAACGTTTTGAACGGTATAGCTATGACACGATTGATATTGATGAATCTTTGCCTATAGTTAATCAATCAACAATCAATTCCTTCATCAATAAATCCTATGATATACGAACATATCCGTGCAAAACATAATTAGAAATGATATTAAACATGAAAAAACTAATGTCTGTAACAATACCTGAAAAGTTTTCTTTCTGATTAGCATTATAATTTTCTTTTACCTTTTTTAAAATAATGAAAATGGTCACCCAATGAGAAACTTTGGTACTTCTCTACTTCTCACTTTCAGCTGGAATATGCTATGAAAATTACGTTCATTCTCAAAAATAGATTTCATCAAGATATTCAGTCTTGTCTGCGAGTGGATGCTCAGCAAGCTCAACTTTTTTTTTTAACGGATCTCAAAAAGCCTTCACAGGTATCTTGCCAAAGATGCAAGATTATGTGAGGATCTTACTTACTTACTTACTTCGACTCAACTATGCCAGTGGCAGCTACCAGGTACACCCACAACTCCTTTCGATCTGTCAGGAAGAGTCTGTAAGCCAAATCTCTTTATTTTTTTTAGCAGCAATACCGTCTCTAAATATACGGAAACACGTCACCAAGCGTCTTCTAAATGCAGTATCTCCTCTACAATCGTCTCTGATGTCGTAGGGAGAATTGCGGATAAGAGCGCTTCCTTTTCTCTTCTGAAGCGGAGGCACTTAGAGAGAGTGTGCAATGCATCATCAATTTTTTGAATGCAGTATTTGCAGTATTCCGTTCTGACTTTCCCTCTTCTACACATGTAGGTATTTTCTACAGTAGCCATGGCCTGATAGAAACTGGCTAAGGTTGAAATTTATTTCACCGTGGTCACGACTATCCCAAGGCTTTATGCCGCTGATCAGCCTAGTCGTGCATACTCCCGTAGTGTTCATAGTGCTCAAATAATGAGTGTATAAAAAGTGTATGCTCAACTAATGAGTATTGGGGGCTAGGTAGGCTCCTTCCACCTCTAAGCACTCAATACAGAATGACCTATTGCAATCATGCCACTAGCCTACCAGAGTTACTTCGATCTATTAATAGACTCCAGAATTCAATATAGGGTAGAAGTTTCTGTTCCCTACCTGCACGCAACATTCAGCCGACGCTTTGGTAACTAATCTGTGCATGCACTATGAATTTGTCAAAGCAATTCCACACCTAGAAGAACATTCCTCAAAGCTCTACCAATACTTATTAAGTAGAAAAATCAAAATTCACACCGCCAAGACAAGAATGATATTTTTTACTAAAAAACAGAAAAGATCGAACCTGAACACTCTGGGTCAAAGTATAGAATGGGATAACGAGATTGCGTATTTACCCTCGACAGGAAGCTTACTTATCATAAACACATCGATAGCGTTTGCCTAAAACTTTCAAAATGCTCACATGCACTCTATCCACTTCTTAACCGTAAGTCAAAGCTGTCACTCAGTAACAAAATATTAATTTACTAGCAGATAATGCAGCCAGTTGCTCTGTATGGAGCACCGATTTAGGGCGCATAAAAGCAGACTACAGATCGTTCAGAGTTAATGCCTAAAAATGATCTTTAACAAACCCTTCATACTACTCGACTCGCAGGATACATATTTTTACGGGTGTTAAAATGAGCAAAGAAATCGTAAAGAAACAGCGAAGAAATTTCTTACTTAAGTCCAATACTTGCAACAATCCTCTACAGGAAATGTAGTAATCAAAGCAGGGGCAAGCTAAACTTAAGCACATTAAGCTCAGTATTAGCATACACCTAGGATAAGCTCAGTTATAAGTAGGAGTAAGTTAGAATAAGTTAAAATAAATTAGGGCTAATGTAATATTCAAAAATTCATATACAAGGTTTTTGTTCGCTTTTCCTTGTGATTACAAGCTAACTAGCATTAAAGCAATAGTCAGTGCTAAGTTCAATATATGTTTCAAAGTTGTAGAGACGATAATCGTCTAAAACTCTGTATTAGCCATCCCCAATAGTGTAACTGTAATAATATGTGGAATAAATTGAATTGAATTGATTGAATTTGTAAAAGCACTGTTCAACATAGACCGTCTCTTTTATTCAAAATAAGCAAACATTATGCCATACCGTTGTGTACAGTCAGTATACTTGTCATGGATCTACAATTTTTTCTTTTCTTGTTGAGCAAGAATCCTTCAACCCCATGCTACGGTACTGAGAGAAAGATTTTCTTCTGCGTGGCCTCATCAGAAGAAAGTTGTTTTTTGCATCACCATTAATCAGAAGAAAGCTATCTCATTAATATCTAAGGTAGCTTCAGTACCCTCTATTGGAAGAACTGAGCCTTGCTAGACAAAAAAACTCGGCAATTTCATTTCATTTCATCAATTCAATTTCATTTTGAAGAAGTTTTTGTACCCTTTTTGTTTTTGTACGCTTTCCCCTTTTCATCGATTACCTAGCAATCAGCTCTTAAAATAATGAATGCTTAGGCTTGTGAAACAGAAATATGGTCTGGTCACAAAAAAAAAAGAAATGACTACCTGTCGGAAAGTGATACTCAAGCAAAGTTTTTAGAGACTCCATTTTGGGCTTGGTAAACTTTTCCAGGACCTTGTTTAACCTTTAGGTCCGAGTTGTGTTTACCAGGCTCTCCGAAAACGATTTAAAAGATTCCGTCTTGGAGGTACTCATCGAATTTTTAAAAGGTTTTTGTGATATTCCATAGGAGTACCAATCACTCTCTGTGTTGCTCTGCCAAGCTTGATGGTAGAATTGTCTGGTTTCTTCTCGGAACTTCTGCATTTCTCGGTTCAGTCAAGAAACCGTATATATATATCATCGCTATCTATTATACTTGATATCACCCACAAGAATCCAATAACTAACATGGAGATGTTTGGCAATCTTGAATGAGCAAAAAGCTCACATACTTCATGAAGAGTAAATGCAGTTAATGCTTAATAAATTAGTTTGATTCAATTGGATTTATGATTTGACTTTTAAAACGATTCAGAGCAAAGTTTTCTACAATTCTGAAAATATTTCTGAGAACAGGAATTTTCTCATTAGTTGTGGCTTTGAAAGCAATATCTAGAACATAATCAAAATCAATAGCATGTTGAAATCAGCCGAAAAGTCGAATTTAAGTGGTTATTAATTGAAGAGAGCATTACCACAAGTCATTCGAAACATAACCAGATTCCACTTAAATCAATCTCATACCGTAATTGAATGTAAAAAATGCTATTTTCGATTACACATGACTCATCGTGATCAGGAATTGAGATTCAAATGTACGATTTCCTGGACTAGATACCAAGAAATATTGTTATGTCTAATGGTGACTAAACCTTTAAAATACAAATTAAAGTGTTGCAGAACAAATGTAATCTTCACCATCGAAATATTGAATATGCTTCTATGCTACACGGTAAAAAATTTGAGTTCGAAAATTCAACTGAGTCAACTATTTCTTGGTCTAATTCACAATTATGTGACTTTTTTATACTAATTTGTTGAACAATTTTACTTGGTGAAGTTGAAAAGCTAATATGCAGACATTTTTATCTCAAATATTGTAGAAAGTCAACCAAAATCAAACACTAACGGTCTATGTTTATGACATTTATAATTTTTTGGTTTAAAATTCTGACAAAAACAAACCAGCAAAGATGAAATTTTTCCGGAGTCATAAGAAAATCTAGGAATTTATCAGAAACAACGGTATTTTATATATGTATGTACCAAAGTATACTGAATATCGTTCGTTGAATGCGTTATATTTTTCAGTTTGGTTACTCAAGTGGTCTGTATGTAACCATCCAAGTGATTTTGCGTATTAACGAAGCGCATCATTTCAGTTCGGTATTTCAAGTAAATTAGTGCTTTCAGTGATTGTAGTGCTTTCAGCGATTCAAGTGCTCAAAATGCAACTAAATTACAAGAACCCAACTAAAAATTGAGTTGATTTGGTTTGAAATTTCAATTAGATCCGATCGAAAAGGTAAATAATACTTCAACAAATAAAAGCGAAATATCATCATTTTAGTTTAATTTTATAAATAACAATTTTTTTTACACTTTATTGATGAAAAACCCAGCCACATTTTGATGGACCTATATATCAACCCTTATTGTTGAAAATTCTAACTCAGAATTTTTACACAAATACGAGATCTTAGTCAATTCTCACTGATATAATGCAAACTAGGTGCGTATTTATTATAGCCAGTAATTCACAGAGCCGTTTTATCTATACTAATTTTTGAGAAATTTCGAGATTTATAATTGGTTACTGACCCTGGAAAGCAAAACTACTGAAGTAGCAAAATACTCGAACTTTGAGCGTAAGGTTATTACTAGTATTTTTTTGGATGATAAACGCCAATATTTGTGTTAACTCATTTTTTATTCTTTATATTATATTAACCGATGATGACAGTTTTAGGGCCGCTTTATTACTTACTTTTGTGCTCTACTTAACAGTACTAAACTAAAGTGAATTGTAGTGTACGGCAAACTTGTATAAGTGTACTATAAAAGAATGTAAACTAATGTTAAATAAAATTATTGCACATATTTCAGTATTTCTCTATATACTCAGTTGGAATACGGAATTGAAAATTGATTACGCCAAAAAACATCTGACGAACAACAACCACAAGAAAGCAAAGTGGCACACATTCCACATTTGTTTACTTAAACCCAAAACAAACTCAAATTGTCAAAAATTGCACAGTTGTATGTAGGCAGTGGATTTTTCATCCATATGAATAATTTTTGAAAACCAATTTCTTAAATAAAAAATAAAGGCCAAATAAATTGAAAATCAAGAAAAAAAATTAGTTTATTCACTTTGAAATATTTTAATTCGAACATTAGCTCGAATATGCATGCATGCATCTAAACGTAACAGCTGAAACTCATTGCCAGGCAGCAGTAAATCATCGTCTAGTCCTTGTCGATAAATGTTTCAAACGAACGTAAATAATATCAACCGCAAAAATATGTGAATATCAGCCACAACCCTTACCGTTTCTGACGAATTTCAGTACGGACCATTGAACTTGTAATAAAATTTTATTACGATACAAAAACAGTCGTAAATTCGCACTTTGTTCCATATCCGGTCGATCTTAAACGTTGTCGAAAATTCCGCAATACTCTAAAACCCTTACAAGTGTAGGTACTTCAGAAAAGACATATCGCAGTCCGAAGACAGACGACAAAATGTTGCACTCTCATGTCGTAATAAAATATTTTCACCGTTTGTTCGTCGTCAACGTAAAATGTCCGTAAATAACAATCAATAGATTTTATCTCTACCAAAGCGTTACGATAAATGTGACCGAAAAAGGACTTTTAAAGGTAGTTTCAAATTTAGATATGTTTGTTGGATATTTTATTTGGCCCAGCTAGCACTCAAAAGACGAATTTGTGCCGGCAAAACATGTGTATTTACAAGCGTAAATTTAGATTTTCTGCCACATGCCACAGGAAAACTGATACAGGATAATTTTTTGATTCGTTTTTCTAACTTCAAGCAATCAATTAACTGCTGTATCAATTGAATTTCGTCGTATAAGAACATTTTTATGCTGGCATTACAAGGAAATCTAATTTGAATAGAATGGGGATGATAAAAAAACAGTCAAATCGTACAAGTGTTGCCGTGACTTAAAGATTGTAAAGCTGAAAATGAGAAACATAACGTCTTCGTGTTTTGTATAGAGAGGAACAGCATAGAAAAGTATAGTTGTGTGAGCATATTGAAAAGATTGAAAGCTAAAAGATTATAGCAACGATATATCAGTAATATAGCTTTAATTCGAAATGAATCTCCTGAATATCATCTAAAACTGGCTAAAATTATTTGACTTAATACCGTGGAAAAATCTACGTTAAACTAAAAGTGGTTGAACGAGCTATGGGTCCTTAGTTTCCCTGAACTACTCTTTATCACACACAAAAGAGTATTGCTTGTTATGACACACATAATAAAAAAAGACACACCTAAATTACTGGCAACACTAGTCGATTTCTGCCAAAAGTTCCGAAATGAATTACATTCATAATAAAGGATCCTATCCCCCGAAGAAAGGTTATTTCCAACTGTGGTGTGAATTAATTACTGACGTAAAAGTTTCATCATTCTATCTAAGATACCGTCAATTGGTAATGGGCAGCTGTTTAGCTCGAGGCTTTCTCTGTAACCGATGGATCAGTGGCTAGGCTTTTACATTGTTCAGTTCTTAGTGAAGTGGAATCAACTCCTTTAAATTAGTGACGGAAAAATATTTTTTTGGGATATAAGTGCTTATAATAGCTCATGGCAGGTTTTAGAGGAAATTACTTACAGGAAAATTCAGGAAATTTTCAAATTGCTTTGGATGAGTTTTCCCCGATGAAAAGTGGTTATTATTTTCTTATTAAATATATCTTACTTGTACGATGGAATTACTTATACGATTGGATTGATATAATGAAAATACTTTGTTTAATTGAGAGGGAATGTTTCTTTGCTTAACTTTTTTTTAATAAATGTTGATTCTTTTACCAAACTACGCTCGATTGAAATAAGGTTCCCCTGACACGGGAATGTTCACGATTTGAATCTATACCTATCAACTAAATAATTTTTCAAGACAAAAGAATCAAGGATATTTTTCGGAACTTTAGAGGTAGAAGCAATCGTTTAACAATAAACCCCAATCAATTCAAAAGTTATTATACTTTATTAGTTTTGGATGCGGTCACAAAATTATTGCTGCTAAATTGAAGCTTTAGGTGGTAAATATTATTATGATATGTGTAATGTTTTATATTTCTAATTTTGAAACTGGTAAAGCCTACGAACGACATTATGCACCAAATCTATGCGCCTGATTTTAAAGTCACTCCTAGAAGACCAAAACCCGTGGATTTACATAAAATTCACTTATTCTTCGGCTTCATTCTCTAAAATATTCAGCTTCCAGATCTCAGCCTGAGCTTAAAGATTCATTTCACTTCATGAACTACTAACCAGCCAGCCAGCTAGTCATGATTTAAACAGTTACCAACACAGTTTGCTGGCATTCAAAATTAGGACGATTCGTTGTCATACTGTCATCATTTCAACTCAATGAATTTTAAGTGACATCCTCATTTTATTCAAACAGCTCGTTTTGAAGGGTGAATTTTCATGGTTTTTATTTGCATAAATTTTCTCTCGAATTCAACATTTATTCTTGTGATATATCGTTCATGGCATGAATGACTGCATATTTCAGTTATGAGTCGTATTGTCTATGCCGGTACGTATGTTTTGTTTGAATAACACAGAACTTTCATTTGCAATGCGTTGCAAATGTGTTTTTAATAGGTCCTATGAATATTTTCGCAACAAAGTTACCGTCAAATTAGCATGTGAGTTCTTTGGGTGTAACAAAAAAGATATTTATACAGTGGGATGACGTCAGGTGATTTTGTTTAGCTTTGCTGGAAAAATTCATGAATTTAATATTTGAATATTAAAATTGCTGTAATTGAAAATTAGAATAGATAATAGAAAACTTTTACTCGGAAATGGAGTCATTTATAATAATTATTATGTTAATTGGAAATAAACTTAAAGTATTACTCTGAGATTTAATTGAATGTTAAAGTTTCAAACTTCTATCGAAACTTCAAACTTTGTGAATTGTTTGACTTACCACCAACAAACATGTTTATATATTTTTTTTGCTGATTTTTGTAGAAAACTAGCATTAGTAATAGCATCACTTTGCCCGAAAGTTCATAATTCCATCAAAAAGATTCCGTGAAGTTCAGCTGAAATTACTGATACATATAAGATTTGTGTTAATTCAAACTTGTTTTATTTGTTTATTCATTCACAGCGGAATTACTACAGAAAATATATTTATGATATTAGAGAATAATAAATTGGTCAGATAAGCCGACAAAACCGACAACATTTAGTGAAAGACGGTTAAGAGCACATCAAGTAGAAAAATTTGACACATTGCGTTGCAGGATCGTAAAATCCTCAAACGATGATATTATATTGAAAATCTTTGCGTCATCAGCGTAAAGTAAAATCGAGGATCCTGAAGCAAAGGTAATAAGATCTTTAATATAAATGCAAAATGAATCGGACCAAGGTGTCTACCTTTTGGCACACCCGAAGTGGAGATTATGTCAATGGATAGAGTGCCACGAAACTGAATGTTATGTTTGCGATCTGTGAGATAAAATTTAATACAGTCAACGAACTTGTTAGGGAAATAAAGAAGATATAATTGACATATAAGAACATTATGATCCAGCTTATCCAAAGCCTTCTTCGGTGTAAATTCAGTCAACTTGTTTACCTTCTTCGATCGCAGAGATGACAACATTCGCAAGTTCTCAAAGATATTGTAGATTTGCCTTTCATAAATATATAGTAGATTTGATATATAGTAGATTTGCCTTTCATAAAGCAATGTTGGCAAAGTGAGATTAATACCCCAGAGCGGAAAGAAAACACCTCGACAGCAGCTAAAGCTTCAAAGAGCTTGGGAACGCATGGTAGCTTGACGATTGGTCTATAATTGTACACGACATCTATCCTTCTTTTTTTGTGATTTGGAGCTACAGACGAATATTTCCACAAGTTCGGAAAAATACAAGAAGATATGGATGGATTAAAAAGGTGAGCCAACAGTGGTGAGAGAGAATTGGCGCAAAGCTTAAGGACTATGGTCGGTAATCCATCAGGACTGGGATGAAAATTATTCTTAAGGGGAGATATATGCTTTAAAATAGTCTCAATGCCGATGTATATGTCTTTCACTCCCAGCGGTCTTTTTGGGGGAGTCCATCAAGTAATTGAAATTAGTTATGTTGAAGTCGCAGAGATGTTTATTCCATACGCAGATTGGAAGTAATCTGCAAACAAGTTACTGATTGCTTGCGAGTTATTAAGGAACATGCCGTTACAGATAAAAGAGCAAGGGTATCCGTCATGATACTTGTTTGAATTTACTAAATTCCGTAAACGTTTAGCATGGCTTATGAAAAACTGCCTTAGCTCTTTCATATAGTTGAAGTAGGCAGCTAAGTTTTCAGATACGAATCTATTTCATGATTCTTCATAAACTTCATAGTTATCTTCTAGACGCGACGAGTTGTACACTTTCCACGCCTTGATTTTCAAATTCTTGAGACTGATGAAATCTGGTTTGATCTATGGAAAGCGTCACAAAGGTACAGAGTTACCCAAAGGCAACAAGAACAAATCAACCGAATAAGATAGAATGAAATTTTATGGTAGCAAAGTTGATGTCAAATTCATTCACAACCGAAGACCAGTTGCATTCGGTCAGCACTCCACTCAGCATATCAAAGTTGACTCTCTTGAAATCTTGAAAAATTGTGAAAATGGACAAAGTTAGACTCAGTGAGAACAGAAAAGCTATATGATGAGCAGTGTTGCCAACTTTTTTCCAGCCGTTGTAGCTAGATTTGAGGGAAAAAATAGCTAAAAATAGCTAAAATGTTCACTTTGTAGCTAAAAAGTGTAGCTAAATTCAACAATAAAAAACTCAAGGTTCTGGAACACAGTTTTATTAAGCTAATGTGTATAATTGATATGGAAAAATATTGGATGTACATTGTATTATGAGTAGTTTATTAATTCAACAATATAAAAGAGTATAAAAATCGTTGAAGAGCTTATTAAGTTCAACAGAATTCTATTCTATTTTTTTATTCATGATAGAAGCATCCTTTAAAATGGGTTGAAGAAATAGGAGATGTAAAAGATTTTTGATTTTTGGACTATGCTGAAGTGGAGTTTTAGCCATAGTTATTGGTTAATGATCCTTGATACTGATCCCGTTATTGCAAACCGCATTGTTTACAAACTCCGTATCCTCTTCAGAGCAATTTAGAGAACCCATTATAAATTTCTGCAGGTAAAAACTTTAAGGTTTGGGGAAGAAACGATCCTCAAGCTGCAGAAACTGAAACCTGAACGGAATGACAAGCTCATCTAATTAATATTAATAAAAATTTTAATTTTTTAAATACACCGTTATTGACTCCGACCATAACACTTGCTTTGTCCGTCATTTTTGTAATATTTAGGATGTAGTTTTCTAAGCACGTGTTTATGGCAGCAGTAATACTTTCAACAGCTCCCCTTTCAAGCTCTTTCAAGTAAATTGTAATAAATTTTTGCTAAATATCACTCAAATGTCCGTAGACTCGTCAATTAAAATACTGGAAATACAGTTATCAAAATCTGCCTTCAAATCCGATGTGAAGTATGGAAACAAACTGCCCCCAACTCAGAAAATATAGTCTTTATTTTTCGCTGTGTTGAAAAACTCTACAAAATGAAAAAAAACATAGCTAGCACAATTCTAACGTTTGATTTTACTACTGAGCATGATTTCTAATGTCTTCTAGAGTTTTGTGCGAACACTTTGTCTACGTTTTATTTCAATTTTATGTCTACGCCTGAATTTTTTGGTTCTTGTCTTCAAATTTAGGCAGATAATGTGTACTCTATATTAAACATATTTCGTTTATCTTACCTATTTTAGTTTATTCCTAATGAGTTAAAACTCACGGTTTTTCTTCGCACCGAACAAAAGAAATAAAACTGTTCGTAAAAGATTATTATTGTTCTATGCCTAGAAAGACATAGTACACAGTAGTAGTACTATTGTACTAAGCAAAGAATTGGCGATTACCTTAGAATTTGAGGAAATTATTTTTAAGCACTGAGTGTTTTAAATATTAATAAACTAGTGTAAGTTAATGCAATCAAAGCAAAAATTTAAACTATCTATAATCTATAAATTTGTAGCTTAATTTGTAGCCAATAGCTAAATGAAAAATTACGTAGCTAAACAGATTCTTTTTGTAGCTAAATCTAGCTACAAAATAGCTAAATTGGCAACACTGATGATGAGCTAGATGGTGAGTAGATAACAGAATAAAAGCGTTTCAAAACTTCTAATTCAGTCATCTTATTAAAACGAAATGCACACACTATTTATGATATTTTTTACTGAAAGATGTCACCATTGTATTTTTTGACGTTAATGATCTTGTAACGAAAGTAAACTTCAAATGTTGCCATATCGATCATTTCGCTGACGGCATCACTTCAAATCTTTTTTTCACTTGAAACTCAAACGCAACTATCGATTCCAAGCGAAATTTATAGGTCTGGTTGATATATTTTTGCTTCCAGTAAAACCTCCTCCTTTTGTCTCCTTCAAACCGAGTGAAGTCTCCGATTGCTTTGACAATTGAAATTGAGCTGATTTTGAACTTTCCGTCAAAATCAATCTAAACGAGAATGAAAACCAGATAACAAACTGGTACTGTACTTGTTCCTGCTACTGATCAATTTTTTCAGCATCATCTATCAACGCTGATGCAAATAGCTGTGAATGTTAGTGATGAAAATCTTGTTCTGTAAAAAATTTCACCTCTTGAACATGTTCTTGCTGCTCATTTTGCATATGAAACTTTAACTACTGTTATGGAATATTATATACTTAAAAACTTGGCTGTACACCAGAAATCTTCGACTACATCAAGCTAGCAAAGGAAATTCAGCCTAGGAGATATGTGACACCTTTTAAATTAAAATTAATATCCAGTCTAGATGTTACTGCTTATCTGAAATCTTAGCTTCCCAGAACCTTAGTAAAAACCGCAGAAACTAACATTCTACGAGCCACCGAAGATCTCACATCTAGTTCGTAGGCCTGATGTACACTCTGACAAAAAAGTATCCGGAAATTCTCATTTAAATTGCCCGCGTTGAGTATTTTTAAGTATTTGAAATTTCTGTATGTTGGTAAGACTGTCCATAATTACTATGCCAAACCGAAGCGTGGTCTGTCAATTAGTTTGTTTACGACAGCTGTTGAAACCAGTCGATCTAAGTGGTAGTCTGCGAATTTTACAATGGAAAAAAATATTGAACAGAGAGTTTGTCTCAAATTTTGTGTTTTGAACAAAATTTCGTGTGCTGACTCGTTGCGAATGCTGGAAAAGGTTTATGGAGACTCTGTTTCATCAAAAATTCAAGTGTACGAATGGTACAAAGCTTTTAAAAACGGTCGGGAGATCGTCGAAGATTTGCCTCGTTCAGGACGACCGTCGGCCTCTTCAGCCAACGATAACGTCGAAAAAATCAAGGAAATTGTGCTCGAAAATCGTCATGCTAATGTTAAAGAGATAGCTCGTGATCTCAACATCTTTCGTGAAATCGCTTGTTTGATTTTGGTGAACCAATTGGGCATGCAGCGCGTCGCCGCTCGGCTCGTTCCGTTAGAGCTGAATTTTCGTCAAAAACAGTACCGGATGCAGGTAGCTGCAGACATGCTGGATTGTGCGAATTCTGATCCCACGTTCATGGAACGGATCATAACTAGTGACGAGACATGGGTCTATGAATACGACACACAAACGAGCCAACAATCATCGGAATGGGTGGGAAAAAATGAGCCGAAACCGAAACAACATCGCAAAAGTCGTTCGAAAATCAAGACGATGCTTATTGTTTTCATCGATATTCGTGGTGTGGTTCATCATGAATTCGTTTCGCAAGGTCAAACAGTCAATAAGGACTTCTATTTAACTATTTTGAGACGTTTGCGTGAAAATATTCGCCGTAAACGGCCGAATTTGTGGCAAAACAATTCGTGAATTTTCCATGACGATAACGCACCATCTGATCGAGCCACGATTATTAATGATTTTAAGACCAAACACTCGATAAATACCATCGACCAGCCACCTTATTCATCTGATCTAGCTCCGTGCGACTTTTTTCTTTTCTCCAGACTGAAATTACCGCTCCGGAGAACCAGATTTGACTCCATAGACGCCATAAAACAAAATTCGCAGAAGAAGCTGACGGCCATCCCTGAAAGCGCCTATAAAAAATGTTTCCATGATTGGAAAAAATCATGGAGCATATTTTGAAGGAGGAAAAATGGAGCATATTTTGAAGAAGATTCAATAAATATTGAAGAAGTTTAATATTATTGCGTTTTATTTCAAATTTCCGGATACTTTTTTGTCACAGTGTATATTATCAAAACTGGAAACCTTTAAAATTGCCTGTATACTTGAACTGGACAGCTTGATTTGTCTCTCTGAAACTTGGTCTACAGATGACATCTTTGGCTTTGAAATGTTTCCTTCCTACAATGCTTATTGCTACGACCGTAACTGCTTAACCACTAACCAATCTGATGTGGGTGGTGTGCTTAATGTTCTAACTAGTAAATTCGGTGCTAGTATTTTGTTATCTAGATTTTCCGGTCTTGTAAGTTCTCACTGTTCGTAACGTCTAAATATATTTCTTGAATTTAATATTTTCAAAGTATGAACAATTTTTTCCCGAGCTACCCGCTTACCAAAATGCTGACTTGCTTTAGTCTTCCATCATCAGTAATTTTCTTCATATGTAAGCTTTTCTATTAGATGAGCTCATCTTTACCTTCTTCGTGCTCTTTTTTTACCTCTGCCTCCGAGATAGTAACAAGATTCTTGATATCATCCATTAAAAACTTCACTCTTTCTTGTCTTTACTATTTCTGGCTTGAACGCCTTACCCAACCACATACATATCTGTCTTCGTAAATATATTTCCTAAATTTTCTTATCACCCCAAATGCTGCAAAAATGTCCAATTTTAGTTTTGAGAGGGATAATGTTGAGTAATTAAATCTTGATCTTAATTCAATGAATTGTGTTTTATTTTCCGTGAGCTTTACTTCAACATTCCTGTTAAGAAACTTTATCTTATACTTCCTCGCTAGAGCACTTCACACACTCAAAATGTTTGCGTAAGCGTAATGACTCTCCTTGGCTTACCAATAAAATTAAACTCGCATTTTATAATTAAAATGCGATTCTACACAAAATGTTTAACCCTGGAATGGTACCCATGAGTAATTTTTACTCACATGCGGTGTATATATCGTCGCGCATCAGCCAGTTGGCCACTCTGACTGCCATGAGGCTAGAAGCTATATTATCTTTTTATGTTTAATGATAAAATAAAAAATGTACATAATACTATTGTTGCCTTCTTTTTAGTAAAAACATGTACCTAAAATCATCCAAAAATTTACCGTACCATTCTAGGATTAAACTATCATCCAAACCAGAGTTATTTTGATTTCTCTCGCTGACATTTTGCTGCCAAGTAAGAAGTAATATAAACCATGATACATTGAGAACACGGTAATCCATTGCGCATGTCTATCACTATCCCATTCTCGCGCTGGTGACAACTGTGAGTGATTTGCCTTTAAGCCAATGTAAAAAATAAGCTATTGAGTTTTTCATCATAATGCTTTGTACAATAGCTTTTCCGTTGAGATTTTCTAGAACATTTAAAAGCACATACTAACCATTCAAACCTCATCATCAAAATCGAAATATCGCTCCATTAACACCCCAAACGCCCTCCTTGAAGTTGCCCAATTTTACATTGGCTTAAAGGCAAATGACTCACAGTTGTCACCAGCGCAGAACGAACGCATTTTGGTACTCGAAATAGACTACCTTGTTCTCATTGTATCATGATATAAACTATGCACAACTATTTTTTGTTCATTCACGTTTACGTGAAAACTTACGCTAAAAACTCTTCAATCTACCTAAGTGTCATTTAATTTTGTTACTTTTGTTCTACTTCAGAAGATTTGTCACCTTTTCACCATGTATACTTTGTATTCTTCAGTATACTTTGATTTATTTGCTCCTTTTCCTAATGAATTTTCTTTCAATTTTGCTTCTTATATGTCAGCACTTATTTATCAAATTTAAACTGTTTACATCCTCTCTTGACCTCCGGGCCCTGATGATATTCCTTATATTTTTCTAAAAAATCACCATTAATCCTTGTATGTTCCCCATCCGTTTTATTGAATATTAGTCCTTGCGTAGCTAAATTTCTTTCTTCCTGGAAGCTAACAATCATTTTTCCTGCTCACAAATCTTGTGAACGCAATCTTATTTCAAACAATCGCACTTTATCCGTGCTTTCCTGCGTTTTCGAAGTCATTAAATGATTTGTTTTCAACAAAATATATGATATTCTTAGCTTTACCTACATTCCTCAGCAACATGACTTTATTTAAAGTTGGTGAGCCTCTACCAAGCTTTTTAAATTTACGCAAGCAGTCATCTTAACTTTAGATTATAATTACCAGACTCATGTCATCAATACAGATTCTTCCAAAGCCTTCAACTCGGTTAATCATGGGTTACTTCTGCATAAATCGAACCTTTATGGTATCGAAGTGTCACTTCTCTCCTGGTTTCCTTTCTAATCAATGGATCGTATCTATTTTGTCTAGATCTCAATCTTGTCTTCTTTAGCTTTTTTTTCCTTAGGATCTATCTTTGGACCTCTTTTATTCAGCTTATTCATCAACAATCTGCCTAAAGTTTTATCGTCATCCTGTCTACGTTATGCTGATAATTTAAAAGTATTTCAAGCTATTGTAAATTCTAATAACTGCTCTTTTCGGAAAATTTGAATACTCTTATTGCTTGATGTAACTCTAACAGTTTATCCTTTTTTAAATGTGTCTTAGTGTTTTGTCATGTCCTTTTCCCTAAAATGCCAAACTCGGACCTTTCCATATGTTATTTGTGGAACTACGCGCATCTTTGTTGAGCATTTTACTGATTGACCCCGACGTCAAGACACATTATAAATCGCACTTAATGTTTGAGGACAATTTAAAACCATCAACTTATACAAAAGCCATTGCTCAGAGCGATTTCATTTGCAATTGAATCGATTCACCTATTATAATCAATTTATAAAAAAATCAAAAGCTCAATGGCACACTCAAACTCCGACAGCCTTGAAAACATCCAATTGACCAAACTGAAGTCATCACTCTCGCAAAAAAAACCATAGAACACCAGTCATCAGTTTGTTTTCCGATGAGGATTCTATCCCTCGGCACCGGCACTGGAGCGGAAAACGCACAAAAAATGGAAGAAAAAAGTTCATGTCAATCATTTTGACAACCAATTATTATGATGATTTTCAGATTTCCATTTGGTTCGGAGGGGAAGCGTACGACAAGAAGGTAAAAGAAGGTGATGGTTATCAATCATTCACGATTATGTAGCGCAGATGGTAGCAATTTTCCGCTGTTTTCTTTTATTTTTTGTTTTACAATAAATGCAGTGCCGCTCTCGGAGACTCACTTTTTATGGAAATTTTCAGTTCGGCATGAGCCTCTTTTTGTATTTGTCGAGAGAATGTGGATAAAAACAAAAGTGATTGTCATCTTGAATTTCAATGAGATGGATGGAAAATTGAATAATGATATGCGTTTTATAATCATCGAAATCGCTTTCGAATCGGTGCCACTCTGGTTTTCCATAATTGTAATTGATTGATTTCAATAGACGCGACAGTATTGTAAAATTTAATTGGATTCTTTCAAGGTTTGATTTGATATTTAGTACTTATTGAGGGTTGTGCATTTTCTTTGCTACACATGAAAGTGGATTTTCTTAAGCTTGACAGTTTGATGAAACTTAAACAATCTAGAATAAAGCTTGTCTAATTGAAAAAAATCATTGGGAATTTGATTGTTGATGAATGTGACTAGTTAAATGCGATTTAAAAATATATTTTTGCTTCGCCATACATTTGTCCAGGCTGTGAAGACCAAGCAATGCAGCGTAGCGATGCACAGACATGTAAAATTTGCAACTATTATATAATACCATCACGACACATCATTAATTCGTTCAAACTTATTAACAAGGCCACTGGCATGATACACCTTAGTTTCCTTATCTCGAGACTATCCGCTCTATTATCCAGCTGAAGAAGTTTACTCCATCAGCCTTAATGTAGTAATCTTGCGAGAAATTACACGACAAAACACGAAACGAAACTTTTCAGATTAGTTTCTCGTAGCAAAGTACGAGTAAGCGATGCAATTTAAGTTGTTTGCACGCCTGGAGAAGCAATTGCACTTTAGATGTCTCAATGAGAACGAACAAGGAAAGTGCCCTAAACGGTAATCATTCACAAAACTATCCAAGTTGAATGGAAGAAAATTATTTCGGTACAAATGCTATGGAGATCAAATTAAATGTGCAACTACTGTTACAAAAACGTCCTTTCGCGGCAGCCAGAGCGATGCACTTAACGTGATGTTTTGCCCTTCCTACAGGCTTTTAATCCTTTTTGTTATTTTTTTGATCGTATTAATTAAAGTATTGATTGACTTTATACCTTGGCAGATCGCTTTTATTTTAAAGTCAATCCATTGTTATTGAATGGGTTTCATTCGAATCGATGGTGATTTTGCAGAAACATTAGGTTGGTGGTTGTTTTGTGCTGTTTCACTTTCTCTAGATTGCAATTGTGGTTACTTACCGACTCCATATGGCTTATTGCCAAGCTTGCTAAGAGATTTTATAGAGATCGGGAAATGCGAGTGTAGCGCGGTAAGAATTAAGTGGTATTTTGTATGGTCCTTATATGAGAAACAGGAAATAGGATTAAGCTTAATTGCATTTAAATCAGCTGAGACTCTAGATGTTTGTGAGATTCTGATGGTAAAGAGTTTAATTTACATACAGCCTTGCCCAAAAGTATTAGGCACCCCTTCAAAACACATGTAATTTGAAACGTGTGTTCAAATTGATAATTTCTTTTAATATTTACGATACTGGTTTGTTCAAACAATAATAACAGCGATAAACGATCTTCTTTGAAGAGCCATAAAACATCTGGCGTGCAAATTCCAGGAAATGGGGTATTTGAGAAATTGTTGATAATATTTTGTCAGTCTTCATTTGTTACTGATAGGGTAAGGCTGTTTGTTTTTGTGATTAATTTGCAAACTAGACACTCTGTGCAATACAATATGCCTAAAACGAGTGAACTTGGTATTGAAAAACGCTGTAGAATTCAGTTTCTCCATGAACAAGGTAAATCTCAAGTTGAGATTGCCAAGCTAGTGAAATGTTCTCGGTGCGCAGTGCAATCTGCAATCATGCGGTTTGCGGAGACCAGTTCTCACGAAAATAAGCCAAGAACAGGCAGAAAACGCGTAACTTCAAAACGCCAGGACAGAAAACTTGTCCGCGACTCTTTGAAGGAGCGTAAAAAAAACATCTTCTGCGCTTGCTGCTAGCCTGTCGGAAAACTTGGGGAAAGTAATAAGTGCTCGATCGGTAAGAAGGCGTCTCACAGAAGCAGGCTTGAAAGGTTGTAAAGCTAGAAAGAAGCCGTGGCTTTCAGCAGCCAACAAAAAAAATCGCTTGGAATGGGCTCTTCGGTACCAGCATTTCACAGAAGAGGATTGGGCAAATGTTCTGTGGTCCGATGAATCTAGTTTCTAGGTAAGCTTAATTATAACCTTTTTCAAACAACAATAACCTTAATTTTTTACGGAGGCCTTGATTTCAGAAAATTTTTCAAAAAAATTGAAACAGGTTTTTTGTATTTTCTAACAGGATTTTTTTTGTTGGCTGCTGAAAGCCACGGCTTCTTTCTAGCTTTACAACCTTTCAAGCCTGCTTCTGTGAGACGCCTTCTTACCGATCGAGCACTTATTACTTTCCCCAAGTTTTCCGACAGGCTAGCAGCAAGCGCAGAAGATGTTTTTTTACGCTCCTTCAAAGAGTCGCGGACAAGTTTTCTGTCCTGACGTTTTGAAGTTACGCGTTTTCTGCCTGTTCTTGGCTAATTTTCGTGAGAACTGGTCTCCGCAAACCGCATGATTGCAGATTGCACTGCGCACCGAGAACATTTCACTAGCTTGGCAATCTCAACTTGAGATTTACCTTGTTCATGTAGAAACTGAATTCTACAGCGTTTTTCAATACCAAGTTCACTCGTTTTAGGCATATTGTATTGCACAGAGTGTCTAGTTTGCAAATTAATCACAAAAACAAACAGCCTTACCCTATCAGTAACAAATGAAGACTGACAAAATATTATCAACAATTTCTCAAATACCCCATTTCCTGGAATTTGCACGCCAGATGTTTTATGGCTCTTCAAAGAAGATCGTTTATCGCTGTTATTATTGTTTGAACAAACCAGTATCGTAAATATTAAAAGAAATTATCAATTTGAACACACGTTTCAAATTACATGTGTTTTGAAGGGGTGCCTAATACTTTTGGGCAAGGCTGTATGTACTTTTTTAACTAAAATATTATTTTTTATACAAATAGTAAAAAAAATTAAGGCGCACAAAACAGAACAAGATTATTTAGGAACAAGTTCCGAAATAACTTCAAAGCAACATATCAAAAAAACGAACACAGTTTGACGGTAGTTGCATGTTTAGTTCTTCGTCGATGATTCTCAAAACGTTTTTTTTTTTAAATATATGATGGGCACAAAATGAACGATAGTAGCCAATGCTTTGTAGAATGATTTTAATGAGTGAAAAAAAATTACCAAATCGACGCATTTCCATTAAAATTAACACTGTTAATTGATATTTTAATTGTATAGTCTATACGGGGCGGACGTCACGACAAATCCTAAAGAAAAATGATGTCCTGCTCTCGTAAGATAGCTTCTCCTTAAGGCGCGTACACATACAACCAACGAACGACCAACGAACGGCAAATGACAGTTTGATCAAATGTTGGTCGTTGGCCTTGGCATTGGTCGTGCCGTCTACACAGGAACAAATTGGCACCAATGGCTTGGAGATGCTTGGACCCAAGGCATTGGATGCGGTTCGGGCTGAGTGTCATTGTACACCTAGTGATTGACAGCGATTAAATTGGGGTTGTAAAGTACAATGCATTTATGGTAGTAGAACGCATTTCGACACCGTACACTATATTTGATAACATGCAAAAAACACAGTCTAGCTCAACACACTACTCGGTATTAACGACAGCCAACACGACCAACTGTCCACACTACAACGGAGCCCCAAGGCCAATACATCGCCAACGCTTTGAAGTTACCGCCAGCAAAGCGAACAGCAACCAAGGCCAAGGCCAAGGTTGGCTCTTCGTACACACTAAGCGAATCCGAGCCAACGAATGCCTTGGCCGTTGGTCTTGGCCCTATGTGTACGCGGCTTTAGTAGATAGGTAGTCTGTCAAACCAAGGGAAGGTTTGACATTTCAAGTAAAGTACATTGAATTGGCGGAAATTTAAAGAGATTAGGTTTCCTGGTATTATTTTTGCTATGATAGCAGCTGCGGCGAATGTATGATTCTTGTCTCTTGACACTGTAATCTGGTCGAATATTTTCGAAACAAAAACATCTTGTGTTCGTTTTCAAGCCAGTACTGTCCATATACAAATTTTTTAAAGAGATAGATAATAACGTTTATATAAGGGGAAAATACATGTAACTGCTAAAACAAAAATCGATTTTTTTTACATCAAAATGTTCGAAATTCTCTTAAAATATACAAAAAAATGTTTTGAAACGATATTCGTATTAGTTCTCGAGTTATGTCAGTTATAGGCAACCCGGCGTTCCCCAGCAGGTCGAGCATACCTGCCGGGCGTCCCTGCTTACTTTCTTTTCGGTGCTATGAGCGGTTTTCTAATTGTGTATACCTAACAATTTCTTATAAATCTGAAAATCTAAGGAAATATAGATACAGATGTACATTTAGACTTGTATATTTTTATAATATGCAAAGGGGCCTGTATTCATGAACCTTATAGTAAAAACCGTTAGATTGCCGGCTTGAAAATAGTTGAAATATCAGCTTACATACCCGCTGGGATGTTCATCAAAGGCCATACATTCCTCTTGCACATAATGAATGATTTAGGTATCGAAACAAGCCCTAGCTTATTTAATTATGCCAAGAGAGCCGCCAAAGACAGGATAGAACGATAGAACCGTCGAAGTCTTTTAAGCTCAAAAGAAGCCCGAAATGCTCGCCGTGACCTTCTATTGCACCAAAATTATATGCGTGAGGAGGCTGAAGGGCTGCTGTATGGACCTGGAATTGCTGACTAACGAACAAGTTATAGTAAAAGATTCTAATCAATGATTTTTATCTAACGCAAACTTTAAACGCGTTTTTCTCAAAGTAGTACTTTATCAACTTCCGTACAAAATATTTCAAAAAATATTGAACTGATCCTTCTCAAATTTATACCACATCTACAAAACAGTATTATCTACTCGCTGAACTTACATGTTATTGCAATTTCGGGAAAATCATTTGTTTATTGATGTTTGAAAAGTGATTTTTTTGAAAAATAATCGATTTTTTTGTTTAATCTAAAATTAATGTAAAAATTTAATTTTTTTTTATAAATTTTATTGGTTCACCTATGAACTATATATCTCATTAGCATATTTTTTTTTTCTCTGAACGTTGCAAGTTCTCCGGAGAAGGCGTTTAGTTGTACGAGGCAGTTTTTGATGTGTTTTTTCTCATTCGCTTGCATCGTCGCCATGTTGTGCTAAAAAATTATGAAAAAAATATTTTCATTTACTATGAGACCTGTACTTTAAGGATTTAATATTTAAAGTCTTCTGAATATTTATGAGTAAATTATTTCGATGGATATAAGTCGGAGATGTAAAAATTTGTCACAACCAGCGTAAATAGAAATTAATGATTGACCAGTCAAGTATGCACTGTGTGCTGGTGTCTGATGAGAATCAGTGCATGCTTTCAAAACCACTTTGTCAAAGAAAATTTTCAAGGTAAATAATTTTTTTTTCAATTTTAATCATCCCGCAAAAACAATTCAATATATATTTTAAGTCAATCTGAAATTAGCAGCTTTTTTTCGATTTTACATGTATTTTGTGTATTTTTTACATGTATGAAATTAAATTAAACAATACTATGTCTTAAGTGTTATGGAAAATAAGAGTCTTTTCCGCTATATTATTGTTAGCTGAAATTGTTTTTGAAGAGTTTATTTCACAATTTGCAAAGAAAATTGTTCAAAAATTTGCTTTTGAATAAATAAATTCTAAACACTAAATCTATTTATATCTAGTCTAAAATGTATATTTGCTTCATGCAATGTTAATCTGATAGAGTGAATTGAAGGAGAGGGTAGCCCATTGAGCGTAATTTTAGTAATTTATGGACTGTTAAAACTTTTACATCGTTATGAAGTTTATAAGCAGGGTACTAAAAGGGTTTGTTAGACGTTATTTTGAGATATTTATTTTGTGCTAATTTTAATTAATTGATATGACTGTGTGCGTGATTCCTCCATTTAAAAGCTCCATGAGAGATGATAGGTTAGATGACGAGCTTGAAAATAAGTAACTGGTTGGTACTAGACAGATAGGATCTTTGGCTAATGATTGGATATAAAGCTTTTATTGATATTGATATTTTGATCTTTGTATGCAAATTTTTTGTTCAGGGTTATTCCCAGATAGATAATAGTACTTTCCCACTCTATGTTTTGCCCAAGAAAACTGAGGGGATTGTTGGTAAGACTTGGTGATTTTTTCTTTCTTGTAAAGAAAATGACTTTGGTCTTAGCAGCGTATATTTTGATTTTCCACTTAAAGCAGTACAGATATACTTTTTACTAAGGTTCGAAGGAGATCATTAGTATTAAAATCACTTTGGCCAAAAATTCATATTTCTATATATATATATATATATATATATATATATATATATATATATATATATATATATATATATATATATATATCGTCAAAAAATATCAGTGAAAAAATTTCAGGAACGCACCCTTCGATTGAGCTGAATTTTTCAGGATACATTGATGTATACGCAAAATATTGCCAGGTTGCACGAAAAGCTAATAATTTGTAACCCTTTGGTTCCGGCGGCCATTTAAGTGATATTTTAAATATCCGTATTTTTCTGTCAACAAATAACTTTCGCAAAAATATAGTTTATGGAATGAATTTCGAACGTTTTTAAATGTGAATATGATAATTTTTTTGAAATGTTTAACCCTATGTGTGCGCTAGGCGCCTAAAATGAGGTTGGAGAAATTTGAAACTTTTTGAATTGCGATAACTTTTGACCAGATTATCAGATCATTATGAAACTTACAGAACATATTATTGCTACTAAGTTGTAGACTCGTGTAGTTTTGTATGAACGTGCTGGCAACCCTGCAACTACGGCAGACATTGAAAATGAAAACTTTCAAACCATCGAATCACCTGAAAAATTTGCGTCTTTTACAGTGAAAACCAACGCATACAGAAGTCTTATTATACAGAAGTCAACTGCAAGTGGTCACGCCAGTCAAGTATGCACTGTGTGCTGGTGTCTGATGATAATCAGTGCATACTTTCGAAACCACTTTGTCAAAATAGAATTTTCAATGTAGATTAAAATTTTTAATGTAAATAAAAAGTTGTTCAATTTTAATCATCCCGCAAAAACAATTCCAATTTGATTCTGCTTTCGGAGGCTGATTCCGCAAAACGATCGAGTTTTCCGTTTCAATGTTCTCAGCTTTGATGAGCTTTAGAGATGATATACGTTGTCCATGCTGATTTATAGACAAGAAGGGAACCGTGATCAAATTCAATTATCTTATGCTTTGCCTATACAACCAAAGTAAAATTTTTGAAATTCCACATCGGGCAAGAATGGTAACCCTCTTCAAATTTACCTATATTTTAAGCATCAAATATTTATGTTCACGTGGACTCACGGCCCAATTATCAGATACAGAATGTATTGGTATTGAGTAGGACCAAGTCCGATAGAAACGCTTTGGAAATGCAGGCAACTCTGTGCCAGTGGTACCATCTTGAAAAGTTACGAAGAAAAAAAAAACTACTTTTTGCCCTGTGAATTCTGATTCAATTACTAGATTTGCATGAAATTACCAGATTTGCACAGTTGCTGAGCCTTACTCTAAGCCGTGTTTGGTAGAAATTTGGTAGGAAAATTCGGTTGGCGCTGCCAACTATAGTAATTTTGGTGCCTTGGGTTTTGAAAATTCGCTCAGGAGGATAAAGCTTTTTGCAGTAAAACATCTAGTGCGGTTAAGAAATCAAAATGAATTTGATATGATATATGGAACTTATTATAGGCATTGTTCAGAAGGAATCTGGTAAAAAAAACCATTAAAGGGCTGCCAGCTATTGTTGGTTTTGTATTTTTTTGCAATACCTTTACTAAGCGTTTTTGTGGGATGATTAAAATTGATAATTTTTTTAAACTATTTTTTAACTTTTTAATTTACGTTATTAGTAATAAATTTGGTATGAGCTGATGTCTGGTGAGAATCAGTGCATACTTCCGAAAAACTTTAGTTAAAAAAAAAATCAAATTTAATCATCAGACAAAAAGAATTCCATTTGATTTTGCTTTTGGAGGCTTATTCTGCAAAACGATCCAGTTTCCCGTATTCTCTACTATTGGTAGGTTCCCTATTTTTCTCTATTTTGTTAAGCTTTAGAGACGATATACGTTGTCTTTGTTAGTTTATAGACAAGAAGGGAACCGTGATCACAAATTAATAACTTTTATTTGTCTTTAATGCTTTGTGTGTTAAATGCGAGTAATTTGGATTTAAGTTTATCCATATAAGAACTTCACTGCTAGTTTTACGATAAAATTTTTTGAAAAAATTCACCGTGGCAATCAAGTGCAACGCATAATTTATCAACAATTTCCAATTCCTCCAACGTTTGAACGATAAATGCTATCCATCAGTATGCCTTTGATCTCCATTACTGCACCAAAAATAAAAAAGTCGGAATTTTTCAGCGTTGCAAATTAAAAATTTTAATCCTCTTTGTACGCATAAAAATTGAGAGCTAAGAAACTTAGCATAGCATAAACTTAGTACAATTTTGTGGTTTGTGGTTCTATTTGATATGTCTTTTTAGAAGAATTCGTACAATAATGTCGCTTGGATTTTTTCAGCAATTCAAAACAGAATTTCTTAATATCCGCAAAAACAAATATGTCATTGAAGCCTGCAAAATGGTGTCATTAATAGATTCTTGTTGACATCTGATTCTTGTAGATTTGTTTGTGGTGTGACTAAAGATTTGAGCATAGGATAGCTGAAGTTCAGATGCATCGTGAATTGATGACAAGCCGGAAGTGACATAATTTGATCTACGAGAACTGTTTTCAATAATAATTTCTGCTCGTATTCTTCCGTGAGTTGCAGGTTATAGAGTGTTCTATCTCATTGCCTTAATTTTTACTGTGTGTGATCTCTATTATGTGATAAAAAACCATAATAAGATTGGTTCATGTAGAATATTATCTACTCTCATATCGCATGAAAATTATTTTACTTTGAATTTTCCATATTTTACTATCAGTTAACTAAAATACACTTTCTGATTCTGAATTTTGGACTTTCATTCAATTATACATAGTAGGGACATAAACATTGTGACACGGGTTTTTTTCTAATTAAATAAAATTGGCTTTAGATTTCTTCTTGAAATTTTTATTGATTGTTAGTAAAAGTGCGTAGAATAATATCACTCGAAATGACGACTCTTCGCCTTCACACAGGCTATAAGTCTCTTTGGCCAATCGTCTATCGCAGTATGCAGCTCATAAAGAGAAAAATTGCTCACAGCTTCGGCCAAGGCAGACTTGGGAGATTCAAAGCTGTTCTATGGCAGATAATGTCCTCCAAAACCGTCCACAGCCTGTTATTCATCGAGCTCAAGTCGGGACTGCCAGAGGGCCAGTCCTCTGAGTTCAAAAGTGCAGGTACGTGCCGCTCAAGCCAGGCCTGAGTCGTTCTGGTCGTGTAAGCCGGCTTCAAATCTTTCAGGAACTCCCAATGCTAGTTTTGAAACATGGTTTCGTTGAAACGGTGATACACCATACGGTTCAAAACCATCATTTGATACACTTTTGCGGAGTATTTCACGTCTTTTTCGCAAAAAAACAGCTGAGTGGTGCCATCATAGGCTACGCCTCGCCAAACCATGATTGACGCCAGGTAATGCGTTTCTCCTGCTCGGTGAAAATATTTTCGTCCGCAAAAAAATTTTTTTGGGGCCTCACTTGCGTTCTCCGCCAACAGCTGCTTGCATTTTTTCTCTCTATTTTCCTCCAGAGCAGCGGCGAGCAAGTGCCTGGTGCGGTGTTTGTAGGCTCCCATACCCAAGTATTTTTTGATGATGCGGCTCATGGATTTCGTATTCACACCCATACCTCGTGCTATATTTTAATTTTATTGGAACGGATTTTTTATGATCCGAGCTTTCATGGCTTTGATGGTCTCTCATCTTTGATGGTTTTGCCAGTATCATCGATCAATTTAACACACCGATACACAAATCGTCGGCGGATTACGAGCGGCTGCAGCAGCTGCAATAACGCGTGGACTGAGACTACTATTTTTTGTAATCAACACTAAGACCATCCGTCAAAACCCATATTTCAAAACCGCTATGCGTTCAATACTCACGGCGCAGTAAGTGTGTTCAATGTTGTGATAGTATGTATGTCCCTACAAGGTACCTAATCCTAGATATTATACGAGATAATATCCGAATGTGTAAAATATTGAATTTTTTGTTGTTGATCATTTACGAACATTTCCATCAAAATATTTCCAACTTGCTTGTCAATAAACTTCTTCAAGTTTTCGCAAAATATCGATAATTCTTAATATGATATGCCATCAGCATTTTTTTTTTAATGTTTTTTAATTCATGAAATATTTTTTTCAGACTATTCTTCCTTATCGGGAAGAATAGAAAACCGCAAGAAGCTAAGCTGAAAAAGAAATGCAAGATTGCAGCCATATCGGTGTTTTTTATAGCAACCTGCGTGAATTTCAATGCTATGTGGAAAAACAGCCAGTTTGATAAGCACTATAATTAACGCAGTTTTTTTCGTCATCTTCATAAAATTGTGTCTTCATTTCCAGGTGAAAGTGCTGTTTTACTGCAATGTCCTGCTGAATGAACCGAAAACATACGGTTTTTGTGGCAAAAAACATAACCGTTATGCACTTGACATTTCATTTCACTCTTCGGATTTTTTATTACTGACATGAAGCTATCTGTCAGATGAAGCTGAACTGCTACCTAGCATTAGGCTAGTCTAATATCTAGCATCAACTTTCAGCACAAAGCTTGATAGTTTTCAAAATTTTTTCTCAACTCTCGAAGCTCTCAACCTTTATCTGTTTCAACTTATATTTTTCATGAGGCACGCAAAGCATTAAAACCGTCTCTCCTGTTCCAATAGAAAACATAATTTGATGTTCTCAAACTGTTTTTTCTAATTCACATTAAAAAGTTACACAAGGTACTAGTTGAAAAGTGCTTTATAAACAAAACTCTCTCCATCTCTGCTGTCTGAAATCAGAATACACTTTTGTCTTTTGGATACCAGCTTATTTTAAATTTAGAAAAAGTTATCCCTCCGAGATATACTTATAATACTAGAAGAAGTCAAATATAAGCTGAATTTCCACCACAACTATTCTGAAATGATTTCATCCTCAGTCAAATTCTTATCATATTGTAGTGTCTTCTAAATTTTAATTATAAAATTCTAGTTTTCATCCTCACGCAAGCAAACAAATTCTAGTTTTCACACTGGCTAAAATCAATGAAAATGTTACCTTATATTTAATCGAGATATAAATGAGTACAAACAATATCAAATATTTTGCTGTAAGTCGAAATTTCAACGTGGAAACTTATAATCTCAGTCAAAGCTCAAATGATCATGAATTGTCTTTTTTTTTAAAGCCGTCTTAAAGTCACCAATTTCGAATTGACTTATTACGAAATCTCCTTTTTATCGACTTCAACTCGCCGCTGTAAAATGCCTTTAACACTCCTTAAGCCTTCAATCTCTGTGAATTTATGGCGTCTGCACTGTAAAACGACCAAATTATCCGACAGAGTGTTGAAAGAATTTCTGTACGGGCACTTTGTTTAGACATTCGTAGGCTACGAATAATCAAGTGAAGCCACTAAGTCATCGAGAAATTATTTGGGGGCTGGTCATGGCCACAGCAATGCAAAAATACCACGAGGAGTTTTTGTTCCTGACAGGCAACAACGCCACCGACAATGTCTCGAGCCCAAGTTTTCGGTCACAATTAAGTCCCCACATTAATTCCACAATTTAAATGCAAAAGTTGATTAAAATTCCATTCCGAGCGATTTCGTTGCCAGCATTAAGATTTAATAGAATTTTTGGCTCGCCCGAGAATACCATGAATGGTCTTTACTTGAAGCCGAGCAGTGAGAGTGAAAATGTCCTGTACTCGTATGTCGGCCGTTTTTTCCTTTTGTCTGCATGTATAAGCTCAGAAGTCATCTCAGTTCGAGGAATGTATTTTGAGTTTGCACAGTACGTTTGGTTAGAATGTCCTGAATTTAGTTGATGCGATGTGAGGATTTCAGTTTTCCCATCCCGAAATCAGATATGTCTTCTCATTCTCTAGCTGGGTTCATTGCTTTCATGTAACGGTATGAATCCATGTTTTATGTTGCCAAACTGACCTTCTCCGTTACCAGCTGCAAGTCTATTAAACTCAGTTTTGAGCGAAATTGAGCACTTCATGACTTCTTACACACTTATGCAACAGGCTTTAATGCTCCCTGATATTAATTTCGAACGAGTACTGTCTTGTTTTTCTGCTCGAACAAAAATGTTGATCCCTTTGGGTGTAACAGGACGTCCCAGCTCGGCTCTCGCATAACTAATCTGACCTTTTCTCACTTCGCTCAACGATTTCTAGGCTGCGGCAAGTCAATCTCTTAAAAGGGTGTAAATCAGGTGAATCGAAGGAGGCAGATAAGGTCAAAAAGGATCTCGTCTCCAAGCTTTGTTCGAACGTTGTCGTCATCCTTTGGGGAATTCAACAGTTTTACCCATCGGTTTTTATGGCTAATAATTGGATATTTTTGTGTGGGCTGGGAATTGCTTTTAGTAGGCTGATAATGTTATTATGAGGGCAGATATATCCATTGTGAACTGTTTTGGAGTTGTTCTTTGGCATACATTTTTATTTCGGTGTGACTACAATCGATTCATTATTTATAAGTTGGGGATTGAGCAGATGTGTTCTAGCGATTGGCTAGGAATCGCGATGGTTTAATGGGATCATGTGAGAAAATTATAGTTGATGATAAATTTATTTTTAAAGGAATTTTGAATTTTCTTTTTAGATTATTTTTGAATTCATTTCAACTGATACACAAAATAAGCATGTTGTGGAACTCAGTTGCAACAAAAGGCAATAAGGCCTGGAGAAGTAGCTAAGCTTGTATTGTGAATGTATCTCTTGGTATTAATTATATTTAAGGAGGTAATGAAGTCGATCAAAAAGTTTAAATAATGCCTCGAATACTGCCACAATCAATTTTCTCTTGAGCTATCTACATATATTCTGCTATATGTAATACTCTGTTTCTTCGTACAGTGTAACGTTCACATCATATTTCTTAACTGAATGAAAATTCACACAGGAGCACAGCACGTTAAAAAGACCTTAACTGGCACACAAAACCAAAATACATCATTTTCAAAGAAGTTCGTTAAAATCGAATTAGACCACTGAAAGATAACTGTGGAAACAAAACTCATTTCGTATTTAACACCTAGTAGAAGTATGCAGTTAATTGCGATTTATGACAGAGTGGACCGTTATGTCGTCAGTCGCAGAAGGCAGAAGAGAGAGCGCAACTGAAATTAACATTCGTTCCCATTACGGACCTCGATCCAACACTTGCTTTCTCAGGATCTCCGACCATAATCCCGCGTTGATGACATTACAAAGTAGCGTGTCGCCACGGATTTTTCGCAGGTGAGGATTTGCCGGGAATTTATTCAGCTTCATTTTTTAACGCTGGCTCAGTTTTCGTTGGCTTGTTATTTTGATGACGGTCACTTGGGTAGCATTCCGACACGACGGAAGCAACACTTGCATTATCCTGGCACGTAAGGAATTGAAAATAAAGTCTCTACTGGGAAACATGTAGCACTGGTGACGGGCTGCGAAAATTTCCATGAAATGCGAAAAATGAGCTGGAGTTTGTCGTTTAGACTGGAAATTATTAAAGAGACGGTCATAAAGCAAATTTCGTTTTTTGTTATTATGAGTCATAGCTTGAGTGGTGGTTATTGGACAGTTCAAATATAAATTTAACAAATAGGATATTGTTTCAAATGATTTCAAGAATATCCATTCAAATAGTCTAAAAGATGACAATGCTAAAAAGATGCCATTGCATATAAAACAGCTCTGAATCCATTATAACCTTTACTACTTAGTCCGTGTACATAAAAAACCAATGATGTGAGCACTGTTAACTTAGCTTTTATGTGACACAAATTACAGTTAGACTATCCACACCAGCTGTTCGATGCAAACATTCAATTGTGGGGAAATGAAAATTTATTGTCCTGCGCTACTACTGCCATGAGTATCACAATCGTCCTAATATTTTCAGTATAAGATGCTTATATTTAATATGATAAAAATGGTTAATGCAGGCAACACTCTACTGTAGTTACTACCGCCAGCGCTCTAAATCAACATTATGAGATGTGATCCTTAGGAGGCTATTTTCATCCAATTGTTTGAAAAAGATTTTGATTTTGTTTCAACTATTCAAACTTAACCTAGTTAAAAGTTCAATTCAATCCAGCGACTATATTATTTAGACCTGCTAACTCTTATCGATTTAATTTTATAATATTTTTTAGGCCCAAATATTTTTCATAGTGCAGGGTTATTCATTTCGTGCTTGAAAAAGTAAAACCCTTCATACCAATATCTCTGAAAGATACACGTCAACCACGCTATCATTTATCTAGTTAAATATTTGCAGAAAATGGATCGTTTAACAGTCGCATAACGCGTTAATGCTGATTTCTTTGATGATACTGATTTTTGGAGAAAAAAAAAAAATTTCTTCAGTGATGAGGCCTATTTCTCGCTTTGTCGATACGTTAATTAGCAGAACTGTAGAATCTGAGGCTCAAAAGATCCACAAGTGATAGTAGAAAGGCTATTACATCCGGAAAAAGTCACTGTGTGGTGCGCATTATGGTCTGGTGGCGTGATTGGGTCGTATTTTTTTGAGAACGATTATGGACGAGCCATCACCGTCAATTCTGAGCGCTATGGCTGCATGGTAACCGATTAGTTTTGGACGGAAACAAACAATTATGATCTTGACTATGTGTAGTTTCAGCAAGTTATGGCAAGAGAAATTTCCAGGACAAGCGATTTCGCGATTGGCTGATGTGAATTGGCCTCCAAGATCCTACGATTTAACGCCTCTGGATTTTTTTTTTGTGGGGAACGCAGAAAATCGTGTGTATGTGAACAATCCTCAAACTCTGGATGAACTGAATGGCAATATTTGTGAAGTCATGGGCTAGATATTGCCCGTAATGTGCCGGAAAGTTATTAAAAATTACCTCAAAAGGATTCAGTCCTGTAAGAAATCCCTTAGAAAACAGTTGAACTATATTGTGTTTCACATATAATGGCGGAAATTAATCTTTATAGTGAAGTAAAAATTTCTAAATATTTTGTGTGTTTATTCATAAATGAAATAAAAATTTCTAAATATAATGTGTGTTTTTTTAAGTGTACTTTTTAAGCATGAAGTTGAAAGCTGTATCTTATCCAGCTTGTATACTGGCTGGCGAAAGAAGTGAAATACGATGCCTCTATATTACATGTTGAAACATTCTTTCAATTTCTCTTCAACATTTTGTTTTGCGGCCGCCTTCATCTCACTACCGTTCGTAAATCTTCGTGCTCGTAACTATTTTTTTAAATTTGAAAAAAGGAAAAAGTAACTAGGAGCCAGGTCCGGACTGTAGGGTGAGTGCTCGATATCTGTGAATCCCATAGCTTTCATGGCATCCCTTGCAACCAAAGCGGTGGGAACAGGGATGTTTCTTCTATACGACTGCCTCACGTGCCTGTCCCAGTAAATTAGCGTAATACTGACCATTCGCTGTAGTCTCTTTCGGCAAGTAATCAATTAATAAAATTTCCTTGCTATCCCAGAAAATGGTAGCATTAATCTTCGATGTCGCCTTTTTCACTTTGAATTTCTTTGGGGGCGTTTCTCCTTTTTTTATCCACTGCATCGACTCTTATTGACTATGGTTTCACAATGCTGCTACAAATTTAATCCAAATCAAACAGGCACAGCTCCAAAAAAATCTTTACAACTCTCAAATCGTCACTGCTTGTCAAGCGGCGTGAGCATTTACGGTACCCAACGCGCACACATTTTTCATGTACAAATGTTCATGTAAAATCTTTCCCACTCATTCTTCGCTAATTTGTAGTTCGTCTGCTATCTGCCGCAATTTGATTCTTCGATCAGCCAGTACTAATTTTTCGAATTTCTGGACATTTTTTTTCCTCTCTTCCTTGTTGAAATAACGAGACCTTTTTTTCGTACATGAAGGTGCAGAATCCTGACGAACCGATCATATATCTTCAAAAATTTCTTTCGGCGTATATCTTTTTTAACAAGGAATTAAATAACAACGCAATGCTCCAAATTGCAAGAATTTTCAGTTTCCGTTGACATGGTATAGTTGCTTGGTCCAGGGGTGAACTGTTAATGAACAAAATAAAAAAAACATTTTGTTTGATCTAAAAATGAGTCATCCAATTACTGTCATCAGTAACGAGATGATGAGTCATCGCTAGGTACCTTAGACCGCGAAATTATAAGCCATCCCTCTTATATCGTCCTCATGAATGTGATACACAGGATCTCAAATATTTATTCTAAGCACTTTGAGAGAATTGAATATGAATTTTGTAGGGTGGGCGTCTAATTTCCAGGGAACCTAATTTCCAAGGAGTATGTTATTTTCAAGAGAACTGAATTTCTGGTTGCTTTTAAATTTTGGAAAAAAACTATTGGATAGTCCATAAAGCTAAAGAATATGAAATTTCCCAAAATACTCTTATTAAATGTGAACATATTTTACTTAATCACTCGGATTTGAGATTCAAACTACACTCGCTTTTTCGATCAGTTTTGGTACTCATTTTTTGACTACGGTTCTGTTAATATTTTAAAATATGTCGCTTCATTTTAGACTACGCTATTTACCTGTAGAAGAAAAAAATTATTCTTGCCAAAGTCTGCATTTGTTTGATACGCACTTCATAGTTGTTTAGTTATGTTATGCTACTTACCTACTAAAGTGAAAAAAGGAGAGAAAAAAGGTCCCTTAAGCACACAGAATTCAAATATAAGCTCACAGCCTTAATACATTTTTGATTTACAATAGCAATCAAATTCTTAGTTTCTCAAAGATCAAAATTCAGATATTTCTACTGCAGATTTGATTTTGTTACGGAAGATTCGATATTTTTACGGAAGACCCAAAACCAAAATTCTGAAAAGTAATGAAATTTCGTTGAATAGCTAAATATGAAGAGAGTATCCCCAAAAATTGAAAGTCACTTACAGACGTTAGATTTTTCTCCAGTCTATGTTAGTGGCCATAAATTTTGCTTCTTCATGCCATCGACGTTACACATAGAGTGAGAATCTAGATTATATTTAAATCAAGAAAGAGATGCAGAACATCAAAAGCTGATGAATGACAAAGTTCATGATCAGCAATAAGTTTCAGAGCACCTAGTGATGATCACATTGTATCTTGATCAAAATCTGGCTTTTCGAGATTCGTCTGACCAACTTTTCAGGGGAAAATGTTACATTTCTTCAGTTTGGTGTTCTTCAGTTTCTGGAAATTTGTCATTCAAAAGCATTTGCACACAGTATTGAAGAAAAAAGTTACTTATTATCATTGAGGAAAAGTGATACAAGACGAATCAAAAGATTATTTGGCAAACAACGTTTTAGAAGATATGCCGAAGAAAACAGTTTTAAAAGCACAATATTATTTTGTGATTCTGATTATAGTATTTGGATGGATAAGTTAAACATATTGCATGACCAGCAGTTCTAGATATTCTCAGGAGGTTATGACGAGAACTTATTTCCTGCTATATCTAAGGAAGTGTGGAAAATAATATGCTAAGAAAACAGTTTTAAAAGCACAATATTATTTTGTGATTTTGAACTATACTTCAGACATCAACCATACTTAGCATGTAATTCACCGTGAGAATCATGTTATTCAACGATAAACGCGTTGAAGCCAAAGATAATTTTTTTTGAATTAAGAATTCATCAACAGGCGAGGAGCTCACGAATTTTAACTCAAACCCCTTGAAGAAATAAAAGAAATAAAAGAGTTGCTGAAAAACAAAAGAGTACATGCAAAAGCCCTCGAAGTGAATCGAAGTGCAGAATTTGTGTTTAGTTGATGCCATACCTTAAATTTGCTTAGCTCTGATATAGTCTCTTGCTCAAGAACATTTATTAAACTTTTTAATGTAATTCAGCTCGTCTGCGTTGTCCTCAACACACAAAGAAAAAATGTTCTGCAAGATCAGGTCAAATATCTGATCGTTACACCTTTTTGCGCAACTCGTTGAGATAAACAAACAACGAACTGGGCAACCACAAAACCATTTAAAACGGAAAAAGATCATTTGATTTGAAAGATAATGTTGTTCAATATCAAGTGAAATAGTTTGTCAATGCTATGATTCCAATTCCATATCTTACTCGTCATATGCTATGATATACACATAAAATATAAATATAATATAAATATAAAATTGCTCTAAATTTATTTATACCGCCAGAAATTAATGCTTTGACTCTTGAAATCAACCAAAGAGCTTAATAAATATCTTATGACTCATATTTCGATTCTTCATCTTACTGACAAAAAAAAAGGATTTCCGATTATGCAAGTCAAGATGAGTCTGCGATCGCTACCAAAGAAGATAAATTCCGAATATAATTATTTCTCCTTTCTCGATTTTCCTTCCTTCCATTTCTTCGAAGGAAGAGTTTCAGCAGTTGAAAAGAGACGAAAATCTAAGAGGATTTTTATAGAACTTCTCACTTTATTCGAAATCCCTACAGCTTTAGCATTCAGTGAGGGAAGATATCTTTTTGATATTAACAGTTTTCCCTAGTAAATATTCTCTGCTTTGATAAGCGTTAGAGCCGATATACGTTGTCTATGCTAATTTATAGACAAGAAGGGAACCGCGATTAGAATTCAATAACTTTTAATAGAGTTGACAAAATTTCAGCACATTGAACCTCTAACAGTCATGCGACCTTTAGAAGTCCTTCCATTTGTCGTGGAACAAATGCGATGGATATCTTTCAAAATATTTGAAAGTCTGTCTGAATTTTGTTGACTTTCTAAATGAATATGTATTTCAACATCATCCAGACTTAAATAATTTGTAGTATTGTCTTAAATTTAAGGACACAACCCAAGGCTCGTAGAGTGAATTTTACGTAATCAAGTTGGAAAGTGTAGATTCTCTAGACTCGAAGTGTAGAAGTGAGAATTTTGGCAAATGCTATTGAATACCTTAAGAAGAAAGGAACAACAACATATAGAAATAATTTACTATAAATAATTTATATTTATATCATATGCTATGATATTGATTCACTTTATAAGAAGTATCAAAGAGCACAACATGTTTATGTCCCACTTAGTCTAAAACCGGCTCTAATTGAATTGCTTGTTCCACTATTCGTATTAATAATTTATTTTCAAAAACTTGTTCAACTATGATCCCCATCATTTTCAGTAAATTACCATAATAAAAATAAGTTAAGAAGTAGGAAGTATAATATATTATAACTTTGAAGTGGCACCTAAACAGAACTGCATAAATTTCCGCGAATAACGGTAGGTGAAGAATTCTCGCAATACAGAAAATAATGTTTGATTTCTTTTCCATTCATTTGGGAGATTGTCTTCGGCTCCAATATTTTATCCTTATACTAATTTCACACGCAAAAATCTCATGTGTTTTTTCCTTCCACTTGAACAAAGCATACTAAAACGCAATATTTTATTACTACACAGCAGGGCTCAGTATCATTTCAGATTGAAGCTGAACATAATACGTTGCACGTTTAGTGCACCCCGGGGAAATTTCAAAAGTATTTTGCCTTGCCCTGAAATCCGAAACATAACAATCTCTACTTACCAACTATACTAAACTATATCTTTTGGTTGCTCTCAAGAACGAACATATACTACCATCTAACACACATCCTACATCTCCGAGATTTTGATGAACTCTTAGTGAACGTTGTGGAGTTTACTATCAGACTCATATAGTTCGTTTTAAAGGAGTATTCGCCTAGGAGCAGTTGCACGGTAGTTAAATATTGAACCAGTTAAGAAACATTATTGCTTTTCAATTGTATCTAAAACTCGATGTATAAATTATTTTAAATATTTATGGCTGTTAACGAATTGATAATTAAAAGCTAAATATTTTTTGTTTAAGGGGTTACCCCCACTTGTAACTTTGATATTTTTCTCTTTTTTTTTGTTGCATTTTTTTTTAAGTATAACTATCTGAGAATACGTCCTTCAAATTTCAAGTCGATCCGAACATAATTGACCGAGATAAGAGCGTTGAAAGAGAAGAAACTGTTCCTTAAACAACCGTTACTTATACTTATAAACCCGTTTTTCTCGAAATGACATTTTTGAAATCGGTGACCAAAATTACTCAAAAACTACTGAGCCGATCTTTTTGAAACTTGACAGGCTTATTCAATACATAAAAATCTAGTGTTTGATCGTTCGGTTTTTCTTTTTGATAAAAAATGGTCGTTTTATAGCAAAAAGACGACGGTTTTTTTAAGTGAAAATCTAACTATTAACTTTGACTGTCCGCCATGTCGTAAAAATAGAAAATTGTTTTAAATCCTTCGATCAAACACTAGTTTATACTGTTATTTAACTAAATCCATCGCTATTTCTTGCATCAGATGATCCAGTTCGACACAATGTTGGTCACCGCAAAAAGTGAAAATTAAAATACCATTGTTTTGACGGCCATTTGTAATTTAACGATGTAATATTTTTCAATAAAAAAATTACTGAATGGTGCTTAATGTATGTACTTTAAGATAATATAATTGTCGTTTAAAAAAATTTCGTAGTTTTCTTAAAAAAAATTCATGAAAATGACCAATTATTTTCCGCAACAAGTGGGGGTAACCCCTTAATTCCAATACGCATAGTAAATTAACAAAAACATATGTTTGCATTGATGCGAAATTTAATGTATTGTGCTCTTGGATTCAAAGCTATTGTTACAGTAAGTAATCGATTTACGATTGACTTGAGTGAAATAAAAATCAAATATTCAAATGAAATGCACTTTTTTCATTCAGCAAATATTTTTTGAACTAACTGAGAATTTCATTTGCATTTAGAAGTAAATGCTACTAAAATAATGAATAAAAAAAAACATTGTGCACAGAAAGTAAACTATTTACATAGAAATATAAAAAAGTTGAAATTTACGAGTAAATCATAGCACGAGCTTTGTCCTAATGCTCATAAAGTAGTCTTTTTTATTCGACTCACATACGCCGCTTATGAGAGGACATATTTTAACAAAATCCATGCTTTCTGCAACGGGGTACGTGATTTGAATTGTCTATTCGATTTACATTTGATTAGAATCACATTTGTATATGATATTTTTTCGAGAAGAACATGAAGCATGTTCTGATAGCTTTTAATAGTGTTTTGATAAAATTCAGCTTAATGATTTAATACCGATGATTCGACGACGTGGCTAACCCTACGGGAGTATTTCGCAGCATTTGCATCAAAACTAAATTCTATCAAGCACTTCGGCACGCAAAACATATTTAATTTTCCAAGTAACCATCGTTTTCAAACTGTTATCACGTTTTGAGTGCGGTTTTACGAAAACCTATCTATATGCACGCCCACCAAGCGACAGCACAAAAAGCGAGAAATGAGACTTTATATGCCCGGGGGACAGCAGGTCGCAGTTGCATCATTATCCAGACATAAATAAACCATTAGAGAGGATCTTTGTTGGCTTTCACTCTTAATAGTCATATTAAAAGTCCTTTATATTTTGTGTACATGCAAACAACCCTTGGTTGAGCTGTTGTTTCTTTAAAGCTCGCACGTCATCGGTGTCTTCACTGTAATGAGCTTAAATGCTAAGTGGGGCTCGAGTACTATTCATACATACAAGCTCGTGTCTGTAGCATTTTATATTAGTCCATGGGTCTAAGGACACGATTTTTCTCTCTCAGCCCCTTTTTGATATTTCCTGGCGTAGAAAGTCACTTGAAGCAACAGCATATGAAAGTACGTACACATCTTATTTAACATTAGCCGGAGCTGGATAATGTACGTGACTGGTTTACTGGGAAATTGCTCTATTTCCAAGTGAAAATCGTCATGTCATAAAGGAGATAATGTTGTTCTTAGCGTCAAACATATCTTGAAAAGGATTTGTGGAGTAACTGATGATTTGACGAATATCATATGCTTGAAATTCCGCATTGGCGACCATAGAAATCGAAAACATCTATATTAAAGAAGCTAGCGAAGCTTCGGAAGATTCATTTTAACTCAAAGCGTTTATGAATAACTACTTGTAATAGTTTGCGACAATCTGTGTTAACCGCCGAGTTAAAGATACACAAAATAAATAAATTAAGAGCAATTTAGAGTATGCGCCCAATGTGGGTGGGTATCTTTTGATCTATACAGAATTTGAAACATTGCAAAAGTGCATCAAAAATATTGAGTTTGGAAAAGATTCAATAAAACGATTTGAAATAAATTGAATTAATCAAGCAAACACAATAATTTTCTTTACCTGATCTATAAAATTTGACTTATTTTATGTAAAAAAAAACAATGAACTAAGTTTCAATTATACAGTTCAATATGTTCAAAATATGTCACTTATTCCGAAAATCGTAAACGTAACCACCCGGACAAAGCCCCAAAGTCATAAATTTTTTTACGACAAATCGATCGTGAAACCCCCTTCTTTGAATATCAATTAAATTAATTTACACCCATTTGATACTTTGGCTGCATACTTTCCATCATCGAAACCGTCACGTAAAACTTTCTTCGAAAACGTTGGGACGATTCTAGTGGGAATACTTTTGTGCATTAAGAATACACGCAACACATGCTTTTGCAATTTATGGGTTGTATTTTATGGATGACGATAATAAAATGGATAGAATGGCTCGTCTAAGGATTATGTATTTCTGACATATGATATTGAAATGGACTAAACGCGAAACATGCCGCAAAATTGGAAGACGTGACGCATGTTTATTAGAAAAGTGAAAAAATTCGGCAACATATGCAGCTGGTTTCTGATCATAGTATTTGGATGGATAAGTTAAACATGTTGCATGATCAGCAATTCTAGATATTCTCAGGAGGTTTTGACGAGAACTTGTTTCCTGCTATATCTAAGCAAGTATGGAAAATAATATGCTGAGTGGAATTAAAAAAGAACGCAAGCGAACTGTATGTGGTGATGCGTAAAAAAGAAATGTCAACAAAAGAGCCATACTAAATCACGTTGGTTTCATATTGAGCTTGGAAAAGAACAGATCTCGTCTATGTAACAAATATCGAAAAGAAAAAAAGCCTAAAATATTTACATTATTCACACATTTGCGGAATAGAAGTACCCGAAATTTCAGAGACCAGAACTTTTGTAAAAATATTTTCATAGCATACCATAGAATAGTCATATTCTGACAGAAGGCAGAACAGACTGTTTTACTTGCTTTTTGCATTTAACATTACAACCGGCAGTAGAATAAGGATCATTCATCAAAGCACACACAAGCTTTACCATCAACTACCCTAGAGAAAAAATCTGACGAATTTCTGATTTATCTGGAGTAAAACCTTGCTGATATGGGTCCGATAGCTTTTTGAGAGTATTGGGTTATTTCACCTATGAGAATAGTGGAACTGCACGAAGTAACTTTTCACCCTCATATTGATTTATCCCATCGGCTCTGGGCGGTTTGTTAATTTTGAGCCCTTGGATGGCATGGGAGCATTGGTGACTGGTTTTGTAAATTATCAGTTAACGGAACATTTGATCGCCTTCTTCGTTGTATAGCAGTTTACTAAAGTAAACCTATCGCTCCAGTATTCCCAACTGAATGAAAGTCAGATGATTATCTCTGTAAGCTGAGCTACGAACTTTCTGCTACCCCATCCTACTCACTTGTACTTAAAACTTCAGCACGTGATATAGTTGGTCTAGTCTGTACTAATTGAGTTCACGATCCAGAACGCAGAATTCACGCTTGGCAGCTAGCTAGCTTGGTAACTAGTTGTTTCGGCATTCTTGGTGACTGAGGCCTATAATGTTTTCCAATCACAGCTTCAAATACAGACTTTAGCAAAGTATTTGATTGAGTTGATCAATGCATTTTCCTCCCCATGCTGCAGCAGTTCGGAATTGTTGGATCTATACTAAAAAAGTTTGGCTCTTACCTTCACGATCGCTTTCAGTTCTTGAAATTCCAAGATTTGATTTCTAAGAAAGTTCAGGTGAAATCTGGTCTACCTCAAGGAAGTCATCTTTTTCATTATTTTTGTATCAGACCTATCGAATGTTTTTTCTGACATTCCTCATTTACTATATGCGGAAAGCCTCAAAGGTTACCATGATATTAGGTCACCATATGACGATTCCTGTTTTAGTCAAAACTGAAGTTATTCAATAGCATGAGCCAGAGCTTCAACCCCCACGATATCTAAAGCAACTTTTAAGATCTACTTTGTCAAAGCTCTCATCATAGTCATCCCCCTTTCCCCACCACTCTAATATATATATATATATATATATATATATATATATATATATATATATATATATATATATATATATATATATATATATATATATATATATATATATATATATATATATATATATATATATATATATATATATATATATGTATTGTATATTTACATATATACTTTTTAAACTTTAAATGTAGGTTTTTGTTTATAATTTTATCACAATAATTATATTTTAATTGTTTGTATTCTTATTAATTTGATTCATTTAATTTAATTTGATTGACAATTTGTTTAGTTTTTATTTTATCATATGAACCTTGTTTGGTGGTTGTAAATAAGTAAATCCAGGACTACTCACGTTATCAGTGATTGCTGCATCTATGGCTGACTGGTAGGTGCTTCAAGTGTAAGAATCTTTATGTACGATGATTATTACCTGTCTGCTGTTAAATGGTCGTCCGATGATTGGTATTTGAGCTCGCAACACTGTACTGATGGTACGACAGTCATTTCATACATTACTAAAGTGGGGCCGACTTGCTAAAAAATGATCTATTTGGTTGAGAGTGGTTCCGTCTGTATATACTAAAGTGAATTTTTCGGTACATTTCCGGGCAAACTAAGCTCTCCCACTGACCTTTTCTTCTTAAGTGATTAACTGAATGCTCCGCTATCAATGATAATGGATACAAGTTATTCGAGCCAGCCTACTGCTTTTGTCTAGGCTCCTTCCCTATTTTGATGTTAAAATCACGCAGTCTAATTTTGACTGGGGCAAGTATCAAGAACTTGCTCAACGTCTTCAAAAAAGGTGTCCTTTTCATCAGCCATTGATTTCTCTGCCTGGGCATGAACGTGAATGAGCCTGATGTTATAGGATTTGCCAAGCAGGCAGAGGCAGCACAGCCTCTCAAAAAGCTGATGATCAAAGTTTTAATTTTCCTGCTAACTAGAAAACCTACCATGAGCGCTTGAAACTTAGCTCTACTAGATGTTATAGTTGCACTTCTCCAAAGTTTCAGTCTCTTGCTGCCGTATATCTGTCAAAGCAGTTATGGCAGCTTGGTATTAAGAAAGAACATCTGCTAGCTGGCTTGCAACTTGTATTATCTGTTCTTAACACACCAGAAATTTACGCTTGCGCTTCCTACATTTGTTGTGGTGATTTTCCACAATCCAATGTCTAAAACTTTCTCGGATCAAATTTAGGTTAGGATAGGTTGAACTGGCTAGCACAAGGCCACGCTTAGACTTATTTGGTCCATAATGATACCAGATAAGTGAACCAGGAGAAAGAAAGTTCTGTCCAAACGGCCATCGAAGGCACCGGACTGTTTCGTGGACTGAAGGATATCCTTTAGTCTCTGCTCCAACATGTGCAAGAGATCCACCAGCCAAGGCTCACCAAAGCAGTGCTGTCTGGTTTTTTTCAGTGCCAGGCAGTGATCTAAGAAATGCTGGATTGCTTCTGAGACAGCCGGCTCATGACACTTTCTACAGATGTCGCTGGTTTGGAGTCCCATTTTCATAGCATGTGCTGCCGTGACAGACAGTGGCCAGTAATGATGTCGACCAACCGTTTGTAGTTACTCTGCGTTAATGTGAGCAGGTATTTAGTCGCTGCGAGATTGTGCAATCCCCACATGATTTTGGTTACCTTGCAGGACTGAGTTGCACGCCATCTGCACATTGCACGTTTCATATGCACATCCCACGTTTCATCGGTTTGGAGTCGATCGAGTGCTTGATTGTTAGGATAGGAATTGGGATGTCTACCAATCCTGACAGGGGAAGACCAGCCCCTTGCTTAGCTAACGCGTCCGCTTTCTCGTTTCCATCAACGCCCTTGTAACCAGGAAACCAGAAAATGCTGACTCTTCTGTTGTTGCCTAGTTTGTTCAAGGCCAGAATGCTGTTGAGTACACACTTCGATTAGTATGTGTAAGGCATCAGAGCTTATACCGCCACTGGACTATCTGTAAAGATCAGAATTTCCTCACTTGTAGTATATCTAGATCTGCGGCTTTACGTATCGCGAAAATCTCCCACACTACCGTGATGAGGAAGCCTGAAAGCTGCTTCCATAGCGGCGTCTGCACAATATGCTGCAGCACCCACTCCTGCATCTGTTGTAGAGCCTTCAAGCCGTCAGTGTAGATGCTAAGAGCTGTTGCGTCCTTTTGCTGATTCCATTCTTGCCCATTTTCCACAGTCGCTCGATATCCTCGGTCGAAGTAGTCAGTGCTACCTGCGTACCCCCACTCAATACAGCTCGGAACTTGTAGTGCCCCGATTGCCTAAGCCTCATAGCAGCTTATGCGGTAGTGCTTCTAACAAAAAGGTCAAGCGGAGGGTGATGAAGCAGGACGATCAGAGCATACGAAGGAGTCGAGGTTAAGACACCTGTAGTGCAGGAAGCCACCAACCGCTGAACTCTATTCGCCATGGCAGCAAAGGAGGATTTATAAACTGCTGACCACCAGACCAAGCGAGATACGTGGTTTTGCGGTTAGAATGTATTTTTAAAATATAGACAAAATACAATTTATTTCAGATTACAGTTTATTTGATTTAAATCTGAATTCCACGCGATCGTTGCGAGACTGAGTCGAGAGGCATCATATATCCACTCTTCTCTATGCTCTATCTTGCTGACCAAGCGTCTGGTTTTCAGAACTATGGGAATGTGCAAGATAATTACTGATATTACACATAATGGTGTCATGTGCAGACATAACGTGATACGTATCTAGCGTCCGTAAACAAGGATCGGCCTAGCTATCGCTTTGTAGGTTCAGTGCGTTAAAGCAGTGCTTAGATCCCACGTTTTACCCAGCACTCTCTTGCTGGCGTAAATCGCGTGGCTTGCCCGCTTGACGCCCTTCTCTAAACTCAGCTTCCAGTTGAACTTGCTCTCCAGGATAAGACCCAAATACTTAGTTTGTAACTTGAGACAGCCTGGTGCCGCCAAACTTGATTGGGTCTTTGCTGGTAACGCATGGTTTTTTGTGCTGCGTTGCTGGTGATATTCTTATCGTGTATTTAGAGCTATGTGGTTCAGGATGCTGCCCAACTTGGAGTTTCACACCAATACTTCAGATGTATATTGGTGAAAATCTTTCTGGGACCTTTTACGTACTTTTAATTTTACGAACGTAAAATCATCAGCAGTGTGTATTATGTGGATAGTCCGAATAAGCAAACCGTAACATGTTTTATGCACTATACTTGTCTCTAAGCATTATAAGGCTAAAAACTAAGTATTTTCCAGTAAATTTCCAGTATTTAATTGCTAGCCCTGAGATGAGTTTATCTTTTTGTTTTTAAGATACCTGTAGCCTGCAATTATGACAATCATTCAGTTTTATGGAACAATTTTTGAAAAATGGTCAGCTAATGTTATAAGCATGATAAGCATCCATTCTTACATTAAAACTTTTTCATTTACATTAAATGTGCATTTTTCGCAAAAATTCTTAAAAAAAATTCTCCAAAGCCTTTTCAAGCAAATTTTATTCCGTTAAACACATCATAATATACGTAAGCAAACTACTTGAATTTTAAATTAAAATTTATGCATTTTAACTTTCACCTCGAACGTAAATAATTTTTCCAAAATCTTCGTAGCTGAAACTCGAAGCTGAATTTTCACATTTACGCTATGAAATCTTACATGAATGCCAGCACTCTGGCCACTTATAATTAAGCCTGCGTTGGACTCACAATTCTCATTTGCCTGGCAATTAGCTAAGTGAATCTGTGAAACGAGCAAGAAAAGATCCTGCCACATGAATCTTGAAGTAAGAACAAATGATATCTCGAGCAGAAAATCAAATAAATGCAACGTACAAAAAAGTAGGGTTCTCTTAGGGGTTTTTGTACTTTTTTTACTCTGGAAAAAATTGCGGTGGAATGAACAGAATTATAAACTGCACTATATGAAGATTGCGACAACGTTAAAACCTTGTGGAGTTCGGTCGCAACGCACTCGAATACGTTTTTAGGCTACTATGTAGTCAATTCACTATTTTTATTTAGTTTTGTTTTTTATTGGCCAAGTAATTTGATGCATAGCACTCGTCGATTCAATAAAAGCCCCACTACAACGAATCATGACAAGGCATTTTTCAACGCCTTAAACTTCTCAAGCCCACACGACTAATTCATTTCGTCAGTTATTCTGCGAAATATCCCCTACAATAAATTAACTGCTATCACTGAAGAAGGTTAAGTGTTACGGGTGTTGTGTTTCGTTCACGTTTCGTGGCCATCAGTTATTCGTCTTGTCCTCGTATATCACGAGTAAACGCTTTTATGGCCCCCAGCATTGGTTTCACTGTCGGTTACGGTGTCTCGACTGCTGCAGCATTTTCCCGCAAACAGCTGTACGTACATCTCCATTGAGTTAGGATAGAGCTCCTTGATTCGCTAGAAATACTGTCAATGTATGTATGGTGTTGTTTTATAGCACGTTGAAGGGAATCAATGCTGTTGACTTCATATATTTTTTTAGGTATATCGATGACACCATCGCAATTGTTGCCTTTGGCTTTCCACAGGTTATTGTTTCGAAATTAAATCAACATAGACGAATTGATCCTATTTGTTAAGAAATTGTTTGGGATTAATTATTTGACTATGCAATAGATGGTATCTATGTGGATGCGACTTGGCGATAAATCAGACTATTTATTTTCTTCCACATGCCGTTGAGAAGAGAGGACGCACTCAATTGGGCTGAAATAAAACTGAAATCCGAAATTCTAATGTTTGCGCTTTCATTATGATAGTACTATTGAATCAGTAAAATTAAATCTTACCAATAATAGCGGTTATTATATTTTATGAAAGTTTTAAAGTATAAACGCAATCAGAGCAACAGTGTTTATATCAAGAAAACTCAACACAATCAAGCACCGTTTAAATTAACAAATGTTCTCTTCACAATTCCTGGCATCTATCGGGATAAATTGCATTTATAATTGTGTTTAGAAGCAATAAGTAAACAAACTGTGCTACCATCCGAGACGTGAGTAACAAAGGACGTCGGATACTGTCCTTGATAGAAACTCATTTTTCATGGAGTTCAATCTAAATGACTGCACGAAAGACGGCGTCCTTTCATCTATCCCTCCAACAATGAGCTTGAAATTGAGCCGGCAGCTATATTATAAGTTGAGTTGAAGAAGGAAGGTACTAACAACAGCCTGGATCGAATGAGATGGAATGGGGATGCTTAGCACAGAGAATAAAGAACTTGCGGGACTGTGAGAGCATCGCTCATAGCCAATTTGTTTTGTTTGCGACCGACGATGCACTGTAATATCGCCAGGGATATAAATGCACGAGGCAGGAGCTGCGAAATAAATTAGTCAGAAACTGGTTTTTTTAACTTTATTCTCAAGATTTATCGTGGATTTGTGTGTGATATCAAAAAACAATGACCTGACTTTGATATAAATGGAGAAAGATGCTGAATCAACGAAACAATAATTATTTTCAAAGGTTTTGAAGACCGATTTATAAAATTTTCTGGTATTAAATTATTTTTATTGTGCAGGGCTCAAGAATTGCAATTTTGTGGGTTTATTCTGATTATATTGAAACAATGTTTGAACATTTTATTCACATCGTGCCTAGAATAATGCATTTTCTTGAACTCGCACCATTCATGGCAAAAGTCTCAATCCTTTGATTAAAGCTTTGCTTATGCTACCATAGTAACAAATCTAATCTGAACATATTCACGTAGCAGAAGCGTTGGCAAAGTCAAACCTTTTAGTTGATACTTTCAATAATACTAGCTGTAGCAGAAGTATTCACAAGGTCCTGCATAATCCGGAATGATAGCCATGGCATTTGATGCCACAAACATAAATCGGCAACCAGCTAACGATTTCATCACTCAGCTCAGACAGCACTTATTATTTTGGTTTCAATTACCTTTTTGTAAAGTTGCTCGAAGTAATGCTTTGCATACAATGAAACTTTTTAATTGAATTGCTTCGTGAATGCTACTTATTAACAACTTCACAACAGATGACATTTTATTTGTTTGCAGGCTTGCGAATGGTTTGATTAAAACTGTATATCTACTTATGGGTGGTAGTTTTAGTACTGGAATGATTTTTGGTGACATGAACTAGTTGCAAATTTTTAAATTAAATATTTGGCTGTTATTTCATCAGATGACCATCGGAACTATATTCTAACTGAAAAAAATGTTACGTCTGAAACTCATATATAACTTTTTGAATTTCTTAATTGCAAACCTTTCATCTGCATTTCGATATTTTCAGAATATCAAGACAAAGATCTACTAAAATTTTTTTTATCGATATCCAAACAACTGTTGATTGGAGCTTTTAGGTTCTTAAGCTAAAGTTAAGTTAAGTAAATAGCCATAGTGATGGCGAAGAAAAAATACTCAATGTAGACTGGAATATCGTTTTGAGAAGTAACTTTTTAAAGAATGATAATCGGTGTCAAGACAAATAGACTTTTGCTCTGAAAGTAACGAGAAATGTAATATAATCGAATTGAAGCAACATAATTGATGCAAACAGCAAATAATTCTCGGGTCTTTATACATGAAATAAAATAAATGTGAAACATGTATAAGGTTTTGTTTCCTACAAGTTCATAATTACTCTGCCTGCTTCAAATAAAATAGAATAATTTCATTCAACTGCCTTTCACTTTTGTAATTCCCTTATTTTTATGTCAGACATAACAATTTATATTATTACTAATGTTCGAAGAATAACATTAGTATTAAAATCACTTTGGCCAAAAATTCATATTTCTATATATATATATATATATATATATATATATATATATATATATATATATATCATCAAAAAATTTCAGTGAAAAAATCTCAGGAACGCGCCATCTGATTGAGCTGAAATTTTCAGGACACATTGGTGTATATGCAGAATAGTGCCAGGTCTCAGAAAAAGTTAATAATCTTTAACCCTTTGGCGCCGGCGGCCATTTTAGTGATTTTTTTAATATACCTATTATTCCGTACACAAATAATTTTTGCAAAAATAAAGTTGACGACATAAATTTCGAACAAGTTTTACATGTGAATCGGATAATTTTTTGGAATTTTTTTAACCCTATGTGTGCGCTGGGTGCCTAAAAAGAGAACGGGAAAATTTGAAAATTTTTAAATTGCGATAACTTTTGACAGAGCTATTCCATGATTACGAAATTTTCAGGACATGTTTGTTTTATTTAGTTGTAGATTTGTGTAGGTTTTAATGATTGTGCTGGCAACCCTGTAGCTAGGGCAGGCACTGAAAGTGAAAACCTCCAAATCATCATTTCTCTTGAAAAAATGTCGTTTCTTAAAAAAAAAGCCACTCATATGTAAATTTTGTGCTTTGTTTACATAAACAAAAAAAAAATTTTATATGGTATAACGGACACGCCTGGTAACCCTTGCCCAAGTTACCTATGTTTTTAGCATCAAAAACTTCTGTTCACGGAAACTCACGATCCGATGAACAGAATTTATTGAAATTTTCAGAATGTATTGGTCCTAAATAGGACCAGGTCTGATAGAAGTAATTTTGAAATCCTAGCGATTCTGTGCCAGTGGTGCCATCTTGAAAAATCACTAAAAAAGATAACTGCTTTTAGCCCTATAAATTCTGATTGAATCGTTCGATTTTGACGAAATTCACACCGTAGCTGCACCTTACTTCAAAACACATTTGATAGAAATTTGGTTGAAAAATTCGGTTGGAGCTGCCAGCTATGATAATTTTGGTGTCTTAAATTTGAAAAAATAAAAATTTGGAAGTGAAAACATTCAAACCAGCGAATATCCTAAAAAATGTCCGTTTCTACAATAAAACCAATCTGTATACAAATCTTATGCTTAATCTACACAGTCAAAGTAAAACTTTGGAAATTTCATGTCGGACAAGAACGGTAACCCTTTCTCAGTTAACCTATATTTTTAGCTTCAAAAACTTCTGTTCACGGGAACTAACGAATCAATAATCAGATAGAATTGAAATTTACAGAATGCATTGGACTTAAGTAGGGCCAGGTCTGATAGAAGCGATTTTGAATTGTAGGCAACTCTGTTCCAGTGGTGCCATCTTGAAAAATACAAAGAAAAAAAAACTGCTTTTTGCCCTATGAAATGTGAATAAGTTACCAGATTTTCATGAAATTCACACAGTAGCTGAACCTTACTCTAAACTCTGTTTGATAGAAATTTGGTTGAAAAATTCGATTGGTGCTGCCAGCTATGGTAATTTTTGCGTCTTTTTGTGAAAATTCGCTCAGGAAAATAAAACTTTTTGCCCTATAACTTCCAGTGCAGTCATGAAATCAATACGAATTTCATACAATTACTGAAACCTATTATAAACATTATTCAAGCCAAATTTGGTTGAAAAGCTATGATATGGTTGCCAGCTATTGTTGGTTTTGTGTTTGCTTGCAATATCTTTATTAAGCGGTTTTATCGTAGAATTTTCAATTGGTAATGATATTGTAGTGACCATAAACAGCAAATATTAAGCTTTCGATTATTTGAAAAAACTCGCTGCAGGTAACCCTAAATTTCTTTATACTCCTATAACTTCAAATGTAATATAACAACGTGAAGCAGATGTGACATATTCTTGGCTTTGATACTGGCGAAAGGTTGCCAGCACGAGTCGGTTGCGCTACTTTTGTATCAATAAATGCTTACAGTTAGTATTCATACCGGAAACATTTACAATGAAAATAAATAACCGATGTTTCAATTCCCAAAGTTCTGCAATTTTTTCGGATCGCAGCCCCAAACTCCAATTTCAGTTACAGTGCTGCAGGCACTGAGCATTTTCTTCATTGATATTATATGAGATGCTGCTTTCAAAATTTTGTGAAATAAGCAACTGATAACGAATATAATTAACCTGTGTTTTGCTCTCATAAACGTTGAAATTCATGCCAGTGGTAATATCTGAAACCTTCTCCCATATGAGCTATAATGCATTCTTGAGACAAAAGTAAAACATGGCATTTGAAACAATTTGGCCGTAATAAGCAGCGCATGTGGTGGAATATGCACTCAAAACCTGCACGATTCTTCTACTGTTCTTCGAACATTAGTGTTTCTAGCGGTTCAGGTGCGCTAGAGTTTTTTTACTTTAAATTGTTTCAAGATGGTGCCTAGACTTTAGTTTTTGCTCATCTTAGCATTTTCTAAATGTATTCTTATAATTTAACATATTGCTTTATTAATTTAAACTTCTGTCTGAAATCATGCTGTTGCTGCGCGGAACTGCATACGTTGTCGCTTTCGCTCAGCAATTGATGACTTTCCATTAAGGCAGTATTCTGGCAAGAAAAATAAAACCAGAAACATTTTTGGTATCTATTTTTCGATCAATTTTTTATTAGCATTTTAAAAGTACAAAAATGAATTCAAAAAAATAAAAAAATAAAAATTGATGTAGATACAGGCCGGCGAAGTGAACGCTCAAAAAAAAACTTATCTCATGGTTTACTCAATTCCAACCTTCCTGGTGGTCTGAAACATACATTTTTGGTGAATTCTGTAAAAAAAGAATGTAGAAATGGTCTGACGTAGGTGATTTGAAAAAACTTTTTTTTTCACAAAATGGCGTCCCTGTAAAACAAAAAAGTGATTTTTTGCCTAATTTTTTTCAATTTGAGAATTTTCAATAAATAGTAGAAAAGAAAATTCAAAAATCCAAATTTAATAGTGTTCGGAGGGTTTGTGCAAAATTTAACGTAAATCGGTCCATTACAACTAGAGATATCATGTCAACCGTATCGAAAAAAGTAGTTTCGAGAAAAACGCGTTTGAAGCTTGGAGTCTCGTTTCGAGCAGTCTGAGTCGTTTAATGATATTTTATACTTTGATTTTTTTAATCAGAGATTCCCGTTTCATGCAATGTTCCTTCTTAAACTTCAAAAGCGAGATTTTTGGGAGCTCTTTCAGCCATACGAGCAGTTCGAACTTCTTTAGAAGCTTGAGAAGCTCGTAGCTCGGAGCGTATCACAAAAATAACTGTAACTCCAAAAACAGTTCGAATTTCCGAAAGGTTATTCTTAAAGGTCTAAACTTTGAAAATATGCAAACAAAAAAATCGATTTGATCAAATTTCTAGGCCAGAATACCCCCTTAAGTTCTAATACTGCTTTTTCGGTGAGCTTCGTCGACTGCTGTCTGAAAATACAGAAATAGAAATTACTTTTTCATGCGGGTTACAAGTAGCCGTTAAATTTAAGGGGGAAGATACATGTAACTGCTAAAACAAAAATGATTTTTTTTTATTGCATCAAAGTGTTCGAAATACTCTTAAAATATACCAAAAGAAGTTTTGAAGCGATATTCGTATTAGTTCTCGAGTTATAGTCAGTTATAGACAGCGCGGCGTTCCCCAGGTCGGTGGAGCTTTAGAACTTTAAACGCGTTTTTCTCAAAGTAGTACTTTTTCAATTTCCGTACAAGATATCTCAAAAAATATTGAACCTATTCGGCTCAAATTTATATCACATGTACAAAAAAGTATTATCTCATCGTTGAACCTACATTTTCTTGTAATTTCGGAAAAATAATTAGTTTACCAATGTTTAAAAGGTGATTTTTTTGAAAAAAAATCAATTTTTGTTTTTAATCTAATATTAATGTAAAAATTTGATTTTTTTTTCTAAATTTTATTGGTTCACCTATGAATTATAGATCTCATTAGCATATTTTTTTTTTCCCTGAACGTTGCAAGTTTCTCGGAAAAGGCGTTAAGTTGTACGAGGCTATTTTTGAAGTGTTTTTTTCATTTGCTCGCATCGCCTCCATTTTGTGTTAAAAAGTTATTAAAAAAATATTTTCATTTACTATAAGATATGTTCTTTGAGGATTTAATATTAAAAATTTTCTGAATAAACAATATATATATTTTAAGTCAATCTGAAATTAGCAATTTCTTTTCCATTTTACATGTATTTCCCCCCTTAAGTACGCTTCGTAGAGAGACGGACAGATGAGGCTGGGTGCTTCCAAAGTAGATTTAGAAACTTCGGGTAAGAGCGACATTTCGCCATGAATTTCGCACCGAAGATTTCTCACTATCTTCTCCCATACCAACCAAATGTTTATCCCATCATATAACGCCGCGTTAGAGAAATAGTGTTTTTCAGACTTGAAATACTTTTTCGCGAAAGAATGCAAGGTTTGCCGTTCAAATTTTACCCGTTTTTCAATATTACTTGCAGATATGGTAATTCAAATCGAAAAGCCGTAGCTAATTATGGGCCTAATGATTTTTTGTGTACTTCAGATTTTGTCGCATTAAATCTGATCCCCACTGATCATAGTAATTATTAAGAAACGCTATTTGTCCTTGCACGCGGATTGTGGCATAATTAATCATCAACGTACAGAAGGATTTGAGCTTGGTTGTTTCCTTCATACGGCTTATTTGCAATCAAGACGTTAAAGAGCATATGGCCTCGAACTGAGCCTTGAGGGATACCAAAAGAGATCATTTTGTGCGAAGACATTGAGTTGTCTACCTGAACGAAGAAGCGTCTGTTTTCGAGGAAGTTTTGGATGATTTTGTCAGCTGAGAAGCTGTGCTGTATGATTTTGTAAATGATTCCACCACTGCCTAGTTTGCTGCTGCGGCTGGCTTTTTATGTGCTGGTGGTGTACGAAGATAATATTATTGATGGCGGAAGAGCCAATAAGAGAGAACAAATGGTCGGTTGGCCATCGGCGTAGTTGTCAATGTATGACTAAAATTATCTGGCAAAAATTTAACCCTACTTCAATTTTTCTGTATTTTTACAAACAACAAACACCTAACATCCTCTTCGTTATTGATTTTAAAATAAAACCAGAAATATAAACCCCCTCTATATTTAACAAACTATTGATAGGAGTATTAAGTTTTGCTGTTTGTCTAGTTGTCACAAAACTCACACGTTGTCATTATGACACAAGTCGTCTATGAATCTTTCGGAAATATATCCAATTCATTTTTGGAGAAGGTTGTTTATCGTATTCAGTAATTTATGAAATTTAATATTATATATTTTTAAATCGAAAGACCAATTATTCAATCAACTTAATCAACAAAAACCCCCACCAAAAATCAAAATAATTGTACAGTAAAATCGACGATTTTAAAGTCTACAAACCAATCACGAAGCGGCAAATACATGTTCTTAAGGATTTGTACTAAGAGTAATAAACCTCCTGGTGAACGGTCATCATATCGGCCCATATGTCTGCTGGACTCGATAGGTAAAATCCTGGAAAGCATTATTTACAATCAGCTACAGTCAACCGTAGAAGCAGAAAGCACTCTTTCTAAATGGCTATACGACTTTTAGAAAGCACGCACAAAAGCCATTGCAATCAAACCAGTCGAAAAAAACTGATGCTGACGTAATTGTTTCGTGTTTTCCTCAAAATGTCACAGAAAATCTAAAGAAATTGACCCCCGATTGAATTTGGCACCAACCAGATGAACTGGTAGAATCTCTTTTTCAGGTCAACACAATAAACTATCACTTTTTTCTATTCAGTCTTTCTCTATTTCCAAACTTCTGAGTTCACATACCCAGAGAGTATATCTATCACGATATTAGCCAAACTACTCAAGAAAACCTCCGCGTCCTCGGAACTGTTATATTTTTGAAACTAGTGCTAATTGAACTTTGACTCCTTTCCTCGCAGTGAGCGTTCGTGTACTCTCCTTTTTCTCTCTAGCTATTTAAATCTCTTGATCGCTACTTTAGGATCTTAACGCTCGCAGGTTTAAGTAGATATCATTTTCTCTCTGTTCTAGGAATTTTAAGATGTCAAGGGTACTGTTGGAATGTCTGTAGATTATCTGCATGTGGAGCAGTATGAGGTACTTGTAGTACTTGTCTTTTGTTCCTATTCGTAAGAGTATGTCAGTGTGCTTCTGATGTACCAAGGTGGCCTTGTTAGTTTCCTCACGGCAAGGTTTTGGCAAATTTTAACTGTCTTTTGTTAGTCCTGTGTGTTTGGTAAAAGATAGGGCTTCCATTGGTGATGGTTGGTATGATGATCTGCTTTTAGATAAGGGCTATGTTCTTAATAATTAGCTTATTTGATACAAGTAATGGGTTCAGTTGAAAGTTTGCCATTTCAGAATATGGATCGTTTAACAGTCGAACAACAGCGTTGGAACAAAAATTCTTCAGTTTCGAGGCCCATTTTTCGCTTTCTGGATACGTTACAAGCAGAACTGTAGAATATAGGGCTCAGAAAATCCACAAGTGATCGTAGAGAGGCCATTACATCAGGAAAAAGGCATTCTGTAGTGCGCATTATGGTCTGCTTGCGTGATTGGGCCGTATTTTTTTGAGAACGATCATGGACGAGCCATCACCGTCAATTCTGATCGCTAAAACCGCATAATATCCGATTATTTTTGAATGGAAATCGAAGATTATGATCTTGACGGTATGTGATTTCAGCAGGACGGGGCGACAAGTCACGTAACACTTCTGCAAGAGAAATTTTCAGGACGTGTAATTTTGCGAATGACTGATGTGAATTGGCCTCCAAGATCATGCGATTTAGTATCTCTGAATTTTTATTTGTGGGGGTAAACGAAAAATCGTATCTATGCGAACAATCCCCAAACTCTGGAAAAACTGAAAGCCATGAAGTCATGGTGGAGATATTGCCCGAAATGTGTCGGAGGGTCATTGAAAATTACCTCAAAATGATTGATTCCTATAAGAAATCCCGTGTAGCACATTTGAACAATATTGTATTTCACATATAATACCAAGAATTAATTTTCACTATGGAATAAAAAATTACATCACTTTCCGTCCATTTTTTTCCTTTTTTATTTTAAGTTTACTTTTCCAAGGATGAAATGGATAATTCTATATATGTTGCACAGTTCAATATTCAATTTCACTTTTGCACTCGAAAACTTGTTTTCCATCGAACTGATTCGAAAATAACCATCAAAGAATTTTTTTTGTACCTTAGGATCTATTCAAAGACTTTGCAAAGCCCTGTAATTACAATACCGATGCTACCTTAAGAATTATAAGACTTGAACATTCGAAATCTACTGTATTTGTATTTATATTCTAAAATTTTATTCCACATTATGTTTGCTTACCTATTTTCAAGAATGAGTCTCATATTTCATATGAAACTTTTAATTTTGCTATTTCGTTTGTTACTGACGAGTCGATGAAATGAAATGTTCTAAGCCTCCCAGGATAGCTTGAACTGCAATTTCCTTTTCTTGAATTAATTAGGCCAGTCCATTCAATTCACACTCACCAGAGTATTCATTCAATTTGTTTTTTATGCGTTAGCTTGTTGAGCTGATCCAGCCTCCTTGTTTATAATACAACATGCGTATTAAGGGCGTAGTCACAAAATATTTGATTGAACACCCACAATGGGCGCTATAATTAACAAAAGAAATCTTGCCATCTGCTCTTGTTTTCAATATGTCATCTGTGGGTCTGAAGCTTTCAATATAAAACATTCTTTGCCATAATGTAGTTTTTTACTAGTTTGGTTGCCTTGTATCCCAATAAATCTACAATAAGATGCATTGAATTCGTGAAGCTAACTATTTTCTTTCACTTCTGCTTATCGAGCACCTCAATAAACAGCTTCCACGTTCATCAAATCATCCGACACTAAGCAACTACCCACTCTGCGAACGTGAGAACTTAACAGTCCCCATGTTTGCAATATATTTCTATTGAATGGGGTGTTGTAATGGTAGCAGCTAGAATTGACCTCGCTCCAAGTGCCCCGTAGTTTCATTTGAGAAGTGCCTGTTTTATTTCGTTGTCGATTGCCTCCAATTTCAAGAAGCCAATTACGTTATTGGAAATAAAATCCGTCGGAAGTTAATTGGAATCAGGATAACGAGAAACATTGCTTTCGTTGCTCGTGCCATTGCCACAGGCCAACCGATACGATGGTCACTGAACAGCCGCTGAATGAATTGCTCCATTCACGCGAATGACTCTCTTGAAAGAAATATCTCTGCCGTTGATTTACTTTCCATGTATTGCATTTCTGTTGTAAATCTGTAAAGTGTATATATTTCTCAGCTCATTTAGCTGCAGGCAAGTGGACTAAAACAAAAAATTCAACGGCTGTTTATCGTAGCGAACGATTAAATGTTTTATACTTCTATGTGCTTATGATACATTCCTGCCTAGTGGATCCTTTGAGTATAATGTGCTAACAACGTTTCGGAAAAAAATTGAGAAGATAAGTTGAACTGCTTTTATATTTTCTACTTCTAACATTATTTCACACTTATTCCATCAGCACGAGAAATTTGTCGTTTGAAAGACAAAGGACATTGGAATTTAATGGGAGGGTTTCAGTTAGGATTGTTTTTTCTTGAAGCTGATTTTAGAGGGGTGAACATTTCCTTAAAATAAAACAACGTTTCATTTTGCTAATGAGCTTATTTATATTTTCGATTTTGAGACTGTGTGTATTTAAAAATAAAGGTAGTTGTTTTAACGGGCCGATCATTTTTAATCGACATAATTTTATACACAGAACACTATTCTTAACTGAAATTTAAATTATTGTGAGCACAAAATATTCGCCGATTGCTAGTAAATAATATATTTCGCAATAGAAATTTAGTTAATGCAAATACACAACGTATTTAACTCCTCATCAAAAATCATGCTTCATGTGGACTCTCATAATTTGTTTTCAATTCAATTGACTTTTTTTAGCCCTTTCAAACCCACACTATTTATATGTCAAATGAAGATACATTAGTAAAACTAGCAAATGTGATAAGATGCTATCCTTCCAATCAGTAAATCCTTTTTATTGACTTCACACCGAAGAACCAGGAGTGCAAAGTCTTGTATTCAAAATTGAATACGAGACATTGACGAAGCTTGTACCAACATCAGTGGTGGAGACACTGTCGAAAGTGATAAGAACGGAACAGTGTGAGCGTGCCCGAGATACAGAAGCACTCACATTATCCCTCACGATGTCTGGCACATGGAACTTAAGCAGGGATTTGCTTTCGATTTTATTTCGGAATCCCATTTGCCGGGTTCGAATGATTCGTTGGTGTTTTTCTCTGTCTGAAAAGAAACGGTTTTTTCGCTTAACAGATCCGCTCATATGATAATGCGCTGAAAGGATAAAGAGCGTGGGAAAGTGATACTTTTTGTTTTAGATAAAAATTAACTTATTGCTGCTGAAAAGGTCAGAATAAAGTACATAATAGTTTACGCTTATTTGCTTTTAGATTGGGCTTCAAGTCGTCAAAGCTAATAAGTGACTATTTTTGCTTGATTCGTACAATTTCATAGTTTTGTAAATTTTATCAAACCGTATGCTCGTAAATTTCAATATTCACATGCACGAACGAGCTCTTTATCGATCTCATCTCAACACAACTCCTTAATTTAATTGATTTGTTAAAAAGCGAGTCTCTTTATCATCGTCCAGTTGACAAACTTCACACTACTTCACCCGGTAAAAAAAAACCATATCCATAACTGAATTGCTGTCCTGGCGATGACATTCAACAGATTGTCGAAACGAAATAAAGCTCTCTCGCATTTGCATAATAGAATTTTCATGTCATTTTATGGCACATATCCAAAAAGGATAGAGAACATATGGATTATACGTGCGTGTCGTTTGACGTTTACCCCAGACAAATGTATTTGTCACACTAAGCGAGTCGCGTTGCGAATGTCAGGAGGTGTTGGTTTTTATCGCTTTTATACTTTTTATTGACTGTTTCATATCAAATATTTTATCATGTAAAAGTCATTGGATAACAAGATGACGCCAGCCGCATCGTAACCCGACGTGTGATATGTGCTGAACGTCACGCAGTCTAAACAAATGGTTGGAATAGTTTAGTGTTGAAAACATCAATGAGCTTTGTGATGCATGTAAAAGTTAGTTGTGGAGAAGATACTTTCTAATTGGATTGCTTTTTGTTAGTTGAATCTTTAATGTTTTCTGTCTGATATTTTAATGATATGAGAGTAAATATGGCACTGGGAGGTATATGTCTAAAACTGGGAACTTAACGATATTCTAGAGTGCATATCGCAGTAAATAGTAAAATATATAATGGATTCCGGTTCACGGTTCACCCCCGGTACCACGCTCCATGCGACTTTTATGTATTGAAATTCACCTACCTCCTAAACTACTGGCCATCCCATTCTAAAACTTTTATGATAAAACAAATGTACTTTAAGCTTTGTTTTGTTATAAAAATAAACACAATTAACCTGGTCCAAATTATTCAATTTACGAGTTTAAATGTCTACTTCTGGTTCCACATAGGAAAAAAAATTTGTTTTTCAAATCTAATTTCAAAATTAAAAAGAACAGCTAATTTTCTGTACCAATCATTATGTTTAATGTTTTTTAGATTTTGTTTTGAATCTGAGAATCCGCTTCCAAAAAAAACCTTTTATCAATTTCGTCAATTATTCAGAAGTCCATAACTCGTTAACTAAACCTCATAGAAACAAAAACTTGTGCATCCACATTCATATCTTCTAAAAGTACTATTATGCACAATATGAATGAAATCCAGAGCCTTGATTTTTTTTTCGTTGTCCGCTTCACGTGAAATGCCCCATAGATTATTTATGCCCTGACGAATTGAGGCAAGTTTCTATCTTGTGCGGCCGGAAAAATGCGCTTTCTTCAGGAATATTTTTGGGTTATGTATTTAAGATAGACACTTAATTTTTTTTCAATTGTAGGTATAGGTTTATTTTAAATGTGAATATATACGTTGGTGGGGTCAGACGTTCAGAATTTACTACTAAAATGAAGTGCGATTTGTGTAAAAATAAAGTCGAAAGACTAGACAACAAAGTGCAGTGTTCTATCTGTTTAAACTATCTGCATGCAAAGTGTGCAAAAATCGGTCCCAAAGAGATCGAGTATTTAGAAAAGTGCAAACAGAAATATAAGTGTAGTTGCTGTGTGAACCGTCGTAGAGATTCAATGCTTCATGATAATGCAGTGAGTCCGCTAGCTGCTCGGCATCCGTTGTTTGCTCGACCAACATCGCTTCCAGACCAGTTCCACCTGTCAGCAGTGTGCCGTCGACATCGAATACATCTGTTAGCAGTATGCCGTCGAAATCGAATACCTATGTTCAAGCTGAAGTGACGATGGAAATGTTATTCAAAGAAATTTTGAAACTACAGCAAATAAATTCGGATGCTCTTGCTAAAATTAGCCGTTTAGAGGAGAAAAACAATATTTTGGAAAAAACAGTCTGTAATTTAGAAACTAAAATTAATTATTTTGAACAGCAAATGTTAAAAAACTCAATTGATATTGTTGGTATCCCTATTGATCGCGGCTCAACGGTCAACGATAACATCTCTAAACTTTTAACCGTTGGAGTTGGTATTGAGGTGAGCGCGGATGAGATACAAAGCTGCTTCGTTAAAAAAACAAACCATACCGATTCGCTGAAAGGGGTTTGTGTTAAATTTTCATCATATTCTTCAAAAAAGAAGGTAATGAACAAGATGCGGTCTGAGAAAATAAAACTGAACGCTGATATATTTGGTGATAGTCATAAAAACAATCCCGTTTACATAAACGATTCATTGACTAGCTATAATAGCTAAGAGCTAAGCTATAGCTAAGAGAGGCAAAACTATTAAAACAAAAAAACAAATGCAAATATGTGTGGGTTAAGGATTCAACCATTCTAGTGAGACAAAAAGAAGGAGATTCCCCAATTATAGTAAGGAGTCGACAAGATATTTTAAACATTTAAATATTCATTTACTATGTCATTATTTGATACTGCCAGTTCTTCTTCATTTTCTGACTCTAACTCTTTCAACTGCCTTTGTGTTGAGCATCCATACGGTGATATCAACGCAAACTTCTCAGCCGTTCATCAAAACATTAGAAGCTTGCGAAAAAATTTTGATCTTTTTGTGTCACATATGGCTAGTTTGGATCATATTCCTGATTTAATCTTTTTATCGGAAATTTGGATATACAACTACGAAATATCTGATTTTCATATCCCTGGCTATAATTTTTCTGCTACGTGTAATGATTCGTACTCTGCTGGAGGCGTAGCTGTATTTTTTAAGAATGACCTAAAGTGTGATATTCATAATATCAGATTAACCTCATGCGATCTTCTATGACTAAACTGTGTAATTGCTGGTTCCACTTATGTGTTCATCTGTGTCTACAGACTTCATAAATTTAGCTGTGTTGTTTTTACCGATGAGTTTTCAAATTTTTTAGAATCAATAACTAATAAAAATGTAATACTCCTAGGAGATTTTAATGTCAATATTTTATCGAATAGTTCAGAATCTGACTACTTAATCTCAAACCTGGCGTCATACGGTTTCGAATCTTTAATTACTGAACCCACTCGTGAATTGAATGCTTCAAAATCTTGTCTAGACCATATTTATCTGAGGCTGCACAAAAACAATACTATCCTTTACAAGTCCGCGGTTCACAATCTGCATATTACGGACCATAGTTTAATTTTAATTCAGCTAAATTGTAACAGAAATGGACGAGTTGGACAGAATTACATTCCACGCCAAAACATTGACTTCCAATCTCTGAAAACAGCCTTAGATCATGAGATATGGGAGGAAGTATATTTGGCTGATAATCCCTCTACAGCCTTTGACCGCTTTCTTTGCATCTTAGAGCGTCACATTTCAAATTGCAGCCGTAGCAGTCGCTCTAATAAATTTAAACCACTAAAGCCGTGGATTAATTTTGTGCTTCTTACGAAAATCAAGGAAAAAAACCTGCTAAGCTCTAAAGTTAAAAAACACCCACATAATACAAGGGTTCTAATATATAATAAAAGACTTTGTCGCGAAATCAATCTTGATGTCGCTGCTTGTAAAGCAAATTATTTCAACAGCAAACTTGCCTCAAATTTAGGGAATGTAAAAAAAGAATGAGAAATCGTAAATGAAATTCTAAGTAAAAACAAAAAAGATAATATCTCCAGCATAACTGTTAATGATTCCATTGTTTCTGATCCTCTAGATGTTGCTAATTTATTTATTTACTTTTCGTCTGTTGCAAATAATTTCAATTTCGACAACCCCGAAGTTTTAAGTTTATCTTCTGTTAATGTTTTCTCCAGCCGCACCAAACGGAATTTAGCTGCTGGTGGAAGTCCTGGCGTCGATTCAGATGATCTGAAACATAAAAATGAAAGATAATCTTATTTAATATACTTTTGTCTATGGCTCCTACCGGAATTGTGAAAAAAATTTAAAAAAGAATGCCATTTTTAAAAAGAAAAACGATTTTTTCCATATTTTTGGCTACAAATTGTTATGTAAAATGAAAGGTTGTTAATATCTTTTAATGATTTCGCTATTCCGCTCTATTCCGCTCTCTATTTTAAGGGATATTCATGTGTCTGGCGTATCTATCTATCAAAATCTATCCGTTTGTATCTATCTGACAATGCAAAAACAAAAAAATCGATTTTTTACCGCACAAGGTAGAAACTTGCCTTAAAAGTAAAAATGTTTTATTGTGTTAAAGTTAACTACAAAATGTTAGTTCCTATTAATAAATCCCAAATCAATATTTTGCTAAAAGGCTTCCATCAGGACATACACAATAGCTTCAAAAATCAGTTGTCCAAATTTTAAAAAAATTGATGAAGCCATTTCCAAGTTCTGTGTTCCTTAAAAACGCCTGTTTTGGGTGGTGGAAGACAAATAGGGAACCCACTTAAGGTGGTATTATGGATTCCATTAAAGCGGATTGCTGATGATCATCGATCTAGCCCTGAACCCAAATCCTTATAGGCATTTGAACCAACCCTCGCATGGCTTCGCTGCCTGCATAGATAATGCTCTGCTGGGTTAAAGGAGATATGACGAATGATTCAGTTCCACAAGCTTCCAGCTCAACTTTGACTTCACTCTTGATCCTTGTTTCGAGTGATCTTGAGGTTCTGGCCTCCAAACCAGGCCCGAAAAATGCTCAGAAATCTGTTTGTGGCACGAGTTACGTACAAGTTACGATAAATGAGCCTCAACTAATGAACGAATCTATTGAACAACCAGAACTTGATTTTCAAATTTCTAACAATACTAGAAAAGTATACTCCCAATACCCTGTTAGAAAAGGATAAAAAGTCCCTCCAATGGGCAATCGTCCTTCCAATGGGCACCGCGTGCTTCCTTGAAACCCTGTGAATTCTACACAGAAACAACAAAAGTCGGCTGAGCAAAAAAAATTAGACCAGTCAAATTTTCAAAAGTCTTAACTAACGGCGAATGAAGTTACTTTAAATGAAATCGATAAAGAGTGCCTTATCTAGGTGTCAATGAGTGCCAATGGCAGTAAAAGAAACAGAACAATCTCGGCCAAAACTGGGTGAAAAATATAGCTGACTATGATCAGGGTCTTCTGTAAGCTACTGAAAGCTTGCTCATGTCCACCATCAACGGTGAATAATGCGAGCTGGTGTAAAAGGTTTTGGCTGGTAGTATGTTAGCTAACATTCCGCCGACTTCTACAAACAGGTCATCCCCGAGCAATAGAAGTTTTGCCTTGACACATAATCGAAAGTGATACCGAAAGACAAAATCCCAAGTCAACTTAACCGCAGGGCTAGATGTCCGTCTGCCATTCTAGGAGAAGAAATTCTAAAGATCATCAGGCTCTTCAAACATGATTTTTCCACGGTGGATTGGCGGGTTGCTAAAATTAAAATTGAAAGATCCTAAGGCCATTACCATAGTACCGAGATCGTTAACTCAAGGCACAAAGGAGTTTCCAATCAAAAGGTCCAGAGGTAGCATCAGAGGAAACATTAGATCCAAAATCCTTTTCCGTTGATAAGGTTAGTTTTTGGACTTGCTCAGAGCTACATGGCTGCCTAGACCTTCTAAATTAGTGAAGCTATAGCTTGTAAGGAGAACATCAGTTCAACTCTGAATGATAATAGAGAGGATAATTTAAATTGATCTTCACCATTCCAAATCAGCAACAACTGCTCTGCTCTTTCTCCTGTCAAAAGTAATGAAGGAGTTGATTTTGCTCTACTGAATCTACTGATCTACTAAGCAACTGAATTTGCAGGCTACGCAAATCCATTATGCTGTTGAACAAAACGGTAAATAATCGTTTAAGAAAGCTAGAGCACAATCTAAAACACCACTGTAGCAGAGGTGGTGAGTAATTTCCGCGCAATCGACTGAGTCCTGCTTTATTGAATATTCGAAGCTAAAATTGATATTTCCACAGAAAACAAAGCTACTATAAGTAATTTTGCTGATTCGTGTACAGTATCAAGAGCGGTTGCTGAGTGCCTTACATATATTAAACCGAAATTACACTCTCCTCGAACGTTTCGTCAGACAACTTGAAAATTACTTCCCTCCATGTTTTGACACGTGAAAAAAACAGGGAAAAATATACTAGGTGACCATTTACACTGTCAGCTCGCCAATATTTGACGAGCGTGCTATTGCGGCATATGTCGAGACATTTGGCAGTGCAATAAATTCAGCTACCTGGGGCTATGGATATACAGCGTAAATGTATGGCCGATGAACTGGCAAGGCCTAGAACATTACTACTGGATGTCTTACGTCCTTTCTTTGTATGAAAATCGGCGGCATCGTTCAAACTCGCCATCAGGCAAAAATACCTTCAGGGTGCTAGGAAATTCGTTTTCGACCGACAAGTCATCCTGTGCTATTGCAAGACAGTCTTGGGTCTCCATGAATGCGCATCGTACCAGACAACTGTAAAGCCGAATTTACATTCTCGCCGAGCAATGCCAAATGAAGACAAGGTGAGTGTGTAAACGGTCTCCTTGTCTAGTCTCGGCTGTGTTTTTCATGGCAAGCACGAGTGTGTAAATGGTTTGCTCGTCGGCTCTTGTTTGTTTTACGAAGGGATAATGATCCTTTTATTGCTGTGCCTGACTGTTTATGACCGTCTCGTCCTAGTTCGAAGCCGCTGGAAGCGAAGTCGGTTTTATGCATCAAGTCAAAGGGATTCGAGAGGGTAGCATGTGCTCATTTAAATTTTCGAATTTTTCGCCGGGACTTCAAACATGTGTTTGCGTGTCCCAGATTGAAATAACTCAACGCACACCAGGCAGTTGCAATAGCCACAGCCCGTACCTCAGTCATCGTTCACTGAACTGAACAAAACAGCTCACAACTGTCGAAAGATGCAAAGTGCAATATCCTAAGTAAACAATTCACCCTATGAAAGGTGCATGGTGTATGGTCCGTGTTGTACGGTGCAATATCCTAAGTAAACAATACACCCTATGTCTTGTTGAGTCTCGTCCAATGTCTTGTTGAGTCTTGTTTACTCTTGTACCCGAGACGCTCGTCCCAACGTATAAATCGGGCATAAGGTTTAAGCCGCAATACTTGTTGCTGTGACATTGCCGTTATCATAGCCACTGCTTCCCAGGACGGTACGAGTAACGGTTGGGCGTTAGGTTACAGTAGATTAATGTGAGAGCTAAAGTTAAAAAGATAATAAGGAACCTTTCTTCTATATCATGCGCTAGTGTTCAATTTAATTTAATTTATTCATTCACCAAACAAAGTATAAATCACGTATATAATACCAAACAAAATTGAAAAGTAAAAAATAAAAAATTTTAATAAGTAACAAATAAATATATTACTAAATAACAAATAAACAATACAGGGACATGTAGCCTAAGATTAGGGGGTTTGAATTTCTTGAAAAAGAGAGGATTTGAAGCATAATTTGGAAATCCTTGGGGCTTAGGTGAGAAAAAATATGACCTTAGCAGAGGTACCCTTCCTTTCAAGTTTATCTGAACTATCTTGTTTTGATTGTTAGTGCAATTTATTGAAGCAGTTATATTGTTTCCTCAGTAAAGTGGCAGAAAGAGACCAATATCCGTTGTATAGCAATGAGCCTTCACAGTGTCTTTTGACAGGACTCCTTTCGATTGACAACCTGTGACACTCAAGAATGTTCTTACATAATGGATCAATTGTCTACTCAGGACGGTACTTAAGGTCTGCGTATGAAATTTCATGATTTTGCCAAAAACCATATTTTCATTATTATCCAAAAAAACATTAAAAAAATTGCATTGCCATTCTTTCGTACCAACTTGCTTAGCCTTTTGAACATTGAATCCCGCCTAACTCGTGAAACATGAATGCTTGCACTGTCCTGCTGGAAAACCAGATTTTCTTGAGAACAATATTCAAGAAATAGGAGCAAACACTTTTCAAAGATCTTCTAATATTCCAGATTGCTCATTTTGGTGGATAGAAGCATGATTTCTGAGTTAATGTGCATAATGAATGCTCGCCACAATTTAAATGACCTTATACGCTGAAATTTAGCTTTGAAAAATAACGTGGATTTTTCTATAGATCACACCGGTCTCCATTACGATGGTCTTGATCTTCTAGATCGAACTTTTTTCCGCCAGAAAAAGGTCACATATAAAGACAGAAAAAAAAGAAGAAGTTCCTAGTAAAGATGCACTATAAACATTAGGTGTGTTTTTTTGCACACCCAAGCAGATCAAATTTTGTTAATTATATTGAATATAACAACAAAATCCTGCACATGTCGCGTCCCTGAAGCAGAACTTGCTAGGCAGCGGTTGTTTATGAGCTTACATGTAGAGTGTGCTGATAACGGACACACGCACGGCGGTTCTTCCGAAGCGTTTTCCGCGAGGAGAACCGAGTCGGTTTTGTTGTGCATTAGGCTTGTTTCACACGAACGAGGTTGCATTCGGTTCGGTTCGTTTTCGGGTGCAATCGAAAACAAACCGAACCCAACGAAGCCCCTTCACACATACACGGTTCTCATATGGTTCATATTAGGTTTTGTGTTTTCTTCGTCAACTTTGCGTAGTGACGTCAAATTCATAAAAGTCTTCAAAAATCTCCACACAATCGTTTTTCCATGCTTCCTGCATCTTAAATTTATCCTTATATTTTGCACAAGTTTTGTCCCACAGCACTACTTTAAATTGCACTGCACAAATCAGCCGATTCACATCAACATCTGGTAAATCGCTTATTTTATCAGAAAAACTGCGACTGATAATTTCAACAAATTAGAGGTAATAATATAACTAATTAAAACTGACTAAACTAACCGGGTACAACGTCTAAATATTTCAAATAAAGAGATCCAAACTGATAGCTTATTAATTTTAAAGAAATACAAATGATCCAATCAGGTTAAAACCGGAACTGAACCGTGCGTGTGTGAACCTCTTGATTGCTTTCTGTTCCTTGGACACGAATTCGCACCTTATAGAAACCTGATGAAATCTATTCGTGCTTCGGTGCTATACGGTTTCTATAAGGCACCGAATTGAAACCGAAGCACCGTTTCACACTTGTCGGCAGCGACCGAAAACGAACCGAAAATGAACCGAACCGAATGGAAACTCGTGCGTGTGAAACAGGCCTTACAAAACCGAGAGGTGGCCGATCCGCGGTGTGTGTCATCACAATGCTAAAGTAAGGCATGACTATACAGACTCGGTTGTCTTGTCGGGAAACGCTGCATGATCAAGACTCTTTTAAAATAATGTTTTTTTTTTGCCAATTTCTTGAATTTTTCTATTGAACATCAGAAAAAAACAATACTATCTTACTATCTCTAGCATTGTATTACATGCTATCGAGTCTTATATAAATCCACGAATAACAACACAAGTTGCTACAACAGTTTCAACAGTTCCAAAAATGGGCAGAACCGAATAAAAATGAATGTCCAGTGCAAACTGATTCGCCGTTATTAACAAGCCTCCCACTGAAATAGCTTGCATCAAATTAGCACATAATCAAATTTCAACTTTAGTTTAAAATTGCGAATTCATATTTAACCCGAGGCAAATTATTTTCCAGCCTACTGCCAATAAAAAATAAACATTCTCTTCCTGCCATCCAATTTCTGACACTCCTACTATCAAAATTATTTCCCGGTCTGCTTGAATCGTCCTGTGCAAACGAAAACGAGCCAACGAAACAAAATGACCAAAAAGATACTTGTTGAAGTGCATAGTAAAAATTGATATGTTGATAATTTCTTCAAGTCCAAGTTGAAATTACTTTTTTAATGGGCTGTAAAGAAGTTTTAATGAGTTTCAAATAGCTTTCACTAAGTAGTTGAAGTTGAAAATGTTGTCGCGGATGCGTCTCGGTCGATTCAACTTTCCACAGGCATGAAAAAAAACACTCAAAAGTAAACCAGAATGATATAGAATTTATTATATTTTTTTTTCCTGTGAAACTAAATAATTTATCCAATTAAGTTGCGAATGGAATCAGACGGAAAATTTTAGTAAGATAGGAATGTTGATGATTAAATGTTGATGGCTGTATGAACGTAATTCATATTCTTTTTCGTTACCCAATTATACAATAGTAAGGGATAATTTTTTTCTAAGTTTTTATTATAATATATCAGACAATATTCATGGCTAAAATGATAAAAATATCATTTTAGCCATGAATATTGTTTTTGGCAAACACTATGTACATTAAGTGCCGTTTTCTTCAAAACCTAATTGCCGGATTATTCCTAAAAGATCTTCTAATTGAATCAATCTAAGTAAATGACATCTTCGACGGTCAACTTGCAATACCACAAATCGAATAAGATAACAAATACTATGCAACGGAAAATATGAAGTTGAGCTTCCGACAAACATAAAGACTACGATAGGGAGAAGCAATCAAAAGTCAATTTTGTGACGATTGGCCACTAATATGATTCCCGTTTTACTTTTGTTGCCTGGAGTAGAGATTCTGAGCTTGTCTAGGAACGATACACATATGAAATATAGCTTAATGTCTACGACTTTATACACAATCAAGTCTTGTGATAAAGTATTTTCGTTTATTCAGAGTAAGAAAAGGTTATCCAAGCCGAATAAAAAAATCGTTGAGTTATATGTAGAGCCGGATTGATAGCAATCTTCATGTGCTCCTTGGAATATTTGACCCATTTTACTAAATAATACTAATTGCTTATAAAATACTAAAATGGCATTTAAAGGAATCGTCAATTTACCTCAAAGTATCTAAAGCCAGCAGTCTCTATATATTAGCACCTATTATTTTTTGCACCTTCATAGCAAAATAGCAATCAACGCTAAGTAGTAGCATTTAACAGATTAACATACAACCAAAACTTTAAAAATAGCTAATGTCCCCTCTTTTAGAAGGTGTTTGTATTAGAAAATGTGTTCTTAGCAATTAGGACAACTGGTTGACAGATTTTTAGTAGTTACAATTACTTCAGTTGCAGCAATCTTAACGACTACAATGGTTCTACTTTTGATCGTTTTTTGCAAACAACTTTAATTTGGCTTTATCTGATATAAATAGAGGCGCAAAAAAGGCGATTATTCCAAACACACATACTACAAAATATCTCGTAGTTCACTGTGGATAGACTAAGATGACAATCAATAAATAATGCCGTTTAGAGAATCAATAAAAAATCGTCTTTAAAGTAGACTGTACTTTCCTTCAGACTGTAGACTGTACTTTCATTCTAAAATTTTTCGGGATTCATACTTAATTTTAATTTCTTCGATACTAGCTTTCATGTTTTGAGCACATCCCTGGCATTTGTAAAAATCAACATCATATAAGCTACGTTCACCGTTTTATCGTATTATCTTGACATCCTTTTGTCTGGTCTCGAGTGAAGCCATCATTTCATATATGATGAGATCTGACCAATTCTCAGTTGCCTTGCTTTTGATAATTCTGCAGATATAATCTTTCGATTTTTAGATCAAATCCAATAATAAAACCTGGAAAAGTGGTTGATAGAGTCGGAAACAACTATTTCAGTATTTGTCAGATGCATTCACATACGAGTATAGCTACGTGCAGAGAAACATATGAAATTATGTGTGTATTGTAGCAAATATTGACTGAGAAAGATTCCATGATAGTTTTGGAGTCTTTAAGTGTTTACTTGCTCGTGAGAACGTCAGCAAACTGTGAGTTCAAGCCATTACAAATATAAGATACTTTAAAAATAAACAAATATAGCATTTTTACTTATGGTATGATTTGCGTTCTTAAAGAAGTATTAACGTAACAGTTTCTTTTTTGTAAATAAATATTAAAACTGTTTTTTCCCCGAATTTTCATAATATCTAGTTGCTTAATAACTTTACACTACAAATATAGTATTCGAAACAACGATGTATTGCATTTCTGTTATTCATTTTGTTTTTTATTTGCTTGGCAAGAACCTCAAAATTCGAGATATACTCATCAAACTCATATGTTTAAATTTTTGTTGAAAAATTGTTTAGAATTTGTTTGAGTTCGACATTTGTGTTCTTTCTTGTTATCATAGCTTTGTTCAACGAAAAAACAAAACGATTTAAAACAAAAAAAAACACCTGTACGTTTGCAGAGTTATTTGTTGGATTCCAATAATTCTGACTACAAAAACCGTATTTTAAAATAGGGCGGCTGAGTTGCGATCGGGGCTGAGTTTTCATTAAGTCCTGATGAAACACAAAAAAAAATAAAAATGTAGGAACCTGTTTCAAAAATGAAAGCAAGAGGGAGTTGAAAAAATAAATAAGCGGAAGTGGTGCTGAAAGCAGTGGATGGTTTGCTTTTAAAAGCATGTCATTTCTGGTTGGAGCAAATGAGGCCGACCCAGGTCAAGACACTGAGTTGGAATCTGAAAAAGCATGTAATTTCTATAAAACAATATTTTTTGAAGATGTGTTCATGGGTTTATTTTTAAAAAAATGGGGACAAATTACAAATAGTGATCTTGAAACGATACTCATCCATGTTCAGACATTAAATATTCCGTGAAGTCACTCCGCTTCAATTGAACTGTGTAGCTGAAATTCTTGGTATTTTTTCCAAAGACGAAAAAACTTCATAATTTGCATTATTTTGTCTTCAAGATCCGGTAATTTTTGAGCCAGCAACAATGTCATCTAAATTAAATATTGCCGGTGGTGTATATAATTGCTGAGCTGATTTATTTCTTCGTCAAAATCATGCAAATAACATGCATAAGTTTTTAAATAGTGAAAATTTGGCATTTGGGGTCATATCAACCAAAAACGATTGGGTTTTAGTGATTTGATAAAAAGTCAAGCCGAATACGATATATTGAAAATATTGTATCAAGCTGATATAAAAATATCAACCCATCCTTTAGCCGAATTGCACCGGTGACATCCTGTTCATCTCCTCTACCTGAATTGAGTAGTTTCTCGGAGGACATGTTAGCATCAAGCGTATCTAGACATCTATTTTCACCGCAGGTTTATGATTCTATAGTTCAGGAAAGTCAAACCGAAGCAAATGAAAATACATTAATTTCAATTTGAACTACAGAGCATATAAACACTAATTTATAAAATAAAAACTTTGATGACATTTTATTTTATCAATTCATTCTTCAACATTCACTGTGTTATGTGATCCTACTGTTAGTTGTGTAATGAGATCCAATTGATTTAGTGAATTAATTTAGCTAATGCACACAATTTTTTACCTTTATGCATTCAATTTGAGCATCAATAATTCGCATACTTTTGGTACGAAGAATGAAATGCAGGAATCGGACACCAAAACTGATACATTAAACTTCTAAACGAATCACTTGTAGCTAAAAACCTAAGAATTATCGGAACTTTTATCGGCACAAAAATCGGATATCGTATGTTTTTTTGCAATTATTGGGCCCACTTTATTTGCAATTAATTAAAAGTCACTACGTGATATTCTGTAAAAATTTTTGAACAAAAGACCAGCTAAACTTAATTGTTCACTCAAATCTGATTTGAAATCATTCAAATTTTCTGGTTCTCTTTGTTTTTCTCGTTTTACTTTGAACAATCACAAAAGCACAAGCACCGGCTAAAATTTCATGTTCATTCATGGCTGAATAATTACCTGCACTGAATTGTCCGTGAATGAAGTCGATGCCGAATTGCTGAATATTGCTCCATCACTAACCGCTGTTGAGCAACGAGTTTACCAACAATTGATCTATATAGTCTATTGCTGATGTTGCCGCATGTTTTCGTGACGTCAAAATTGTCCGGAAGTGCTCCAAATTTGTCAATTTTAATTGCTTGTGTAAAAATACTTTAAGTTTTTTAAATGTTGTCTATAAAATCTTCGTTCTGAAATTTCAATTACGTGACGGGATCAATTTTAATTATTAAATCAATATTATTTTCAGTTCCTAAATTAGCATACTCACACTAAAACATTATATTTAGCTGTGTCTCAAAGAGTGTAATGTTTTCATCGGCTTTATTTTTATCAGTTGTATTATTGTCGTTTTTATCCTAGTCGCTTCTATAGCTTTTATTAGTAGTTTTAGAGCAGTAGAGTACGTTAAGGTCTCATGTCATCAGGACAGATCAATCGTGTTTTTATTTAACACTTTTAAGTATGCTGGACAGTCTTCAGTAACATTTTTGGGTAAAGAACAGCTTTTTATCTAGAATGCAAGACTACTTGAAAGATCGTCTTCATTTATACAAAACGAATCAGGGAGCTGCAGCAGCTTATGATAGTTAATTGCACCTCGAGAGTCCAAAAGATGTGCTTTTCATAGGGTATTTCGATGACATAGTAGCTGTAATCACATCTAGAAATCCTCACCTCCCCAAACTCAAATTCAGTTAAGTAACGAGAAGGGTTGAAGACTGGATGGAAAGCCATAGTCTCTAGCTGGCGATCACAGAACCTAATATGGCATGCTGGATACCATTAGGATATCAGCCAGGAGGATTCCAACAGTTATACCCATGATGGCTGAATCCGAAGCATATGATACCAGAAAATCAACCAAGTATAAACAGCCATCGGAATGATGTTATCTAGTTTGGGACACTCATGGCAAATGTCCACGGCAGCCTGCAGTTAAAGAACAGTATCTTGAAACACCGTGTTTGTCATATTGAAAGCAATTCCAATTGACCTATTGTCGAAGGAACGCAGAGGGATGTTCTTTAACAGTTCAGAAGCAAAAACTGAATTAATAGCTGCTCAAGTGCGAGCATTTGTGTTTGAGAGGTGCATTGAATTACAAGGTCTCACGGAGCATGGACGATTAGGCTTATTCGCACCTTAAAATCTTGTCAAACCACGACCACGATGAAATAAGTTTCTCCCCCCACCAGTTTTTATCGGGCCAGAGTGACTTCAGGAAATACCTGTAACAGAAGAAAGTCAGAAAACAGCTCTGTGAAAATTTAGTAAACAAAGAAAATTAATTTTTACCTATCAGGCCGGAGACAATCATTGAGGACACATGACACCTGGTCAGCTGTGTCAGCATGTGTGGAGCTCTTATTGGTCAGAACGAAAGAAAGCTGATGAAACACTTGATAGGTGCTAATAACGCGGCCACGCTGAGATAATGCGAAAGCGGTTCCAGTTCGGATTCCCGTGAGTTGTGGGCGATGCTTTTCTAATGAGTAAAAATCTCAGATAATCTTGTATCGTTCACAGGAAACCTTTTGAAGTTTTTTCGGCATTCAATCATTAAAAATTATATCCACTAGGAATTATTGTTGAACTTTGACTAAAGGGAAAATTTGATTTTTGCCTAGCGTCTTAATCAAAATTCTCACTTAGTCTAAATCAATCTAAAAAAAAAAAACTAATGATCTGCCACTGAAAGTGGTCACATCAATCAGGTATGCACTATGAGCTGATGTCTGATGGGAAATAGTGCATACTTTCGAAACGACTTAGTCAAAATAATTTATCATTTTTAATCATCCCACACAAATAATTCCATTGAAACTTTTTAAGTTTCGTCAAGCGAACAAAGACTTGGACCATAGGTTTTATACGTTTTTAGAAGAAGAATAAGAGGATGCAGATAGCATTTTGACATTCCTTATTTTATTACCCTTGATGCTGAGGTGAAATAGATTCAAAATATGTTCGGAGAAAACGCTCTCTGAGAGGAGCTTAGCAACAAGGAAGGATTGGTATTTTTCTCTTCTATTTTCAAGCGTGTTTATGGCCAGTAAATTAAAACAATAATTGTAAAGAAGCATTTGTAGCGGATTTGACCAAGCAAACCCACGTTAACCAAAACTTTTGTGAAGACTAAATGTATGAAGTAGTTGAGAAAAGTTAAGAATAGACAGTTAACCCAACAATGTGGTCAATAGCGTTCGTGAAAACCGTATAAATACAGTCAACATAAAGTCCTGCCTCAATCAATGCAATAACGGTGTTGAAAAATTCCAGCAGGCTGGTTGTTGTAAATTTACCTTACCTTAAGATACGATTTATTTGCTATGGAACACCACAACATTACTGGCTATCGCTGCGAACAGTTTAGCATCAGATGGTCATCTGCCGATTAGACAATAGTTGCTTTCGACTTTTCTACCTCGTCAATTATGAATAGGTGTAACGATTACATACTTCCAAAAGCTAGCAAAGATCCTGGCTGAGAGTGGAAGCTTATATAAGTAAACAAGAATAAGAGATAGGAGTTGTGGTCAAATTATTGTCCAGAAATCGATAATTTTACCTACGTCAATATACAAAGCTTTCAATAGTGTCGAGCTTACAATAGGTGCGTTTTTTTGCTCCGATGCAGTGCAGAGTACAACTATGCCGGAAAAACAACGATCTAGTATAAAACAGCAGTGCATTCGCTAAACCTGACATAGGTTGCTATATTCGCTGTGGTCCCACAAAACAGCTGAAAAAAAGGGAGAAAATAACGAGTATACACTACCACAATCGATAGAAAATAGAAAAAAAACTAACAGAAAATTAATTCTTTTAACTTTCTACACATTATGAGGGCCTTTTCTAATTTCTTAGCTACCAAAACATTCAACATAACCATGAAAACCGAAAGCCACCTCACAGAAAAAAATACAACTTCTCATGAGCTTTTCTTTTTTCTATCAGCACATTCTACACTTCAACACGTGAACTACAAATGACGCATAGAATTTCTGTACTAGTGAATTCACTGGTGTAGGAGTGTTGTTGTTTTCAATGCGTCTACTCTACTCTCCGCTGGATAGAGGAGCAAAAAAACGCGCCTAATATAGCTTTTAATATTACAAGAATGTTTCGCATTGTACGCGATACGGAAATGCTGAGTATAAATATTGCAAATAGTTAATGGATCAGAAAGGGGGCCCGGGAGCTCTGCTCGTTAAGGCGTCAGGCCGAAAAGCGGCGTGCTACGGGGTCTGCGGGTTCGAATTCCGCCAGTGCCATGGCTGTAAGTGTGAATGCGTGTGATTGTCTATGAGGGTGGCAAATAATCCCAAACTGGTTGCCTAATGCTGGCCGCGTTCCCGGCAGCCCTCTTCACTAACCTAACCTAACCTAATGGATCAGAAATAGCTATCCCGTCTGAATTAGAAGCGTTGCGATATCCAATGTGTTAACTCTTGGATATCATGAAATTCTCCAAATTGTTCAAAATAAGACTGAACGTTGCTAAGGCGAATTTGATGAGGATTATCAATCTCATACTGAATAATGTGAATAACGAGCACATAATGTGAATAACGAGCACATAATTTCCATGCTTTCGATTTTAATTTTTTCAAGTATTATATTTTGAAAGTTTTCGCCATTGAAAGTTTTCGCAATTTTTTGAAAGAGAGAGAGAGAGAGAAATAGAGACTGAGAAAAACTTTTAAAAATAATTTTACCCAATTATATAAATATCTGACGTCATAGGATATTTGCTGCAATTGAATATTTTCTGAGCGTTTGCTGCCAGTCATTCGACACTTCGATTTTTTTCGGAATTATAATTTTTTCTGCTATGATATTGAATCTGTTAAACCTGTACAACCCAGATTCACCCGCTCTCCGCTCTCTTCTTTACAAATTCAATTTTGCTTACTGTGGGTATAGTGCGAGAGCGAGACTTACCATGCTGCAAATACCATCCCTGAAATCTCACAGACTTTTTCTCGATGAACGCCTTCTGTTCAAACTGCACCGTTGACTTGTCCCATCTGACCTCTGCAAACAGGTTTCCGTTCGCGTTTCGGATCGGTCAAATAGATCCACGTTAACGTTTAATGTTCCTTTTGCAAGGACTGATACGTACTACTTTTCACCGCTGTTACGTTTACCTAGGCATGCATTGCATAATGCACTCAGACTAGGTTCTCTGCCACCGACCTTGTCACTTTTCAAAACCAATTTAAAAGATAAAGTCATTACATTTTCTGTTTAATATGTTTTTATCTTTCTCATTGCTTAAATGATATATGAAGTTTTATTTTGATTTATTAATTGGCTCATGATATTCTTTTTGTTTTGTATATATGTTTACATTTATCATTGTCTATTTCTTATTGGATTTGTTCTGTTGTTTTAGACATTAAATAAATAAATAAATATCTTTCTATCAATAATATAATACTTTTATTTGAATTATGCAGGTGTTATAGCATTCCTTTGAAAACTAATCTCATGCAATCAATGTAATACAATGTAATTAATAAAACAATCAATCCATAATTTTTTTCAAAATAGTGACTGAACTTTTACAACTATTTCGCGGACTGACTCTATTTTCACTTTGTCTAAATAAACCTTTGTTCTGAAAAAAATTGTAAACATTACCTTATTATAGTCAAGACCATATCCAGCAATTTTTTCCGCTTACTTACATATGTACGTATATTCCATGCTATCAGCGAAAGGAAACGAAAGTTGCAAAGAGTGGAAGAATTTTTCCCTGAAACATTTTTCTAACCCACAAAAAAAACTACTTAATTCAACTCGGCCAAGGGCTAACTGCTATCGTACTTTGATCAACCGCATTCGGCACGTAGGTAATTCTTTTTGTTCGTCATGGTCTGGGTCGTTCATCCAGACATTTTGTTGCTTCTAAACGTTCCGTCTCCGTTCTGGCATATGTTCCTTTGCTTTTTCACTTCCTTCCGATTAGATAATTTACTTTTCGGAATTTCCAAGGTCTTTGCGTGGCTAAGGGTAATTTTGCGTTTTGATGGTCTTGCATAAAGTATGGACATAATATATGCAGGCATTACGATTATGTATGCTAGAATCAGTTGAGTTGAAATCGGTTTTGACTATGCTAATACAAGCTAAAATAACATTGAGAACTAAGAAAGTATGATCAAATAAATATTTTTGGCGTCAGAAAGTTTGTAAACAATATGATCACAATATGATTAAATAAAATGAATCACTGGATCGTACAATTGATGCATTATGTTTTAATGATAATCCAAATTATTTTTTCTCTCATTCAAGAAATTTTTCAGTAGGGTAGAACCTATATTTTATTCTATGTGTTTTGATTCTGGTAACTTGAATTTCGAAGCCATCACCTATTGAATTCGCTTTGTGTTTTTGATGATGATGGATAGCCAAAAAAAATCTTGAAAAGATACCAAAGTATATTAACCACGGGTTATCTTCACCAGGAGTATAGTTCACGAACGTGCGTGCGCTAGAGCTCCTGTCCCAAGCGGCTTATAGCGTACAAGATACCATTCTCACACTAGTATATCTTAATCCCGATAAACAGAGCATCCCAATGCAAAACACTGGCAATGCACGTCTGGAACTTCTTCGGTTGGTGTGCGTTCGCCCAAATTTTTGCCTTTTATCGGAAAATGGATTTTGGTCACCGTCTCGCTTTGCTAGGGCAACTGCTCTCACAGTCTTTTTACATTGCTTGCGGATTCGGTTTCAATAGGTCATCTTAGTGAGTCATGCTCATGCAGCACCAGTACCAGTTACCTCATTGTCTTGCTGGTGTAAAGCTCTGCGAATGCATCCGATATCGTCCACCTCACGATCTCTGTCTTCGACAGCGATAGCTATAGGCAATTGTTTGTCATCTACCGTTTCACTCTTCTCATGAAATGAATAAGTCTGCATTGTGCGAGCGTGGCAGCTCTGGATGTAGATACCGCTGGCACGTCATCAGCTTAGCTAGTCAGACGCATATTTGCTGCCATTTCCAGGCACACTCTGTCTTCAATATACCATACCAGTCCATCTTAAACGAGTTTCAAGAGGTTAGTTGCAAGGTGTGATCCTTATGCTACTTTTGAAGTGATAAGTAACCTTTAGATTAATTTATCGGCTTCAAACAGCAGCCACCAGTCTATAAGATAATCCTGCATCATGACTAGCAAAAAATTTAGGATTGAAAAGCTATTCACGCCAAATTGAAGGCATTTTAGACATCTTGCGTCAGCTGCAAAACGACTAATCCCAATCACTGCTGAAATGTTATCAATGTCTACTTTGCTTCTGTTTTTTAGGATTCTATCTTTACAGCGTTGGAACAAACTTTATAAGCGAATTAAAAACAATATTGATGTTAGTTTTGCTATTCAGGAAGAATATAATGAAGTTGCTAAGCAGTTTTTTATCAAATTCTCCCAAAGCTTATGACAATTACATTAAGACAACCGGCGAAAATATAATTCATGATCCAAAAAAATTTATGATTTTGTAAAGCGAAAAAATACTGGTTAACAAACGTCAAGGTTCTTTAATGATATCACTTCTTCCTCTCCTAATGAGACATGTGATTCATTCGCAGATAGTTTCCAGAATATTTTTAATGCACCAGACCCATCAAACTCACACCTCTCTTTCTATCATTCTGCTCCTACGGCTTTTGTTGGCCACTTAGAAACTACACGTGACAAAATACGTAAAGTTATTTTGAAACTCGACTGCGACAAAGGTCCTGGGCCCAATCTTCTTCCTCGAACTTTCTTGCGCAAGTATGTAGAGCAGTTTATATTTCATATATTTTTCAACAAATCACTTTCGTCTGGATTTTTTCCATCCTGTTGGAAACTTTCGTATGTCACACCCATCTTCAAGAATGGTGATAGACGCTGTATCGGAAATTGTAGGGTCATTGCCATCTTATTTTCAATTCCGAAACTTTTAGAAAAGATTATCTACGATAAACTTTCTCCACTTGTTGACTCCCGTCTGAACGAGCAACAGCATGGTTTTAGCAAAGGTCGCTCAACTACCACAAATTTGACAGTCCTAGTCTCAGACGTTCTGTGTAAAATGGAGAAAAGATACGTAATTGACGCAGTCTATACAGAATTTAGTAAAGCTTTTGACAGAGTTGATCATCCCAGTTTAATTCTAAAGCTTCAGATTTTTAGACTTTCTGGATCTTTGCTTAGCTAGCTAATTTCCTACCTTCGCAATCGAACACAATTGTTAAAATTTTAAGAACTTTTATCGAAAAATATTTCTGCTACCTCCAGTGTACCACATCTTATCCCACTTATTTTTAATATATTTATTTCTGACCTATCTGACGTCCTAGCAAATATACCTCATATACCTCATCTACTTTCTGCCGACAATGAAAACAAGCTCTCTCTCTCAACATTGCCAAGTGCTAGGTTATAATACACGTACTTCCTCGGCAATGATTTGTTAGCTCGAGCTGAAAACGTTATTGACATTGAGGTTATCTTGGATGAGAAACTCTGCTTCATCTAGCATTACGATAAAGTACTTTCCCGCGCAAACAAACAGCTAGGCTTCATCAAAAAACGTGCCAAAGAATTTCGTAACCTGTGGGTCCCAAGATCCTTACACATCTCACTTGTACGCCCCATTCTCGAATATGCTTCCATTTGCTGGAATCCGGCTTTTGAAACCAACAGTAACAGACTCGAGTCCATACAAAAGCAATTCTTACTTTTCGCATTGAGGGAACTATATAAACCTTACGATTTTGAGTTTCCATTGGGTCATCTAAACTTATTGACACTTGCATCCAGAAGAAATATGATTTCGGCCAGCTTCACATGCAACGTCATTAGAGGCGTTATCAGAGTTGAATTCCTGAATAGTTAAATGGTGTTAAATAATCCTGTAAGGAACAGCAAGTCCTCTCGTTTACTTAAGGACTATCCACATTCCACTATTTACGCAGCTAATGAGCCGATAAATAGATGCTGCAAGATATAGCATAAGCAATCTGTATTCTCCAACGATCTCTAAATTATCCTTCAAATACTTTCCCAAGCCATCCAGAACCCCTTATCATAAGCAATGTGTCCATGTTTTATTTATTTGTTTTTTTTTTATCAATTGTTATTGATTAATTTATATAATTTATTTAATTTTCCGCTTTATTTTTATATACACATATTAATTTTCAATTATTTTTGCATTGTTTATGTAACTTGTACCTTGCTTGATTAATAAATAAAATAATATACAAATATATTTCCTCTGAGCCTCCTTCGTCTCGGTAAATGCTTCAAGATTTTTTTGAGCAGAAGTCTTTATACTCTTCTTTTCTATCACAGGTTCATTATACACAGCATCCCTCCATGCCATGATCTCCTATGTATTTTAAGGACCAGATTCAGCTGGCATTTTTCATTCCAAAAATTCAATTTATTTTAATGTACAAAAAACAAAATATTACTTTGCCACCGTGACAAATTTCAGTATGTTTTAAGGCCTGATAAAATTTCATATGAAGAAATTTAATGTTGAAACAAACCACAGGGCCGGCAACTTTAATTTCAAAGCAATTTTGAAACCTGAAAATTCGAGATGTGCTTGTAAATGACATTGCAGCAGTCGTGACAACAGAGAACGATCAAGGTACTTATTAAATTTACTAGACGATGTTGAACCATGACATAGAAAATGTTCGTGTACGACCATGCTTTCTGCCCTCCATTGACAAAGTGAAATGCGAGTAGATATGGACTTGTCATTTCTGGTAATAAAAGCTGACAGCAATTATTTCCAAAAACATGAAATTTACTAAAACTTACAAATATTTTTTGCTTTCACGAATGATTGATTTACTCTTGTGTCGAAATACTTCAAAAAAAGCGCCAAAATCTATTTGCAATAGTTTTCTCGACAATCGTTCTATTTTACAGGACATACATACATATGCATAAATATATGCATCTCTAAATCATATCCAAATTACCTACTTCATAGAATTCCCATTCCCGTTCGCAATTAAATCAAGTCTATAAATCATTTCCATTCAACGCTGCACCTCAAAATGCACACAAATCTTTTATGACTGCCACAAATAATCAACTTAGGAAAATTCACTTTCCCGTTATCATTTATTAGAAAAAGTTATAAATTTTCTTTGCCACCTCATTGATTTCCCATTAAAAGTTGGTATCTCTTAATGGCCGTAGGCAGTAACGGGCGTAATCGACGCCGACTTACTGACGCTTTTTAATGTGGGCGTCAGTATCGGTGTAGCAGTTGAGGAACGTAATCGAATTACAAGTACAGCAAGTACAATAACCTGCGGTCTGAGGCTTCTTTGGCGGCCTCTCGATTGTAGGAACATTCATTCTTCATACTGGCCCTGAGTACGACTCTCCAGTTCAATTCGATTTCATGCCAACGTTTTGATTTATGTCAAAGGGGCAGCAGTCTTACTGAAGTAGGTGAGAAAATTGCTTGCGATAATGGGGTAGAACATGTATAAGTTGATGTTTGTTGGAGGCATGGTGATAACAGGGAAATTATTCGGATACTGGAACGAAAGGAAACTAGAAGCATACATACATTGTATGTATTTCAACTACCTTCGATTTTCACCATAAATTGAGTCTAATTGCATTATTATGGAGTTCAGTCAAATAAATTTAACAGTTGCTTCAACGTATTACCATGAGTCCACAATTAAGTACAATATTCTTCATATCAGTACCCAGATCTAATGTCACGCCAATCAAAATCTTCCTACTTTTCAAGAATTTTCAAATTATTAGCTAACAGAGTTTTTTTCAATTCAAACTACTGAAATCAATTTTACATATCACTTTTCAAATATGTGATGGCATTAAAATTCAGATTCAGGTACAAAATACCTGATTGACCAGGAGTACTCTAACATACAACGGTACCAATAGCATTGTGCAGTACTTGTGCTTTGGATTCAAATCTCAGGTCCTTGCCTCGATTCAATTCAGAACTTGAATATTTGGTATCCACTATGAAAATGTTCGATGGCTGACTGCTATCCAATCAAGCATGCTGGCGATTCTGTATTGAATCGATCGGAATGGTATCCGTTGGAGCGTGCACTTGAAAAAAGATTTTTGCATATTGCATTCGAAGCAGATGAATCGATATCGATAGTCCGGAGAACGGTAACGACGACAAGGACATGATAAGAGGATGATGATTGTCGTTCTTGGAATTTAGAAGGACTACAATATTGCCCGTGGCGATATGCAATTTCGGTTTCCTGTTTTTTTATTTTTTTATTTTTAGGAGGAATAGATAATGTTTGACTGAATTTTCGATCGGAGGAGTGTGTTTTTTCTTCGACAAAGAAATAGAGGAACATTTGTTTAGGGAACAAGACTTTCATTTTTTCATACTTAACAAACTTTTTTCTGAACTTTGATCAAACTTGGTATCGCAAAGCTACATCCCAGAGAATTAAGCATAAGAACATGCTTCTGAGCTGATTCTAAACTTTTGAAAAATTTGAGGAAATACGTCAGCAAACTTTCAATTAGTCAATTCCGTTATCTGTTTGTGTCGGCGTAATATTTGCTGGAAAAGCTGAGGCGATAATTTTGAATGAAAAACAATAATGTTAATCCAACCTCAAATTTTTTCCCTGCTTGATTTTAAAATATAAAAAGCTTAACCTTACGGTACAAATTGACATCTAAGAAAAGTCATTGCAATGTTTCAACACACGACAATAAATAAATTCACCATCAATGTAATGAAATTAAATGTTTGAAATTTTTTCCTTATTCTGGGGGCTTATTTGCTGAGCATATATTCTTGAATGTTACTGCATTGGATAGAGATCCTGAATTGGCCAGCGAATGGTTGTTCCATTTCCAAGTTAAACTTTACAGGTACGAATTTTTCAATCACATCCAGGGAATATTGTCTCTACCATGGATAACTTCCAGAAGGAGCAATGGATTTAGTGTTCATGTAATATACAGACTTCACTTACTTGCAATATTTTAGTTAATTCGTTGTTCGGGTGATGTGCAGAACGTAGTCTTATATTCTCTTTTGAAGCATTTAGTGAAACTATATCTAAGTTTGAAGCCTTTTTACCGCGCGACTCCAATCATTTTATGTTAAATCTAAACATTATTGTTTATATTATTCGTTCGGTTATTTATTACAGCTTAAATCTCCAAAAACAAATTATTCCAGCCTTTCATAATAAAAATTGACCAGCCAATAGTCAGATTCAGCATATGTTTTATCTCCAAATGCCTTTTTGGACGAAAAATGTTAAGCTGATTTCATTTTAACTTATAGAACGGTATGCGCAATAGTTAGGCGCAGGGTTCAAAAACGTTTGCCGGAGCTTCATATTATGTGCAAGTGCCCGGTTTTGGTGAAGAGGAGGATTGCACTACTTGGCGCACCTTTTCGTTCCAATTTGACCGAACTGCCCCGGGTCATTTTAAAGGAGATAGCGGTTTACCAAAGGAAACAGATCATTTCAGGATTTTTGTGACTAGGGAAGAGTTGATTACCGTGACATCACAACAGACCTCTTGTGTGCCTATGCGCGTCTGTCGGCAGACCTCTGTCGATCGACAGCCACTTCAACTTACTTACCTGCTTAAAAAATCATGCAGATTTTCAGCCTCGGCTAATCTTCGAAGCTTTAATACCGACCTTCTAACCGTGGGTCCAAATAAATGGTTTTGGTGGTTTGGGATATAAAGAAAACTAAAAATTGAGGTACATTTTAGCGTAAAGTATAGTGCTGAGTTCGATTTCACGTGAAATTTTCATACAAAATTTCACGTAAAATTTGTTTCGGCGAAAATTTAGCTTGAAAATAAGCAAGAGTTGTACTCTGTTCTTCGCATGAAAAGTTCGCTTTGAAAATATAGATGGCATTGACACATGTCTCCAATCATTTCACACCAATTTAGTTTGTGCAGTTCATTTTTTTCGAGCTAAAAAGAAGTGTTTCAATTTGAAAATTGAATTGTGCAAATGTCTTTCCAATAAGAAAATCGATTGAAAATTGAAATTCTTGACATTTTACCCGTCCGGAATTAACAGTGTCTCTGCTTTTCTCCATAACCAAAATTTTCGCTCGAAAGAATGACCAGATAATGGAGACATGTCGAAATTTAGCTTCACGATTAGCTCAGTAAGCGTGAAATATTTCGGAGCACGTTAACGTTTTTATAACGAATATGATTTCGTTTTATTGTCGGTGCATTTTCACCAGCTTCAATTCTGCTGATAGTGGTTTTAGCCATTTTAATCATGTAGCTTTGAAATTTCTCTAGCTCCCAATCATTACCTTTAATCGGCGATGCCAGCAACGAAATGCTAACTTCTTATTTATTTAATGAAAGTTATAGTTACTTTGTTAGAACTGACAATTGTAACGTCCATTTCATTCTGATCATAAACTTAACTGATACTTTTGTTTTCGTTACCTTTAAATATTAACTTGATATAAAGTAACTGGATGAATCCTGAACTACAAAATTCTAGTGGATTTTTTGCAAATATATTTCATATTTGGAATTTTGTAATTATGCATACCAAAAACATGGATTGTTGATATCGTGGATTTTTAAAAATGTATGGACTTTGTATAGTTGTATTTTGTGTTTATAGATTCTCCGCCATGGCGCGCAAAAAGCCGCACGTAACAACCATAATAGACACTTTTTTGCGTTATGATTTTCATTGTTTTTAACATATAAAAGACCAGCAAAAGCAAAAACAACAGCCTTTAACTGTAGTCTACCTCTTGCAAACTGTAGTCTACCTCTTAGAAGCGAAGCGAACCGTTGAAGAGCTGGTTTAGCCTTATGATCTATACAGACAGACGAACATGTGCGTGAACCTAATGTGCGAAGCAATGCATTTGTTGTTGTTGACTGTAAGCTCGACGTATTAATTTGCGTGTCTGAGACCTGACCTCCGAATTGCTGCTACAAATATTGCTTATCAATGTTTTGTATGGTGCAACACTCATTGCTGTGAAATACATGCTTTCTGCGACTATAATCTCTTGCTAATCAAACAGTTTGCATAAAAAATGAGTAGGATTCCTTTTGCCAGCATAATTGATGTATACGACGAATACTACGAGCCCTTCAGTGATGCAATCAACTCTTCTTTCCCAAACTCCAAATTTATTCTTTGTGAAGACATCTGCTTTCCGAATATGCACTTCTTCAGTTCAGTTCTGTTCGCAATCACTTGTATCTAATCTTGGATCTTGACTTCTCTTATATTCCTATCGACCAGTTTGAAGTCTACAAAACTCTTTTACCGTTCTTAGGAGTTAACTTGCATTATCTTCCTATGGAAATTGTGATCTATATTCCCCTCTGAAACTCAGATTACTTACAAGGTACTCCGAAACACAACTTTCTCGCGGTGACTATGTCGGCTTGAGCTCTCTAATAAGCCCTTTCGATTGGGCCAATATCCTGTCAACGTTATTCTGCGAAAATTCAATCAACATTTTCTACAGTATTTTGGAAGCTATTTTTGTATATCTATATAGTCTGTTCAAAAAAGTTCTGGGACTTGTTTCATCCATCGGAAAATTACAGAACTACGTAGACTACACTTCCATCCATTTCTGATATTTTTTTCACAGCGGTTGCGACGAGTTTTGCCTTGTTTACGATCAGATTGCGTTAAGTCCTTTTGGAGTGTCTTCAGTATTTCAAAGAGAGAGAGAAGCCAGAGAACAGATAATTTTGTTGAAGCAGTCGATGTGGTTACCGACTTCTTACCGAACATCATTACAGGCGATAAAAGATTATGCTTTCAGTATGACCCAACTACTAAAAGACAATCGTCAAAGTGGCGGGCTCCTGAAGAGGGTCGTCTGATAAAAGTGCGCGCATCGAAATCAAAAGTCGCCACAATCTTCGATGTCAAAGGAATCATTCACTCAGAATTTATTCCCGCAGGTCAAACTGTAACAGGAACATTCTATCTTGAAGTTCTGAAACGCCTCCTTGCAAGAATTCGTGGTGTCCGAAGCAAAGTTTACAAATCAGGTAACTGGTATCTTCTGCACGAGTATGAACCAGCCCATTCATGCCTTCTTGAACGTCAGCTTTTAGCAAAGCGAGGGGTCACAGTTCTCGAACATCCCCCTTTTTCGCCAAACTTGGTTCCGGCAGACTTTTGACCATTTCCAAAACTTAAAGCCGTCATCAAGGGTGAGTTTTTTTAAGATGTAGAGACAATTTAGCAAAATTTGACCGCGGTCCTTAATACGAATTTCTAAAAACCTATCAGGCACTCTACGACTGTTCCCGCAAGTGTTTGAAGAGACTAGGGATGTATGTAGAAAATTAAATCGTCAATAAAATTATTCAAACACCTTAAGCGCTTTATTTCACAGCAGTCCCGGAACTTAATGAACAGACTGTGTATTTTAATTGCATATTCTCAAGGAAAAAAACAAACCTCGTTGGTTTAATAACTGTGTCAATTCAAACCTTCACCTCACAAATATATACCGAGAAAAATTTAAGCGATCTGATCGACCATCCGATCTAGATACCTGCTATAATCTGACATATACTACAAAAAGGCAAATTTTAAATGCCTGCATCTCCCATTCATCATGAATAAAATCCTTTTCCGAGACACGTAACCTTAAACCATTTGGGTGCCATTGTAAGCAACTACGCGCTGCCAAGATCTGACCTCATAGTATCAAAGTCGGTGACCAGATTACCATTATTCCTCAAAAATGCTGAGACCTCCATTCTTTCCATTTGTTTATGCTCTATTTTCTGCAAACTTTATGCCTGTGGAACTTCATGACAATCGATTACTTCAAATTGCTATGTTGATTCTTTCGGCTATTGAAACAATTGTGAAAACGTTAAAACCATCATCCAGTACTGGCTAGGATGGTCGTCTAACAATTTTTTTTTATAAAGGACCAATGAGTTTCTAAGTTTACCTTTGTCAATCATATTCTGCAAAAGACTTTCTGAATATGTCCTTCCCGCTTCCTGGGAAGCGATTCTTACACACCCTATTTCTAAATCTATAGAGCTCAACTTTTGCTGGCAATATTAAACCAACATCAATTTTTCCAGCTTCCTCCAAAGGACATATTCTTGATATCATTAGGAATGAATATGTTCACTTAATTTTTGTGATTCCAACAGTGATTCCGCAACAGTCACTACGTCCACATGTTGAGTATACTTCACAAGCTACGAAGCCAAATCACTTGATGAGCGTTTTGAACTATACGGTATATATACTGACTGTTTAAAGACGATCAATAATTTGGAGCATGACAAACAACAAATTACATATTATACTATGGCTTGAGTCGTTTCTCGATGATCGATCTTGTTACATTGTCTGTTTCCTACATTTACACTCAAAACTTGAATTCCACAAGTATCTATTCTGAGTATTCTTCTTTTTTTTTTCTTTTTATGTGGATGACGTGCCGCCGCTTCCCTGAAGTAAACGTCTTTTCTACGCCGATAACGTTAAAATTTTATGCCAGTCAGGGATCTTTGACTTATTTTTGATAGCAGACTCAAATTTGATTTACAAATATTTCATATCGTCAATCGGTCCTCTAAAAATGTTGGCTTTGTGTTAAAACTCGCCTCTTTAAAGCCACCTCTTCTTTTGTTCAAATCTATATGGCTACACAACTGTCCAAATACGCATCTGGTGATCGCAAAGCAATCGAATCAGCCCAACGTAAGTTTGCCCAAACCTTTCTCTATAAACACAACTCTCCTAATTTGGAATATTCCGGCCGACTGACTATATTTAACCTTAAGCCAAGGTCTTCCATTTATTACTACTCGACTCTGTCTAGACTGGTGAAGATACACAATGACCTGAAGCTACATAGGCTCTCCGCCTCCACCAATTTCATCATTCAAACTAGTTTTGAGTAACTAAATTATCAAGATATAATTGGAATTATTATTAACAAATAAAAGCAAATACACTTGTGCGACAGCCTCCGACAATTACAAAATTTACAGTTTGCTTACCAATTCAATTCCACTGTTTATCAAGCAGTCAAACAATTAACAAATCCATCACCACATCTCAACTTTTCAAGCAACTCTCATCGCTGTTTGAATTACTGTAATAAATCGTGCAAACAAAGTATTCGACATCCTAGATAAAAGTGGACTAATGGGATAATTTACGTGAATGGATATTTCTTAGTGTCACGCAAAACTATTACCAAACACCTGGATGATGTATATTTTGTGGCTCCTATGCCGCGTTTATTACGTAATTACAAATTTAAATATAGTTGTATAGCTAAGTGGGATTTCATTACCTCCACTCACGTTCGGGAATGTCACCTCTAGCTACTGCCATTGACTTCCTTAGAACGGGTGGGGGGCAAGTAAATATAGGTAGCTAGTAACGCTAGTAGGGGTTTATTCCTGAATCTAACTGCAATGCTGTCAGGAAGTAATATTCACACTTCTATTTAGCTATGCATGTCAAAAATCTGTTTGACTAAAGCAGGAGTAGTTTTGTTTAGTTTGACTCGGTGCTAGGAAGATACAAATGGTGCCTGCTCATGCAGTGTTTATACGCTTAGATATTTCTTAACTATAAAGCTTAGATATTTCTAAACTAAAGCTTTCTAGTCACATAAAGATAATCAATGTGAAGTTGATAATAAGCAATTTCAAAACAATGGCAATACGTTTTGGGAAATCGTCAGTTTAATTTTTGTATTTTTACTAATGTTCGAAGAAGAACATTAGTATTAAAATCACTTTGGCCAAAAAATCATATTTCTATATATATATATATATATATATATATATATATATATATATATATATATATATATATATATATATATATATATATATATATATATATATATATATATATATATATATATATATATATATATATATATATATATATATATATATATATATATATATATATAAATAATCAAAAAATTTCAGTGAAAAAATCTCAGGAACGCGCCATCCGATTGAGCTGAAATTTCCAGGACACATTGGTGTATGTATATGCAGAATAGTGCCAGGTCTCACAAAAAGTTAATAATCTTTAACCCTTTGGCGCCGGCGGCCATTTTAGTGATTTTTTAATATACCTATTATTCCGTACACAAATAATTTTTGCAAAAATAAAGTTGACGACATAAATTCCGAACAAGTTTTACATGTGAATCGGATAATATTTTGGAATTTTTTAACCCTATGTGTGCGCTGGGTGCCTAAAAAGAGAACGGGAAAATTTGAAAATTTTTAAATTACGATAACTTTTGACGAAGCTATTCCATGATTATGAAATTTTCAGGACGTGTTTGTTTTATTTAGTTGTAGATCAATGTAATGAGCGTGCTGGCAACCCTGTAGCTAGGACAGGCACTGAAAGTGAAAACCTCCAAATCATCGTCTCTCTTGAAAAAATGTCGTTTCTTCAAAAAAAGCCAATCATATGTAAATTTTGTGCTTTGTTTACAAAGACAAAAAAACAATTTGATATGGTATAACGGGCACGCCTGGTAACCCTTGCCCAAGTTACCTATATTTTTAGCATCAAAAACTTCTGTTCACGGAAACTCACGATCCGATGAACAGAATTTATTGAAATTTGCAGAATGTATTGGTCTTAAATAAGACCAGGTCTGATAGAAGTGATTTTGAAATGCGGGTGATTCTGTGCCAGTGGTGCCATCTTGAAAAATCGCTAAAAATGATAACTGCTTTTAGCCTTATAAATTCTGATTGAATCGTTCGATTTTGACGAAATTCACACCGTAGCTGCACCTTACTTTAAACCACGTTTGGTTGAAAAACTCGGTTGGAACTGCCAGCTATGATAATTTTGGTGTCTTAAATTTGAAACAATTAAAATTTGGAAGTGAAAACATTCAAACCATCGAATATCCTAAAAAATGTCCGTTTCTACAATAAAACCAATCTGTATACAAATCTTATGCTTAATCTACACAGTCAAAGTGAAACTTTGGAAATTTCATGTCGGACAAGAACGGTAACCCTTTCTCAGTTAACCTATATTTTTAGCTTCAAAAACTTCTGTTCACGGAAACTCACGAATCAATAATCAGATAGAATTGAAATTTACAGAATGCCTTGGACTTAAGTAGGGCCAGGTCTGATAGAAGCGATTTTGAATTGTAGGCAACTCTGTTCCAGTGGTGGCATCTTGAAAAATTACAAAGAAAAAAAAATGCTTTTTGCCCTATGAAATGTGAATAAGTTACCAGATTTTCATGAAATTGACACAGTAGCTGAACCTTACTCTAAACTCTGTTTGATAGAAATTTGGTTGAAAAATTCGATTGGTGCTGCCAGCTATGGTAATTTTTGTGTCTTTGGTTTTGAAAATTCGCTCAGGAAAATAAAACTTTTTGCCCTATAACTTCCAGTGCAGTCATGAAATCAATACGAATTTCATACAATTACTGGAACCTATTATAAACATTATTCAAGCCTAATTTGGTTGAAAAGCCATGATAGGGTTGCCAGGTATTGTTGGTTTTGTGTTTGTTTGCAATATCTTTATTAAGCGGTTTTATCGTAGAATTTTCAAATGGTAATGATATTGTAGTGACAATAAACAGCAAATATTAAGCTTTCGATTATTTGAAAAAACTCGCTGCAGGTAACCCTAAATTTCTTTATACTCCTATAACTTCAAATGTTATATAACAACGTGAAGCAGATGTGATATATTCTTGGCTTTGATACTGGCGAAAGGTTGCCAGCACGAGTCGGTTGTGCTACTTTTGTATCAATAAATGCTAACAGTTAGTATTCATGCCGGAAACATTTACAATGAAAATAAATAACCGATGTTTCAATTCCCAAAGTTTTGCAAATTTTTCGGATCGCAGCCCCAAACTCCAACTTCAGTTACAGTGCTGCAGGCACTAAGCATTTTCTTCATTGATATTATATGAGATGCTGCTTTCAAAATTTTGTGATATAAGCAACTGATAACGAATATAATTAACCCGTGTTTTGCTCTCATAAACGTTGAAATTCATGCCAGTGGTAATATCTGAAACTTTTTACCATATGAGTTATAATGCATTCTTGAGACAAAAGTAAAACGTGGCATTTGAAACAATTTGGCCGTAATAAGCAGCGCATGTGGTGGAATATGCACTCAAAACCTGCACGATTCTTCTACTGTTCTTCGAACATTAGTGTTTCTAGCGGTTCAGGTGCCCTAGAGTTTGTTATTTTAGTTTTCTGATCAAACAATGTACACAGTCAAAACATCGACAGTTTGTCTACTGAAACCAGCAATTTTCCAATTGATAGCTCCTTGAATAGAAAACACACGTCTACGTCAACAATACACTAAATTTTTATCAAAGCACTTTCGATTTCGCCACATGCACATTCAATTTTCTCCGAAACGTTTATTTTCTCATCATAAGCAATTCCAGCAACAAGTTCATTATTGAAAATCGACGAGGTAAGCTGGTTTCTTGTGGTTCGGGCGAATTACATTTTCAAATTGCCATTCAAAGGTCTCAATAAGAAAGCGGGAGGCTGTCAAGTAATTTGCGTAAAGTATCATTTGCCGTAACGGTATTACACGACGATGTTATCCTTGTCGCGTCAACGATGTAACCCTGCTGACAAAAAAATGACACCAATAGCGGGAAAGTCACTCAATGTGACATCGGCCTCGACACTGGGGCGTATCGGGATACGAATCGAACTCGATCCTCGCATAAAATAGACATGAATAATAAAATGATTGTAAAAGCGTAATACCCTTATTGGTTTTCGCCATAAACACTGCATGTCCTCTTTGCTGCCGGGGTGGTTAAGCGATTTTCTCGTAGCTTCCTCAAAAATACGGGCATCGAACTGGAAATGAGAAGGTGACATCATCTAACATGGCATTCTCGCAAATGTCACACCACCTTAAGCTTGTGTAAAAGCAGGTAAAGTGATTACCCTTTGTTTTTCTTTTTTAATAGGACAACGCACATTCATGCAAATAGGCGTCTTATAAGACGTTGCTCACATGCTCTAAGGTTGGGTGACGTGGCAAGACAAGAGCAAGAAAGTACTCGGAAAATTGCAAATTACCACATTTTCACATTGTAAGCGTGACAAAGTATGCAATTTTCGATGAAAGTTGTTCTGTCGTCGCAGTACGATGGAGAAAAGAACTTGCCTACGGATATTGTCACTGGAGCCTGATTTCCAGATGTGATGTCGATGAGGTGCTAATGAGTCCTTAGCCGTGGGCGTGTAGCAAATTTCGCGCAGAGAGTTTTCTTTTAATGGAGGTGGTTTAAGTGTATTGTTTGGCAATTGCTGATGTAAATAATTATTTGATGTTTTGAAATTGGGTATAATATATTGTTCTGTATCTGTGATTCTATTAAATAAATATTGACTTTTAACTTACTTTAACACTTCATATTCACTTGTCTTACAAAAAATTATTAAATAAAGTTATCAAAATCAACTCCTATTCAGATCAATGACCCATAATTAAAATCAACTTTCCATTGTAATTTTCCACCACAAGCAAATGCTGCTTTACTTGAAATTTCTTTTGTGGATGGGACTGCAATGAATAATGGAATGCAATAATTTCCATTAGCATATAGCCGTAATCCAGTTCTTTCGTTCGAATCCGTTGGAGTTCGTGGTTTAACTTTCTTCTGTATGAATGCAATATTCATCATACTGACAGTAAGGCAGAAACAGTGCTCAGCGAAAAATAATTTATAGAATGGAATCACGAAGCTAAGCAACGGCAACATACCGTAAAAGTATCTAATTCGGTGCAAGAATGAATCGTTTCACAAGTGGCTGCTATTTTCATCCCGATGTACGTGAACAATGTATGAAATCAGTGTTTAAATAGTATGATTTTCTCTTACTCATGTAGTAGAAGCTGTTTTAATAGGGCTGCTACAGAAAATATTTTTAAAAATATTTTTTTTCTGTTTTCTGCTAGCTGAACTTATTAATAAAAATAGATAAATTTTTATTATTTACTTAACACTATTTGAAAATGTTCATAGTTTGTATTTCGCAGTTCATATCTCATCGATTCTACGCCTCAACAACACCTCATCCCTAGTGACACGAGAATTAACCACGAAAGAACACAGTAGACACTACACCTTCTCATGTATGAATACAAGTAGGAAATATACACAACAAAGAAATTTACGATTATTACGACATCATTAAAATTTGCATGCAAATGTGAAATCTGTGAGCAAAGATCATAAACTTTTGTTGGTTTCTTTAGAACGTCCGGTGTGTGCGCAAATATGTAGCGGTAGCATGCAGGTCTGACACCGTCTGTACTCATCCTACTATTGCACTGTCGGGTAACTGAAAGAAACTAACGAGCCTGACGATGAGGAGCATTCGCAGTTACAACAAGCGTTACTGCTACTATCCTGGATAAAGAATGATACACTAGTCTCCGTATTCTGTGTAATAATGCAAGAACTACTAGTAGTGTAAAATCGTATACAACGTGTATGCATGCTGCTCTGCTGATGATATCACTGACTATAATGCAGTGGTTAAGGCAAAAAACAGTACAAGGATCGGCGAGGCAGATTCTCAACCGGGAAATTTGCATGACAGTACGACGAAGGTTTTAAGACATGTGTGCTTAAGACTGCCTTTAAGATCTTGTGAATTTTACGAGGATTTGAAGGTTGTTCTTGCTATACGTTGCAAATGACTTTTCCTTCAAAGTGAGTCTTTGAGAAAAGGAAAGAGCTTCCGCATCGACAATGACTTTCGTTGAGGGGAAAAGAAAATATATTATGCTTATCGTAAAGAGGTATTTTTGTTGTAAAATAAATTGTTCTTGTAATTAGGATGTAGTCAGATGATAAATGATTAGATTGTACTATTTTAGTTTAAACATAAAAAATAATATTTTGTCATGTTTATTCTTATGATGCAAAAAGATCCATGTCAAAATATGTGGAAGTTACTGCCAAGGTATATTATTATGTTTATGTGGGCTATGTTGCAAGCAATAAGCCGCAATTCAATAAGAATGCAGATTTGGTCTTCGTAGCGCAAACAAACTAGGAAACGTTAAAAGAAACAGAAATGATTTATTTAATTTCAAAATAGATATTACAATATAAATGATAGGATTCCATAATAGCTTAATTAGATTGCGGTCAGTTGACCGGTCGCGACTACGGCTGGGCAGCAAGAGAGCTAGCTGTCGGGTTTCTTTCAATTGGCTGTACTTTTTCACCGGTGCTGTCAGAACACGAAAATGATCGCCACACTAAATACATGCACCTCCAAGGCATGTTGCCGCTAAAAAACCGTTTATAATGATGAACCGATCCAAAGCCAAAAACCTCAGAATCATATCCAACCCAGCCTTTACGGTGCAAAATAATCCTTGTAGTCTCATTAGTTCCTTGATATGGACCTTGTTCGCTGCTGTCTTCGATAAGACTATCGCTCCTTGCACCAAAATCGGGCTCACAATGAATGTCAATAGACACAGGTATGCAATGTGGTCGGCGTACGCCACCAGACTGAATCAACTGGCCCTTAAATTCTTCAGTATTTTGAGAATAGGAACTATATAGAGGTCCGTTTTGGTGTTCCTTTGCTAACTTTTTACCTCACTTTGGCCCCCAAAAAATTCGCTTGTTTTTGTGGCCTCAATTCGCTCAAATCAGCAAAATGTTACCTTCATTATGCCGAGCCAAGGCATCAATGATTTTCTTAAATGTGCCTAAGCTCCCCGAGATGTAACCATGCTGCAAGCATACGCTGCAGTATGGGAATGATGGTGATTGAGCATGGCAGGCGATATCTAATTTATCTCTGTGGCCTTGTAATCCTTTTATTCACTCAATTCTGACCGCATCTGTTACTTCATCAATCGCCTGCTTAAGCGACCAGTCGATTGTGCACAATCAGTCGTTCCGTAATTCGGAAACTGAGTTCTCAGTAGCACGTTCAGACACTCATTTGGATCTTTTGCCTAATCCTTCCTTTGGTCCAATAATTCTTGCTTTTATCGTTCCCAATTTTCAGCTTTTCCGGGTAGCTTTGTCTTATTAAACGCCCCTCAAACGCAGCCACTGAATAGTTTCTTTAAGTGTCTATTGTAAAACATTTTATCGATTGACGTATGGCCTCAAATTTCACGGAATGATATGAAGAAGCACTGTTAAAAGCAACCTGCCCAAAGCATTTACAATCAAAATAGTAGAAAGCATCCATTTTTTCAGTTAACCTTTTTCTGCAGTGTTTGTTTTCAAGCTGAATACTTAAATTTGCTTGGAGAATACTTAAATTTGCAAACTTTAAAAATATTAAGAGTGGCTCTCTCTTTTTATTTTGGTGTGATTTATCTTTTCAAAGTCAAAATTTAATTCAGAATGAGAGCAGCGTGAACGTCTTTCATCTCTTTCCTCTCTCTCGCATTTCCTTCATTTTTATCTTGAAAATTCATCAGGAGCACAAATTTGCACTTTTCACTGCCTACAATCAAAGTATGTCCAATTTTTTTATATTTTTATATTCTCATACATATGGTGTTTCTCTACAATATAGTAAGAGATGAGAGCTACTCTCTTCCTTAACACTTTGTTGACTTCAAAAACTAGTGAAGTTGCCCCTCTTTTTTGAATTCATTAATCAGGAAATCGCTTATTGGTTTAATGTTAAGCTCTTGTGCCCTTATTGCGGTCAACTTAAAATTCTTCTCTTTGTGATTGGTAGCGTTTTCCACATTCTCAGGAGATTTACGAGCATGTCAGGAAGATTTGTCAGTAGCTAAATTACTGACCACTTCTTTCGTATGTGCCTTGGATCATTTCAAGTCTATTGCTGATGTCTCTGCTCAACGTCTAATTTTTGTCGAGGACTTCATCTTTTGAGCAACCGTTGCATTCTTTTTACTGTACGTTTTTAGAAAGCTTGATAAGTCAATGGTGCTGGCTGTACACATTGCAGGCTCAGATTTCAACTTCAGCTTCTCTGTAGTCATTATCTGCGTTTCTTTTCGAAAGAGTTTCGAAAGCCTAAAATGATCTGAAAGATGAATTGCATTCTTGTCTCCATTTTCCTTTTTCTGCTTTCTTCAGAGTTTCTCGATAGATGCGGGAGAAGAGCTGTTCTCAGTGCTGCCCACTGAAAATCCGGCGATTCTCACAGAAAAGTAAGTAGAACAGCAAACACGGTAAGTAGAATAACAAACTCCACTTTCTTTGAAAATCTCGCATGATATATTTATAAGAAACAAATCATATACATTTTATTCATTATTATATTTAAGAGTATACATGTTTCGGGAAAATTTGTCAATGATATCAGGCGTTATTTTAAAATCAAAACAGTTTGAATCATTCATTTTCAACAGAGCTTTTGCTTGCAGGCAGCCTCTAATTGTTTCATTACAAAGAGAATTTCTAGTTTTAGTTTTAATTAGATTGTAATGAGAAAATATTCTCTCAGTACTAGCAGAAGAGTGTGGAAGCGTTAAGATATTGAATACAAAAGCACACAATGCATCAAATGCACCCTGATCACCTATTTTAATTGACTTTACATGAGTCCAAAATTTTTCAATGTTCTCTGAATTCAAATCACTTTCTTCTAAAGAATTTTGAAGCAATCTATACTGATCGTCAATTGTCTGTATATCACTGTTTGTAACTAGATGCTTGATAATGTTAACAAGTTCAATGATAGAATTGAACTTATTCTCTATTATACTTTGTGGTTCAATAACATCAAGATTTTGTAATAATTCGGAACTGAGCCTTCAATGTAAAAATTTACACAATTTGTTCGAAATTGCTTTATAGTCCAGTCAACAGCGGTAAAAAAATGAAAAGCTGTGGAATTTTGAGAATCAGGGTCGATTTTGCTGAAAATTTGGATTGCTGTTCATCGTCACTCTCGCTATTTCCATATATATATATATATATATATATATATATATATATATATATATATATATATATATATATATATATATATTAGGGCGGGCCAAATTTTGTGTCGATTAGACCTGCCCCCTAAGATGATTATATGGACAATTCTAAGCAACTTTGCCGAAGAAACCATAGGTCTATCTCGATTTTCGAGTCTCCCACTTTTCAAAAAAAGATTTTTTCCCTATAACATCATTTTGATTCAAAATTCGTTTTTTTATTCATCGTTATATTATCTTTTTTATGTGTATATGGGGGGTTTTTGGGGTCGAGAAATTCATTTCTGATCTTTATTTTTACCTATGACTACCGCCAGAGGGCGTTTCATGCATATTTTAACTATTTTTCGTCTATTTTCCGAGAAAAATTACAAGTTTTTCGGTAAAATTGATCTTTATTTAATTTTTTTCAATGAAAATTCAAATTAAAAAATAAGAACATGTGTAAAAAATAAAAAAAATGAATTTAGTGAGAAAAAAAGCGACAAAGTGTTGTTGCTTTCAAGTCAACAACGCATTTATTTAAAAAAAAACATCGGTAAAACATCATTACCGACATATTTTGTGAAAGAGCACAACACAATGACATTTATGAGTGTTCAGTTCATTAGTGTTTGAGCATCATTTCAGTGAAAGTGAATTATAAATTTCCTGCCAGTGAATAATTGTGAAATTCAAAAAGAATTAAAAGGTATGTGTTAAAATTTTGTAATTTAATACACATAGGCATCGATGTTGTTCTCTTGCTTGGTTACTTTTTTCTGAAATATGTAATACATTGTAATGTATTTATATGTATAGCATGTAGGAATAATGTGCGTTGGAATAATGTATTAACTGGTCCTTAGAGGCGAAATGTCGGTTGACATATGAGTAAATGCTGTTGATCACATATGAGTTATGCCAATTTGTAGGTGGAAAAAATATATTCGAACCAAATGTTTTGAAATATACTAATTTCAGTTTTTTAAAATTTTTTTAGTAAAATTATACAATGGATCCAAATGCATTGCCGTCTACATCTCAAACCGCAACAACATCAACAAGTACCGAAAGTCATTTGAAGCATTTGCCTTCGCACGATGTTGCTGTTTTTGGTGCATCTTGTGATTTGAGTGGACTCGATCTGCCAACGAAACAGGATATTTTAAGATGTTTTTTTTTCTTGGCCGAACGTGCTAAACTCCAAAACAAAATGTTTTCGTATAAAACATTCGTACCGCACGTAACAGACAAATTGATTGAAATTTGGAGTCAACTTAATGTTGAAATTCTAACCAAACAAAGTGTTGTTAGAAAATTGGGTACATTGATTGACAAGTATCAAATCGAAACTAAACATTCAAATATCGCCTCATTCAGAACGTTCGAGCAATCTACAAAAGAATTATTTTACATCGGCAAATGTCAATGTGACTTGAAAGCAGAATTATGCTCATGTGGATTGATTCCAGATCATTTGAAAGAGTTCATGCGAGATCAAAATAATGACAGAAGATTGACGATACCGGAATTCGTGCTAGAAGTTGAAGAGCCAGCACCAACGTCAACAATAATACCAACAAGCGTTGAACAGAGCCATTCAGCATATGAACCAAGTACTGATATAGATCAGCCAAGTTCAAATCCACAAGATATTCCGCCAATGATACGAGGACCGTATACTCCCAGATACGATGCTTCGAACTTCGCTGCGATGTGTGATCGATTTGGTGTGTCTGATAGAATAGCAGCAGCACTCGCAACATCTCTTATGCAAGACATTGACGTAAAAGATGCACATGGCAATCCTATCATCATGGATAAAAATAAAGTGCGTCGAGAAAAGGCCAAATGCAGAGAAGAACTGCTTCGTAAGCAGTATGATGCATCCAATTTGATAGCATTTTCATTCGACGGCCGAAAAAATGATGCTTTAACAATGGAAAAAATCGATGAGAAGTTGCATGCAAGGATGGTGAAAGAACCACATCTAGTTGTTTTGAAGGAACCAAATTCTCAATTGATAGGCTACACAAAAGTCGAAAATGAAGATGCTGAACACAAATTGATGACATTTAATGCATTCTTCGTCGAAAAAGAAATTGCTCTCGATGCATTAATCGGCATATGCTGTGATGGTGAGCCAACAAATACTGGCGTAAGAAATGGGATTTTGCGTCGATTTGAATTGCATTTGAATAGACCGCTGCATTGGTTTGTGTGCATGCTGCACTTTAACGAGCTGCCATTTCGTCATTTGTTTGACACTTTGGAAAGATCATCGACCACTGGACCACGAACAACAACTGGAACGTTGGGCAAACAAATTGAAACTTGTGAAAATCTTCCGGTATGTATCATTTGTCATTTTTCTCATCGATTTTTTCCATTATTAAATGGTAAAATTTAATTCATCTCATTTCTTTTTTTTCAGCTTGTAGATGAATTCGAGATAATCGTGCTAGAGAACATGCCACCTGATTTAGATCCATTTGAATTATCCACCGATTCAAAGTACTTATACAAAATGGCCAATGCAATTTCGAATGGTGTTGTTCCTGCGGATTTATCTCACAATAAACCAGGACCAATAGCACATTCACGTTGGCTCACCAAGGCGAATAGATTGTTGCGGTTGTATGTGTCAACTGAAAATCTATCAAGGAATTTGAAAATTTTGGCAACATACATAATGAAAGTGTATGTGCCGATGTACTTCAACATCAAGTACTATAATTCGGTGGTCTTCGGTAGTGTATTATTTTACAAATTCATTCGTTGGACACAATATTTGGATACAAATCTACGCGGAGTTGTGAATAATGTCATTAAAAACAATTCATATTACGCACATTCCGAAAATATTTTGTTAGCGATGTTATTTGATGATAAAAAAGAGACACGAAAAATCGCAATCAAGAAAATTTTACACTACCGAAGAAATCTGTACGACCCGGCACATCTTAGAGTTTATCAAAAACCTTTGATAAACTTCAATTGTACAGATTATACGAATATGATTGATTTAAATAGAGATGATGTCTTATTCGAACCACCGTTTACGTATAGCATTCCGTATGATCATTTGGAACAATATTTAGAATGCGATGATCCACCATTGCCTGATCCAAGAATTCCGGTACACATACAAGCAACGGAAAGACATGTTCAATTGCTGGCTAGCGTTTCTAAACGTGTTTTAGAAAAGAGTCGACACAGTGTTATGGCAGTTACATCAGAAAGCCGTGCAAAATACCCCCGACTTGAAAGCAAAAAAGACTTTCAAAAATAAGTTATTTCGCTTTTCTTCCACTAAATTCATTTTTTTTTTTATTTTTTACACATGTTCTTATTTTTTAAGTTGAATTTTTGTTGAAAAAAATAAAATAAAGATCAATTTTACCGAAAAACTTGTAATTTTTCTCGGAAAATAGACGAAAAATAGTTAAAATATGCATGAAACGCCCTCTGGCGGTAGTTATAGGTAAAAATAAAGATCAGAAATGAATTTCTCGACCCCAAAAACCCCCCATATACACATAAAAAAGATAATATAACGATGAATAAAAAAACGAATTTTGAATCAAAATGATGTTATAGTGAAAAAATTTTTTTTTAAAAAGTGGGAGACTCGAAAATCGAGATAGACCTATGGTTCCTTCGGCAAAGTTGCTTAGAATTGTCTATATAATCATCTTAGGGAGCAGGTCTAATCGACACAAAATTTGGCCCGCCCTAATATATATATATATATATATATATATATATATATATATATATATATATATATATATATGTATACATGAACACACGTATACCAACACAGATGTAAAATGACCGGTAAAATACTTTCACAATGTGCCAGCTGTTGCTTGGATGTAGCTCCGCTTCTCTTTCCTTATTCTTAAATTCTCCAATATCCGTGCTGCAAAATTTTAAAAAAAAGCAGTTTGTTTTTCGACGATAACTCCTGTATTTTTTAAGCAAAAAACTTTTTAAAAAAAGCATTTTGTAGAGAAATGGAAGAGCTTTAACGTCATGTTTATTAAAAAAAATATTTTTTTAATATTAAAAATATTTTTGAAAAGGGGTGAGTTCGAAGGGGTTGGGTGTGCCACAATTATTGCATGAATGCGAACTTTGAACCGCCATATCTCCTTCAATTTTTATGATAAAAAAATATAAAAAATACGAAAATTTTCAGTAAAAAAAATGCTACAATTAAAATTTGTAACACTTTTTTGTGTTATAAATACTTTTTGATTTATTTAAGAAAAATGCATTTTTTTTTCAAAATTACAAAAATGCCGATTTTCATTTAAACAATAATTTTTTCTAAACTAAGCATTTCAAACCTGTCAAATCATATGGATTATACCAATTATACCTAAATAAAGTTAATTGCAAGTAGGGAGCTATTAATTTCTATTAGGGTTGTAATGACGAGGGTTGATTTCTTGCATTTAAAAAAAAAAATGAATAATCACTTTATTTTGGTCATAAGTCAGTCAATTCTTATGCAAAAGACTTTTATTAGAGCTCATTTGAAAGGGTTTTTAATTTACTTTAAAAAATGTTTGATGTGCTTTCTCCAAAAATTTCACCATATTCGATATATTTGAGTTTGAAGGTTCTCAATTTCGGGGTTCTTCGAAAATTAGCATCCTTCAAAGAGCAATAACTCAGTCGCTATTAAGTCTACATAGATTTTTTAGGCACCAATCTCTTTGTTTTTTTATAAGCTACAACTTTGTTTAAAATGATTTTTTGGTAAAATTGAAATTTTTCAAGTTATTCATGAAAAACGGTTAAAAAAAGCGGTTGTTTTTAACGAAAAATGCACAGTTTCAATCGCTAATAAATCGGGAAGGATCAACTTTACAAAAAAACTTTATGGAACAAAAGTTGCTTAGAATTGGTCAATCTATCGACTTCCATGGTTAATTTGATTGAAAAAATTTTCATCCCCTAGATGGGGTGGTTTTCACCCCAAGGGCAAAAGCCCGGTTCGGCACAGGGTAGATTTTGAAGAAGAGGGTTCGTAGAGCTTAAATCCAAATTTTCAAGAAAATCGACCTTGATTCTCAAAATTCCACGGGAAAACGGCTGTTGACTGGACTATTAACATTTCTGAGTCTAATGTGGTATCCAATATAAATTGTTGTAATCTAACTCCTAAGTATATGTTTTCTAAATCTAGGAATTCAGTCTCTTTATTAACTTGTATTTTCGAAATACTTGTCACTTTTATATAATTCGTTTTCATATAACACTCTAAAAAAGTAATGACCATTGACTTTACAGACTTATTAAGTTTACGTAGTTGAGGTTTTTCAGATTGGAATAATTTATTAAGATTATTAAAGAATGGTAAAAGATATTCCAAAAACATTAAGTATAGCTTAGTGAAAGGGCTACATAGTAATTTGTGCATTCTAGAAGCCGTTAGAAGGTTTGTATCGTTTTCCTCAATGAAGAAAAATGCTATCAAAACATCAAATTGGTCAAGTAACCTGGATACAACACATTGTAGTTCCTTCCATCGCGTTTGCGAAGGGAGGAGAATTCGAAGTGGTTTGATATCGAAAAATGTTTGCAATGACTTGCAGTTTGAAAGGCGCTTAGAACTTTTCAGAAAATTATATACGTCTCTTGCCAAAGCTCCCACATAGCCCGGCAGCTTCTCACATGCATAAGAAGCACAAAGATGGAAAGAGTGGCAAACACATTTTATTAAAAAAACCCTTTGAATATCATTGCGTAAAATTGATGCAACCGAATGATTTTTACCGGACATAACATTTGCTCCATCGGCAGCAAAACCTATAAGATTTCCTTTATAGTTTATTTTATAATTTTGAGAACTTTTAATAATTGCTGAATACAAATGATTAGCGTCTGCTTTTTCCACCAGCAATAAGTAAAAAAAAACCGTTCATTTTATCATTATGGTAACACTTTTCGTATTGAAATATCAGAAGTCTCATCTATAATGAGTGAAAATTTAGACTTATTTAAAATTTCAGCCAATTTTTCCATATAACTTGCCCCTAAAGCATTAATGAGAATAGCAGTAGACTTTGTACGATCGCACCTAAATCGTTTGAGAATTTCAGAGTCCAATGTCATTGCTCTTAGAAACCGCGGAAAATTTTCCATCAAAGTAAATGACAAATTGTGCTCTGCCAGAAAGAGGACAGCACGAACTTCTGCTTCAGTAACAGCCTTGGAGATACACTGTTTTCCATTTTTCAGTGCGTCCTTCACCGTAGGTTGTTTGTATACTGTACTACTACGTACTATATGTGAATGCGTTTTTTCGTGCTTGCGAAGAGCCGCTTGGCCCATTTTGGCAATATATAGTTGAAGCAAACAAATTTTGCAAAAAGCATATGAACTACCTTTTGTACTTTTTGATACCCAAAAGAAAACTACCTATCACTGATCGCGATAGTTATGCTCATACTTTCGTCTCATGTCTTTGATTATATGTTCATCCTCACTTGCTGAGCTAGGCGACTCCCTGTCGTCTTCAATAGCACACGCCACAGTTAACGACGACCTGGCTTTTCGAGAAATATAACGTTCCATCTAGACACTGTCAATTAGGAATGAGTTTTGATAAACACTTACTGATCAGCTACGTACCGTTTATTTTTGTTATAATGTAAAAACTCTATATCAAAAACGGTGGTTTGATATAGAGTTTTAGGGTCGTTTTAGCTTTTTAGCGTGGTGTAGAGCGAAAGCTCCAAAGTTTTGAGCTACATATTTGTATTGGAAATTTAAGTTTGAATTAGAAACCTTAACTTAAACTTTTACTACCTGTTTTGTAGCAAACACATAGGGGAAAGAAACAAGCAGCAACAGTTTGGGAAATGAATAATTCACCTGGAGCAAATATAAGTAGATTAGCAAGTAGATAGGTCGTAGAAAGAAAAAGTAAGTAGAACGAGAAGCATAGTAAGTAGGTTTGTTATGAAGGGTAAAAGTAAGTAGATATACTTACTTTTAGCTAGAGTTGGCAGCACTGGCTGTTCTACTTCATTCGCCTTCGTCTTCGTAGGGTAACAGTTGTCGTTTCTCTCCTTGAATTCTATGCCTTATAATCAGTCAAAAATAAGAACACTTTAGTATTTTTTTGGAGTTATAAAAGTGAACTACTGGGTAGAAGTTCACTTTTACACCCAATTTCAGCAGCCCAAGTTTCAATGTAAAAAGAAAACCACAGGCTTCTGCAAATAGATGGATTTAAAAATATTTATAGCTTCTCAGATTACTATATCAAAAACAATTCTTAAAAGTGCTAAATTTACAACTCTTAAGGCATATTTTATCTTATTCCGATATCGACTACATACATATATCCCCTGCTTATCTGATAGCTCTACCTAATTACCTTCAAATTATCTACTCAAAAAAATATGACTTTGTGATTATATTGAAAAGATCTTGATTTATTCTTACCTTGACTTCTTCACTACATGCTAAAAAAAAAATAGAATGGGGATGATTCACGTCAGACTCGACTCGCATGCAATACAAGTCATCCACAAAAAATAAAGCCAAGCAGTGAAGGATCGGCCACTTTGTGCGCATTATATTCACTCAAGTGAACTTGAAATGGAAGTTGGTGCTTTGTTCAGCTGTTTTTTTTAGAAAAATAATGCAAAAGTGTTTTTGACATGGCGGTAATGGATTTGTTGAGAAATGCGATACCACGATGAGATTTCATGAACAGTGGTTGCGTAGCAAAGGAAAGGCTATATGTGCGCTGTAGTACTGAACATGTTTTTGGCTATACTTAAAGCAGTTTTTGTTTGCATTTGAAGCATGCAATGAGTGAAAAAAATCCTGTTTACACAGTTAAATACCTTTTTATCTGAGTACTTTTTATTTCATTTACTTTAAATCGAATGCATTTGTCAACTTTCCGACAGAATTATCCATAAACGTCTTCAGCATTGCTGTGCTACCATGTCCATTTTAATCTCAATAATTGCCTAAACGATAGCATCCTAAGTGCCAACAATTGCGTACGTACAAACTTGCATGGCACATTTCCATACTCGACACAAAGATGCTACAATACCTAGTGTTTGGTCTGGGACACTCCAGGTGAATAGTTCTTTGGAAAGGTTAAACGAACCGACACAACAGAGCCACATGTAATATCTTAAATCATGGTCCAAGATATTCAAACGATTCCTTGGCTACAGCTTCTGCAAGTAAAGTCCGAAACGACAACGATGGACCAAATAAAGTCAAAAAGTGGTTACCAGTTAATCTCTGCCAAACTAGCAACGGTTAAGGTGCAAGTGTTGCTAGAACTTGAAAGTCATTTGCGAAAATAAGCTATTTAAAAATGAAAAATTAAATGAAAGCAAAAGAATAACATTTCCGATGCATATTTTCGGAGGGTAGTTTTATATTGATTTTATAATGAAGCGTAGTGAACGCACAACAGGTAGTATGGTTAAAAGTATCCAAATTTTATTTTGTTATAATTGATTTTAGATCCTTTTCCAACAATAATTCAGTTTTCTTTAGCTACTCTCTTTTTGTGCTCATCGAACGAATAGACAACACTGTATCCTGATGAAAATGCATCCGAAAACTAATGCACATCCATCTACATTATACACCATAGGTTGCAAGGATACTTGAAGTAGGATTATGTCTGGACGATTTGGTTTTATTGAAATCTGAAATACTTCAACATGTCTCGATACGAGATGGATTTAAATCGCCCAAAACGAGCGAGATGCTGCTCTCGTCCTGACACTGATTTGTCCCAAACTGATTGAAGCAATGAGGCATGGTGTTTAAGCTACTGCTACGGTTGTCACGATGCACACTTAACTTAGATACACGAAGCTAAACGGAAATTCATTAGAGTTCGTGTCACTATAGTCCACACAGAATTTCTGAACAGACAAGGAAAACAGTGCAATCAGTGTCATGTCTAAGAATTTAAATTTCAGTGGGTTATAAAGAGATGCATCGCGATGCTAAAGTTTGAAAAGTTTTGAGAAAGGTTTAAATGTGAAACGGAAATTCGATTAAAGTTAGATGGTGTAGCTTTGAGCTATGTTTTTTTAGAGTGTATGTGTGTTTGCTGAAATTCATCGTGAGAACAATAAACTGCATTGATAATCGCTGACGATATTGCCCTTTTCTGGTTTGATTTATCTTGTAAGTTATGTACTTTCATAGGATATAAAGAATATCGCCCTTTGTGGTGCATCCTGGATAACGCCAAATTGTCTAGACTTTTCACATATGCCTCTGTTTTCATACTTTTTTATTCGCAATCTTCATATGTTGCGCTTCGCTTGGCTTACACTGAGAGAAAAATCTTGGTAAAATCAACAATTTTACTTAGATGTTTTTGCGTCAACTATGGGCTATAGTTAAAACAACCATAAGAATATTGTTGATTATTTTTATGTGCTATGACGCGTGGCTGATAAACAACGTCCGTGGTGCAAAAAAGTAAGCAACCACAAACAATGGTATTCCAACAATGTACATAGTACGAAATAGTAAATGACTATAGTCTGTGGTGCCCCAACAATAATAAGTGATAACTGAATTATGTTTGTTGAATTTAACAATTGAAGAGTGGTTCGCTTACAATGAAAATTGTTAATAATTCAATATTTTGTAGTGTTAAATGAATTGATGCTTATTTTGCTATAGATCAACTATTTATCGTACTTATGAACCAATTAACACAGTTGAATCCTCGAAGGTTGTTAATGTAGTAAGTTAGTTGAGGCGGACTCTGGATTAGCACCGATCGGTGCCAACCCTCGCATTGGATTCATGGTACCATCAAAGTTTTGAATGGAGACTGTTTAGTTTTGAAACAAGCACATCAAACCCAAGCTCGTTAATCGAAAACCTGGCCAAAATTCCATCATACTTTTTAGTGTCGAGGGAGACCATGTCCTCTTTGCCGCCGGGTGCTGCCAAAGTCCAGGAAGTGGAGCTATTTTAAATGAACCTACCTCCAGTGTCACTCAATCTTCAGGCATTCATATTTTATACGTTAATTCTGATCGGGCTTACGTAACTAGAAGTTCAGCCTTTAAGTATTGAAGAAGCTAAAAATAATTTGGCAAGTTAGCTGAAAGGAACAAGAATTACTTCCGATGTTAAACGTTATTTGCTGGAGAGCAGCCGTTTCTTGTAGTCTTGTACAGTATCCCGCCATTGAATTATGACCGATCAGCAAATTTTAGAAAGTTTAGCTTTTACTTAAACAAAGCAAAAGAAATTCAATTATTTTTATTTTGCAATAACATATATTTATTGGTGCATTTTTGCTTTAACAATAAAAAATAAATTTCGATTGAATTTTAATATTTTGTGCTTCCTCCTTTGACCTGTAGTGCTACTTGTATTTTAATAGGAATGCTTTCTACACATTTGTTGATCATTTGTCGCATTCCATCGTCGTTTTTCCACACTTCTTCGATATTTTTCTTCAATGCATTATGTTGTTTTTCCGGCTATACACCTTTGATTTTAAATAGGCCCAGCAGTTTTCAATGGGATTGAAATCAGATGAATTGCCAGGCCAAGGTAAAACCTCCAGTTCTAGGGAACTTAAACAATCCATGCTAGCTCTCGATGTATGGTATGAAGCACCGTCTTGCATGAAGATGTATTCCTCCTTGGGATGCTCTAAGGTATCGAAATATGGCAAAAGAACACCCCTCAGCACGTCTATATACTGATTAGAGCGCATTGCTCCCTCAACGTAATAGATTGGGCCCGGACCTTCAGCTGTAATGCAGCTCCAAATCATAATTAAGGGTGGATGTTTAACTGTCCGAACCACACAATCTTCTGAACATCTCTCGTGAGGCCTCCTTCCAACGAATTTTTTACTCTCCGTAACCGCTTCCAACCTGCATTCGTCACTAAAGATAACCTAAGAGAATATTAGTTTCAGAAAAGTTAAATGATTCGTGAGGCTGTCTCTTCCTATGACATATGAAATGAGATATGATAAACAAAAGAATTTACCTTATTCTAGTATTCACTCCCGTAGCTGCTGTGTATTTTCGCCCAATATAGTCTTCGTTTGCACATAACTTTGATTAATTTTGGTTTTTTTTTGCAGGCCGCCTACATGAAAGGTTGTTTTCCTTGAATCGCCGTTCCAAAGTTCTCAGCGATATTTTGACGCCAGCATTGTTCAGATCCCTCAAAATAGCCCTAGCTGGTGCGTTGCGCTTCAACAGAGCATTATGCATGATTCTTCTATCCGTTCTCGGTGTTGTTCTTCTTTGTCCGCGGCAATTTTCTCGTTTGTTCCCAGGGACCGTTGTTGAATCGGTTGAGCTACGCACAGTTTTGGTAATGTTGACCACTGACGATTTCAAAACTCTTATAATTTCGGCATAGCTTGACTTCTTTTCATTCAACTTGCGCTATTTTTTCTAACGAAATATCAGCCTATTTACCCATATTGCCTGAATTCTACCACTGACTTATTAATCAAAGTAACTTCACTTCACTTCTCAATTTTCCTAAACTTCAAAGGTCATTAACTTGAATTTCACTCACTCACAGATTTCTACTTGTTTTTTTTTTACTTTGCACATTTATAGCTTTGATAACTGTCTCGAACACGCTTCAAACTTAAAATGATAAGGAACGCACTTTTGCACTTATTTATAATGGCTGTTTTGTTCGAACATCTGGGAATTTCGGATTACCCATTTTATAACTTACAGGTATAGGGAATACCCAACAGATTCATAACTACTCTTTTACAGAGAAAAAAATAGCAAAAATGACACTCAGTGCTCATAAAATTATCAAAATTCTTCAGAAATGCAATAGGTCATAATTAAATGGCGGGGTACTGTAGACTGCTAAAAAAGACAGAAGTTTACTGGATAAAAGAGTTAAAGCAGCTAATTTGTAATTATTAATTTTTAATTTATTCAGAATAATTCATTTTACGGGCAAGATCCCTAGTTACAAAATGAACAAAAATATTATAAAAAAATAAGAAATAATAAAACACTGAAGTAAAAATTAAAGAACACAATTTGAATAGAAGTACTAAAATTAGAATACAGTAAAGTAAAAATGCTAATAAAAAAACCTAAGCTAATGGCAGTTGGTCACGGGCTAAATCGATATTTCAATGAATTATTTAATTCATTGATGATATCTATGAACATGGAATAGTCTCTGCAGAAAACGGGCGAAAGAAAAGGCAGGCTTTGTTCAGAATCTGCTGCGAATTGCAGAAAGCCAGCTCCTGTCATCCACCCACAGTGAATGGTTCGCGTTTTTGTTAAGGTCTGTGAAGATCAGCGCTTGGCCAAGTACGACAAGCAGGTGATCTCCTAACTGAGAAAACTTTGTCCAGGCACAAAACCAATACTGATGCTTTATGAGGAGATCCCCAGTCAGTCCAGATACAGGGCATAAATTCCCTGCTTCCGCACTGATCCAAAAGAAACTCTGGAGATCGTCTGGCCTTTCAACCTTTATCTTCCGATGGAAACTTGGAACGTGACCGAAATATATAAGCTTGTTTGAAATCAATGGGAGATTTTCTACATCTTAAATGAAGATGTCATACTGCTTTAAGAAGCCTCGAAGAACATTATCAAACACGGGGTTGGGAAACTATGCCTGCGGCTTTCGTAAAAAAAAAAACAAAACGAAGCAGGAGGCTTTGGCAGTAGAGTAGTCTGCCGGTAAAGGTTTCATCGCTGGTTAAGAGGGTACATCTCCATGAAAATAATATGTAGTTTCCCTATTGGTTTATGAGCCGAGTTTTGGGAGTAGCTTAGATTTAAGCATAACCATCAATCTCACAAAGCCTGGATCCTTGCTGCCAGATATCTCTTGTATCATCCCTATATAATATTCGGCCAAACTACAAATTAGGCTTAAATACCTTGAAGACGCTTAGAAGTCCTGGGCCTAAAAACCATCCTTTGCAATCGCAACACAGTGCTGGAAGCCAAATTTGATCCGAGGTACCCTACTAAACGGATTACTGCCTCATAAGGTGGCACATGCAGTGGTTAAGCTTAGGATTCAACGATTTTTGTCAAAGTTGTAGGTAAAGCGGCCCCTAGACGGTCAATATTATTGTGACAATATATTGAACAATATTATTGCTGGGCGCCCCAGACGATGCAATATTTTTGAGAAATATTTAGTTTTCGCTCAATACTTCAGTAGCTTTTGACATTTTTGGCTCTATTACTCCAAACTTTGTTTATGCCACTAACGACGGTGTACAAACTGAGCCAATATTGCGCAATACTGACCACAGACGATGCAATATATTCTATATTGCACAATAAAAATCAAAACCTTTTTGATTCACTCAATATATTGCACAATCGTTCAATATGATCCATAGACGATCAATATTATTGTACAATACTACACTGAAAGAAAAATCTTGGTAAAATCAACAATTTTCCTTAGTTGTTTTTGCGTCAACTACGGGCTATAGTTAAAACAACCATAAAAAAATAGTTGATTACTTTTATGCACCATGACGCGTGGTTGATAAACAACGTCCGTGGTGCAAAAAAAGTAAGCAACCACAAACAATGGTATTCCAACCATATACATAGTACGAAATATAGGCAGGGGAGGCGTGAATGCCGCAGTTGAATTTGGTGAATCACAATGCAGCGACAATGTCGCTGTCAATGCAACCAAGGCACCCAGCAAATTCATTTTTTTTCTTTTGTATTGCTAAATCCTGTTGTACGAGGATTAGGTTGGCTTATCACAATACACATCAGCCATCGCTTGTCTATTCCACCAGACCATTCAACCTAATTCAAACAGATTTAATTCAACCTAAAGGTGATGCCAACCTATGGTAGGTATCACCGCTAGCGGTGCGGCAGAATTAGATATTTGACAAATTCTGCCGCAAATTCGGCCGCAGCCATTGTGCGCGTTAACATACAAAACAGTGCATACTAATTTTTTGACTGCGCTTTGCCGCAGCCCACTGCTTTGCCACAGCGGAAAACGCTGTATTGTGAACAAAATAGCGTCATACAACGTAACATAAAGACTTCACAGCATAACATGAATATGAATTATATCGAACAGCAAACCGAACACAATTCTGCCATGTATCATATGAAACTTCTATGATAGAATAGGATCATGAGTATGAGGAGTATGAAAAATCAACAGTTTTCCTTAGTTGTTTTTGCATCAACTAGGGCTATAGTTAAAACAACTATAAGAAAATTGTTGATTACTTTTATGCACCATGACGCGTGGTTGATAAACAAAAAAAATTTCATTCGGAGCATGAAGAGCGTGCAAATGTTGAAACCATTCTACTTTGCGTAGAATAATTCCAAAGACGTTGCTCACTGAATTACGTTTGTTGAAATCAACTATTGGAAAGTAGTTTAAGTACCATAAAAACTGTTGATAATTCGAAACGTTGAAGTTTGAACTATTTTTCGTGGTTATGAAACAATTAAAACAGTTGATTTCATGAACCTTGCGATATTTTTTGTATAACGAGAGCCAACTACTTTTATATCGTTAAATTAACTATATTAACATAGTAAAAATAACTATGTTCCGTAGTTCATTTAACGATTTTGAATGAATCGTTGCAATACTATTAAAAATAGTTGAACCAACCAAGAGTTTTTCTTTCAGTGTACATATTGTACAATAGTATTGATCGTCTAGGGGCCGCTTTAGACAATGAAAACGAATCTGTCCTGCATCTCATTACTCAGTTTGCCTTTCCTCTCAGATATGACTAATCAGATATGACTAAGAACCAAGTTGTTTTAAAAGTACAGTGGCTATTGGAGAATATATCCGTTGTAATCACAACTAGGTTCTGCTGTGCCTTTGTACGCCTTTCGCTTCAATTGACAGCCACTCGACTCAAATAACCCTAGGCATAGTAGGTAAAAAAAGTTAAGGCACAAACTCTTAGTAAGAATAAAAAATATATTTTTAATGCGACTTTAATAATAAATGATGATTTTTTTGCATTTATTTAAAAGTTTTGCATTTTTATTTTAAGAACAATATCAAAAACCAACAACGAGGCAAATTTCACAACATTAACGTAAAATTTTTCACTGAAGTACCAAAATAGCGCAAAAAAAAGTTTAGGCACAGCGCAGTTTTATCTGAAATTATTTCAATTGTTTTCAAGTGATCAATTTAAAAAAACATAACTTACATAGCGCTTATACTTTGTAGCTCTTTTTTATCACTTCTTCCAGTCGTTTTGGTATCGTTTTCACAATTTTTTTCGGTCAATTCATCAACAATTACATCTTAGAGCCCTTTGTTATACTTTAACTTTTGCAATGCTACTCTAGTTTTGAGATGATGCCATAAATACTCGATCGGGTTTAAGTTTGGTGACTGATGGGGGGTTTTAATAGCATTTGGACAGCTACAAATAGCCCAAAGCCGACATAGCTCCGAATCGTGCTTCGGATCGTTGTCCTGATATAGGTGAAAATTGTCTAAAATCATTAATTTTTCAGCACTTTATTTAATATTTCTTTTAAGAATACCCAGGTAACACGTTGGATCCATCGTACCGTTCACAAAATCTATATTTCCAGGACCAGATGCCCCAATACAGTTTCATAGCATAATGTTCTCTTCGCTGTGTGTTACAGTGGGAGTAGTATGATTCCTCATAAACTCTGTATTAGGCTTTCGCCGAACATATTGCCGCCCATCAGATAAAAAACATTAATTTTTACTTCATCAACAATAATTAAGGACTTCCAGAGCGATTTTGGCTTTTTACGCACTTTTAAGCAACACGTAATTTAACAATTTCATTTTATTTACTAATATAAGGTTTACTTCGGCGCATTCTGCCTTTAAAAACCGCTTTCTTCATTACATTTCGAATAGTTTGATAAGCGACTTTCGTTTCAACTGGTTCTTTCACCTTAATTCGTAAAACTGGGGCACTTAGTTTAGGGTTTTTCTTAATTTTTCTGATAATCCACTTTTTTACGCTCAGATAAGATTTTAGGCCTTTCTGACCGATGCTTTGTTTGAAACGATTTATATTTATATTTCGTTATGACATTTCTCACTGCATAACGTCGCAAAATACATTCATGGATTTCTGCACTCACCGATTTCCTTTTCACACTTATTTTTAACAGCACCTTCAATAAAATTACTTTTTCAAAACACTTTTCAAAAATATCATATATTCATGATTTCAAGTACATTTAACGATATTTTTTTATAGGAATTACAAATAATTTCAGATAAAACTGCGTTACGCCTGAATTTGCTATTTTGCTGAATTGCGCTATTTTTGTACTTCAGTGAAAAATGTAACGTTATTGTTGTGAAATTTGTTTCGTTTTCAGTTTTTTCGATATTGTAAACATTCAAAACTTTTGATTAAATGCAAAACCACCATCATTTATGATTAAAGCAGCATTAAAAATAAGTTTTTTATTCATACTAAGAGTTTGTGCGTTAACTTTTTTTACCCACTGTATATATTTTCATCAAGAGATAGGTAGTTTATACAAATCAAAACATGAGAATTTGATGTTGCTAAACTATTAAGAAATAGTTTTCTTCTAAATGGATGGCGTTAAATAATTTAATTTACTTTAAAAAAACACCTTTTCGCAAGGAATTAGTTACATTCTTGTTTATTACATACAAAAATATGCTCTCGCGTTACTGCTGCAAAACTAATTAATTAATTTTCAATACTCTTTCTTCGTAATTCATCGAAAACCTTCGTTTGACATCATCACCAGAAAAAATTGACTGCAAAGGCAATTTTCCCTGAATTCCGATGTTGACAATGTGCTTCATTTTGAACATAAAAAAAATCCACTCAGACATTAATATACTCGATTTCCTCCGGTCACATTCAGAGAGAAAATTAATTTCAATTATGAAAGTTCCGAATCGATTTCCCGAAAATCCTTTCGACATTCAATTCAAAGCCATACGCAAACGTACCGCATGTGCCAAGCTGATATGACAGGCGAGTGCACCATGTAGTTTCCATAAAGAAAAACATTTAACAGCAGACGTTTCTTCGAAAATAATAATAAGTTCGATTTTTGAGCACATGCACAGTACATCGGAACGTCTAAGTTCAATAACATTCTTAAGTGCATTAAGTAATTAGATATGTCAATTACTAAATCCTGTGCAGGCCAGCACATTGCAGTCAAGTTCGGAGTCCAGTAAGATTTCCTGGCAGAATATTGAGGGTATAATCTTTCGAACGATAGTTGGCACTTGGCAGCTTCGAAATAAACGAGTTTCATCGTCTTCATTTTGCATGCGGACCGAATGATTCGGCTTAGGACGGTCACCTTGTTAGTCTGCCTCCTTGTCCATCATTTACTGTTAAGCTCCAGTTACCACTTAATATTCTAAGACGTATCCTGAAGCGTATTGGATGTAAGATTGTCTGAATAGGTCGACTAGTATATAGTATTTACAGGTGACGATACAGGTTTTGTATTTTAAAACTAGAGTTATATTCAAGTCTTAAGATTGCTTTTTCATGCAAATGTATTGTAAAGAAATTTGTGCACATATGTAAGTATATATCTCAAAAAGCATATCTTCTTTACGAACTAATATTATGTTCGCACATCTATAAACACAACCGTATTCACCATAGACTTTCTTCTTGTAAATTTTACTGTAAAGTATTTCTTGAAAGCTAGTCCGCAACTCTTGAACACGTATCGCCCTAACAATGTCCAATTTCTTCAACCGCGTCGAAGTCAAGCACTAACTTTAACTTCTTCAAGTGGCTGAACTTGTTCTTATTCTGTTTCGGGATGCATTGTATCCGCTAAGAATAAGCATGAAAGCATACCGTCCTTACACTCGTTGCTATTTTTCGATTTCGTTATGCATATATTGCATTTGGGGGTACGATTCCTTTGGATGTGAAAAATGAAGTGGCACAGTAGTTTGAGAAAATATGGGAGTAAATTAGATTCAAGTGCTTTAAAGGCGCCATCTTTTAGAGGAGGCAAATTATAGGATTATATTTTTTAAGTGCATTTTTTTTACATATTTGTTGCAAATAATGCGATCTTGTGCTAATTTCTACTTCCATTCTAACAGGTTTGGGCCCAATCAAAAAACAGAAAGAGCTAGAAAAAAATTCCAGCCCCGGAAAGCCGCAAGGTATATATAAAACTTTTACAACAACGTGTATGAAATTTGAATAATGATCAGATAAGCCTACCCCGAACGACTCTACAGCGCCATTAAATGGTTATAGTAACGTTACCACAATATTTAAGGATGCTACGGGAAATTGGAAAGAACAAATGAAGGGAAGTAGTGATGCTAGTAAAACTGGTGGAAGGCCTGAGGACGTAATTATACAAACTAGAACCGTTGGTAGCTATGTCTGCAATATGTTTTTCAAATTTAAGTTTTAAGTGAAAAAGCACAAGGTCGAATAAAAGCACAATATTATCGAGAGTCGTAAGGGAGTCTCCTTAGTACGCAGTATTCTAGAATACGCGTGCCAAATCTGGTCTCTGCGCTTTCAGTGTTTATCTGACGCCTTTGAATCTGTTCAGCGCAGGTTCACGCCCTTGCTTCTTTTTAAATTCAATATCCCCTATTTTCCCTACTCCTCTCGTCTTTCCCTCGTTCGTATGTCCTCGTTGCGATCTCGGAGATTGTTCCTCGATGAGTGTTTTCTCTTTAAACTTTGCCAAAGCATTTTTTGTCAGATCTTGGTTCCCAGATAACCAGACGTGAATCTAGTCGTCCAAGTCGTTCTTCTGAGGTTTTCTCTGTTCCGTTCGCACGTACGGAAGTCTAACTTTGCTGCGTCTACCCAGAACGCATAATGCTCTTAAGCTTGGTCCTCTCCCGCAATCTTTATCACAATTCAAGCATGTATTGAAAATGTTACCTTGAATTGCTATTTACCTTAGTCCTAATTTTAGTTTTCGAATTATTCAATTATTTTTGTTACTTCTTTTCCTTTTTTATGTTTCATTCTTTTTTTTGCTTTCTTGGCGCTGTAATTGGAATTGTATCTGTAGCGCAAGGGATTAATAAATAAATAAGGAGGGAAGGAATAGAAAGACAGAAAAGTATAAGATATTTGACAGCTTTTAGGTACATTCGGAGCCAGAAATTTCACTGAGCAACACCCACTCAGAGCACAGAGATCATGTTGTAACTGGCGACAATCATCAAGTGATTCAAATACTCTAAACATCTTAAGGTCATTTACAAATAGAAGACAGGGAAAATAGATAAAGAAAAGAAGATCATTGATGAATAGCAGAAAAAAAGGACCTAGTTTCTAACCTTGGGAAACTCTAGAAAGAGGGCAGTCTGGGGAAGAGGTACAAGAATCGACACATACAACACAGCTATCGCGAGAAGTACAGGATGAAAACCAAGACAAGATAAGGTCAGATACCTCATAACCTTCGAATTTTACAAGAATATGCTTGTAGTCAACAGAGCCGAAAGCCTTTGCTAAATCTGTACATACCACATCAACTGAATTATGTTGGTCTAAGACAGAAGTGACTAAGTTAGTCAAGGTTCAGAGGCTAGAGGTGAAAGAACTGCTTGTTATACACACATGCTGCTTTGGAGCAAGAATGGGATGAAAGGTAAGCTACATCCTTATATTAAACAATTTTCTCGAGTACTTTACTAAATAAAAAAAAGGAAAGAAATAAGATGAAAGCTGGATATTATACTTGGACGACCGGATTGATGGAAAAAATTTGACATCTTGTTAGGATTGCAGCCAAAATTAACATTAAGACACTCAATTACGGACTCAATTTCTTGGGCGTTGAATATAAAAGAGGGATGATGAAGGTGAATGATGAAACTCGGAATACTTGGTCGGATTTTAATCGGAAAAAACATTCTGCAGAGAGATCATAAATCTCCTTGTTATCAATGACATCATTAAAGAACATTGGGTTTTGAAATGGTGATAATTTTTCCGGGAGTAGACGTAAAGCCAAAAGCTCTTGTGTTGGTTAGAAGGTAAAAAAAAGTAATCACATGTAACTTGTTTGACGGCAGTTTTAGTGAAAACTCAGCTAGTCAATATAAAAACCTAAAACTCGATACCTAGCACGAGCTGCATATTTTGCCTTGAAGGTGGACGCCAGATCATGCTGAAACCAAGAAGCATCATTAGATGTGTGGGGACGGCAGGATGGAGACAAGCGAGAGTTGACGGTGAAACTATGAAATCGCAGTATGAGTTCATCGACAGTTGAACCACGGCAAAAGGGGTATCAGTGAGTTGAAATAATTTCATTCGCCATCTAAGCAAAGCCCGCTTCAGATATGACTGTAGGAAAGGTTTTCCCGTATTTTTTTTAAATATTATTATAAAATTAAAGTTTTCATATTGGTATATCTTCGTCTTGTACGTCTGATTTTTGCTGCATTCCAGCTTTTTCAAACCAGTCATTTTTCTAACGCCAAGTTTCTTACCCAGCCACTTGTCCCGAAATAGTTTCGATTGTTCTCTTCATCTCCGTTATTTTATAGGTTTTGCGAAGCTTTCTGCAGCTGACACCGTTTGGAACTTTTCGATATCAAACTTCATTCCATGCGCTTTTTAGTTACGACATCGATATTTAGATTTTACCACAGATATAAGAGAGAATGGATTAGAAATCCACCGAGAGAAATGTGCTAATTTTCGACTTTTTGCTTACTGGTGTGAGAATGAGGTACTGGTGTGTGCCCTACACCGTTCATATGTTCATAACACAGTTCATAAAAAGCACGAGAGATCGCTATTTGGAACGTCGTTTGACATTTCTTTCCCAGGAACTGGCGGGTGGAGATTAAACTGCTTTTTGTGAATGAAATTCACTATGATTTCACACAAAAACTATACGAAATTGTTGCCAAAGGTTTATTTTATCCACCCGAAATACGATATCCCCTACGAAGCACTTCGGTAGCTACTTTTGCAGCTTGGAACGTGGCACTTCATTATCGCACTATTTTAAAAAAAATTTACCGCTAATTTACTCGCGAAACTGACACAAATTATTGCGCACAAACGTAGATGTACGTTTCCACCGAATTCGCCGAAAAATTTCCAAATTTTATTTGAAAAATTTTGACAGAAAATCAATGCTCTCAGTCCCCGACACAAATCAAACTGACATTGACGTTTCTTTCTGTGCTGCCCGTTGCACGCTTTTACACCGATCTAGTGCTCACAGCATTAAGGCTTTTCAGTTGTGAGCGCGGTAGAAAGGGGCGCACTGAGCGGAATTTTTGTGAGAGAGCAATGTTGTGCGTGTATTAAAAAAGGCACACTCACGTATGGGCACACGGATAGCCATTTCGTATCCATATTCTTTCAAATCTGTGGATTTTACTAATCAGTGGTTTAGGTCAAAATTCATTCATCGAAATCTAGGGACGTCAAACATGCTAAAAAAAACCATCTCCGCTGATTGAGGGCAAGGTCAATTTGATTGAAAGTATTTTCAATTGGTGCTGCTCATGTTATTTTGTGGACATGTCGATATGGGAATCATGTCGAACTTACGAATACGTGTTTACTATATTCAAAGTCTATAAGGCATTGACCATTGTCATTAGTTTCACCGTAGAGACCTTGTCCTCCAGTCGCTCCCGACATATTTCTTCATTTCTGACCGAAGCATTGAAGTTATCGAGTATTGCTTGACGTCATTTGAGAACGAGTCGAATAATTTTTCAAGGTTGGTATAAAGTCGGTTTTTCGTTTTCTCCCTTTTTTTTCTGCTGTCAGGGCGTAAACGTCTATGAGCCATACATTAAATAATTTGGCTCCATTGCGTATCGCACGCAATCTTTCGTTTACCGCTTTGAAGACCATCACGTACAGTCTGAACTTTGAATATTGTGTGCAATCTCATGTGTTGTAAATCACCGCTAATTCATTTCGTTCCCTTGATTACATATACGACATATTTAGTTTGTATTTTGGCCTGATATAATAATGCTTTATGAACGCCTGGCTTTTTAAGCTATGGCATCCTAGAATCCAAATGCGTAGTCCATATTTCGATTCCAGGATTACTTTCGTTGGCTCGATGTTACTCGAGGCCTCTCCATAAATTTCCACACTGTTTAAAATTTTGCAAAGAACAGATTGTCAACCCATCAATCCAACCTCCAAAATTACAGGACCGGACATTCTATCACTCAGTTTATTTATCTTCGGAGTTTAATTTTATCAGGCAGTGTTTCTAATAAAAATTTTATTCTTTTAAATCGGTAAAATACCCAAACAAAATACATTCAAGAATTGAAAACCATGCATTTAAGATTAAGTAGCCTTCAATTTCACCCGACATGTATCCATATCTCTCTCCACCGAAACTTTCTAGGGCCTCTCTAGTTCGAATTCCGAATTCACACTTCTGCTTGTTGGCAACGGTTCAAGATGACGATGATGATAGTCGTTGCCACTGTCTAAACACCTTACAAGCTGGCTGGCAAACATTTTATTATTAAAGGTAATACAGAGCTTTTCCTGTTGGGCTGTTAATGCCGTCATAATTCCGGCCTTAATTAAATTGGAGTGTTATCTTCTCGTTAAGGTAATTAAAAGTCATCTGGCAAATGCTTTGGGATAAGGTGACATTAATGTGGATATGCTAGTGTCGAGATTTATGTGGTTCATTAATAAATAGGGTATGATATCTAGGAACATGTGAGGAAGAACTCAGATCTATGGGAAGTAGCGGACTGGAAGATTTAAAGCAAATCGTTTCACATTTTCAATGCATGCAGACCCGTGAAAGATAGCCGTAATAGTTGGTTATGAGTAATAAACTTGTAAATAAAGGTTTCTCACTGAAACTATGATTGCCGTTTGAAGTGATTAGATTTGCCAACATAGTCGTATTTATAAATTCTCATTATCAAGAGCACGCATTGGTAGAGTTTGATAACATATAAGTTTGAAAATACTTCTTATTTTGTTACAGAAGTGCAAGGGATTTGAATATTTTTTCAAAGCTTTGCTTATTTTCATAATAGTATTGCATACATCGAGCTATTGAGCTTATTCTGAATAAGCAAGTTATCTGGAGAAAAATTATTCTACGATCAATTATTATTCCCTACACGACCGTCACGCCTTGATTCTCAATAACCGATTCGACATTCCAGTCCACAATGCATTATCATTTTCTTTTACTAGTGGCAAAATTGATCTAATCCAATTTCATGTCAGGCATTCCTTCCAAATATTCGCACTCATTACGAAAACATTATATGGTTTTTCTGCGCGAATACGAAATCGATTGTCTGATTTTCCACCATTTTCCACCCTCATATAAACCAAATCTCAACTGGCTCTTACTCCAAAAAAAAACAACCTTGATGCGATGAACATTTGCTTTTTTTTGTGAATTTCTCTTGTGCTTGTCGTTAATAAAACATATCGCTAGCGTGTTCCAGTCAGTCGGGCAAAAGGTGAAAAAACTTTTTGTAGCAAAATGCTCAATTATCCACAGAAGTACATGAAACTGACGATAATAAAGTGCTTGGGGTGCCGTTCCATCCTATTTGCACTTCGAATAAAAGAGCGGATAAAGTCGAATTTCATTCGACTTTTCACTTTTCCGTCGACCACAATGAGGAAAAGTTTCGTGAGTTGTCTTGAGGATTTGATTTTCTTCAAATTAAAAATTTATTTGTTTGCGCTGATATTTCGGGCGGAATTTTCGGCACGTAACACAAAGTACGCGCCACAGTGGTGATGGTGTGGATGCTTGAGAATACAGAAGTGAAGACATCAGATGTCTTCATAAAAATGTACTTTAATCAAAATATTGAAGGAAAAAATAACAGTAAATTAATGTTTGACTGTTAACCAGAAAATTGGAATAATCAAAGATTACAATTAAACTACAATTTTAGTAAATATTTTAACTATGAACTATGAACAGTATATGTATATTAAGTGCGCTATTGGATATCAAATGATGTCCAAGTGCAAAATAAAGGTGAGTTAAACAATTCACACTCACGAACCTAACAACAAACCTCGGAACCCGATTTATAAAATAATGACGACCACGCAAACAAAAACTAGTCAGCAATTTGAGCATTTTCACAGCAGTTGGTGGATGCTCTGTTTAAGACTGATATAATAGCAATACAAGCAATCAAAAGGGCAGAGAACGGTGTTCTATAGAAGAAAAAATATGTCTGGTACTACAGCTGCCCTTCAAAACACCATATGCTCGGAACAGGCTTAGTATTGAGCCAAAAAGAGGAGTCTTAAATTGCCTAAGTTGCCTATGTCGTCTACAAACTCAACATTTTCTAATATTTCATTATTTAAGGCGTACGTAAAAATCATAAACTGGCATTTTTTTATGTTCAGATCTAAATTTAAATTTGACCAAAGAATCGATATATCGTTAAAAAAGTAATGACTTTAAATGTTTTGCAAACATCTGCGAACAAGAGAAACTGCACGTCATTAAAAACCGTTTTTAGGTCATTCAAAAAAATTAAGAAAAGTAGTGGACCCAAATGTGACCCCTGCGGAAAGCCAAAAGCGGCAACAAATGGACGAAAACCGTATCAATCAAGATTCACAATCATAGATCGTTGCTGAATGCAATCCAATTGACAGGTATATTTATGGAAAATAAATATCTATGCGAAGGAATTTTTTAAGAAACATATTAAGATTGATTTTATCAAATGCCTTACTAAAGTCAGTATAGATAACACAAACTTGAAGAATTATAGTTTATAATGTAGTCGCTCAGATTTAAGTATGGAAAAGAGCAAGATCGTAGTTACTGATTGTAATAAAGGAGTGTTTCGAAAAACAATCGGCGATCAAATGTGAGAGAGTAGATTTATCGAAGCTAAACTAATCATCCAAATACATGTTAAACGAATATGTGCTATGAAGTCGGAATTTGTTTAAATAACTTAAATAAGAAATGCTCAATCCCAATTGTAAATTCGTTTGAAATTCGCCAAATATTATGTTTCGAAGAACAAGGAGTGTTGAGATCGAGTTATTTTTACGAACAAGCTAAAATTTAACGTTTTGTTTTATGATGGCAAAGTCAAAATATGAAGACAACGCAATGAAAGCTTATCAGTGAGAAATACATAGCCGACTGTTAAACAGGGTGGAGGGTTTTTGATGATGTGGGAGTGCTTCTCGTCGTCATGTCTCAGGAATCTGTATTTCATTGATGGGATTATGAATGCAAAAAAGTAGTACTTAAGCACAATTTATGAGCGAGTGCTGAAAAATTAGGGAAAAGCTAGAAGTACAGCTTGTATCAGGACAACGATCCAAAGCTCAATGCCTATAAAACTTGCATATGGCTCCTGTAAAATTGCCCTAAAACACTCGATACAACCTCCCAATCACCAAATATCAACCCCATTGAGAACCTGTCGTCATATCTAAAGTGCCGTCTTAAGTAGCAAAAGGTTAGCAATGTATCTGATCAGTAGGAGAAAATACCCATTTTCCTCACTCAAAAATTAGTGGAAAATATGGGGCCGTATCTGTATATCGGCAGCCACTTCAACCTACGTACCCATGGGGTCTTCCCGAGTTGGCGTCTTCGCCACCAGCTTGTTACAACAGACTGTGGTGTCAATTCAAGTCGAGCCTGTCCGAATTCAGTTATCTACGCCTTGTCATTGCTCTCCTGTATAACAGTTGACGAAGTCATGTTCTGGTTTGAGCTTTCGTCGGCTTGATGGTGCTTTGAAGCAATGTTCCTCGTCTTGGTCTGCTTTTAGTAAGTATGCTCACAGAAAATTTCCATTTTATTTGTCTACAGTTAAAAAGGGATAATATCAACTAAAACGCCATGCTATCTTTCTATCTATTTTTCATATAGTAAAAGAGACATCGTGGATTATCGATCTATATCAAAACTTATAAGTTAAGGCTATTTATTTTCCAGGCAATGTCTATAAGGTGGAAAAATGCCTTGATAAGCTTAGCAGTCACAGATATAAGAGAGAATGGATTAGAAATCGACCGAGAGAAATATGCCAATTTTTGACTTTTTGCTTACTGGTGTGAGAATGAGGTACTGGTGTGTGCCCTACACAGTTCATACGGTAAAACCAACGAGAGATTGACATTTTGAGAGTTGTTTGACATTTCTTTTCCCGAACCGGCGAGTGGAGATTAAAATGCTTTTTGTGAATGAAATTAATTATGATTTCACACAAAAACAAAACGAAATTGATGCCAAAGGTTAATTTTACTTACCCGAAATACGATTTTCCCTGCGAAGCACTTAGGTAACTACTTTTGCAGCCTGGAACGCGGCACTTCATGATCGCACTGTTTTATAACTTTTGACCGTTAATTTATTTATCGTTAATAATTTATTATTTATCGTTAGTAATATATTTACCGTTAATAAACTACTGCGCACAAACGTAGAAGTACGTTCCCACCGAACACGCCGAAAAACTTCCAAATTTTCTTTCAGTCCCCGACACAAATCAAACTACCATTGACGTTTCTTTCCGTGTTACCCGTTGCACGCTTTTACACCGATCTGGTGCTCACAGCATTAAGGCTTTTCGGTTGTGAATGCGGGAGAAAGGGGCGCACTGAGCGGAATTTTTGTGAGAGAGCAATGTTGTGCATGTATTAAAAAAGGCACACTCGCAAATGGGTACAGGGATAGCCATTTTGTATCCATTTTCTTTCATATCTGTGCTATATGGTGTTCACACTACACTCTAAATCAGGTAGATTTAGAAGCTGTCAAGTTAATCAGGTGAAGCGTTCGAAGTGATTTAGAATTAGGAGATTTAGAGAGAGAAATGTCATTCGAATTTATGTGTACAATATTTTTTGCGTGAAAATTGTTGAAAATGCTGCAGAAACATACAAGCACATTTTTTTTCACCTTGTACAATTCACATTTTCCTTTTTTGTTCAATTCTTGCTATTTTAGAACGAAATTCGATTCAAATCTACTGTGCCTCTCACGGATGGAATTCAGCACGCTCTGAGAACAATTCAGCCGAAAAATTCACAATAGTACCTGATTTGTACTTGATTAACTCTAAATCAGGTAGTTTTCAACTGTCAGACGCCGAGAAAAATATATGGGTAATCAGGTAGATTTAGGTCGATTTAGCTCTAAAGCGATCAGCTGATCGAAATCGCCTGATTTAGAGTGTAGTGTGAACAACATATTAAGCAGTATTTTCTTTTCATTAAACTTTTATACAGAGTATGCGTCATTGTATTAATGGAGGTACGAATAATACATTTTGTAAAGTGCATATATATCGTAGATTTTATATATTAACGGCGTAAAATCAAAACAAGTTAAGCGTAGACAAGCCGTTTGTGCTACAAAAACTGAGCGATCTTCACAAGTACCCATTATAATTTTTTTTTAACACAACAGCATTTTTTTTTACTCAACGTTGATTGTTAATAAAATGACATCATTTTTGTTTGAAAATGTAAAGTATTAATATTGCCGTGCGAGATAAATTTTAGCGCCTGACATTAATACTATTTTCATCACATTTTTAAGACAACATCTCCAATGTAATGAAATCAATCACGCAAATGATTGTTAGCCTGCCTTTAAGCGGTTAAGTGAAGTCAGGTTTCTCAAAAAATCGACTTTTTTTAAAATTGAAAATATTATTTGAAAATTTCAAGTAAATCCAATGAAAAGTTTTTGAATTACTGAATGGCTCTCTGAAAAATAAAACTGATTTTGGGCGTGCAAAATTTGGCAGACAAACGCACTAATAAATACACTCGAGAAAACGGAACGTGACGTAGACAACAGCAAATCGATATCCTAAAAGCTTCCACATCGACAGAATAACTATCATATGGTCCAAGAATGAATGACTCGATATGAGTAATTAAATAATGGATATTTATACACTCAGAAAAATACTTCTATTTTTTGAGGAAAAATGAACACATTATCAGAGAAAATTGGTAATGATTCTGCGCCAAAGGATTTCTTTTTTATCAAAAATTATATATTTTATAAGCAATAAACTAGTGATTTTGCCCTGAAATTCCTTGAGTAAATTATCAGAAACTGCCATTCTGTTTACTTTCAAAAAAAAGAAAAGAAAAAAGCTTTGGTAAAGCACTAACAATTAAACTAACAAAAAAACATTATTTAAAATACTGAATTTTTCACGCTGCTGACTACCTCCAATTCATTAACTCAATGAATAAACAATAAATCAACCATATATACGAGTACATAAAAAAGATGTTAGTATGTACACGTATGATTGGTATAAAATAAAAATAAGAAATTAAATTCGTAAATATTAATTTATTAAATAATAAATATTAATTATAATAAATATTAATTTATTAAATTCATTCATACAAGTTTTTGTAGTAATATCAAAAAACAGTTTAAATCCTTCTGATATCTTATGCGAAAAAGAGCTTGTCAAAGCTTTTAAAATTGAGTCGTATCGGAAATTTTAATAATCGACATAAAAATATTGAATAGTCGCATAGCATCTTAGCAAAGAAATTAGCAAAAAAAAACAATATCCTGCGATTTCAACTTACACCAGTTGATCCTTGAAAGAGTTAAAAGGAGTGCCTGTGAATCCGCAGTTTCTCGGAAAATTTGGTTTTCTCTAACCAATCACTAAAGTCAATTGAACAATGAAAAACAACAAAAGTCCAGCCAAATAACAGAGTTAGAATTTGAAAAAATATCAGAAATAATAAACCAGTACTTAATCATATCATTAGGCTCAAAGCATTCATAATTCTTATGAAAATATGAATTGATAGCACTATCTAGGCATCAAAACCCCAAATTATCACCCCTACTTCAAATGTCACCAAAAGCACAAAACACTCGTATCAAATTCATGAAATGGCCAATTGTTCGGTATCATTGTCATTTTGTTTAAAAATTAAAATTAAGATGAAAACAAGCAAAAAAGAGACGAAAACAAACCTACAGAAAAACAATGAAATGAATACGAAAACAAGATGCGAAACAAAAGCGATTCGACTAGGACAACAGTAGCGCTGATGAAAAATGCCAATTTCACAGGACGAAGTTTGTTTAGCCTGCGGTTTGGTCGCCCACTCCTCACTGTCCTTTTGTTTTTCTTTTTCCCTAGCGAGTCGATTTTTTCCTCTCGCTCGCAGAAATGAATAACAACGAATGGCACAGAAGTACGCAACGAAGGGAGAACAGTTGGTTGTATCAGTGTCCTGTTAGCGTTGTTCTTCTCTTATTCGTCACATTGTTTCATTGTTTTGCCTTTGTTTCGAGCCCATGGTTGATTGTGTCCTTTGTATTAGTAGGTACGTACGGACATGGTGAGATCCAGTTTTTACAGACAATTTTTTTTACCGTTCTGGAAAACAGTTGCGGTAATACTTCAAACTGGTGTTAACATTGAGAAACTTTTGTTCTTCGTGGTTAGACGCAACATTAGTCAATTTGTTACTGTTTCAAGGTAAAAAATGGCCGCTGGCATTTGAACTGAATTGCTTTGGTACCTTGTCCTCATTTTTACGAATACAAATCGAAATAAAGGCGGTAGTATGTAAGCGGTGACAAATGGAGGTTTTCTTCGAGGTTTTTAAATTTGCATGCATATTTTTTTCAAGCTCTAAAGTTTTAGTAGAGTAATTAATATAATTTTCATTGTTTTTATTACGTTTGAGAACTTTTGTGTATTTTTGAATGAATGGAAGAGTTAATTCCCTTTTACTTTTACTTCGTATTTCAATTAATATTATATTATAATATTACTTGGAGAATCAAACTAATAGTTTTTACTCTCTGCATTGCAAAATTTATTCTTTATATGCATATTTTTACCAATTTTCAGCTAAACGAAGTCTTTGAAAGAAAATATTTAATAGTCCTTCTGTTTTACGAATGTTTTTAGTACGTACATTGCAGCTTTTATAGAACAAAAAATGTAAATGCATAACATTCTCTTAAGAAATTGCAGTGAAAATTCATATTTCATTATCTAATAGTAAATTTTCATACCTTTTTTCATCTAGCTGATGGAAGGTGATCCTCTCATGGAATATGATAAAATGAAAACTGAGAAAGCTGGCATTTAATTCGGCTTGGGACATCATTTACGGTAAGTCGTTGATTGCCCCCACTAGACATGGGTATCGCAGCGCTGCGCCGCGCAATTGCGTTGAAGCACTAGCCATGATACCACTGTGCTGATACCGATTGTCGGTATCAGTAGCGCAGTAACGCACTTGGGTATTAGTAGCTCAGTAAGGCACTTCGGTATCAATGGTGTTGGCGCTGCCGCTTTGCAATGCCAGCACCATTTGGCTTGGCGCTATGCTACGGTGCGGCGCAAAGATATGAGTTCATCTCAGAGTCAAATTCTTGCCAAAGCATATTCATTTAAATCTTTGTATGAGAGTTTTTCTCGAACGGAAAATCAATAGCATTCCAGCTTATATTCTCTTTTCCGATCGGTTCGACTCAAGCCACTTGAGTTTTACAGGCTGCATGTGTACTTCAAGCAAGACCCGCTAAGTAAACATTATGAAAAGCGATGCGATCGTGGTATCATAGCGTCATGGTATCAGCGCAATGCTGCCAGCGCCGTATGTGAGTCCGAGAATCGCAGTGAGTGTCACACATAGGCGAATGAGATCATGGTATCATAGCGCAATGGTATCAGCGCAGCGCTGGCGCCGGTATCAGTGTATCAGCGCCTCAAAATTTGCTGCGTGACCCATGTCTAGCCCCCACACTTTCGCGGAAAAAAGTTCACATTGAGACAATGTAACAGTTCTTAAGAAACAAAGCCATCAAAGTTAAAACAAACTTCCCCACCAACGTACGAGCTCATTACTGAAAATTGGGGATGGAAGTTCAGTGATACCATTTTGTAGCAAATTGGCTACTTTTCGGAACACACTTTTTCACCTGTCCTGGAGTGTGGTAGATAAGTTTGCTTACATGTTGTTTTTTTTTATTCGCAGAAAAAAAAGCTCACAAACATTCCAAGTCTTAATCAAAATCGGATAATATCAACATGCCGTTGAGAAAGTCGATACTGTTAGTTACAAATGTTTAGATCAATATATGGATGGCTCACTTGCCAAATCGATTAACTCCATTTTCTGAATTTTATTAAAGTTTAATATCAAAGCATTTAAGTAGCTCCTAATTGTATGTATTCAAAACAAATTTCTCTAATAATAAGTATTAACACCCCTAAATGATAATTTTTTTAGCCATTGAATAATAAATAATTTATTTCAGAAGCGAATCTGATTAACTCCATCCGATAATGTATTTAAATCATAATAAAAATCTAGTTCACCCACTGCGCTCTTTTTCCTCTGCTTCGGAGATATCTGAAAGTTGTTTTCTTAATTTCATTGTATCCGTTAGACAAGAACTGTTATCTCTCACACAAACCAAGTACGTCAGCGTGGTCCACGAGAAAAATAAATTATAAATCAGTTGTATTCGAATTCCCACAGAAGCAAGTACTTCTAAATTTCAGTTCTAGTGTGTGTTGTTTACTAAGAAAAAAATTAAACTGGTATAATATCAAAATGGAAGATGTTAGTGAAAATTTTGATTATAGCAACGAAAAAATTCTAAGAATGAATTCGGTTGGACGAAAAAAAACTTGTAATTATGCTGAATGGGACAGAAATATCCAAAAGCATAAACGAATAAAAGGCTTAGGATATAAAAACAGAAGTGGGTATTTAATGCCGGAAAAAAAATTTGTAAATCTGCAATGTCGATTCGTCAGAAGTGCGATGAAAAAATCATTTCGGATGAAAGGAAAGCTGCCATGGAGGCATTTTATCAGTTAGAGACCCAACTTGAGCAAAATATTTTTTTACGAGGGTGTATTAAAATTAAAGAAATAAGGAGAAGGCGTCCGAAGGATAACAGTAAAATTCCAAGATCACGTTCTTTCACGTATTATTTTCGAAGAAGCGGAAAAAATGATATTGCGGTTTGCAAAAAATATTTTAAGGATACTTATCAGATAAGCGATGGACGACTATACAACTGTTGTTGTAAAGAACAAGTTTCATTGTTGATTGATCGTCGTGGTCGCCATGTACCAGGCAATAAAATCGATGATACATCTGTTTTAAAACATATAAATTCATTTCCCGCCTACACAAGTCACTATATAGTACAAGAGCGTATAACCCACGAAGAAAATACTTAAATCCGGATTTAAATATTAAGAAAATGTACGAACTCTACATTGCGCAATGTGAAGAAGAAAATATAGAGCCAGTGAAAGAAAAATATTATTACAAGGTATTTTCGACTAAATTTAATTTGCATTTTAAGCAACCGTCCAAAGATACATGCCATATGTGTGATTCTTTACAAATAAAACTTGACTCGTCGGACAGCGAGGAAATGAGGATAGCAAAATTCGAAAAGGATGCTCACTTGCAAAAGGCTGAACAGGCTCGTAGTCATATGGCTGCAGATCGGGTGGCAGCATCCGAAGAAATTTTTGTATTTTCTTTTGACCTTGAAAAAGCTTTACCCTTTCCAAAATTGACTACATCGGTAGCTTACTATAAGCGAAATCTATATGTTTACAATTTCGGACGCCATGATCTTAGCAAAAATATAAGTCACATGTTTGTTTGGCCAGAAACTGAAGGATCTCGCGGGTCTCAGGAAATTTCTTCATGTCTTGTAAAGTATATAAAGATTTGTGCTAAAAATTGTAAAAAAAATTATAACCTATTCAGACTCGTGTACCGGACAAAACAGAAATATTAAAACTGTTTTAAGTTTATTGAAATTGCTTCAAAGTACAGAAATACAAGCTGAATCAATTGAAATGAAATTCCTAGTAAGTGGACACAGTTACTTGCCAAATGATTCACAATTTGCTATTATCGAATCTCAAGCAAAAAAAAACCAGAGCATTTTCTCGCCAGATATATATATATATATATATATATATATATATATATATATATATATATATATATATATATATATATATATGTATATATATATATATAAAAAGAAAGCACCATTTCAAATGGTTCAAATGACACATCAGGACTTTTTCTGTACAAATACTTTAGAAAAGTCTGTCATCAACAGAAAGGTAACAGTTACAGGTGTACCTGTAAATTGGCTGAAAATGCGTTGGATAAAATTGGAAAAGTCGAAACCTCAACTCATACAATTCAGATATGAATTTGACGAAGATATAGAATTTAATGCCATTAATATAACAAAGTATGTAGCAGGTAGACCACTTTGTCTGAAAAATGTAGACCAGCCCTTATTGCATCCAACAGGTAGAACTGTGACAAGAGAAAAGAGGAAAGATATGATGGACTTGTTGAAATTCATTCCTCCTATTAAACACGAGTATTATAAAACTTTAAGGACAAATCGACATGACGGGAGCTCAAATATAGCTAACGAAAATGACATAATTTATTATGCTGATGAATTAATTTAAATAAAGTAATAATCATAATATTATGTATCAGTAACAGAACAGTTATTATTAATTTTTGCTAAAAAATTTAATAAAACATATATATATGTAATGAAGTTTTTCCGTAATAAAAAAATTATTCGAAGATTGAAATTGACTTAATAATTTTCTTTCACTTGCCAAAGCGATTAACTCCCTTAATCATGAAAAAATTGTAACAATAATAACAATTGCTCTAAGGATATTCTATCTTACACTTTCCACATGTTGTTAGGTAAAAGATGCATGTGCAGTAATACAATCATCATAGTATTTTTGAATTTATAATATAAGGAGAATTTTAAAACACAATATACACAACTTTATCATTTTTCTCAACTTCTTGTTTTATGGAGTTAATCGATTTGGCAAGTGAGGCATCCATATCTCAAAATTGGTTATGGTTACAAGAAAAAATCAAATAATCTTTTTTGTGGGACATGTTTTCAAGCTACAAATTCGTCATGCATTATTTTTCTGAAGACGCGACCGTTACTGAGATATTTAGGAGAGGTCACTTTTGTTGACCTTTAACCCCGTATAACCCAGCATTCGGATCGATAGGAACTTTTGAAATTTTGTTCAGCTTTCCCATATTTTTTCCGAAGCTACAAGCTAAATTTCCCTGGACTATTATGGTATTTCAGTATCTGGTGCATTTAGAAAAAAAACAAATCCAGCCTTAAGCTATGATCTAATACATCGCAATTCTAGTGATCTGCAATTTCTTCCAGTCTTTTCTCCAGATCCTTACGTAAGTTATTGCATGCTTAAAAGTAGAGTTATTTGGTGCTGCCCAACAGAAGGATGCCTAATATTATACGGCTTCACGGGATCGATACCGCCTTCCTCAAGTTTCTTGAATTAAGAGCCCGGATCGGCTGGCAGATCAAACAAATCATGAGCGTATATATGAATTTGCATTTGAAATCAACTTGTCATGTCAAATAGCTAGTTTGTAGTTTTCCATCATAGTCCATAAATATTGGTTCCTTATATAAAATTCTTAGGACACCGACTCTGCAAATGCTTTTTTCGAGCAACTTTTGTTCCATTGCGAACGATTCTCGATCATATTAAACATTTTTAATGTGTTCTGCCTTGCATTGAGACAAAGCTCTTTTGCAAAAAAACAACAAAAACTGTTATTCTTCGGAGTTGAAATTGTTAATTTGTTTTTGTGGTGGACTAAATAATTTTCTATTTCTCTAGTCTAATTTATTGAAAGTTTGCACGATCTTGGTACACGAAGAGGCATAATACACAAAACTGACTCGTCTTTTGTACCGTGCGCCTTCTATGTAAAAGTAAAGTAATCCCACATCAACCCATGTTGGGTCTACCCAACGGGAATCGCGGTAATGTATTCTGGGGGAATGTATGAATCAAACAATGCTGGTAATGCAAATGTAATGTGCTGAATTATACGATACACTCGTATACATGACTTGGAGCATGGGGAATGCTGCAAGGGAGAAAGCTCATATGTTATAAGTCCAAGACTGGCCAATGAACATCACTCGCAGAAACAAGGGGAAAAGAACTTGCGAGCATACATCGGCTATGGGTAGTTTGCTATATAGCGGAAAGATGAAAATTTCGGAGCATTTCAAGCATATTTGTGGAAGTTTTGTGTAGATATTATGTATGTGAAGTATTGTTTACAGGTTTTGCAACACCCCGGTGTGAGGAAACACGTTAGTCAAAATTATCGTTTTGACTAATTATTGCTATCCACAAAAAACTAACGTATATATAATATTTTAGCTAAAAATCCGCAAGTGAAGTCTCCGTGTATGTAGGCACTGCCTGGTGGAAATGTTAAAATAATCTGACACTATTACGTCATAGCGACAACGATTACATAGCATGACGGCCCGTACTTCTAGAAGACATTAGTATCGTATACAGCGGACGTTTAGTCCGCGGACTAAACACAAAATTCCACCTAAATTTTTTAGTCCACGTGCTGTATACACTCGTGGACCGACCTAAATTTAGGTCGGTCCACGATTTCAAGCGACCTGACCTAAATATAGGTCGTGGACTATAATCGTTGTAAACACACGCGACCTAAACATTGATTATTGCGCGACTATTAATAATGTATGTATGTTGAATATAAGCTCATAACATTCCCTTATGACACAAAATCATTGAAATAAACATGTTTGAGAGACAAATAAAACGATAAATACAGTGCATGAAGGAAAATTAAATTCAATGACAGCTGTCATATACGAACGAGGACTAAATTCCACCTAAGCAAATTTTAGGTCATATTGGTGTAAACACCTGAGGACTAAGTTCATTTAGTCCGCGCTTTAGGTCAGGTCACTTTTGGTCCGACCGCTGTAAACCTGCACGTTGACTGAAGATGTCTTAGGTGTCAGCTGATGTTAAATCCTTCACTCCCTGCCATTCTCTTCCATCAGGCAAATATCACACAATACCGTTCTTTCCATCATATATATTAGTTCTTATGCTATGCCATTGGTGACAGCTGCACTTTCGATCGCCTGTGCTGAACCGGACGCGACAAACTACGACATGCTAAAAACATATTCAGTCAAATCTTAAGGGGGGAAATTTGAAGCCAACTATTATAGTACAAAACGTTCGCAATAAAGAGTAACTATCGTTCCAAATTACTAACAAACGAAGTATTTTAACAATAATTGGGGTGTTTTTTTTAGTTCCTCTCTCCATAACAGAACAGAACACACGCATTGAAAACAACAACAACTCATGTCCCAGTGAATTCACTGAGACAGGAGTTGTTGTTGTTTCCAATGCGTCTGTGCTGGATAGCATTGCTCTGTTATCGATAGGGGGAGCAAAAAACACACTCCTAATATAAATATCACCATGTAGACAAATGAGCTCATCACTCAGTAAAACTATAAATTTCATATTTTCCGCCTAATTTCAAACGCACTGTTGATATTTTTAAAGTTAATATCTATCGAAAGTTATACTTCAACTTTGAAAAATGTTAATATTTAAAAATATGTGTAAAATATGTGTAAAATATGTGTACATGCTTTACATAAAGTCTAGAATTTCAATTCGCAAGAGACACCAAGATTTATTAAATCGATTCAATCAGTAATCTAATGTTCATAGCTTTGTACAATTCATATTTTGTCTACTATGCACAGAGCTTTTGAAATTCGATTCAGGCAAACGCTTGCTTTCAATATCATCAAATCTAATTTTGATCTGACCGGCTATCAATTGTATCTAAAATTCTACAAACGATTCAGGTCTGGTACAAGCCAATGAATAAATCAATCCTACTGTAAATCGGTAGGATATAGAGTTCGATATTGGTAGCAATGTGTTCTTTTAACAGTTATACACTTTATTTCATGTAATTTTATTTGTATATCGACTATCTATAATCACTTTTGGCTAAGTTGAATTGAGTTACTTGGCTGTTAGCAAAATTATCGTGTTCTATCAGGAAATGTTAACTGGAAAGCGTGTTGAATAATATCCTCGAGCGTTAGCATAATATCGAATAGAAATATTTCAAAATTTTTTGTGAACTGTATTGGTAATTTAATTTAATTTTTTTGTTTATAAAATGCTATCTACTATAACTTTAATACGTTATAAGTTAAATACTTCCAGCCTCAATAAATTTTTTTTAACGATCTCAGACTAATAAATCATTTAACTGATTTTTACATACATCGTACCCTCCACGGAGTTAATGACGAGCGTATAAACCAGAACTATTTTAATGTATGCAAACTTTTATCCCGCGAGAATGAAATTTCAACTTTAACTCGTGACCTGTAAATACAGTCGCAACTCCACCCTGACAAGCTAATGCATAAACTTTCTACAAATTGGCTTGTTTGACTACAGTTAATCGGCTTTTAATTCCGCACTATCAGTTCTTGTAAAAGTTCCTCAGTTTTCGTAACTTTGTTGCTTGTTCCGCTACAGGTGCCAGGACGTACCGACTACCGTAATTGCGTTTAGAAATGCAGTAATTTAGTATTCATTATAGTAACCCGTGACGGAACGTAATGCGGTATTTTTCCGTTTCATCTTCAATCATAACACGAGCGGATATCGATCGTTGACTTGTTGTCATGATTATGAACAGGCAGAGATAGGATTCCAAGCAATATTTCAATAAACTTCAATAAGATTAGCTATCTAGTATAAGTAATTTTTTATACACATATGTAATTGAATGGTAAATAATCGATATAACAGTCAAAGCTTTTGTCCACATGAATGAAAAAACTTTATCATGAACATTTTTTGAATATGGTTTTTTTCGTCTGACTTTATTTCTCTGTCTATAATTTTGAATGGAGATTCAAAACGTCAACTATCGTAAGTTTGAGACACCTACTGCGAAAAACGTATACCAATTATATAAATAACCAATGTTTATCCGAATTCCAACGCAAACATCGCTTCCACGAATTGCTTTCTTTCAATTCACATTTTATTGTTCCTTTCAATTTGTCCGACCATGAAATTCTAAAAGAAATTATAACAACATCTCAAACGAGAATTTATCTATTCGGAGCGAAACGAAAACACCTTTTCAATCTTTGTGGCTGCACCACGAAAAGACACAATCCTGGGAATTGATGCTATCAAGCAACAGGACTAGATGTTTTCGTTCAGTAAAAGAATGCCAAACAGGGTAATGGAAATGGTTTGCTTTGAAATGTAAAATAGTTAACGGTATTCTTGATTCTCAGTGGCCTACTAAGAGATTGTGTACTTAAAAGGAATAAGTGTCAGTGAAAACGGATAAAAGTACTGCTAATATTGTACAACTGAGAGTAGTGGTATTTCTAATCGACATTCATTCAAATAAAATATAATGTAGTGTTTGTCAAAAGGGTTCGAGTCCTATTTTTATACTCGTAATTTAAGTTGCTCTCACGGGAATCCGTAACAGTCAAATTAAAGTTACCACTAATTTTCAATTTTCCTTAGCAAAAAGATTACAAAAAAGAATGACGTTCAATAAATTTTGTACTATTAATTTCATTACTTTCCATGAAATGCATTTTATATTGATAATTCCATTCAAGAAATTTTTGGATGTGTATATATGAACACAAAAAATCTTGAAACGGATAGATGCAAAAATAATGGGCAGGCTGATAGCATTTGTGAATTCTATTTGTAATCAGTTTTTTTTTTTTTTTTGAAGATGAAACACAATGGTGCTAACTAAAACTCAATGCTTTTTCATATTAAATATGCATGTTCTATGATTAAGAATACGGAAAAATTCAGTTAATTTTTTTACTGATATCACAGGTCTACATCAAAATTACCTTTTGCATAATAATGTACTATATACATATAACATTTGATTCGCTGAATCTAAATATACAACTTAAAGTTGATAGCTAGGTCTTATTGTTCATTTATGTCATTTTCAGTATAACAGCGGCTACTAATCATAAATGATCAAAAAATAAATGAATTAATCCTGTGAATGACTTAATTTTGTTTGACACCTCCCATCCAGTCCAGCATAGTACATATATCGAGAAAAAGAAGCGAAGCCTGGTAGACCCTGACGTAGCATCGGTTGCACAACCAATAGTACGACACCGAACCGATTTGTCTGTTCTTCAACCGGGTGAAAATGTTGTTTGTAACAAAACTCAGAGACTTTTGCAAATTGACCTCAGTGATAAGATACAAGATTTAAATTTGCCAAAAGATAAACCAGAATTGCAGGAATCAAGAGCTAAACAATCAGGGGCGGCTCGTCGATGCACACAAAGAAAGCAGTGCTTCCCTTGCTAAACCACAAAATTGATTAAATAATCAATATGTAACAATCAAAAGATTTACAATCAATATTTAACAATCAAAGTAATAACATTTATTTTCTTACAAAAACCGAAACTCCATTGCTACTATGAATCAAATGGTTTTATTTTGTAACAGTCCAACTACAGAGCTCCCAAGGTAAATTTACAGCGACGCAACGAAAACTCAAACGTTTTACTACAAACTACAGGCACTGCATACCATTCAATGCAAAGTATACAGTTCATTGAGGTATACTACACAGAACACTGAAGTGATCTTGCTTCAATGCTCAAACTCGTGGTTTTCGCATAGATCTACTTAAACGCTTTGCCTTAATGATGCCCACAAACATTTTACAATCTATGTACTCAAATAGTATCGTGGACGCTGGCTCAGTTCGCAGCGTCTTGGTGGATAGAAAAATTCAACAAACCCTTGCCCCATCCACCCACTGAACGACCCGAAAATCTTTGTTAATGAATGAACTTAATACGCTAATAGTATCCGCATCTCTGCTATGTTAGTGTTTCCCCTCATGATTTATCTGTAGATTCTCTTCTGCTTCTCTTTTAACGAGCAGTTCCCCTTAGGAATTGAAGGATTTTCTGCTTTATTTACAAGTACACATGCACGGTGCAAGCTATTGTGATGTTAATGCGGGGAATAGAATAGTAGGAGTTAAATTGTTTCGTGTGCAATTTTCTCCAGATCGATTTTTTTTGTATCTGCTTTTGGTTTACTTTCGGAAAATGAGTTTCTCGGTTCTGGTGCTTTGGGTGAATCCCACTTGTTGCTTTGTATGTTGAATTTCTGAAGTGCTTTTTTTAGCATTTACAGTTTACATTAGGTGCGTTTTTTGTCTTCTTCGAAAAAAACGCACCTGCTATAATTCTTTTGATTTGAATTTTTTGTATTGTCAGTGTTAATACGGTCGGTTAAAGATGGATAAAAGGATAGTTTTTAAAGTAAATTATAACATAAATTCTCGTTAAAGTGAGAGCGTATTGAATAGATTCTGTTTCGAAAAGTTAATATTTACCCGTATAATATGGATTTTAAAGTGGAAAACCAAAATTGTTGTGATTGTGCCATATAGGATTAACTACGGCAGTCTTTTTCATTGAGGATCTTATTGAGTCTTGGCAACCAAGACCACTAATTTCGCTCAGTCAACTGTTTGCAAAAAGTTACTATATTTAGCACTTTTATTGCAAATTACATGAGGCATTCATTTTTATTGTGATATTGGGTATCTAATTTAATTTGCTAAAAGATGCATTATATCCTCAACTTTGAGCTATTAAAAAACGTTCACCATTTATTTAGCTATGTTTTCAGCATGACTTTTTTTTTATAATTTCAAAAAAAGAAATAAATATTTTTTCTTTGCTTTCAAATAATATACATAGTTTGAACTTTTGTAAGATTGTTGATCTGAGTGAGCAGGAATATGAAATAAGCAGTTTTACTTTTAATGCAAATATGGGCAGCATTGAAATACCTAATTATTTTTTTTTGCACAATATTTAAAAAAATCGCATGTATAGTTTACTACGCACTTTATAAGTATGCTTATCTATATGCTTATATATTTTGTTTGTGCTTCCCTAAGTCTCAAAACCACGAGCCGCCACTATAAACAATAGAATTTGTTACAACCGGATGATTAGATTGGTTTAAATAGAAATCTCCAGAAAGACTTGATGCCCTATTTTAGATCTGAAAATTTGCCTGTTACTTATCATAAAATAGATGGCTTAATAAAAGCTTTGAAGATTGAATACAATCCACCACCCAAAAAACTGATATGAAAATATGAAATTAATTTTAGAGGCTATATCATACTCCTCACAGATATTCGGTGATCTGTTGAGGCTGCAAACGGGTTACACTAAGTACTGCTTTTTCTGTGAGTGGGATAGTCGGGCTAGATCTTTACATTAACTAAAAAAAAGCTTGAAATACAATACTGAATCTTGATCCTGGAGAAAAAGAAAAGTCAAGCACCTTCATTTAGTCAAATCACTAAAAAAAACTTTCTACCACCTTTATTCAATTGGGATTGATAAAGACCTTTGTCAAGTCTCTCAACAACGATGGCCCAGCATTCAAAAGTCTACGAAATATATTTTTGTGTCTAAGTAACTTCAAATTAAAAGAAAGAATCTACCTCAAATTAAAAAAAAATTTAAGGACAAAGACTTTGATTCAATTTTAAAGGGCTTTGAGTAAGAGGCCAATGAATCTTTTAAAGCGGCTGTTCGTGGCTAGCTAGCAATAGAAGAGGTGAAAATTATGTTGATCTTTTGAATAATCTCCCACAAAAGTATCAGCAGCTGGATTGGAATAAGTCCCTAAAAATTCATTTTTTCTACCACCTCTTGATTTTTTTCTCGCAAATGTAGTGATGTAAGTCACAAATATGTTAACGATTCCACAAAGACATATTGACAATAGAATATGGACACCCATGCCAATGGAAAGTGCCAATGTTAGAAGAATACTGCTGGAACTTGAGTAGAGATGCCCCTAAAAGATTAAATATTTTGTTCATGCTTCTAAATTCTTAGTTTCATGAAAAAAATTTAGAAAAAAAACTAATAAAAGTTTTCCAAAAATGATGTGTTTTATTTTCTTTGTCATTTTACTTTAAGTCAAGTGTTTTTATGCTAAGCATATTTTTAAAATCAGAGCTAATTTAAAGCAAATATTTATATTTTCCTATTCAATGACCCAAAATCAGTATAAAAATAAAGCATTTATTAAAAATGCACACAAAAAGTTTGACATTGTGCTTCAATATATTTAATCAACATCTTTCATAATGTCGTATGATGACAACGAAAAATCAAAATATTACTGAGTATTTTTTATCTTATCCTACTGTGTTTAATAGTTTTGAAGCGAATTTAGAATTGTGTGCTTTTTATGGGCAGTTATGGATTGCGTAGGGGCTGAAAGTATATTTATGTAATTGTATCTATAGCATCAATTTTTCTTTACACAATGAAAACACTCGTATAGAAAACGTAGAGACAAAGTTAGCTATGGGTTTTAGATAAAGATATTAGTTCTGGTACCCAATAGAACCGTAGTTTGCCAATAAACATATCATTAAAAATAAGAGCTAGCATACATTTAAAATTAAATAGTTCAACTGGGAAAGGGAAATTACTTAGCAAATGAAGTTTGAGATAAGTTCATTGTTAATGTTTCCTTAAAACAATTTTTGTTAATTTTTCCTTAAAACTCAATTCCATTCCCTGCAAATGATCGCATGTATGGAAACAACTCACTACTTGCTATACTAAACGTTTTTATTCATGGTTTTATTTGTTGCGAATGTTATTTTGAATAAAATAAGAGCATACTGTTTTTGATTAGTACTAATTGGTTGCGAAGTTGCCATTTTTCATTAGAGATCCTAACTCAAATTCATTTATTTTTGTAAAAAAAAACGATACTGTTTTGACTTCATTCAATACCAATACTTATGAAATTAATGTGGATAAGACGTTATCAACTTTTTTGCAGGTTAAATTGACCATTTTTATAGTGCGCCCAGTGTGGGTAGAAAGGAGACACGGAATGCAATTGAAAAATATGTAAAAAACTGAATGAAATAGTCTGTGGAAGTTTTTCGAGAGTCCTTTAAAATATTTTATTTTCAAATTGAAAAATGTAATAAACCGCTTTTGTGTTGCTCTCGCTTCCCGAATTCAGATACGGATGGGGGAACGTGTGCCAAGATTTGGGCTTACCTAGCTCTGATTAATTATCTAATAGTGAAGTGATGGCAATTTTTTCAATTACTCAGTATAAATGGGTCACTTTGTTGAAGTGACCGATAACAAATGGGTTTTTTTGCGGCTCTGATGCACTAGGTATTTTTCTGTTTGTTTTTTTTTTTTGGGTGATTTTTCAAGATGACACTTCTTCTCTAGGTTTCTCACGTTTTCTAATGAACTTTATGTATTAGACATTTCCCTACTCAAATTCAATGTAAGTTGTCGAATTATAAGACAAAAGGCTTTTCTTTTGCTGAGTGATTTTTAAAGGTAGCACCACTGTCACAAGGTTGTTTACATTTTCAACTAACTTTCATCAGATCAGGTCCATCAAAAGAACAATAAATACTGTGAATTTCGGTTGAATCTGATTGATCTCACAAACATATGGGTGCTCAAAATAAAGATAATTCGGTGAATGGTTGGCGTTCTTGTACGTTAAATAATTGTGAAAAATATAATTTTTACGGGGCAGGCAAAGCATCAGTCGATTTAATCTGATCTAATTTTTTCAAGCCTTCAAAATAATATTTTTTCATTTAAAAACCTACATGGACTTCAATATCTTGACAATGCTTTTTGATCTTACACTGAATATACACTGAAGAAAGAGCCAGAATATACAATGTTCTAGACATTTTTCAAGAAGTATATACGTATATATTTTGTGACTAATCGGGCAGACCAATTTAACTCATTTCCTTTCTCCTTCTTCATCATACATAAAAACTTGGAAAGATGTATAATTATTCAATACGTACTACTGTTTGATTCTACTTTCTAAAAAAACTTAGCGTATTTACAAATTTTCAAGTTCATTATTTACTTACAAATTATCAAGTCCATAATTTTTTTTAAATTAACAAAAATAAAACTTCATTTCTAAACGCATACAAGTATCATAGTCATCATTTTTGCTAATTTTTATCGTTAAAGCATCACACACAAGATTAGCATGTATTTATACAGCTAATTTCTTAATTAGAACATTCTGAATGATTTGCTGAGTTATTTTCGTTGCTATGATCATCATTTGAAGATTGTAAGTAATCCGCCGTAATAAACAAAACGATATTTCCCCTATATATTTTCTTTTACCCCATCAATTCCTATCCCTAGATTTAATTACATAGAACTTTCTTTGCAATTGCACGATCATTAATGGAGAATTAAATATATGTATATCTTCATCAACAACACACAAAATCACTCAAAGAACTGGAAAATTGGCAAGGAGTCAGATTGCAATAATTCCATGAAAAGAGGGTGGAAATTGTGATTTCTGCACATACGTCCTTGAACCTGCAGTGGCTTTCAGTTTTCATTGGCGGCTATTGAAAAACTCACATACAATTACACACGTATGTCCATATCTATGATGGCTACTTGTGTTCCGGGAAAACCCAGCAAAATCTTGGCTTTTGTAGTATTTAATGACTCTTTCAGCTCACGATGGTTTGATATTAATTGCACTTGTTGGCGTAAGTCTACCTTTTCATGCTCTTTCTCTTGAATGGTTTTTTTTTCCGTTATGGTTTTTAATTAATTGGCTCCTTATAATTACAGAGATTGGCCTTCCTAGATTTCTAGAGTATAGAACCAAAGAACAATGTGATTTAAAGTATCCAGTCTAGAAACGGTAAATAATCAAGTTAAAGTATGACTGAGTCCTTCTCAGGAATTCTTATCATTTTTAACGATTTCCATTCATCATGATTTACACTATGAATCATTCTCGTCACATAAAACAATTCTGAGATTTTCAGTATATTCACATGTCACATTCAAGTCAATGTTGCATTTGTTCAAGATAGTGATCTACCTCTGAGCTTCCCTCAGTCGCATCGGTTGCCTGAAGCGGAACGTTAACGTTGTTGATGTGATTAATGGCTTCGCGCTACTTCAACTTGCTGGCAATAAAATTGATAAACACTACCATGTTAGTATCTCTGATGAAAGTTTGATTGGCATGAACAGCGCTAGACACTTGTAGCATTCATCCCAAAAACTTTTACCACATCGAAACAGAGTATCCGAGTCAAGGATACAAATATTTGTTAGCATGCTTCGTTCACATCACTTTAGCTATCATCAATCACAAAGTCGTTGAGAATATGTCAAGAAAGTGTTGCTGGGCGAATTACAGAAATTAGTTATGGTGGATAGGGCATGTTTGGATTTGAGAAAAATTTTATTTTATTTTCTGAATTCAAGAAAAGATATATTTGGAAATTCAACTCTTTTTAACAGTGTGCAATCGTTTATTCAATAATAAATATTTCGAAAAATCACAATGCACTTCAAAAAAATCAAATATTTATGAGCAAAATTTTCTTCAAACTTCAAGGTGGTAACCCTTGGCACAAACTTGTTGATGCTACAAATGCACTGGATGAGTTTGCGATATCCTTCCTTTGGTATGACAGACGTGAGAGTATACAGTCATGACCAGCGTTACCCATCAACGTTTTATTTTAATTTTCAACTTTTTCGATGTTGCTGTTGCCGTTCTTGCCGTTACGAAACAAAACATTTTCCAGGAGATTGGTGACATAACGGAGATGATTCTTCATTTCTGCTACATTACGCGTCAACAATGACACTCTGTACCCGAAGCGATAATGTGCTTGGTGTTTATGCTATCTTGTCTCGGTGCTACTGTCGGGATTCAGCCTTTCCTCTTCCGCACTTTACTCTAAAATTATAAAAATAAGGAAAACTGCAAGGATGAACTTGCTCGTGAAGGATTCGTAGACATCAAATTTAATCACCGGCCATCAAAGCATGAGCGGTTCGTACTTGAACCATTTCAACAAGTATTTTTTCCACATTTTCCATATTACTCATGTTTTTAGTTCATGTCTGGCTGTTTCCATCTGCAGACCGAAGCAGACTTCCGACTACAAGGCCAATTTCTTAAAGTCTAGTCGTTCAACTGCAATAGAACTGTCGACAAACAACACAGTGCAACGAAAGTGGTTGTTTCTTTGGAAAGAACGAAAAAGTCACTAGGTACCGGCAAAATACTGAATGCCGTTAAATTGCCATATTCCATGGGAAAGCAACTGTTTAAAAGTTCAACTTACTTTTATTCTCTGCAAAAATGATCGGGAAATGCACCATTTACGGAACGCTGGAGAAGTTACTTTTGTTGACTGTGAAAAATAATTTCGAAAGAAAGTTTGCTCTCAATCTAGAGTCTCATTAAATTATAAACAGTCTGTTATATTGTTGAGTGGATTTCTCGTGGGCCATCGAAGGAGCTATCTTGTAAATTATTTCTTTATGTTTTAAGGTTTTACGTCTTAGTATCGAATAGAATTTGTTTGAAGTGATGTGCATCATTTTGCAAGAAATCAGAAATAGTTTCAAATATACTTTTTTACAATTATAAGCTCCATTATTATTTTACAGATCTTTTACAGATAGCGCTCCTTTACTTCGAGACTTTGTTTTCATGTTTTGTTTTTAGAACGGGTGTCAGAAACCTTCAATAGGTATCATGCGAGTGATACAAAATTATGTGAGATTCGTACTCACTAAAAAACATCACCCGCCGACCACGGAAGTTGGAGCCGAAATCGCTTTCGCATTACTTCAACTCGACCGTGCGACTTCCACTTACCAGGTGTCCCATTGGCTTAATTTCGTTCTGTCAGGCTTTCAGGAGTCTATGAGGCGCCCTTCCTCTTTTTTCAAACGCAATACCAGCTCCACATATGCTGAAACAGCTGACCAGGCGTCATCTGACCATAGCGTCACCTCCACGATTGACTCCGGCGTCACAGGGCCAACTGCAAAGAAAAGCATGTGCAGCTCACTTCTGAGCCAGGCGCAATAGAAAAGGTATGCCAAGCGTCATCACTTTCCTTAGCACATTACTTACTTTTCCCATTCTGTGAAGGTATTTCCTGAAGTAGTCGTGACCTGATAGGAACTGGCACAGTTGGAAGTTTATTTCACCGTGGTCGCGATTAAGCCAAGGTTTTAAACCGCGAATCAGACTAATCGTCCATGCTCAAGCGTTCGCATTTGTTCTTGAGCAGCCAATATTTCTCTTCACACCTCTTATCTGTTCAAAAACACACTTTTTATCTGTTCGTGATTGTACGAACGAATTTTCAATCGATCGACTCGTTCTTGTTTTATACGAAAAAAATGTTTTAAAAACGATGAGAATCGGAAAAATACTAAAAAAAAATATAAGACGAAAATACATTCAAACTTATTTCAAAACTTTAAATTTCATGTTTTTTTAATTCCTTCCTTTAATCACGAGCCAAATGTATAAACTATGAGAAAATTTTTGAAGTTTTGATTTCAGATGAGCCTGCACCGAAATATTCTGCCTACCGCAAAAAAAAGGCTGGACGAGGAAAACTGCAGGAAAATCGACAATTTTCAATATTTTTAGTTGAAAATTTTTATACAACTTTTTGAAATGCTAGACTTTTCTATGTGTAAATTTCAAATAAAATAAATTTTTGGTTTTTAAAATACAATTTTTTGAAAAAGTTGTTTTTTTTTCCTTCAAGACCTATGGAGCCCCTTAAAATGTATATCGCATGGATTTTGATTGTTCATAGTTAAATTTTGAAGTGAGTGAGTGACATTCGCACCCGTTTATGATCTGCTTGCCCGGATCCAGACTGACCAAAGTTTGCTCCCTATAACAGGTGGGTAACAAAAGTTACTTGAGATACCAGAGATATCAGCTGTAAAAATATTTAAAAGAATCGGATCAAGAGTAGAGCCTTGATTCAACCGCGAACTTACAGCTCAAAAGCTTTATTATAGATAACGAATGCACTCCTGTTACTGAGGAAACTGTTTAAGGTTTGGCGATTCAAGTATCATTTCCTAGAGGAAACCATTAATCCATACAGAGCCGAAGATCACCAGCAAATCAAATTGGAATGCCTTTTTGTTCTAGATACTATCACTTGTTGCTTTTTCTTTAGCGGAGCATTTGGCATTAATACCAAATATTTTCGTAAGAATTATATGATTATAATCAATGGTATGAGATAACTGTCGGTGAATTACCTTCCACAGTTGTTTACATAGATCACATAGGGGAGGTATGAGGCGAGCATCGTGTACATCGCAAGCAATATGATTACAAGCAGTGAGTAAATATACAAAATTGAGACAAAACTTGAAGAGAACACGAAGTTCTTCAAAGAAACAAAGCAGCCATGGAAAATGCGCTTCAACGAATTGCTTAGTGGCTAACTCATCAAAAACTTGAATGTTCCATTAATCCAAAAAGAAGACTACTACATACAAAGAGCCGTAAGTTTACTCACACCCTAAAAAGTGCCGGGACCCCTCGGCGTACCAGCTGAAGTGATGAAAAATTGAAGGTCGTCATTAAATTAAACTATTTACTAAATCGAGGTGCATGTATAAGACCCCCCATTGTCTTATACATGGACCTAAAAGTGCACTGAAAGCATCGTAGCACTGGATGCCACAATCTTTATATTTTTTGGCGCTATCTGCATAGTTGATTTCGGGATTGAAAAAACTACACCAAAATTATTCAGCTAAAGCTAACGAAATGAACTGTTTGTTGAAACTAGTATAATGTGTAAGTGCATAGTGAGCTTTACTTATGCATAAAACCATCGATTTTCAATTTGACCTCAAAAGCTATATCCAGTGACAAATAAATCTACTTTCACTTGTGCACTTGAAACTTCATTCGCAACCCACAATAACTTTCACCGCACAATACCATTTTATTTCACCCCTCAATACGTCTTTGTTGATTATGAAACCATTTTCCAAGTCAGCCCATCTAATTTTTTTCTCCCATATACTACATTTAAGCATATAGTATAATTTTCTCCATTTTTGCCATTCACTTTATTTTTGTCAGGCACAATTTCATTCAATTTTGCGCTACGCTCTGCTTGTTAAGTCATTCACACCGTTTACTCAGTTACATTTCTCGGGTGCCTTGGTTGTCTTTTACTTGTCCACCTTGCTGTGTGCACTGTAGTATTGATGGGAACAAAAAGAGCAATACAATGCCGCAAGACTTCCCAAAAGGACGATGTTGAAGCAAAAGTATAACCACAGTTGGTGGGGTGAAAATAGGACCTGAAATGCTGCAAAATGTGTGAAAAAATTTTCCATCGTAGGCAAGTTTTGCGAGTGGGTTGAATAAATATTCTTCAATAATTTGTGAATAAAGATGTTTATTTTCCAGTTTCAAATGAAATAAGTCATTTGAATAAATTTTTTAGAATATGGTTTTTTACTTATTCCGAATCAACCAAACAAAAAAAAAATGCTCTAACAATCTCCCGTATGCTGCATAAAACACATTAACTGTACTGTTCATCTCAACACCCAGTCTTTAAAATGTCTGTAATATCTTGGCGGAGAAGAACAAAAAGATTATTCCACTTCTAAGTGAAAGCAAAAGACTAGAAAACGTGAAAATATGTTTGTTGGTAAATAATACGGAGACAGTTTACTCACAGTACTCCAGACAGATCTGCTGTTGTTTATTTCGACCCCAAGCAAATTTAGCAAAAAAAAAAAAATTTACAAAAAGGTTCCTGCAGATGACACGATAAAAATTTCCAGCAGTCTAAAAGGGGACTTACAGGTGGAATGCTACTGTATTTACTACAACGTTAGATTAACCACCATATGAAAATTCATTATTCAATTGAAATTTTCATTGCAACACAATGATTCAACTGTGTCGATTATTCAGGATGCTTAAAGCTAATTTATTAATATTTTGTAAATTTGTAAAGCAATTTCGACTGTTGCATTTTCTGCCAGCACCTGCTTCAAAGCTTCTTCTATCCCTATATCTAGAGCTCCACACGGATTCCTTCTTGGTTCCTATTAGCTTTCGTTCTTATAAATTGACTTCTTTTTTCGATTAGGTTAGATATTTCACGTGATTGATTCCCAAAAAGATTATGAGCACTTTGAAAATGATCAGCTGGTCTTCTCCAACTTTCTCAAATAGAATAAATCAAAATTTAATCAGATGACTCACATCCTTCAAATAAAATCGTCGGCATTTTCTTTGCTCTTGGACATTCACCTTTCTTGATACAGTCTAAAGTTTAAGCAGTTTAGTATTGTCTTTGACCCGAATCTTAAACTTGACTAATATTTAATGCACATTATGATGATGATGATGATGATAGTCTGGAGTGGGTCCAGAGGGACCCTAGCAGTGCGACCTCCTGGGTCTATTGTTCCTCCTCTGCGTTATGATCTATACGATATCCAGGCTTCTAATGAACCTGGATATGTTGCTTGACGGGACATTTGTGATGTCCCTGATGGAAGGAACAGCAGAGCCAAGTAGCTCGAACCTTCTTCTCGCTAGTGCTGGACAGACTGTGAGCAAATGTTCTACACACTCTGTCGTTTCACCACAGTATCTGCAGCGGTCTTCCTGCCCCTCACCTATCCTGTGGAGGTACTTTTTGCATGGAAGGTGTCCTGTCAATGCTCCGCATAGGGCTCTTATGCCACTTTTGCAGAGAGCCACTGCTTCTTTTGCTCTTTTGTTATAGAAGCCAAGTTTTTGACCCTCAATATTAAGCCAGTAGCTTCCGATCTTTTTCTTGCTCCATGCTCTAATTTCTTTTTCCGTATGTGCCTTTGTAGAACCCCAGTACGGAGAAGAACCTATGAAGGGCTTTTTTGCTCCCTTTTTTGGCTATGGTATCAGCTTCATTGTTTCCTCGGTGCTCCTCATGGCCGAGGATCCATATAAATTCGAGACTGATCTGTGCCACTATTTCATTTAGGGCCTCTCTCATCTCTAAGAGAATAGCCAAATTTATTTGATCGCGATTTATAGGCATGAGAGCCGCTTGTATATCCGATAGGATCTTAATTCAGACCCTTTTAGTATTCCTTATTTTTATTGTTTGTGAGGCTCTTAGTATGGCAAATAGTTCTACTTGATAGATCGTGGCCTCTTTTGGGAGAGGAAAATACATTTTGCACAATCCATCTTTGCACCATCCGCATACCACATTTGCGCTCCTTTGTACGAGGGCTGTGGTCCATCCTTCCATTTGTCCCTTGATGGAATTGTGATCTTGAACCTCTTCTCTAATGCTGCTTCAGTTTTTATTTGGTTGCTGAGGTTTGACGTTTTCATTATGAGCCTGACGTCCTACACCATTTTAAGATGGTCTTTAAGGTCCCCTAGTTTATACTTGTAGGCCTTTTGTAGGCTAACGGCTTGTTTCGCTGCTTCCTCCTGAATTTTGAGGTGTAGCGGTTCAAGGTTTAGAAAGGCATCCATTCCTGTTGTTGGGTCTAGCTCATTGCTTCTGTTTTATACACATTATGCAAATCTTTCTTCACTATACAGGGATTTTAGGTCAATTTTCTAAGCATAAATTCCAGAAACAAGTATTTTTAGTCATGGTCCAAAAAAAATTTTTAGTAGAGAAGTTTTGGTTTGCTTTGTCTTTGCAAAAGTCTCCGCTTATATATAAAAGAATGTGAACTGCAATAACTCTTCTATGATAAGAGCGCATTAAATGCGAGTAACGTGATTCCTTCCATCTTTTAAAAACATTTGCTAACGATCTTAATACTATATGTACAAACAAAATCTCTTCTCTATTTAAATTTTATTTCATAACAACAATCTAAATTTTAAATCCACAAAACATTTACCGTTAGATGATTTGCCTTGAAAACTATTGCACACGTGTTTATCCAGTCGACTTCAATCCACGTGAGGATGTTGTCCATGCGAAACAAATCGAACGAAATAAAAACCTCGAAACTCTAGTCAAGCCTGAGTGATTCGTTTTTGGTTAGGTGCTTACTAACCATAAAGCACCCCCGTTGTCGTCATACCGACATAGACTATAGTGTGCTTTCATTGTGTCGTGTTTGGTCTAATTCGATATTTTTCTGTCGTTTGAATCTGAATGAGTTTTCCGACTCTGATATCCTTTTGATATCCGTACAGCCATTGCCGCCAACAACCGAAAACCTGTAAAGTCCGTAAAAGCAAAATATTTCATCTACGGACAGATCCCGATAGTTGGCCAAGAATTGAATGTGTTTTGAATAGGGGAAGAACAAGTTGCGACTCGGAAAGCTACACTCGGGAATGAAGCAGAGAAAAATCGCTAATCAAACAGTGTAAAATAGAGTAGCCGCTTTCGTCCTGGAATTTTTTTAATAGCCTAAAATATAGCTGAAAAATTTTAGCTTGTAGCTTTTCATTATTTCAAAGAATCATTACGCCTGCTTTTTGGATGGATTACTATCGTAGTTAGCCATACAAACCTTTTGATCTGGTTCGTGCGTGGTTTTGGTCCCAGCGTAAGTTTTGTAAGGATTTCACCGTGAAATTCTTACGCGTTTGTGTACTCGTAGGTACATAGATTTATGTCCATAATATCCATTACGGCAGCTCGACGTTTCATTCAAAGTCAACACAGGGCTCTATATCCCGTTACTGAGTGTAAATCGGGCTTCCAGCAAAATATCCCCAAACTATATGTATCCTTCGTCTAGATATTGGTCATAAAACGCATATAGAGGATATGCACTAACAAAACCGAGTGTCTGCACGCTTGTAGATTTTTTCTATCAGACGGATAAAAACATTGATTCAGAGTTGTTTTCGAGGAGGATGACGCTGCAAATACACTCGTTCGTATTCATACGAATACGAGGTCTGAGAGCATGCGGAAGAGTGATTGGTAGTGTTTCTATCTTTGTATGCCCTTCGTTAAAATCAAAATTGAATACGTCCTTAACGTTCAATTGAATTGATAATTCAGGCAATGAAAGTTTTGTTAGGATTCAATTGTATACTTGAAACGAATGATTGAGTGAATTAGTTGAGCACTAATGAAATTTGCTCGAGCCATATCAGCATCGGATATTGTTGATTGCTGTTTTGGGCTACTAAAATTTGATCGGGTTTTGTTTTTTAAATTTTACAGTGGATACTTCCTAATTATTTTTTTTATTCATGTTGTTATTATTACTTCAGTATTATATTAAGGTATTAGAATCAAAACACATTTCTTTCCATTTTGATAACTATACGAGTATTTAGTTTCAAATTGAAAGGACATTAGCGATAAAGTCTTTACCCACTTTGCCATAAGAGCGTCTTTTAAGGCAACCGTCTTTGAATTCTAATAAATATCCTACCAATTTTTAAGAGACTTAAATTCAGACAGACGAGATGGCAGATAAAATGACAAGGTAACCAAATATTACCCAGCCAGGAAATATACAACAAATTTAGCATCTTAAGGAGGTGGCTGGTCGCTTCAAATTCCATACAAAACTACCAATGTTTATGTACCTTTTTTTCAGCTCAAGCTGAATATTTATTTCTCTTTTTTTATTTGATTTTTAACATAATCTACTGCATTTTTTCTTTTGAAAATTTTAAAAGTTTTATTAAAATTATTTAAGAAACTTTCAATTCTTGTTTTTTGACGTTGACAACTCTTAATTGTGCCACTGCTCAGTTTTTCTAGAAATCCAACAGAAGAGTTTCAGTCCATTTACTTCAAAAAGGCAGGAAAAAACCTTAACATTTTTGGGAGAGATTTCTGAGAAAAATTTACATATGTAAGTGGAAAAAACATGGTCAACAAAAGTGGAAATGTGTTTGTTTTCACTGTTTTTTACTTTTTTTCGCAAATACCGAGTGTGCTGCAAAATACTTAATATTTTAATCAAACGTGATAATAAATTCGATAGCAATATTGTTGCTCCAAAATGAGTCGGAAATCATCCGAGCTGTCGAATGAAGAAAGAAGATTTGTTATACCATTGAGGCAATAATGCTTTTCGTTACGTTAAATTGGAGGTATTCTTAAAAGAACACACTCGTCAGTATAGAGGTGATTGAAACTGTTTAAAAAAACATAGAACGAGGAATAAAATTCGATCTTCGTTAACAAGATAACATAGTTCATTTATCCTCTGGCAGATCAAACAGGATCTAGCTATAAATGGACAAAACTTTGTCGAATGGTGAATGCATAGTTTGACCTGAATACTGCACTGCAACAAAGTCTACGGAGTTAAATAGTTATTCTAAAACCATTCGTAAGTTTTGTTAGCCGCAGTAAAAGCATCAAGTTCAGAAAACAAAAAACGACCAGCCTAAGGGTATAAAGGAAAAAGGGTATAAAAGTTATATAAAGGAACTTTTTCCGACGAATCCAAATCTGACGTAAAATATCACGACGGGTAGTTTCAGATTTGGCGGGGAAGAAATATATACCTTCACAGAACAAACATGTTACCTACATTTAAGAACGACAGCCCTGTAATTGGTCGGAGGTGTTTTTCCACCGCAGGAGTCGGGGATTTGCTTTTCTTCGATGGAATAATGGATATTGGGAAATATATTAATATATTGAGGAGCATTTTCATGAGGAGTGCAGAAAACCTAAGTTTCCAGGGTAATTAATCTTTCAATTGAATAACGACCCCGAACATACCACTCTTAACCCGGCATGAGCACAGTGAAAAATAGTAACACCAAGTGTCGGATTGGGTATATAAGACCCGTATTAAAAATGATTGTAATTGCAATAAAAAAAGAAATGTTAAGAAGCTATACCTATAATTTCGGTAAATGGCTTATGATTTAAAGGTTTTTGAATAAATAGACACAAATTTATTATTAAATTTTTAATTTTATTGATTCTCATAAAAATCTAGCTTAGTGTAACACCTCTAAGCGTAGACCTTATAATAACTAACAATAAAAAATGCTTTTGAGCTTACAAGTCTTCACTTTCAGTCTGTCTATATGCACAATCGCTACAGTACAATATTGCATGCTCATTACATAAATATTCGTTGCAGTTTTGACAATTTTGACTAGTTTTTCTTATTTTTTTGGGGCTTAAGGCTTAACAATTAACATTAGACACCTTTGCAAGTGACTTTTCATCAGGTTCTCCTAAGAAATCTCTAATTCTTTTTCGAGTCTGTCTTGGCAATTGGGCGACATCTTTACGATTATGCAAGTGCTTTTTTAGAAATTCACGTCATTTTATGCTAATATTATTATTATTTTTTTGTATTATATATTCATTTATTGCTGATATATTCAACATACCATACAAAATAGTCAGTAGCCATTTTTTTTTAACTACGACTTACACTAGAAGTTGAGCAAAGCTCGTCAGCCATATCACGCCACCTTTAGTCACATTATAAAATGTGTTTATTTTAGGCTGTCTTTTTTCGTCGGTGGACTCGTCAATCCTGTCATCGTGATGGTGGCTCGACATAGGCAAAACAACTTTGTTTTTCTTTGGAATATGAGATACTATCGTAAGGTCTTTCTAATAGCGAAATGTCGAAAAAAATATATTTTTTCCTCGTGTTTTTAAAAATTCTGGTGGCACCTGTTATTTATTCCTTCGAATAGCACCCACAGATGTCAATCTGCGTTCCTGGAGCAAGTGATTTACAGATTCGAAGCTGGGAAACCAATTATCAAAAGTGATGTTTCGGTTTGTTTTGGAAATGAGCCTCACGAGGCGATCTACCACATCAAATGGCTTATTGCTTACAGAATATGGACCTTTAACTTGCATTCCTGCGTAAATTTCGAGGTTCAAAATATAAAATGACCTTGATTCTACTAGCGTAAATAACTTCAGTCCATATTTTGCTGGCTAAGATGGAATGTACTGCCTCAATTTACACCTGCCTCGAAATGCTAAGAGCATCTCGTCTATTGTAAGATTTTGCTGTTTTATAGGCAAGTAGACTTTACGAGAATTTTCAACAAATGCTTCGAAAATCTACCGGGAATTTTCGAGATTGTCCAAAAATTGTCTTTCATCACGTGTAATGAGGTCATCAAAACAAAGGCTATTTTGAATAAAGTGAAAACGTCTCTGCGACATCGTTAACCGAACAGAAGTTTTGAGTACTAAAAATAGAGGTAATTTGATCATGGGTTGCCGTTCTTGTTTAATGCAGAATTTCGAAAATTGACTTGGTGGACAAAGGTCAAAATTTATTAATAATTTGAATTTATTTTCAAAAATCAAAAATTTTTCAGAAGGGTCGATGATTTGAAGGATTTTTTTGTCGGGAGCCTGCTGTAGCTACAGGATTGCCTGCACCGTCTTGAAAGTCCATGTATGTTAATTTCTAGTCTACATTAACATTTTCTGAAAATTTCACGAGGATATATTGTTTTTCTTAGAAGTTATGACAAATCCAAAATTGAAAAAAAATCCTTGCCTATTTTTAGGTACTCAGCGCCTACACCAGACTCAACATTTCCAATTCTTTATCATAGACAAACTAAAAACGTAATAAGTTTTTATTCATTATCCTTTATTTTTAAACAAAAATTCACACTGCTTGGAAATACAGGAGTACCTGAAAATTCACTAAAAAACCCGCCGCCGCCAAAAAGTTTAAGATATCTGAATTCTAGCAAGTCATGGACCTACCTGTTATATACATCTATGTCCTCCGAATGGACCTACTTACCATGGACCTACCTGTTATATACATCTATGTCCTCCGTGCGGCGAGCTCACAGTTGGGTCTCGTAGACCCAACTGTGCGCTCGCCGGGCTAATACCTGGTTTTGTGCCCTCTATAACTACCCGAATTAATTGAAACTACTCCTGGAAGCCCAGATATCAATCCTCATGAAAATTTGTTGTTGCTTTTAAAAGATCTTTGAAAAATTAGAATATCCGGAATGCTTTAAATGATTAATGTGAAAAAATTCCAAAGAATCACCTGTAAGCTTGTTCGTCGATGTCACGTCGACTGGAGACCGCTGTTAAACAGAAAGGATATCCTGTTAAATATTGAAGTCTAATTTTCGCCCATTTTTGCATTGCATTATAAGTAAGTAAGTGAAAGTAAGTAAAAACTGTTTAATGGATAATATGAGTATTTCCACAAGTATTTTTGTTAGTAATAAATAGTGTTTTTAGCTCCTTACGAACAGTGTTCCCACTCTCAAATTTTCCGTCGTATCAAATTTCTTCATAAAGTGTATCAATATTGGTAAAAATGTATCAAAAAGTTAAATAAGTTTGTTCGAGGTACTGAAACTATAGATAATAATATAAAAAAAACTTAGTTTGGAGCTACTATATCTATTGAATAATATAGAGCCTAAAACAAATATCACAAATTGCTTCCGCTCTTTGTTTTCATCGGTATATTGCGATATTGAAGCCAGACAAAATAAAATTATGACAAAATCCAAGTTCTTTGCGAATGCGCTCAAAATTTTCACGACATTAACACGAAACGCAGATTATTTTTAGTGAAAGTCGCTGTTTTAAATTTCTAAAAAAAAAATTAAAATAATTCTTTAGCTTAAAAGAGAACCATAAAGATATCGTTATTTTTAGCTTGAAAATAGCTTGAAAAGTTCAAATCTTCAGTGTCCATCACATAATAGATATCTTTCATAGTTCAGAATGTAAAGTAGATTTAAGTTGGCAGTTAATGGAATTCTAACATCCAAGAGCAAATCAACTTTTGACCTCACCTTGATTGCTCCTTCAATAATTGTAGAAAAATTACCCATGAGTATATTATGTTAATCACACAGGACTATATTATGTTATTCAAAGTGTAAGTTAGAATAATTGTCCTCCACCAAATAAGTAGCAAAAATATATTCAACTAAAAAGGTAATATTCGTCAAATTCTGGACAAGTGAAAGAGGTCAAACCCTCCAAAGCTCCAAGGACTTCACAAATATTCATCGTGAATTTTGAAACTGAATCATATAATTAAATATTATTTAGCCCCTTTCGTGTAAAATTTTATCGTCTGGCTTTTGGGATTCAAATATTTCTTTAGAATGTAAACTAGCATAACTCTAAACTAAGAAATAACTAATATTTTGAAATAATTATCAAGTGAACAAATTTTGATTTATACTCAAAAATAATATTATAAAAAAATTAATTTGAGATTTACAAATTTATCAATAAAATGTTTCTACATTTTGTCGTTAAATTAATTAATTAAATTTCAAAAAATTTCTTTTACTACCCATTTACTCTCCCTTCAAATACAATGAAAACCTTTCAGCTACAAACTGCAGCAAACAGGAACTCACATCTAAAGTCCCGTGATTTGTAATCACTGCTACAAATTAGATGATTAAAGCTGTTACAAGGAGCTAATTACACGACTTAAACGAAACGTTAGTCCCTCGTAATTCAAAACACGTTGTGTTTTCTTGTTGTGATGTTTTCGTAGAGCTTAAACGGAAAATGCTCAACAGGACTAAACTCTTGCTACCACTCAGCCCAGCCAGTCACGACACTCGGAAAAATTACAAACTGTGATGCATTCAATGCATAGCTGGAAGTATGCTGTGCTGACCAAACCATCCTTTGTACACTATTCCTGGCTTTAGAAAGAAGTCATTGCCTGAACTAAATATTTTCAAGCTTATTCATTCGAATCGGACTGATAGAAAGGCTCCGAGTTAGTTGAAGGCTTCATTTTTTCTCAATCATTCGCTTTCAAATCAAACACGCCTGGATTGTGGAAAATATAAACATGAATTTTGAAAGTGGACCGACAGACAGTTTTCCGTTAGCACTTTTGTGTTAGTTCGTTTTGCCTGATGAAAAAGCCGCAGCAGCGGTAAAGGTCCTACCTAGTGGCAATGGCGATGACGGTGAGTCTATTCAGAAAAACGCGAATATTTTGGTCGCATCTTTCATCCGTTCGCCTCTGTTATTTTATTTTCAAGAGACGAGAAGCACTCTAGACTTTTAGTAAATAAATTTCTAGTTTAGTTAAAATAAAAACAACCGAATGGATATTCATAACGATTCGGACGATGCTTTATTCGAGTATGCTTGTGCGTAAAAAGCGAAAAAATGCCAGCAAGACTGATTTCATTTTGACGATTGCTTAAAATTCAGGAATCACTAGCAATGGTGGTGGTGATGGCGGTGGTAGTAAAAAATGAATACGCTTTTGATACGCTCGTCTAACTCTAAGCGATTTACAATTCCCGATCTCGGCCAGTGTTTTTATGAATGATTTTCAAAAGCTTTCAGTGAATAGAACGGGCTATTTGATGTATTGTGCACAGGATTTTATTTAAATTCTTTGTCGTTAATTAAAACGAGTTGAATTGTAAAAATCGTTAAGTCTGAAAAAAAAATCCTAAAGTATGTAAATGCAAATCCCATTCAAAAGAGTATTTCTATATTTCTGTACAATTGAATAAAAACGTTCTTTTGAATTAAAAAATTTATAAAGTATTGAAATCTATGTAAACACTTGCATCAAATAACTATTTTGAATTAGTTTGTTTTTTTTTTTGTGAAATTTTCTTACCATAGTTTGCTCCAGTTTGCATTTGAATATTTCTACTTTCATATATTTAATTTGCATTTATTTTCCTTTGATATTTTATGTCAGAACATTGATTGCCTTAACGTTCGATTGGCTTCTGTGTTTTCAAATATTTGGATTTAATATTGGTATATTCATAGATAGCCGTAGTAATGGGCGGCTATAAATTCCCATGCTGGTCCTTGTACACTGTCCAGAATTGTTTCTGAATGCAGATATTAGATGTGCAGATATTCGAGTGTTCAATTAATCTGCACTGAAAGAAAAACTCTTGGTTGGTTCAACTATTTTTAATAGTATTGCAACGATTCATTCAAAATCGTTAAACGAACTACGGAAAATAGTTATTTTTACTACGTTAATATAGTTAATTTAACGATATAAAAGTAGTTGGCTCTGGTTATACAAAAAATATCGCAAGGTTCATGAAATCAACTGTTTTAATTGTTTCATAACCACGAAAAATAGTTCAAACTTCAACGTTTCGAATTATCAACAGTTTTTATGGTACTTAAACTACTTTGCAATAGTTGATTTCAACAAACGTAATTCAGTGAGCAACGTCTTTGGAATTATTTTACGCAAAGTAGAATGGTTTCAACATTTGGACGCTTTCCATGCTCCGAATGAAATTTTTTTGTTTATCAACCATGCGTCATGGTGCATAAAAGTAATCAACAATTTTCTTATAGTTGTTTTAACTATAGCCCTAGTTGATGCAAAAACAACTAAGGAAAACTGTTGATTTTTCATACTCCTCATACTCATGCTCCTATTCTATCATAGAAGTTTCATATGCAACATGGCAAAATTGTGTTCGGTTTGCTGTTCGATATAATTTATATTCATGTTATGCTGTGAAGCCTTTATATTACGTTGTATGACGCTATTTTGTTCACAATACAGCATTTTCCGCTGTGGCAAAGCAGTGGGCTGCGGCAAAGCGCAGTCAAAAAATTAGAATGCACTGTTTTGTATGGTAACGCGCACAATGGCTGCGGCCGAATTTGCGGCAGCGGCAGAATTTGCCAAATTTCTAATTTTGCCGCACCGCTAGCGGTGATACCTACCATAGGTTGGCATCACCACTAGGTTGAATTAAATCTGTTTGAATTAAATTGAATGGTCTGGTGGTATAGACAAGCGATGGCTGATGTGTATTGTGATAAGCCAACCTAATCCTCGTACAACAGGATTTAGCAATACAAAAGTAAAAAAAATGAATTTGGTTGGTGCCTTGGTTGCATTGACAGCGACATTGTTGCTGCATTGTGATTCACCATATTCAACTGCGGCATTCATGCCTCCCCTGCCTATATTTCGTACTATGTATATGGTTGGAATACCATTGTTTGTGGTTACTTACTTTTTTTGCACCACGGACGTTGTTTATCAACCACGCGTCATGGTGCATAAAAGTGATCAACTATTTTTTTATGGTTGTTTTAACTAATGCCCGTAGTTGACGCAAAAACAACTAAGGAAAATTGTTGATTTTACCAAGATTTTTCTTTCAGTGTGGGTACCAAATGTGGCCGGCGAGCTGACATGGCCTGGCACCTTGCTGCCGGAGGTTTCGTGTCTCTTCTCTATTGGCACATCGATGTTTTCGGTCAAACTATCCATCAGGCAAAAAACAACACCTAGAGAACGCTGAAAAGTTCTGGGCAATGATTTCTGTTGGAGCTGTACCTCAGAGAATGCAGAGGAATCTCCAATTCATCTCATATGGAGTAGGAACACTTTACTCGGGCTTCATTCCTCGCAGGTCTGACTGATCTATTATTTATTGATTTTAGAAGTACATAATAGTGCCTTTTATTAAATGAACTTCAGATGGATTTCTGTAGCTGAGTACAGTAGCTGAGGACGAGTGTGATATGGCACATCACAACGGGCGTTTTTTGTGCCTACATATAGCGCGGTTGGTACTCTCAGTTTCACAACCACTTGACCTAATGTTTAGATAAACTAAAATGAACTAGCTGAAACTAAGAAAAATTTTGTTTTTTACTGTATTTCGGATGTGATGCGACTGAGATAAAAATCAATCCATACGATAAATTCAAATTAAATTATTAGATTTCGAAATAATTAGTGAATATTTGAAATAACTTTACAGAAATGCACAAAACGCGAATAGTATTTTTCAAGCCAGCAGAATGCGCAAAATAGCTGTAAATGTTATTACGTTAAATGAAAATTAAATCAAAATATTAGATCAGCCTTCAGTTAATGCAGTTTTTCTTCTCATTTTATATTCAAAAAATAAAATGCACAGCGATATTTTAATGAACTATACATTTTTATCGCTATATGTAAGAGAAAAATGATGACTTGTTTTGAGTCCCTTTTGTTCCGGAAAAAAACTGCAAGTGCCTCAAAATATTTCTAAAGTCCCTGTAATTAACGGCTGTGAGCTTTTGTAAAACTAAAAACTTGTTTTTCTCGAAACATTCTTTTCGCAGTTTGCACGCAAGGTTTCTTCAAAACGGTAAGAGCTATTGGTTGAACTTTGATGGAACTTACCTACTAGTTACCTTGAAATTTTTAAAGGAATTTCGTAATTTTTTTTTAGTTTTAGTAATTTTAATTATTGTAAATTATGATTGTAAATTTTGATATGCTTCAAGTCAAAAGAGGAATTTCATGAAACCCCTGTCACAATTTTTGCATATCAATGGGACTCATATTCCACAAAAAAATCATTTCTTATCTGTAACCGTTCTCATGAAACCTTGCGGAAATCTACCGCCTGTTCCCCCTTTCCACGAACACCCCGTATTCTCCGAGCTCTAAAGCACTGTGATAAACGTATACAGGTTAAAGTTATATCTTAAGGTTGGAAAAGAAAGAACAAAAGCATAGATAAGTTCCAGGGAGTTTTACCTTCAATGAATCAATTAGTGAATTAAGCTTAATTCTAGGGTATTTTTGGTATTATTCGACCCTCTTAACGGCTCATAGCTCTTGAATTAGCACTATTTCCTTTGCGTTTCTGTACAAATAGAAGAGCAGAGCAACCAACGCTGCCTTTGAGGGGTGAAGGTTAATTTGAAGGGACATTACTCTTTTTGATTTTAGTAGTGTCCCAATACTCATGAGACCCAACGGTTTTCTCCAAAAAATCATGACAGCTCCTTCAAAAACGCTCAGCGGGATTTTCCGGTGCCAGAATCGGGTGTAACAAATGGTTGCTTCTCCGCAGCTTTATCTTCCGCAGAGATTCGTTTGTCTCCGTCTTGTGTAGGGGCTGAATTCTCCAATGTGGGAATTTTCAGTTCACTTCGTTACACGTTCAGATGCATGCAGTCGAACCCATAGCCGATGTAGTAGTTACAGTTCTTCGTCGATGATGATGAGGAGCTGGCACTGGTCACCGATTAGCTCGTTGACATTAATCACTTTTCAATCAAACAGATTTCAAAATTCTGAGTGGACGAAGACAACCCTTAACCTGAGATTATCCAAATATCACCTCTTTTAACTACTGTTTTTTATTTTTATTTTTTATATTCTATTATTCCTTTATATTCTATTTCCATTCGAACGTATTTTTTTTTATATTCTATTTCCATTCGAAAGTTCATTATGGAGTTAAAAAAAAGAGAAAGATTACGCATATAATATCTGGACTCGCGAAAGACTCTTCGACCTAAAATTTCGACTTTTCCGATGGCACTTAGAATAGTTGAATACTACGAAGTCGATATGTTGTTCGACCTCCTGTCGCTCACCAGTTCTGCTTAAATTTGGTTCTTTTTTTGAGGCTGTAATTTTCTCCAAAAAATTTCTGGCAGAATTAATTTTAAGCAATGCTGAATCGGCATAGATAGATAGCCAGTTGCTATACAGTTCTATAACTAAGCATTTCAATTTTTTTCAAGCAGGTCAGAATCCAAAAGATTTTTATTATTTTTGGCATATAAGTGATTATGTTTGGTCGAAACGTAAATTGAATTTGATATTTAGTGACTCAGACAAAAATCCGAAAATTTTATTGAATAATTTGCCTATTAGCCTGACACAAATATCACTTAGATTAAAAGCACCTTAAATAAATAGTATGTGAGTTGAATATGCAGATTTATGATAAAACAGGAGATCACAGTGAAGATACAAAAGCCGTATTTTTCATCTTTATCCAGAGCATAGAACATCAGTATTTTAAACAGCAATATCTGCTCTAGTGATTCAACAGAGGCAGCTACTCTGTTTTGGGTAAATAGTTAGTCGGTTCAAAGCTTGGCCGTTCCTTAAAATTCAAAATTATAATTGAAATATTTTATATCATAATATTAAATAAATACATGTTGAATTTACTTAACACGTCATCTTCATGTGCTAATAATATAAATTTGCAAATAAAGGGCTTTCAAAACTGCCATTGACGGCTAAAATTCTTGCAACTGCAGCCATTAAGCAAATGAAATGAACCCTACTCCCAATGGAGTTTCGCGAATCAGTCTACCTAGTCCTACTCTGCTATAGATGGAAGCGAAAAAAATACAGCTAACGACTTCTTTGTATAGGTGATATGTGGAGAAGTAGTAAAATTAGTATTTTTAACATTCTTTATGTGCAGTCGCTTCGTTAGTTTGAGGCATTCCATTGAGTCCACGCCCGGCCTAGTAACGCCTGAGACAAAAAGAACTGGCAACATACGTTGGGGAAGTACTGCCCATAAAGCGGGAGGAGGGTTGACTTACCGACCCATGAGCTGTGGTAGTTTCTGAAGTCCGTGGTTACCGATAGGTGAGTCAGCACGACCGGATTGAAGCGGTGCGTAGGTGGGTCCCGACTCGGATTGTAGATGGTCCTATTTTTAGTGAGACAAAACTCTTAAACCCCGTGCTCATAGCTCATACAGGAATCTCCCAGGTTTTTTTTGCCATCTACACTAGGGGAAAAATAAGATTTATCTAGCACCATCTTTAACCATTTATTCTGCTTTACGTTTTGTCGAATTCAGGACCTTGATTCCACATTAAATCGAATCATAGCCAGTTTATAAGGAATAATTGTAGCCAAAGTTTGATTCGTTGGATGTAAGCTTGTTCAGAGTATAGACTATTTTTGGTAGTTTACTGCAATGCAAGTGTCTTTTATGTGATTGCGGAAGGTTGACTCTAAGTTGCTTAGTAGAATCCGTCTAAAATATGTTGAGATTGTTAATTTGGTAGGTTAAAAGTTTGGCGAGATTGACCAGAATCAAAGGTTTTCATATCAATCACCTCCAAACTTACAAATACAGGGTGATTCATTATGAGTTTTGATTTTCAATAGGCTTTTTTTGACACCGCAACAACATATCCCAATTGTTCAGCACCTGTGCAACACAAACAACAATTGTCAGCACCGAAATTTTGTTGAGTGATGAGGCGCACTTTTGACTCAATGGATACGTCAACTAGCAGAATTGCCGTATTTGGGCTGATGAACAACCTGACGAGCTTCAACAGCTACCACTACAGCTACAGAAATGCACAGTTTGGAGTGGTTTGTGGGCCGGTGGAATCATCAGTCCACATGTCTTTCAAACTGAGTCCGCTCAGAACGTTACCGTCAATAGCGACCGCTATCGCATAGTGATGCGCGATTGCGAAATGTTTAACTCGATTGTTAAAACATCTCGAAATACATCGATGGTTTTAAGTTCAACTCGATTGTTGAGTCGATGGCAATTGTGCAATCGAGAGAATCGAAAAAAACATCTTGCCATAGTAGCAATCGAGAGAATCAAAAAAAGCATCTCGCAATCGACCATACGGTCAGACAAGTCATTGACAATCGGTTGACGGCAATCGAGTCAGCCATAAAGCACGTTCGCCTTCGGCTGCGAGCTGCTGCATTGTGTTGATCTTAGCTACAGTATTCTGATATCGCACCTGTCTTTAGTTTTAGCTACCCCAGAGCTACACATTCTTGTTTTGCTATAAACCGGTCTTCAACAATCGAATACAGCAATCAAACACCACAATCAAATACAGCAATCGAACACTGCAATCGAGAGCACCAATCGAGTATAGCAATCGAACCTAACAATCGAAACGAACAATCGAGCATATCGATTGATCTCTCGATTGTTCTTTCGATTGTTCTCTCGATTGTTTTGTGGCATCGATTACGATTATCACGATTGTTAAAACATCTTGCAATCGCCCATCACTACCACCGCACCATGATAACGGATTTTTTGCTACCTGAAATTGAAGTCCTTGGTGTCGGTGTACTTTGGTTTCAACAAGACGGCGCTCCTTCGCATACAGAGAGAGAAACAATGGACTTATTGAGAAATCATTTTGGTGAGATCACCACCTTTAGACTATTTTTTTGGGGGTTACAAGAAGTCTCTGGTCTTCGGGGATAAGCCAGCTTCAATCGACGCTTTGGAAGCCAACATTACCCGTGTCATTCGCGAGACACCGGTCGCTATGCTGGAAGTCCGAAATTGGACCCTCAGGATGGACCATTTACGGCATAGTCGAAAATGTCTTAGATTGTTCTTTCGACTCACAATAAAAAAATTTTACTATAGAATTCAACTTTATGCCTTTTATTTGAGATTGAAAACCAAACCTCATAATGAATCACCCTGTACTTCTGACAGGAGAGGTTCCTTAATCGACATGCAAATGCCAAACAGCTGATAGATTCAACAAATTAATTTTAACATCAAGCTGAAAACCTGGAAACTTATGACAAAAGTCTAGGGACTCTGTCGATCCCTTGGAACAGTTTCTTTGCGCTTTGTTTGCTAAAGCAGACTGGATGAATTTATAGAGTTGTAACTGGCTTATGTATTAGGTTTTTTGTCAAAATTTGTAATAGAAATAACAGTTTTGTGCTTCCATGACGCAGGTTGAAATTGTAATTTTGAGCAGACTTTCCATATAAATTTGACGAGAACAATTTTTTTGGGTATGTTTCTGAATATATCATTTTCAAATTTCTGTATTTTTTATTTTCGGAGCATAGCTTTTGTTTATTTATTGGTACTACTTTCACTATGCCGGGCATTATTTCTATGGAGCTTCTCCGGGAAAGTAGTCATGGTGTTAAGTCTTTACAAACTTCAAATCCCAAAATGATATCGGGCAAAAATGTTTTGCTTCCGGAAAAATTAGATAACGTACAAAAACGAATTTTCGCTCTGTAATACCTGTAGATTGTAAGACAAAAAGATTCTGGTTTTCCTCAATTTTATTCCCCGATAAAAATTTTATATTTTTCCAAAATTTTGTCAAGCTATTCACAGGATATTTACCTTTTCCTCCAATAGTTTTCTTAAAAGTCGAAAAATTGCATTCAATTAATTGCTTAGAAATATTTCATGAAGAATTAAAAATTTATGAATTAAAATACCAAGGTGTGAAATAATCTTACTTGATAGCACTTAGAATTTGTATCGCAGTTACCTTGACTACTTTTGGTATTGCAGGTTAATATTCCACAGACGTTCTGCACCACCGGATGTATAATGCCTAAAACACATTACCAACCGATTTTTATATACTCAGTAACATATCGTAACATCCTATTTCCGATTCTCGATTCCAACTGCATCATTCGAAACCGGAATGTTTCGAGCTCGTGGTGGCGAATTTCTCTGTAGGGAGCTAGTGGTCCCCAATAGCTACGAAAATGAAACTCAGCCGAGTTCCTTTTCTCGTCGCAGTTTTCACCATGAATTGAAGATTTGTTGGTAAAGCAGGAAACAAGGAAACTCGGGACACAGGGACAGAGACATTATTTTAAGAGTTATTTAAGATTCGTGTAACCGGACCTCACGTGACTCACACAATTCATATAATGTTGTGGATGTCTGTTACGTGACTAGAGTTTTTTCCGGAACGATGCCGTCATGGCAAGCATTAAGGACTCAGTACAAACGAGCGAGACCTGTGGAAAGGTTCATGCTCAGGTTAAGTGTAGAAGTCTTTTAATGAAGCAAAGCGTCTTTAGTAAATTATCAAATAATGAGTAAAAGAATTTTGTAATTAACAGAGAAGCTGGCTAGAAAGATAAAATAGTTTGGTTTCGAATGGCAGTATAATTTCCAAGATTATTTATCTGCTTTACGCGACGGTAAAAAATTACTGTTCGGGATCTGATTATTAAAGATTATGACTGGCATTCTTAAGTATGAGCTATGATGACTGAAATTGTTGTGAAATTTTTATTTAATTGAAATCAACTGCAACCAAGTGATTTATTTTCCTGTTGAAACTTATATTACAGTAACCATTTTCCATGTTTAAACACTAACCAGTTAAAACAAGTTATTACATTAAAAATCCGGAGTTTCCATGGCTTACATTCAACTTCGTATTTGACTTATTCAAGTTATCTGTATTTTGTAAACATCAACTTACTCAAATCCAATTGCTATACCTTCATGAGAATCGATGTTTCCGAAAGATACATTTTGTATCTGACTATCCAATGTATAAAGACGACAAGGTACACAAAGACAAACTAAAACAACATTCATAAACTCTAGAAAAGCTTCTCACAAATTATTGAAACGATGTCCACATCAAATCAACAATATTGCAAAACTTCCATGCTGCATTGCCAATCCGCATACACTCAAACCACCATCATCCCCATCCACCTCATCTACGATTAACTTTATCCAGACGACATTTAAGGGCAAACAGTCAAAAACTTCCCGCTTACAGTATCCTCGTGTACACAGAAAGAGTATATTCAACCAGAGCAAACAACATGAAGAAAAAGAGAGTAGTCGTCGTTGTGAAGTTGTTTTCGAATGGTGTAATCAATGTTAACATTATGTTATTTAAGGAAACTGAAACTTTTTCAATAATTTTCTATTTTCCATCGATACTCGAACGGTTCGATGGAAAGTTAACAGCTGCTGGACCAACGTTTCAATTCAATGCAACTGAAATCGTAGGAAAAGTTACGGAAAATGTTTTCGTTAAGTCGGAAATAGTTTTGGATGATTCGTATCTAGGAATTGAATATGAAAGTTTTCATTAAGATTCGAAGTAAACGAATAGATTTATCTATCATCTCGTAGTAAAGGATTGGGAGAAAGATATTGAAAGAGTGATAGTATTTTTCAGAGGTGACTTTTTATTGTTGTTAGGAACAATATTTAAGTTGATGGAAGTACATTAGAATTGCAAAACTTTCTACATAGAATGATGGTTGTGATCGTTTCAGGACTATTTTATGAATGTAGCTTACTCACTGTTTCAAAGACGGAATCATATTGCTATTTAAGGTAAATATAGTCGACGAGAGAAATCCAGAAGTGCCTAATAAAGCATAATATTTCAGCTCTGTATTAAGGGTTAAAAAAAAGTAGTAAGAAAACATAGATACATACTATTAACAGAACTCTTATTTTTATTGATCATCTACGAAAATGGGTATAGGTTCTTGTCACTTTCATAAGTGGTACTAGATTCCTGTATAAAAAAGCAGCTTCTCTCGTTTTTCAAAGGCGTATGATACTGCTTTCAAACGCTGTAACTCACGTTTATTCATAATTTAATGACTTGATATCTTCAGTAACAGCTTTCTTACACGACGAGGACAAAATAATTGTTCTGGGGAACTTCAATCGTCCGAAAATCAGTTTCGTTCTCGACGAAAATGATGACCGCCTCCTTCCAATCAACACTTTTTGACTCCGTTGACTTCAACTTTATAAGTACGTTTTATGGCAACGATTTACAGCAAATAATTCCTATCCCTAACCAAAATGGCAATTAGTTAAATTTTATATTTGGGGCATTTCACTTGTATGTATTGAAATGCACCTACCTCCTAAACTACTGGCCATGCCACTCTGAAACTTTTATGATAAAATAAGTATACTTTAAGCTTTGTTTTGTTATAAAAATAAACGAAATTAACCTGGTCCAAATTATTCAAATTACGAATTGAAGTGTCTACTTCCGGTTTAATATAAGAAAAAAAAATATTTTGCAAATCTAATTTCAAAATTAAGAAGAACAGCTAATTTTCTATACCACTCAATATGTTTAATGTTTTTTAGATTTTGTTTTGAATCTCAGAATCAGCTTCCAAACAAACCTTTCATCAATTTCGTCAGTTATTCAGAAGCCCATAACTTGGCAACTAAACCTCATAGAAACAAAAACTTGTGCATCCACATTCATATCTTCTAGAAGTACCATTATGCACAATATGAACGAAATCCAGAACCTAGACTTTTTTTCGTTGTCCGCTTCACGTGAAATGCCCCATTTACGAACTTTTATGACGAAGTGGCCCAACTTTTGACGCCGAGAATCTTTTCTCAAACACTTTCCATCACTCCGCTTTTACAGTTGAGCTTTCCACTACAAATATTTCTTTCACCCAATCGTACAATAATGAAATTGTATATAATTTTCAAAATGCTGACTTCGTAAGCATTAGAAACTATTTGGATACAGTAGACTGCACTATTGCTCTTTCGTTATTAGATTTAGATGAATCGGTGTCTTCCTTTTACAAAATAATTTGTAATGCCATTCACTTATTCGTACCGAAGCTGAAGAAAAAAAGCAAACTCTCAGAGCTTTGGCTCAACAATAATTTAAGGCGTCTTAGAAACCGTAGAAATAAACTATACAAAGCAATTAAAAATGAAAGCTTGCTCAATGAGGGTCAACAAAGGCTATACGATCAGCTATCCAAAGAATTTTCTATCAAATCTCGCGAAGTTTATGCGTTCTATGTTAATTCAATGGGGGGAAAAATCATTAGTGATCCCAGGAAGTTTTATGATTTTTATGAACTTCAAACGTAAAACAACCGGCTATCCTTGTTCGATGTCCCGTGGTAACATGGTTTCTTCCTGCCCTCAAGCCATATGTAACTTTTTCGCTGACCATTTTCAAAATACTTTTTGCTCGCCAAAAACCTCCACTTCTACTATGTCTGCTTGAATCACCACAAGACCTCTTATCGACGGGTTTGTCCTTACACAAGAGGCTATTATTGAAGCTATTCATGAGCTAAAGATCGGCAAAGGACCAGGCCCTGACTTGGTTTCTCCTTTATTCGTCGTACAATTTGCGGACCAATTGATCTCACCTTTGCACATGATTTTCAATAAATTCCTGTCCCCAGGTGTTTTTCCATCTTTCTGGAAATCTTCATACCTTACGCTTATTTTCAAAAGTGGTGATAAATGATCAGTCGATAGCTATTAAGGGATCGCTATTCTATCTGTTATCCTCAAACTTTTTGAGAAGTTAGTCTGTGAAAAACCTACTCGCATAATCCTCCCTCTTCTAAATGAACAATAACATGGATTTCGTAAGGATTGATCGACTTCTACCAATCTCATGATCCTAGTTTCTGATGCGCTCTGTGAAATGGAAAAAAGAAGTCAAATTGACGCAGTCTATACGGACTTTAGTAAGGCTTTCGACCGGGTTGACCATCATACTCTAGTACACAAGCTGCGCAACTTTGGTATATCAGAGTCCGTTCTTAATTGGCTCCAGTCTTATCTTCGCAATCGAACTCAGCTTTTTAAATTCCAGGGCCACTTATCTAAAAGAGTTTTCGCATCTTCTGGAGTACCGCAAGGCAGTCATCTAGATCCACTGCTTTTTAACATCTTCATTTTTTATCTTTCTGAGATACTGCTTGGTATACCCCATCTCTTTTATGCAGAATCTACCACAGCGTAAACACGTAATCTGACGCAACTTTTCTACAATCCAAGCTTCAATCTCTCGAACAGTGGTGCAATGAGAAGAATCTAAATCTTAACATTAACAAGTGCCATGTAATAAGCTTTTCCCGTAAGAATACGATCAAAAAGTATTCTTACTGTCTTAACAACACTATAATAAGGTTCATCATATTATAGATCTCGGGGTAGTATTGGACAACAAGATGCGCTTCAGCCTCCACTATGACAAAATCCTTGCCAGCGCAAATAAACAGCTCGGATTCATTAACAGACATGCTACAGAGTTCAAGAATAAATGGGTTACTAAGTCATTATATATCACTCTGGTGCGTCTTCTATTGGAGAATGTCTGCACAATATGGAACTCAGTTTTATACTACACAGTGATAGAGTGGAATCCGTTCAGAAACAGTTTTGACTTTTCGCTTTGAGAGATTTCTATAATCCAAATGACTTCCAACATCTTCCGTCTTACAAAACCAGACTGAACCTTTTTAATTTAATGCCTCTCTCTTCTACAAGAATACTGTTCAGCGCTTGCCTAACCTTCGATATTATAAGTGGTGCAGTCAATGTTGAAGCTCTCCAACAAAATTATTTTCAATGACCAACCAAGGCGCACTAGGTAAGCAACTCTGCTCAAGGAGTACAATGATCACACTACCTATGCATATAACGAGCCCATAAATAGGTGTTGTAGAATATTCATCTCTATAAGCAGTAACTACGCTTCGGGGATCTCTAAATGCACTTTCAAAACAAATTTATCAAAGACCTTATCAACATCCTAATCCCACTTAATTTCCCATCAAACTAGCTTAAATTAAAATGAAATATAATAAAGAAAAGTAACTAAAATAAAAATTGTGATGTATTTTGTTTTTTAATGTGTTGGACACAATATGTATTTTGTTGTTGTTATAATGAATTGTTTATGTTTTGCTATTGTGTATGATGCCTTGTTTGGTGAATAAATAAACTAAACTAATAGCACTTACATTAAAATAAACACTATCTACCTGGTGATATTATTTACTCGCTTTTACCGGCTTTCGCCCGATGACTAGCTTGGCCACACTTTAAACACGATCCCGACTTATATCATGGACACTCCGGTGAGACATGTCTTAGCTCACGGCATCGAAAACATCTAACCTCGTCTCTCATACTTGGTGCATTAAGCTTGGGCCTATTTGGTGCAACTGTAATACCCATTGGCCTCCAGTCTATGTACTCAATTCCTAGTTTTAGATCTCGCAGCAACTCCGATGCATTCTGGTAGCTACGTAGTGATCCTATATAATCCCGATAGCGATCGTTATACAGCTCGTCCATTATCCATTCAATTGCCTCTGCCTTCGTCATTTCTGTGCGATTGCACAAAATCAACTTATTATAAAAATACTCAACCAAGTTTTGTCTTTGAAGCCGTCGGTAGTTTTGAGCGGGAAGCCAAACCTTTACATTCGATTGTGCTGCTGGAAATTCCATTAAAAGTTATCTTAATTCCAGCCAGCTAGTGCACACTCAAGATGAAGAACCACGCCATGTTTTCGACACTTTTGACCAACTACGTCCCCCGCGAAATGTAATAAAACTGTTTCGTGCTAGCCATATAAGTTGCCATACTCCTCCATCGTGTCCAGTCATCTGACGATTTAATCATTTTTTTTTTGGATCAAAATTGGGTAGACTCTAACACATATCTGATGTCGATCGCCGATATCTGCAACACTCTGATTCGCGTTCAGCACATTTCTTGATGCCCAGGTTTACGCTCGACACTTTCCGTCTCATTTCTGTGCAGCCTTTGTCAATAGCCCAGCACAAGCACGTTTTGCACACAAATGAAACACGAAATTTTATTTCTACAGTGCCAACTAAATTTAACCAAATCTCATATCTCACGATCGATCGACTACAATAAACAAACGAAATTTTAGTACCCTCTGTCCCGCTTCTGACTTCTGGTAATCTCTTTAGCAAAACGAATACAATCATTTTTCAACTCAAACAACAATTCTTTATTAAATCAATAGACAGAACGTCTTCTTTTCGCGGCTCGTTCTCAACTACCCTGTCTCACTCTTTATCTCCCCGTCATGCTTTCGTTCTCGTGCATTACTGCTTAATACTTCAACAATGGCTTGTTAACATTCAACAATACATTCACATAGAACTGCCAAAAACTACTATATCTGTAAATTGTAAACTACGGGCTACACCTAATGCTAAGATAAAGCTTATAAATATACACTCAGCAATTTTAATACCCAACACTTCATTCATTCATCCTCTACACCCAATTTACGTCCATACCAGACCGACGTGAAAAATTGTCTCATTCATAACGTCCTAAACAAACCCATCATGACGACAATTTTCAATTTACCTACTTATTTCTCCTAACTGATTTCGCAAAATTAAAACTTTGTTCATCATAACAAAGTCTGACAATATCCATCCTCCAACCACCAAAAAAACAGAAAATCCTCAAAAGTGACGAATGCTATAAACCCTGCTTATCCCTTAATTGATTCATTACATCAATGAAGTGCAAACGGACAAACTTTTTCCTTGTTTCCAAGTTTTTTTCCTGCTCCATCTGCTACGAGAAAAAACCCTCACCGTCTCATCGAACCGAAGAAAATTCGTTTGGCATCAACAGTTAAATGACACAAACAATTTTTTTTCGTTTTCCGGTAGAGTTGACACTTAAGGGTGGAGGTTAAACTGAAATAGTACTGCTTCTTAAAACTGTTGTACTTGTGCCTGCTCGCATAGAAGTATTCGAACGTTTTTGTGGAGAATGCTTCGTAACATTTCTGCGTATTCCATATAAAATTTTCGAAAGTTTATGTCAGGAAAACAAGATTAGATGTTTTTTTTTGTCATATAGCATACACCTCCCTTAACATCTCAACTACACTTCACAACTTTCTATTATTGGATCCAAAAAAAAAACTTTCGTCGTTGCCGAGAAAAAAAATGTTACTTTCGCATAAATTTATGCCTCTGGAAAAATATAACTGAACGAAATGGAAATTTGCTATTAAAATTCGGAAACAGTGTCATGAAGACAACATACCTACCGAGAATATTTGTTGGCAAACAGGATAACTCAGATAATTTCGAAGAGGTGTGAATTGGCGATGAATGTCGGTTATGAATATTTATTTGCTTAGTTATTTTGTTTCGTCGTAACCATTTATTTCGGATTTCGTTTGAGAAATTGATATTTATACGCATATTTAGGCATAAAGTGTAATGGAAAAGTTAAGGGCGAAGAATAATGTGAGTGTACTGGGAAAAGTGATTTTGATTTGAAAGAAAAGTTATCAGAAACTGTGTCGATGTGAAACAGTGTGTAGTTTTTAAGATATTTTTGCTTTGTGCTGTTATAATCACATCAGCTTAGTTTCACTTACACTGGCGACAGAGCATAATCGAGTGTCGTTGATGCATCTGCAATTAACTTTGATTTTTTAGCTTTTCGAATGCCCTCTTCTAGATTTACCATAAGAAAAGCTGGAGATTCGATATGTCATTCATGAGAATTATTATTTTCGAAAAAGTAAATACACCAAGTCATAAAAGTTTGACTACCCCGGAAAAAAAAAATGTTTTCAATATTGTTAACCACAAGAAGCCACAAGAAATTAACATTCAGTTTTTCCGTAAAGCGTTTTTGAAAATCTCCTTATCGCTGACCACATGCTATGAAACTCTTCTTTCAAGCTCATCACTAAGGTGCTCAATTGGGTTGAAGGTATGTGATTTCGGATGTCAGTGTACTCGTAAATTTTTCAGCATGTTATAAAAATTCATTTCTCAATGACGAAGGTAGAGTAGACTGACTTTTTGTCTTGTTGACTGACGTAAGTATTTTTGATCGTTTAGCGCTTAACTTATGGTCTCCTATTAGTTTGCTATATTGATTTGGGCAGAAACTCATATTTCCATAAATACATATATATATATATATATATATATATATATATATATATATATATATATATATATATATATATATGTGTGTATATATATATATCATCAAAAAAATTCAGTGACTATTTCTCGGGAACGCGCCATTCGATTGAGCTGAAACTTTCAGGATACATTGATGTATATGCAGAATATGTCCAAATTTCACCAAATGCTAATTATCTTTAACTCTTTGACGCTGGTGGCCATTTTAGTGATATTTTTAATATACTTAGCAAAATGAGTTTTGAACGTGTTTTAAATGTGAATCGGATAACGTTTTGGAGCCCCATTTGTACGCTAGGTGCCTAAAAAGACATCGGGAAAATTTTTATATTGCGATAACTTGTGACAGAGCTATCAAATTTTTGTGATATTTTCAGAACATATTGCTATTTTTAAGTTGTAAATTTGTGTTGCTTTTGATGAGCGTGTTTGCAACCCTGTAGCTAGGGCAGGCGCTGAAAGTGAAAACCTTCACATCATCGACTCTACTGAAAAATTGTCGCTTTTTGAAAAAAAAGCAACTCATATATATATATATATATATATATATATATATATATATATATATATATATATATATATATATATATATATATATATATATATATATGTATATATATATATATATATATATATATATATATATATATATATATATATATATATATATATCTTATGCTTTGTCTACATACCCAAAGTAAGACATTTGAAATTTTATAACGGGCACGACTGGTAACCCTTCCCCAATTTACCTATATTTTTAGCATCAAAAGCTTTTGTTCACGGGAAATCACGACCCAATACTCAAATACAGTTGAAAATTACCGAATTTATTGACCTTAAGTAGGTCCAGGTCTGATAGAAGCGGTTTTGAAATGTGGGCTATTCGGTGCCAGTGGTGCCATCTTGAAAAATTACTAAGAAAAATAACTGCTTTCGGCCCTATAAATTCTGATTCAGTCATTCGATTCACACAGTAGCTGAATCCTACTTTGAACCACGTTTCATAGAAATTTGGTTGAAAAATCCGGCTAGAGCTGCCAGCTGTGGTAATTTTAGTGTCTTAAATTTTGAAAATTCGCTCACGAAAATAAATTTCTTTGCCCTATAGCTTCAAGTGCGGTCATGGAATCATAATGAAATTCATCTGGCAAACTGAACTTGTTGTGAACAATACTCAGCAGAAATCTAGTTGTAAAAAATTATAGGGTTGCCAGCCATGGTTGCTTTTGTATTATTTTGCATATCTTTAGTAAGCGATTCTATCATAAAATTTTCAAACCATAGTGATCTTTTAGTGAAAATAAACAACAAATATCACGATCTAGAAAATTTAAAAACCAAACAATGATAGCGTTTACAGGTCAGTACACGATTTCAAGCGACCTGACCTAAAAGAGGTCGTCAACTATAGCACTGTCAACACACCCGACCTAAGTCTTGATTTTTGCGCGACTATTAATAATATATGTACGTCGAATTTAAGGCGGTCATCTAGTGTGAAGGCCGTTTTTTAATGCTTTTTAGGGGAATTTTTTTTTTACAAACTATAAACTAAAACAAACTACAAAATAATTTATAAATTGTATATTATTTTAATTAGCATTTAACCAAACTTTGTGCATGGTTTGAAGTCGTCATATACAAAATAGTTGGAGATACACCACCCAACAGGAACACATATATAAAAAGAGGTGCTCCACTGCTGCCATGATTCCGGCCGTTCGGCTTATCTGAAATTAAAAACCCAACGCAGTTTTGATTGTGAGACTTGAGACTCTACATGGAAGTTAAATTAAGTTAGAATTCTAAAAAATAAAATTATCTATTTTACTCTTTAGAAAAAAAAAACAATTTTTCGTGTTTTTTTTTTTTTTGGGTTTGTATAGCTTGTAAAATGAAAAGTAATGAAGCAATCTTAATTATTTTTCGTCAACTTTTAGAGAATCAATCAAATAGCTTTTGAGATATCATTGCAGCAAAATCGTGTTTTGAGAAAAACGCGTTTGAAAGTTGTTGTACATAATTCATAACAAAAAAATGATCTGACCATCAATCTGCTATAACTGGACCATAGAGTACACCTTTCTCTTCTTCAAAGAAGTCATCCAAGGCCGTTCCCTTTTCTCTGTTTGATATCCGGGCTTGGTGGACAAAATCGCTCAAGCATCTCTCCGAGCGGTCGATGCGAGAATCATTACGTTGATGAACGAACGCTTGGGCATTTAGGCCAATATTTACTCCCATGACTTCCATCACCTTTAGGATAGGTTCGAATCCTTCGTTGAAGATTAGCACAGCAAGAAATGTGGCAGATTTCGACGGCTTTTGCACCAGAATGAAGATGCTTCGGAGCGAAAGTCCAGATTTAGTTACACAAAGGAACCAGGTAAGGAGCTGGGCTCGAGAATATTCGATGTGAAAGTCGGCATATACCCCTACGGTTTACGTAAACCTCCTACGGTAACACTGTATACCTCCTACGTCTTACGGCTGGAACTTTTTAACGGCTTCAAATTTCGAAAAATTCTTTTACCCACGTCTTCTATACATGTTTTAGATGTCATTTATGAAAAAAAAAAAATTCGATTTTGATTTTCTGACACACTAGACGACCGCCTTAAGCTCGCAACCCTCTCGGTTGACTCAAAATAATTTGAATAATCACGTTTGAGAGACGTATGGAAAGATAATTACAGTGTATGAGCTAAAATTGAACGAAATGAAAGTTGTCACGTACAAATGAGGACTAAATTCGACCTGACCAAATTTTAGGTCAGGTCTATGTAAACACCTTAGGACTAAATTCACTTAGTCCGCGCTATAGGTCAGGTCACATTTGGTCCAACCGCTGTAAACCCTACCAATCTATAAATTTTCTAAGGTCTGGACATTTTTTGCATGAGCTACCTCAAACATTTTTCTATCGCTGAAACTTTCGATGAAGTCTTCGAAATTAAATTGGCTTAGGGTATGTTATTACTTAGGGTGTCCTTAAGAATGCGCACTCAAAATCTGCACAAATCCTCGACTGTTCTTCGAACATAAGTGTTTCTAGCGGTTCTGATGCGCTAGGGTTTTAATTATTTATTTCCCACAACAGCTGCTGGCATCGCTTCCCAAAAAAATTTCTTGCTCCCTCCATATTTATAAATTCTTCAGATCTGACTTTTCAGAGAGATTCGTGACATTCGCCATTGAATCTCCTTCAAAAAGAGTATTCCGAGTCCGCATACATGATCGAATCCGCTTTTGAATCTCATTCTTAGTAAGTATATTTGCAATCTAGAAATATATATTTCCACCATCTGAAAATGTATTTTTTTTAACAGTATTCAATAGCAGAGAAATCCAACATTTACATGTCATCGCCATTGAATCAAATCAAATATTATTAACAATGACGCCTCCAACAAAACAATTACAACACTTTGACTCTAATTTTAAATCAGCTTTTCTTGTATATTCAATTACTAATTACATGTTGCTCTTCAAACTTCAGCTTCAAAGTTTTTCGTCAAAACACTCCGAAACGTAACCGAGCTAATAACAAGCTCTAGAGTCACTTGCAGTAGTCAAAGTATCTACCGAAGGTGTATGAGGCAAATTCTAAATTGTGCCACATTCATCACTCCCACTTATCAAATTCCCCGAAATCCGTTCTTCGGCAAATATTTGAATTGACTTGAGTACCCGAATCCTTAAATCTATTCCCTAGACACATTCAGTTGGCACTCATATGCGAGCTCGGGATGAGCGCAGTTAGCACGGTGTCTGAGCTCCAATTCTCTGTGCCAGCTTCGATCGGCTTCGATGCCAATCCCTTGAATAATTCCTGCTCCGTCCGGATCGGATACGGGGGCTCTTAAAGGGCAAGCCAACAAGGCAAATAGAATGTAGCAGTTTTGGGGAAAATTGTTTGCACAGACGAATTCAAATGCTACTGGATAAATGCGCACCCCATCATCCCGACGAGCTCCATTGTCTTCTAACGCTGCACAAGGTGAATGAGCGACTCGAAACAGATGGCCAGGAACGGGAGCGTCAGGATAATAATGACTTCGGAATGGGAACAAGCAGCAACAGCATCCTGTGCGGAAAGCCTCTATTCCGTACGTAACAATTGCAGCTTCGGATGCCAGTGTACGACGGTGCTACAGTGGAATCGTTTCACGGCACTAAGCAAATCCGAAATGAAAAGGTCAAATATTTGCACTAGGAATTAGCTAATCTATGTATATCTGATTTCGGTTTATTATGTGCTCATTGTTTGATGAAGTGAGCTCCGATTTGTGGTTTTCAGAGGTACTCGGAGCCAAACAGGTCTTGTGCGGTTTCGACGATAATTGCTTGTAAATTTTCATTGGGTTCGATTGATTGTCGTCGATTGGTGTGAACATGATGGCAGAGGAAAGTGTGAACCCACAAGGTAGGTTTAGATGATTAGTCTGTTTGTACTTGGGTGATTTTTATGAGAATAATTGAGAAGTTAAATCACTTCAGGTGAAAATATGGAAACATTCTCACAGGGAAACTAAAAAACAAATGAAACGAAATTTAAAAAAATTACAATATTCAAGGGGAAAGTACATATATTTAGTGTCCTGCTTAGAACACAATATTTTGTATCAATAACAATTAAGTTAGGAAAAACCTGTTAAATCATGTAATCGTTAAAAAGTAAAAGAAAAGTAAAAAATAAGTGAGGGTTTAATTGAATTGGTTTTTGAAGTATTACTTATCAACTGTATGAAGACAATTAGTTGAAGACTATGTGATAATTTCTGTTTTAGCTCTGGAATTTTCTCAAAACACAGCCTTAAACTAAAAACTCTAGCACACCTGAACCGCTAGAAACACTAATGTTCGAAGAACAGTAGAAGAATTGTGCAGGTTTTGAATGCATATTCCACCACATGAGCTGCTTATTACGGCCAAACTGTTTCAAATGCCACGTTTTACTTTGGTCTCAAGAATGCATTATAACTCATATAGTAGAAGGTTTCAGATATTACCACTGGCATGAATTTCAACGTTTATGAGAGCAAAATACGGGTTAATTATATTTGTTATCAGTTGCTTATTTCACAAAATTTTGAAAGCAGCATCTCATATAACATCAATGAAGAAAATGCTCAGTGCTTGCAGCACTGTAACTGAAGTTGGTGTTTGGGGCTGCGATCCGAAAAATTTGCAGAGCTTTTGGAATTGAAACATCGGTTATTTATTTTCATTGTAAATGTTTTCGGTATGAATACTAACTGTAAGCATTTATTGGTACAAAAGTAGCACAACCGACTCGTGCTGGCAACCTTTCGCCAGTATCAAAGCCAAGAATATATCACATCTGCTTCACGTTTTTGTATTACATTCGAAGTTATAGGAGTATAAAGAAATTTGGGGTTACCTGCAACGAGTTTTTTCAAATAATCGAAAGCTTCATATTTGCTGTTTATTGTCACTACAATATCATTACCAATTGAAAATTCTACGATAAAACCGCTTAATAAAGATATTGCAAACAAACACAAAACCAACAATAGCTGGCAGCCCTATCGTGGCTTTTCAACCAAATTTGGCCTGAATAATGTTTATAATAGGTTTCATTAATTGTATGAAATTTGTATTGACTGTACTGGAAGTTATAGGCAAAAAGTTTTATTTTCCTGAGCAAATTTTCAAAACCAAAGACACAAAAATTACCATAGCTGGCAGCACCTATCGAATTTTTCAAATAAATTTCTACCAAACAGAGTTTAGAGTAAGGTTCAGCTACTGTGTTAATTTCATGAAAATCTGGTTACTCAATCAGAATTCACAAGGCAGAATTGTTTGTAATTTTTCAAGCTGGCACCACTGGCACAGAGTTACCTACAATTCAAAATCGCTCCTATCAGACCTGGTCCTACTTAAGTCCAATGTATTCTGTAAATTTCAACTGTATCTGATTTTCGGTTCATGAGTTCTCGTGAACAGAAGATTTTGATGCTTAAAATATAGGTAAATTGGCCAAGGGTTACCAGGCCTGCCCGTTGTACCATATCAAATTTTTTTTTTGTCTATGTAAACAAAGCACAAGATTTACATATGAGTGGCTTCTTTTTGAAGAAGCGGCATTTTTTCAAGAGAGACGATGATTTGGAGGTTTTCACTTTCAGTGCCTGCCCTAGCTACAGGGTTGCCAGCACGCTCATTACACAAATCTACAGCTAAATAATACCAATATGTCCTGAAAATTTCGTAAGGATTGAATAGCTCTGTCAAAAGTTATCGCAATTTAAAAATTTTCAAGTTTTCCCTTTCTTTTTTTAGGCACCCAGTGCACACATGGGGTTAAAAAATTCCAAAACATTATATGATTCACATGTAAAACACGTTCGAAATTTATTTGGTCAACTTTATTTTTGCAAAAATTATTTGTGTACGGAATAATAGGTATATTGAAAATATCACTAAAATGGCCGCCGGCGCCAAAAGGTTAAAGATTTTTAACTTTTTGTGAGACCTGGCACTATTCTGCATATACACCAATGTGTCCTGAAAATTTCAGTTCAATCGGATGGCGCGTTCCTGAGATTTTTTCACTGAAATTTTTTGATGATATATATATATATATATATATATATATATATATATATATATATATATATATATATATATATATATATATATATATATATATATATATATATATATATATATATGTATATAGAAATATGAATTTTTGGCCAAAGTGATTTTAATACTAAAGTTCTTCTTCGAACATTAGTAATAAACTTCAGACTCTTTTATCACAATTGTGGTGGTACGAGAGCCAAATTAAATAAATTATGTCTTGACGCCAAATCCTGCCACTTTAATTTACTCGCCTACATTGAAACTTGGCCTCCCATAAGTAAGAAGAGATCCTAGATAATAGTTGAACAATTTCTAAAAGCGATCGTGACTATTGTTCCAAAGGTCAATCGCAAGCAGGTGCGGTTTAACTGGCGGTTAAGTAACACACTTTCAAGAGAAATTATTCACATCCTCCACAATGGATTGTTCCAACACATAGCTATTCGTGTTTTTTTTAATAAAATTATCGTTTATATTAGTTTAGTCCATATCACACCCAGATCGGACGAAACGGTTTCCAAAAATTTATGTGAATTAAAATCTGCCATCACAAAGTTTAGAAATGAAAAAGACAAATAATATTCCCAGGAGATTCCCGATGAAAACGACGTTTTTCTTCTCCCTGTAAACCTTTCAGAATCCAACGACTTCAACCTTGCGACTACTTTTTATGGCAACGATTTGCAGCAAATCTATCCTACTCACGGTAATTAATTGGATCTTCTTTCTACAAACGCTTATGACAAAATGATGGTAAGTCCAAATAATGACGCAGAACATCTTTTTTCCAACAGTTTTCGCCATACTGCACTATCAGCTGAACCTTCCACTCTTGTTTCTATTTACTTAAAAACGTACAATAATTCAATTATATATGACTTTCACAATATTGACAATGAAACAATTCACCATGTTCTTGACTCTATAGGTTGAGAGCATACTCTTTCAACATTAGGTCTTGAAGAAGCCATTTTCATTTTTTACAATAAAATATTTGACGCCGTTAAAAGATATGTACTTAAGGTTAAGAAAAAGTTTTATGAACCACGGCTTGACAGGGATCTTAGGCATATGCGAAATCGTAGGAGCAAATTTTACAAGCAAGTAAACGAAAATATCGATGATAATCCTACTATTCGGGAAGAATACAATGAAGTAACTAAGCAATTCTTGACAAAGTCTCTTATGCCAATTACATTAAGAAAACAGGTGAAAGTATAATCCGCGACCCGCAAATATTCTTGGATTTTGTAAATATGAAGTGGCAAATCACCGGTTAGCCATCGTCAATTTCCCATAATAATATCATCTATTCTTCTCCTTAAGATATCTGCGATTTATTCGCAGAGAGTTTCCAGAATTTTCTAAGCCGTTCTCTTTCTGATAGGTTAATCACAACACAGCGTTTTCCGCTGCAGCAAACGCAGGTGGCTGCGGGAAAAATTAGAATGCACTGTTTTGTATGGTAACGCGCACAATGGCTGCGGCGGAATTTGCGGCAGCGGCGAAATTTGCCAAATTTCTAATTTTGCCGCACCGCTAGCGGTGATACCTACCATAGGTTGGCATCACCACTAGATTGAATTAACTCTGTTTGAATTAGGTTGAATGGTCTGGTGGAATAGACAAGCGATGGCTGATGTGTATTGTGATAAGCCAATCTAATCCTCGTACAACAGGATTTAGCAAAACAAAAGAAAAAAAAATGAATTTGGTTGGTGCCTTGGTTGCATTGACAGCGACATTGTCGCTGTATTGTGCTTCACCAAATTCAACTGCGGCATTCACGCTTCCCACTGCGTTTGTCGCAGCAAACAACGCTGTATTGTGATTAACCTATGATTCAGGTCAAACAGCTTTTGTCAGCCACACTGAAAAAAATCCACATGGAGCCCAGAGCTATGTAACAAAGCACATTATTTATGGTCCCATACGCTATGTACATATTACCCTGAGCTATGCAGTATGGCTCCCAGCGCTACAATTACATGGCGCAGAAATTATGGTCCCACACGCTATATTACATAGTACCATGAGCCATGTAATATGGCTTCAGTTGTCATACCAATTCGGATGAATTGAGGTTTTGAAGTTTCGGATGAATTTGGAGCTTTTGCATATTCTACATCACATGTTCCATGGCACTAAATCGAATCGTTTTCATTCAGTTTCGACGGAGTGAATGCTCTTTGTCGATTTGAATGGGTATACCATCACACACTTGCATTTGACTATCAGATTTGCTTTTAGGATCTAGTAGGTTATACAATTTGCGAATGATTATCATGGATCGGGATCTAATTGCCTAAGCTTATTGAGGTTGATGTACGAGCCAGATGAATATCGTCATAGTTGATTAGCCAGTTGCTACTGCGCTTGAAGGACTTCATGCAGATATTACATACATATGTGTGGCCTATCTGGAATGTGAGACAGTTGGTGTCGGGTCAATGCTGCATTACATATATCGCAAACAAATCTTCGCTCAACAGCATGTGAAATAACGTGCTGCTCGATTAGACTTCGATCCGGGTAAGCCATTTGACATTCAGGGCAGGAAAAGAGCGTTGACCTGTCTAGAGCTTTCGTTTCGCGGATTTCACCTGGTATCGGGCGGAGTTTCTTTTCCTTCGGCGGTTTCTTCTTTTTCGGTTTCTTGCCACTGGTAGTAGTAGTCGTTGTAGCTGTGTTCGAAGTTATTGTTGATTCCGGTATATTATGAACAAGGCCATGGCCAGCCGTTCGAAATTTATCAGGTGAAGGTTAGTTATTGCAAACCTATTTCGACAATTGATAAACATCGCTGATTGGTAATTACGGCAATTGCCGAGCTGTTCGTGAGAAAACTGGCGACTCTGCACAATATATTTTCATCTGAAGTGGTCATACCGATTCCGATGTATAAAGAGTATCATATTTTAAGAAATGCCTTTCTTAATCATATACACTGAAAAAACACATAGCGCCAGACGCCATAATTTATAGACTTCTGGCGCCATGGACATAGTCGATTTCGGGACTGCGATAAAATATAGCCCCACACGCCATAGTACATGGCGAAAAGTAAATACGAGCAGACGCTATGCTTATAGCCCTCCACGCCATGTACTATAGTCCTCCACGCCATGTACTGTAGTCCTCCACGCCATGTACTATAGTCCTCCACGCCATGTAATATAGCCCTCCATGCCATCTACTATAGTCCTCCATGCCATGTACTATAGTACTGTAGAAGTAGTGCATGGCGTGGAGGACTATAATACATGGCGGATTCCTTTTTTAAGTTTCCTTTAACTTTCCTTATTTTAAGTTTCTGCATATTCAACTCACTGTTTTGCTTCTTCAGCAAAACGTCAGAAAGAGAATTTTCAAAAGTTTTCCCATAAATTTGATTTGTATTTTTGTTTAGAAAATTTCAGATTGCGTTCATGTGTATGTAAATAGGTGGAAATTCCACCAAAAATTAGTCACCTTTTGTTTTCAAAGGTATTTTAGTGATATAAAGGTACTCTTGTTGCTCTATGAAGAAATGACATTCGAAAAAATCAACTCATCGAAGTTAAATTCGGACATGTTTCAAACTTGAATGCCATATAGGTTTTTCAATTTTTAACCCCATGTATGCGAGAAGTGCCTAAAGGTATGCAAAGTATATTTTAAACTTTTAAAATTCCAGTAACTTCGGACACAAACATCAACTGATCACGAATTTTGCTGGACATATTAATGTTTACTAGATGCAGTTTTGTATGATTTATCATGAATGTGCGAGCAACCCTGCAGCTACAACAGGGACATAAACAGTAATCTTTCAAAACATCGAGACCCTGCATTCTTTTTTTATAAATAAGGAGCAAATGCTCAAATTCTGTTTATTTATTTTGGTTTAAATCCAAATAAAAATCTTTCTGTCTCCATCGATTCCGATACAATCATTGAGTAAAGCAAATCGCATCGTTGTAGCGCAAGCAAAAGATTTACGAGAATCCTTCATTTTGGTCAATTTCGCACTAAGACATCATCATCAACGTGGCACAACAGCCCGACGTCGGGCCTTGGCCGCCTGGATCGATCTCCTCCAATTGTCTCGATCACGTGACAGCGTCCTCCGGTCTTGAAACCGCAATAGTTGCTCCACGTCCGCATATACTGAGCTCTCCCAACGAGCTCTTGGTCTTCCTCTTGGCCTCGCTCCGTCGACTCGTCTTGCGTTCAGCATGCGATAGCATGCGATCGTCATCCATGCATTGCACGTGCCCAGCGCACTGTATCCGTTATAATTTGACGATTTCGGAGACTTCCAGCTCATCGTACAGTTCGTACAACTCACTGTTGTACCGAATGCGCCATTCATCTCGGTCGCAAACAGCTCCGAATATCCGCCGTAGAACTTTCCATTCGAAGGTGTTGATCATATTGTTGCATGCACGAACAAACATGTTTCGATGTGTCGGCGGCCGGAAGAGCGACAACCGTTAAAGTGTCTGTCTCATCATGTGTTCTTGGAATAGAAACAATCTATAAATAGCCAAAAACCGTAAACAATCTATAAATAGCCAAAAACCGTAAACAATCTATAAATAGCCAATACACAATAACAATCTATGGATAAAACGTAGAATAATCGTCTAGAACGTAAAAAGGGAACATTCCAGAGCCTCAAACCCATGAGTCAGATCTCGCATGGCAACGGAAATTCCTGTAGGGCAGCTTTTCCTACATATAAAGAAAGACACGAGATGGTTCACGATACAAAGGAGAACACAAAGGAGTTCACACTCAAAAACAGGCTTTATTCAAATCTGATGAAAATCCACACACATAAAACTACGTCTATAATTGCGCATCAAACAATACCTAATTCTATCTCTCGTCACCTCATCTTCTGAAGCCGCCGTAATCAACCGTCGGTGGTCGCTAGACCAAAACCGCTGTAACCACCTGCTGGAAGCCGCTACACTACTCCCCCTTCAATGACCTGCGGAGCAGGGAGTGAATTGTTTACGCTGACATTTGCTAGGTCCATACACTCGTATGTCAGATGTTGATTGTTGGCTGTCATTGGATTCGCAAAATGCTGGTTTAAGTCTTTCCGTTGTTATATTCGCTTCCCTGTCTTCTAGTTGAATTGTGAAGAGACGGTCGTTGATTCTGTTCAATACGCGATACGGTCCGCGGTACGGCGCTTCCAAGGGCTTTTTCGTCGCGTCAACTCTGAGAAAGACGTGTGTGCATGATTGGAGTTCTTTATGCACGAAAACTCTTCCTTTTCCATGATGTGCTGTTGGCTTCGGCTGCAGACGTTGCATTTGCTCCCTGAATTTTTCAACAAATATGCGCGGATTTGCTGAATCGAGATCGGTAGATATAAATTCTCCCGGTATACGCAGTGTTGTCCCAAACATCAACTCCGCTGACGAGCATCCTAAATCTTCTTTCACAGCCGTGCGGAGGCCAAGCAAGACGGTATCGAGGACTTCAGTCCACTTCTCTTTTCCTTGGCATGTAATCGCTGTCTTTAAACTTCTATGCCAACGCTCCAGGATCCCATTTGTTTGTGGATGATATGCGCTGGTCCTTGCTCTTCTACATCCCATTAGCTTTGTCAATGCATCAAAGATCTGCTATTCAAATTGACTGCCTTGGTCTGTAGTGATGACTTCTGGGCATCCGAAACGACATATCCATTTTCTGTAAAATGCTGCGCTCACGGTGTCTGCATCAATGCACTGAAGAGGGATGGCTTCGGGCCATCTCGAGAATCGATCCATCATTGTTAGTAAGTAGCGATAGCCGTTCGATGGAGAAAGAGGTCCAACTATATCCAGGTGTACATGACGAAATCGATTGCTGGGTATTGAAATATGGATTCTTTCGTGTTTTGTGTGCCGGTTGATTTTACTTGCTTGGCATGGTAGGCATGACCGCGTCCACTCCAGGATTTGCTTTTTTGCGAACGGCCATACGAATTTTCGCCGAATTGCTTCGCTTGTGCCTCGTCCACTGGGGTGCGAGTTGTTATGGATCATGTCAAAAATTTGCTTTCGGAAGGGCTGCGGTACGTATGGGCGAGGGTTTCCTTGTGAAAAATCGCAATATACGGTTGTGGTTGAATCGTCTATTCGCACGAGTCGTAAGTCTAAAGCCGTTTTCGACTTTAGTAGGTTTTTCAGCTCTACATCTGTTTGCTGGGCCTCTGCCAACTCTTTGCTGCTGATGATGCCTGGAATGACGATAGTTTCTATCCGCGACAGTGAATCCGCAACAATATTTGCTTCACCTGATAGATGTTGGATATCCGTACTAAACTGCGATATGAAGTCTAGGTGACGAGCTTGTCTTGGCGAGGCTCTGTCTGATTTTTGGGTGAAGCAGTATATTAGGGGCTTATGGTCTGTCCGGATGATAAAATGACGCCCTTCCAGGAGATGTCTGAAATGTTTTATTGACAAATATATTGCCAAAAGTTCGCGATCGTACGTGCTGTATCGACATTCTGCGGGTCGCATCTTTTGTGAATGAAATCCTATTGGTTGCCATTGGTTGTTGACTTGTTGCTCTACCACTGCGCCTATGCCCGTGTCTGATGCATCTGTAGTTAGCCGAATAGGTGCTCCTTCTTTGGGATGAGCCAGAAATGTTGCGTCTAATAGGCTGCGCTTGCAGTCTTCAAATGTAGCCATAGCCTCCGTGGTCCATATTACCGGGCGTCTGTCATTTTTCTTTGATTCACCTAGTAGTTGGTGCAATGGTGCTTGCAAATTTGCTGCTTGCGGGATAAATCGACGGTAAAAATTTATGATGCCTAGGAAACGCCTTAGGTCGTATATAGTTTGTGGTCGCTGCATTGCTTGAATCGCTTGAACTTTTTCAGGCAGTGGTGTTATGCCCATTGAGCTTATTTTGTGCCCGAGGTAATGCACGCATTCTTTTCCTAGTTGACACTTTGACGGGTTGATTGTCAAACCATGCTGCCTCAGCCGTTCGAAAACTGCTCGTACATGCTCTTGATGCTGTCGTTCATTTCCAGAAAATATAAGAATGTCGTCTATATAGCATTTTGCAAACTCTAGCCCTTGCAAAACCTGGTTCATGAACCGCTGGAAGGTTTGGCTGGCATTTCGCAGACCGAACGTCATTCTGGGGAATTCAAACAGTCCAAACGGTGTTATTATGGCTGTTTTTTCGATGTCACGCTTGGCCACTGGAATTTGATGATACGCTCTTACGAGATCCAGCGTGGTGAAAATTTTTGCCCCATACACGCACAGTGTGTCATGGATATGTGGCACTGGTGACCGATCTGGAATTGTGGATGCGTTTAGTCGACGGTAATCTCCACATGGCCGCCATTCACCTGTGGTCTTTTTTGGAGCCATGTGTAGTGGACTTGCATACTGGCTGCTAGAAGGTCTGCAAATTCCTTGTTTGAGCATCTTTTCAAACTCATGTTTCGCGATTCGTAACTTTTCGGGAGGCAAACGACGTGGGGGTTCAGCAACGGGAGGTCCTTTTGTGATGATGTGGTGTTCCGTTGTGTGTTTTACTGGAGCTGGGTATATATTTTCTCGCGTGATTTCTGGATATTCTGCCAGTAATTTTCTAAAGACGTTTTTTTTAGCAATATCCAGGATGTTGGCAGTGGTTGGACGCAACTTGCCACGTACATTGGCGTTAGTCATCCTGTCAATGAGCTGACGTTTCTGTAAATCCACCAGAATTCCATGGTAGGTCAGGAAATCGGCTCCAATGATTGGCTTATACACGTCCGCCACGTGGAAATTCCAAGCGAGTCGGCGTCCAAGTCCCAAGTCGACTTGGAATTCTTTTACGCCATAGGTCACTATGGGCGAAGCATTTGCAGCAAATAGTCGTGTGGTTGATGGCTTTAGGACTCCGGAGGATACTTTTCGTGGCATCACCGACACCTCAGCCCCCGTGTCAATCAAGTATCGTATTTTGGAGGCAATGTCAGTGATGTACAGGCGGTTTGTGAGATGAAAGCCGTCGCTTACCGCCGCAAGCGACCGCCGACCTCGTTTCCCTGTTGTTGGTTTGACTTAAACGCACAAGAGCCTTCGCATTTTCGTGCGGCCGTTCCGAATCTTCGATGGTAGTAACATGTTACTTGCCTGCCTCTGTTTTGGCCCGTAGGTACCCTTCGCTTCTCATGCTGACACGTGCATTTAGAACAAGCCTCAATTGCCACTTCGTCATCGGATGAAGTATCGTTGGCTGGAGGTTTGAGGTTATGCTCATTGATTGCATTGACATAATCTTGACGGACGGCTGCTATGCGATCGGCTTGCTCGGCAAGTTTGTTAAGATCCTTCGTTTCGCTCAACATAATTGTTTCCTGGATTCGCGTTGGTAGTTGCCGTATGAATAAGTGGCGTAGCATCTCATCGGAGCATGCGTTATTTGCCAGATATCTCATTTTTTCCAGCATGAGTGACGGCTTTTGTTCTTGTAGATCGCCATTTAATAATTTGCCCAAGGACGCCTCTGGCGTTTCTCCGAAAAGCGATATTATTCGGTTTTTCAGTGTCGTATATTTTTCGTGCTCTGGGGGATCTCTCATGATGGCCCCAATGTAGGGCAGGATGGATGGCTCCAAACTCGCAATGACATGTCGAAAACGAGTAACATCGCTCGTAATGCTTGAGTAGCCGAAAATCGCTTCGATTTGGTCAAACCACAGCTGTGGGCTTTCCCTGCAAAACGGAGGGAGCTTGACTGCGCTGACGGCTGTTATGATTTCGGTCTTTCGCTCAAGCTGCTGCTCTTGATTAGCATAACTTGGTTGCGGGTTCCCTGCGGCGTCACTTGGTTGCGCCATTATGTAGAAAAATTAACTCGCGTCGCTTTCTGTTTCGAGGGGTCACCAATATGTAGGGCAGCTTTTCCTACATATAAAGAAAGACACGAGATGGTTCACGATACAAAGGAGAACACAAAGGAGTTCACACTCAAAAACAGGCTTTATTCAAATCTGATGAAAATCCACACACATAAAACTACGTCTATAATTGCGCATCAAACAATACCTAATTCTATCTCTCGTCACCTCATCTTCTGAAGCCGCCGTAATCAACCGTCGGTGGTCGCTAGACCAAAACCGCTGTAACCACCTGCTGGAAGCCGCTACATTCCCATGAATCATAGAGCCCTCTAGAAAGCAAAAGCGGAACATTCGAGAACCCGAGACACATTTGGCACCACTATAAATACCAACACGAGAAGTACTAGCGATCATTCAGTAGATAGCGAAGACAGCGAAAGGCTGTTACTTTGAAAAGCGATACAGCGGCTCTAGTGTATCCGGGCGCGATTAATTAAAAGCGATAAAGTGCGAGTAATTATAGTGCGATAATTAAATTGAAAAAGTGAATTGTTGTAACGAGAGATTATAATAGTGCGAATATAAAGTGTAAATAATTAATAGTGTTTATAATAAATGTGTAATTAGTGTTTTTAAAAGAAACTGTTTTATTTCACGAATGTGAAGAATGTCGAACCCACAAAAGGTGTTTAACGGTAGATCACAACAATATTTTCGGAGGCTTGGGTCAGGGTTCATGTTTTATAAACGCGGAGCTTAGTCTTTCTGTGCACATATTTCGATTTCATAATGGGGAGGACCGAGAAGAATGTCTTATTTGCTAGTTGTATCCGTCGCTTGATTTAAGACATGCTGCCATCCAATTGTTATATGAAAAACATTTCGTAATGGAAATGAGTAGCAAATGTTACAGCTTCTGAAATTTGGAAATTGACAAGCACTAAAATTTTTCCAACCCTTTAACTTTCAATGCAGACATCGGATCAAAAAGAAACAGAATAGGTTCCTCTTGCTTTGAAAAAATTATCGTAGAATTTTGTGATGGTAGCGAAGGGCTGGGTATTCTAGCCATTTTAGCACTAAGATATACCACCCCCAAATTGTCACATGTTTCCAAACTTTCAATTCAGTCATCGGACAAAAACGAAATCTAATGGACAGGTTGGTTTTAAAATAGAGCTCGTCTGGTTCACTTTTGGTGATGGTGACGATTTGGCCACTTTCGTTCTGAGAAGTAACCCACGTAATGATCCGGTCGTGAGTACGAAATTCGACCAAGTAAACATTTCACCATATTAAATCACAAACAAAATTTGCTTATAACCCCTGTTTTTCATCAAAAATCAAATTTTCTAACTGATCCTATGCACTAGAGGTTTTTATTATGACATTTGCTGTCATTATAAAATGGTTGGGAAGCCACCAAACCAAATAGCTGAAAGCATGAAATGAAATAAACGATGAGAAAATGAAAGAATAGAGTGTCAGAAAATTTATTTAGAATCCTGAAATTATATGGCATTTTCAACCTTTCGACATCAAATGTTCAAATGGAAAACTACAAAGACAATGAATATCGTTTCCCTTGGTTTGACTTCGAAACTTCTTCGCAGTAAATGTTAGCACGATCCATTTGCGATCCAAATCATATTCTTATTCACTATACAGGATCAATCAACAAGCTTCTGGACTCAAGCAGTATAGATCTGAATATTTTTAATAGTATATTTTTGAATGAAAATTATTAATTTTAGAGACTATTATTTTAGGAATTGAATATATTATCTATTTTGTTTGTTATTTTTGAAAAAAAAAACCAATCTAAATTTTAAATCAAGTTACTACATAAGCTTACTGCTATTACTCCTACTTTATTGAAAACAAACTAGTGTAACTAATGTCAAATTTTATGGTAGTATCAGAATTTACTTTTTCAAAATGCTAGATGGGCTTACATTATTGTAGTCATCGTTTCACCGTTTAGTCACATCTTTCACCGTTTCGCAGGACAAATAAATGGCTCGTGGGATCGAGCTATGAACCTGAATGATGTCAATTATTTTCACTTCCATCTGCCTACACAAATAGTTATTTCGTTAAAATATTTATTTACATATATTTGTTTTGGTTTATATTTTTATTGTTGACTTATTTAGCTGTTACTCAGCTTAATTATTTATAAGAGCTGTTGCTTTCTAAAGCAAAGAAAAATTACAATCATATGTCTTCAGAATTTTGTCGATATTAAACATTTTGTTAAAAACCAATTTTGATGCTGATCAAATACTTCGATTTCATTAGTACAAAGATATTATTGTATGTAATTAAAAATATTTTCAGTCAGTATTACACGTTCTACATGGCAAGAGTACTAGCCTTTAAGTTGATCTTCTTTAAAATATCCTATACTAGTCAAAAAAAACATTTAAAGTCACTCCCATAGAAAAACACTCAGCTTTAAATTCACACCAAAAACTTTAATACAACAATATCATTCTTGTTCAGAAGTAAATAATATCTATATTTCCCCCATAAAATTTCCTCCCTTCACTCAATCGTATAATTCCATATCGAAAATCCGCAGTACTTGTTCCCCTTCGTATTCAGCCGACCACTTATCCGTGAAGCCAAACTGCCCTTGTAAACCATACTTAACGTATGAATGTTCCTTGCCGCCAATAAAGCCATTTCCGTGCCATTTTTCATCAATATGTTCGCCGAGACCAAGGACAATGGCCATCGTCGGATTCTTTCCTGATACCAGTCCTGACTTCTTTTTTGTCGCCATCGTCATCTCCAAACAAGAAAATACTTTTCGTGTAAACGGGCCGACCGTCAATATAACAGCAGCTACCACAACCAAAGCACCGTTTCAATCGAAAAGCACACAGGACTAACAGGAATAAAAGCGAAAACCAAAAAACCTTTCATATCTTCATCCCGACATTGCTCCGTCATCATACTCATATTGTGTCCTATTGTTGTGCAGACCATTCATCGGTCGAGTTTCCCATTCAGCCAGCAGTTTAACGACGGAATGTCTGAGTACCTCTATTTGGCCTACATCAATATTTATTGGCTACTTACCGGAAAGAACAGATAATTTTCGGATTTATTTTCGATTGTTGTGTAATGATAATGGAAGTAATGATATAGAGGGTAATAAGTGAATTCGAAGCAGGTGACGAGCGTGGCTTGTCGCCGGTCGAAATGGCTGGCAGTGTAGAGTTCTGAGTAAAGTTTTATCTTGACATAATTCATTTAGTATGAAATTATTGGCTGCCTGTTGAAGAGGTATGACAATTGGATAATGCAATGATATCGGTTTAAATGTGCTTTTAATTGGAGGTACTTAAAGTTCCTCGGCAAATGAGAGCGCTCGATTTTCCAGGTAACGGATCAATTTTATAGAGTGGACACGCTTAATGTTTTATAGGATAATCAGATAATAATTAATACTAGCATATTGGTGAGCCATATTGATTTGGTTATGCACAGCATTTTTGTGGAATTGTTTTAGTAAAACCATTCATTATTTGTTTATTTTATTTATTAACTTTTTTTTGTTCACAGTCATTGTGAATGTTCACATTCATTGTGAATGTTCACATTCATTGTGAATGTTCACATTCATTGTGAATGTTCACATTCATTCATTCATTCATATTCATTCGATTTTAGCTACCATGCTGATCATCGAGATCAAACCAATATCAAGCAGTACATTTTTTGCTAGCAGTACATATATCCTATGATACTAAGCCAGCCATTTTCCTCGAAAAGTATGTTTCGACAGCTGTAAGTTCTTCGACAGACATGTTTTGATAGCTGTCTAGAATTCGAACCACATACCTTCTAAAACCACTACTAGTATTCATATTGAACTCTAAACGCTTTTCCATACATCAAATTAATTGTATCAATTCACTGTGAAATCAAAAGTGTGCTGTCAGTTTCAATTAGACATAATTATCCATGACATTCATACGATTATGCAGCTGGCATCAGAAATTGAGGCATTCAGCACAAAATTCCATCTTAGACGATACCTTCATTATGAAATCGATACAATTTCCATCACTTTCTGTCGACCTACTGGGAAGACACTGCAGAGCTATTACATGCCCATAAATCACGAATTGTTTACATGTCGCAATGCATTGCATCCAGGAAATCAATAGGTCTAGTAAGGCCTCAGATTCAATTGAGAATAATACGGACAAGTCACACAATAGCCCCGTCTTCGAATAATTGAGCCTATTTGTAAGATATTCAATCGAAGGTATTCAACGATCCATACATCATGTGACAATGATAATTGCATTACACGTTTACAGTTTTAGCATAATGAGTGGATTGTCTTTCAGAAAAGTGGATTCCAATGTATAATATAACATAGAATGACATTTTGCGTTTGAAATATATTTGAATAAGTAATCTTTTTGTACCAGCCAAGTGGCCTTAGTTATCAATGTATTTGACCGAGGCCACAAAATCACATGTTCAAAGTATGACAGTTCAAAGTATGACAACAAATTCACCAGGATGGAAAATATTCTTTCAACTATTATATATCGTTTCAACTATTTTTTAAATTTCATCCAACTCCATAGTTAGTCGAAACATTTCAAACTTAAAATTATTGAAAATGGTAAAACGGATTTGACCTTCTTGCCGCCCCTGGGCAGTTGAGAACTTGGCACAACTACACCATCTCCACCCCGCACGTCTGATTTCAGCTCCAGATCTTTCGAATAAAATCCAAAATCAACGAATTCAACATTTTTTCATAATTGTTTTTTTTTAGAATATATTATATTGGGTAAACAAGTAATTTTTAAGGGATTTTTTTCTCGATTTTGAAACTTTATTGTGCGAAATTGGTACGATGTATTTTATTCAACATGTTGCCCGACGCTAGCTATTATTTCTCCTATTTTTCTGCCAACGCATGTATTTCGCGCCAATTTAGGGTGGGCCAAATGCAAGTTTCTTTTTAAAAATTCAATAAAATTAACAAAATGTAATTTTTTTCCATGTATCATGGTTTTATTAGTAAAAGTAAACATTGCCATTAATGATAGAACACAATTTCGTTGGGCTGGTTTCGCAGTAGCGCATTCTGTCTTCACGGCTCCCCACAAAAAAAGTCCAAAGAGGTTAAATCACAACTCCGACGCGGCCAATTGACATAGACAAGACTGCTGATAACATGATTTGGGAATTTGATGCGTAAAAGATCGATTGTGACATGGGCTGTGTGGCATAGCGTGCCATCCTGCATGAATCAGAGGTTAACATGGCTCTGTAACGTTCACCGTTGATCGAAACGTTGTTCCCAGCCTCATTTTCAGAGCCAAATGGTCCAATGATGCCACCACTCCACAATCCGCACCAAATTCTCACTCTCTGTGGATGCATGGGCTTCTTGACAATAACACGCAGATTTTCTGGGTCCCAGATGCGGTAATTTTGTTTGTTAACGTAGCCGCCGAGACGAAAATGCGCCTCATCAGATAAGATGATTTTTCGCCCAAAATCGTTGTCCAATTCCAGCTGCTCTAAGGCCCAAATTGCGAAGCAATAACGAAGCGGATGGTCGTACGCCCTCAATTGCTGAGTCAATTAGACCTTGTAAGTGAATAATCCGAGATCTTTGTGCAGGATTCTCCTCAGGCTAGTGCGTGAAATGTTGAGCTGTTGAGATCGACGGCGAGTTGATGTTCGTGGAGTGAGTCCCACACTCTCGGCTACAGCAGCCACATTCTTGTCTATGCGCACCGTACCACGACGGGAGCCATGAGTGTTGTCCACTAGCATACCAGTCTTATGAACTTTTTGCACAAACTTGCGTACAACAGGCGCGGTGGGTGCTTCATTTCGGCCAAAAATAATTTTTAAAAAACGCACTGTTTGGGCTACACAGCACTCACTTTGGAAATAGGTTTTCAATATTTTCCAATATTGTTCAAGCGTAAAGTGACTTATTTCATTAGGCGGAGGTATAATACTGACTTTTTGTCAAGATTTCGAGCGGGAAAAAGCTTTCAGTGTCAAAATAATCTATGATTTAAAAAGAAACCACTAGATGGCCCACCCTGTATAACTGCTCGTCTTTGGAGACGAAGAAAGTATTCAGCCAATTTTCGATACCTTCAGCTGAAGTGAAGCGTACTCCCGTTAGGGCATTTTCATCGACCGGAACAAGTGGTAGTCTGATGTTGCAATGCCTGAACTAAAAGGCGAGTGTCTAAGGACTTCCCATCCGATATCATCAATATAGATTTTAACCACTTGTTCGACATGCGGCAGAGCATGGCCATGATGGAAGATCAATGACTCATGTTACGCTGCCCATTCCAGCCGTTTTTCCCAATTTGGTCGCATTAGGTGTTGTCTGTATGTAGAGAGCCCGTCGAACGTTTGACCACTTTTTAGAAGCTCGTAGTACACGATTCCCCTCTGGTCTCACCAAATGCAGAGCATTACCTTGCTGCCATGGATATTTGGCTTTGGCGTTGATGGTTTGGATTGTCGTACTGCATCCATTTTTCATTGCCGGTAACAATACGACGCAAAAACGATTTCACTTTGTACAGTTGAAGGAGCATTTCACGAACAGTGACACGCCGTTTGGCATCTCTTGGTTTGAATTCGTGAGGTGCCTACGATTCAGCATCTACAAACGTTGATGGCCTTCTTTCACGCTCCTTGGCGGTTGTGTCAAAATCACCACTTTTGAAACGTCGAAACCAGTACTCACAAGTTGAAAGTGATGGAACATGCTCTGCGTAAGCGTCACACAGCAGCCGATGACTTTCTGCTCCACTTTTCTTCTGATAGAAGCAAAATACCAATGCTTCCCGTCAATGGAGCTTTGTAGGCACAAAAGCTGGCATAGCCGTCGCACGAAAACATATGTTAAAAATACAAAATATGTTATACTTTGATGAAATGACACATACTGTAAAATGTGGTTTAATGATGACGCTTTAACACGAAGTTAGCTGTAACATGGTCCGGTATGGTTAAACTCAACTGGCGCCTTGTGATGATGATCCTTTAAAACTTACTAATGATATTCTGATGATAATCCTTTAATATTAATACGATAGGTAGAAACTTACCATACAAATACAATCCAAGCTCGGTTATAAGAAACGAGCCATACAATATAAAATAGCAATCGCTCGCTTTTTATATGCGACGCTACTCAATTTGTTTCGATTATTATTCATTGACGTATTTATAGTACAGCTATTCACGAATAAATCATATTCTTCTGGTCCGTTTAAAAACACTCTTTCTGGAAATTAAACTTGATTACGCCACGAGACAGTTGCAGATAATTGTTTGTGGGTTAACATGGCAGCGATTCAGCGAGAGCGAGACGTACTCTACATCATGATGCGCCGTAGAGGTCTCACTAATCTCGCTTGAAACCTACTGCGTACAAATGGGAATATATTCACAATAATATAGCTACCTGTCAAGGGCGCCAAGCAAAAGATTGATTTTGTACTGCGCGATGTATAAAATAAAATGTAGAGAGTTAATAAAGTCTATGATTCAAGAAATGCATAATTGATTCAGCTTTTGCTGATTTTCTAAGAATAGAATTATATTTTTGCAACAAAACTTGAAACTCTTAGATAATATGAAACTTTTTGAAAATTTACTGCCCACCACTCCTCCCAAATATTTGCCACCCTGGGCACTTGCCCATAAATGCCCATACTTAAATCCGGCCCTGATTGAACGGGTTATTCGGAAAAAGAAAGTAAAGTGCTTTATGTGGGAAAATAGCCCACGTTGGGCGCATTTTGTGTTGAAGTACAGTAATTTGGTTTATAGTTAAATGAAGGTGGGAACGATTTTAGAGACAAATATTAATGTTAAATTTTAAGAATCAACTGTACTTAATAATGTTTAATTGCAATATTTGTCATTAAATGTTATTCATCGATATCGGATTCGTCGTTGAAATTTAACTTCTAATCTACATTAATTCAATGACCTGGTAATGATAAATAATTATTATACTATTGCACTGAAAAATCATGATATTAAAAATTTTGTGTTAGGATAAGCCAATATTCAATAAGAAGCGTTTCTTAAAATTCGATAAAGCTATAGTTTATGAATCATAAAAATAAATTCAAATAGCTGATCAGAAAAATAATGAATATTAGTTTGAATAAAGTTGAGCTAGGAATGATAATTAAGTTACAAATCACAACCCGGAATGCTAGTTTATAGCATCGGCAACGAAAATCCAATTGTTGATATTCGGTTGGAAAAGATCCCAAGCAAGATTCTCCATTTCTCGACAATGTGGACAGTAGAAGCTGGAGACCCGCAAGGTTCACCAGTCTCTCCAATTTTGTATAGTTTATAAACATCAGACATCCCCGATATGTCCAACGTAAAAGTAGCCTTGTACTATCTTCGTAACGAGATGACACAGACAACGACCACCACAACTAACAGACGAAAACCAGCAAATAGACTGGCAACAGTCAGCCAAATATTTGGGACTGGACCATATACATAAAGAAGAAGAGACAAACGACGGAATATTGAGTAGACTACAACGATTGGCCAGACCAGACAAACTGAACCTGAATAACAAGAGAGATAATAAGGCCAATGACAAATAATAAGACCAATGTTGATTTACGAAAGTACTGCGTACTGAAAACTTGTAAGACAAACAGACGCCAACTACAGATCTGTCAAAACCTATGTTAGAAATATGGACATACATAGAGAACTAAGAATTGACCCAACCGACATCTATATACGTGACAAAAACTGAAACTATTGGACAGACCAGACGAATACGCTAACAGTACCATAAAGAAACTGAAATATATCATCTACCAACCTAGTGACCGATACCCAAGCCTGTGGCAGCTAACGGCATAGTGCGGAATATCTACACAAAGGCCAATGATAGACAGTTCGGTTTCACCGAAGCGTTTAACGCTTCGGTTTGGCGCGTCGGCTGACACACACAGCGGTTTTCAGAAGCGTTTATCGAGTCGGTTCAGTTACAAATTACGTCGGAGTATCATATAGATGCTTGTGAAAAAAGTAGTCGTGTATACATACATATGTATATATATGTATATACATATATATGTAAGTATATATATGCATATGAGTTTTGTGCAAAGTAAATCTAATACTAATTTTCTTTGAAAATCTGTAATTGCCTACTTTTAGAAACCAAGTGCCCGCAAATGTTTCATTTTTCAATACTGTATCCTAACCATTCTTCAAAAATCTGTTTTCTTATCAGATTTTCCTTCCCCTATACCATGCATTCATCAATGCATCCAGAAAATTTCAGCTCGATCGGACTACGCAGCAATAAACATATCGAAAAACGCTCGAAAACCGAGTCGATGGGTCATTTCTCTCATCTACCGACTCGGTTCCGAAACCGAGAGGCGGTTCGCACCGCGGTGTGTGTCATCACAATGCTAAAGTAATGCACGACTATACCGACTCGGTTTTCCTCTCGGGAAACACCTCGCAAAAACCGCTGTGTTTGTCATTGGCCTAAGGCCAATGACAGACAGTTCGGTTTCACCGAAGCGTTTAACGCTTCGGTTTGGCGCGTCGGCTGCCACACACAGCGGTTTTCAGAAGCGTTTATCGAGTCGGTTTAGTTACAAATTACGTCAGAGTATCATATTTTCCTTCCCCTATCCCATGCATTCATCCATGCATCCAGAAAATTTCAGCTCGATCGGACTACGCAGCAATGAACTCATCGAAAAACGCTCGAAAAACGAGTCGGTGGGTCATTTCTCTCATCAACCGACGCGATTCCGAAACCGAGAGGCGGTTCGCACCGCGGTGTGTGTCATCACAATGCTAAAGTAATGCACGACTATACCGACTCGGTTTTCCTCTCGGGAAACGCCTCGCAAAAACCGCTGTGTTTGTCATTGGCCTAAGATGGGCTGAAAGAGACGCCCATCCAGACGAGGGAAGTCAAAGCACTGAAAGCACCAGTTCCAGGAAAAAGACAGTTCTAATGCAAGGTCAAAAATATTTTGAGTTATTTAACAGCTTTACCTTCCTTTCTTAATATTCGTTTAACGATAGATAGCCTGAGCTCTGTCCACATTGTTGTCTTAGGCCAATGACAGACAGTTCGGTTTCACCGAAGCGTTTAACGCTTCGGTTTGGCGCGTCGGCTGCCACACACAGCGGTTTTCAGAAGCGTTTATCGAGTCGGTTTAGTTACAAATTACGTCAGAGTATCATATTTTCCTTCCCCTATCCCATGCATTCATCAATGCATCCAGAAAATTTCAGCTCGATCGGACTACGCAGCAATGAACTCATCGAAAAACGCTCGAAAAACGAGTCGGTGGGTCATTTCTCTCATCAACCGACGCGATTCCGAAACCGAGAGGCGGTTCGCACCGCGGTGTGTGTCATCACAATGCTAAAGTAATGTACGACTATACCGACTCGGTTTTCCTCTCGGGAAACGCCTCGCAAAAACCGCTCTGTTTGTCATTGGCCTTATACTGTTTTATTGTTTATTGAACGCAATGGACAGTAGCTAAAACAGGTCAAAATAATTTAGACCCGTCATGGTCATTTAAAAATAGCAGTAGCCTTTTTTGCAATCATTTTGTCACGCTCAATTCGGCATTGATTTTCCTTTAGGTAAAGAACGGCTGCGTTTTCTTTCCACATTGGCATATGGCTGGCCAAACTAATAGCATGAGCTCAAATTTTTTGACCGCAATTGTTTTCATCGAATCACGCCGAGTCACTGACAGATAACGTTGAAATTTTTATATAAAATACGATCCATCATCCATCATTATGCGGCATTCATGTTTGGTCAAAATTTTCTTGCACAATTTCTTTGACCTGGAAATTAATACGTTGTATGGTTTATCAGTTTTTTCAGAAGGTCTTTGTATTTTTTCTCTTAGTTCTTTGCACAGTGTTCTTTGATTTAAGCACTTTTTTTTGCACTAACTCGAACCCACTTTTATTCTTAGAAATTTCCTTCAGCACTTTTTTGTCAATTACTCCAGGTTTCTTCTTCTTTCTGCCTGATGTTAACTTATTTTTTGAGTTTCACCTTTCTCGTTTCAAGTGTGTAAAACAACTGATCTCGCCCCTTCATACTATATTCAATGATTCTCTCTCCTCTGGATTATTTCCTTCGTATTGGAAATCTTCTTATATTACACCAATTTATAAAAGTGCTGATAGACGTTTTATTCAAAATTATAGAGGCATCGCCATTCTATCTGCTATTCCCAAACTTTTTAAAAAAATCATCTACTGCAAACTTTCTCCTCTGGTCGACGCTCGAGTGAATAAGCAGCAGCATGGACTTACGAAAGGTCGTTCTACTACAACTAATCTTATGATGCTTGTTTCTGATGTTTTGTGCAAAATGGAGAAAGGTTATCAAATTGACGCAGTCTATACAGACTTCAGCAAAGCATTCGACCGAGTTGATCACTCCATTTTGATCCCCAAGCTGAAACAATTCGGAATTGCAGGATCTTTACCAAAGTGGCTTGGCTCCTACCTCCATGACCGCTTGCAATTTGTGAAATTCCAAGGTCTTATTTCTAAGAAAGTCGACGTTAAATCCGGTGTATCTCAAGAAAGTCATCTTGGCCTCCTTCTTCTATCTGACATATCGGAGGTTTTATCTGACATTCCCCATTTACTATATGCAGACGACCTCAAAATCTACCATGTCATCAGGACACCATCTGACGCTACCTTTTTTCTGTCTAAACCGAACTCTCTAGACCATTGGTGCTCCGCGAACAAGCTCCCTCTTAACATTGCCAAATGCCGTGCAATTACTCAGAACACTCAGCAGGGTTGACAACATATTAGATCTCGGTGTCACCCTGGATGAAAAGCTCCACTTCAATCTACATTACGATAGAGTGCTTTCCCGAGCAAGTAAACAACTTGGTTTCATTAAGCGACTGGCCAAAGAGTTTAAGAATCTTTGGGTTTCTAAATCTTTATATATTTCACTCGTGCGCCCTCTTTTCGAATATGCGTGCACTATCTGGAACCCGGCTTTCGAAAATCACAGCCAAAGGTTTCAGTCCGTTCAGAAGCAGTTTTTACTATTCGCTCTGAGAGATCTTTTCAACCCTCATGATTTCAGTAATCTACCATCATACGAATATCGCCTTAAATGTATTAATTTGTTACCCCTTGCGTCGAGAAGATTAATGTTATCTGCCTGCTTCAGCTTCGATGTCATCAGAGAAGTGGTTAATGTCGTTTACTTGAAAGAAAAGTTTGTAGTCAATCAGCCCTTGAGAGTCACTAGATCCCGACGATTGCTTATTGAATACCAACACAACACAATATATGCAGCAAACGAGCCAATTAATAGGTGCTGCAGGCTATTCAATAGCATGAGCGAGAACTTTTCCCCTACGATCTCTAAATCAACGTTTAAAAATAACATCATCAAGGCTCTCTCTTTATAGTCTTCCCCACCCCCAGCATACTAACATATATGCATTGTATATTCAATTTAAATTTAAATTTGATATTTAATTTGTTAGTCATTTATTTGTCATTTGTTTATTACTTTATTTGCTGTCTGTTTATAACTAATTTATTTATGCACTATTTATTAGTCTTGTATTTATATATAGTTTGCTTTATTTTTATTTTGTTTCGTAATTTTATGCATGGACTATTTTATTTTATTCTTTTTATGGTGAAATAAATAAATAAATAAATACCCTTTTTATTGCTTTTTACACCATCCATTTTAAGATACGTGCCAGCTTGGCGATCACCGAAGAGGACTGATCCTTGTTTTGTGCTCAAATGCGCAAAATCTTTCCACGATTTTTTTCTCTTGCTGACGAAATTTTCGCAACTGAATAAATTATTTGAGTTCCAGCTTATTTGATACGTTTTCTTAACTGAGAGGAAATCTATGTATACCCTATTCGATGTATACCCTCTTTGGCTTCTCGTCCTCACCTTTCTCCCCTTCTTCTGGTGTTCCTCAAGGTTCCATCTTAGGACCACTTTTGTTCAATCTATTCATCAATGACCTTCCCACGGTTTTTAAGTCTTCATGTCTTCTATATGCAGATGATTTAAAAATCTTCCGGGTAATCAAAAATACTGATGACTCTCTCCTTCTTCAGGATAATTTGCATGCTCTCTCTGGTTGGTGTAACATTAACTGTTTGTGCCTTAATGTTTCCAAGTGTTTTTCTATGTCTTTCCTTATGCTATTGATGGTACTTTCCTTTCTTGTGTCGATCATTTCTCAGATCTTGGGGTCACATTTGATCGTAAACTGAAATTCGACGTTCATGTCCTTACTATCACTAGAAAAGCTTCTCGAATTGTTGGTTTCGTGGTTCGTTCCTGCCACAATTCATTTAGTATTTCTACTTGTGTCCACCTGTTTATTACGCTAGTCCGTTCTGTACTTGAATACTGCAGTCAAGTGTGGTGTCCTCATTTCAAATACCTCGCTGACGCTGTTGAATCAGTTCAGCGCAGGTTTACACGTACTTTAATTTTCAAATATAGTCTGCCGTATTTACCTTATAGTGAGCGTCTATCTCTTCTCAACATTCCTCTCCTTGAGCAGCGCAGAGTTTACTTGGATGAGTGTTTCCTTTTCAAAATCTGTCGCGGCTACCTTTCATCCTCATTAGCATTTTTGTTCATTGAGCGGGACTCCGTAAGGCCAATCAGGTCCTCTATTTTATTTGAAGTGCCGTATGCTCGTACTGACACTTTCTTCTACTCTCCCGTTTTGCGACTCTTACGTACTCACAATAGTCTTCAACTTGGTCCTCTTCCACAATCTATTGCCATTTTCAAAAATATGGTTCGTAGTAAAATTTTTGATCCTATTTAATTAGTTTAATTTTCTTGTTTATAATGGATCTTTCTTTTCTTTTTTGCTCTACTTAACTTTTCTTTCTTATTTATTACTTGAATTTTTTGTATATTTTTATTTTTATATATAGTTATATATGTTTCTAATTAGTTTTATTTTCTATTTTCTTAATTTTCTTCTTTTTTTCTACTTTATTTTACTTTATTTAATTTACCACTTTAATTATTTGTTTTTTTTACATACTTATATTTATATTTACTCATTTACTTACTATTTTTTATTAGGTTGATTATTGTAGAATTGGACATTCGTGTTTGTAATGGATTTTTTTTTCTCTTTCTTTTTTACTTTACTTAATTTTTTACTTTTATTTTTTATTACTTTATTTTATTTTAACTTTAATTATTTTATATACTTATATTTATATATTATCATTTAGTTCTTGTTATTTTATTTTGTTCGTGGTATCCAATCTGTAATTGGGCAGTCTTGCCTGTTGTATTGAATACGTACCAAATAAATAAATAAATAAATAAATACCTCTATACCATCAAAAAATCAAATTTCAATAGTCATTGCCTTAATATAAATTGATGCTGAATTTTTTTGGGACAGTCCTTATTTTCCTCACCTTACGTGCTCTCAGTAACCTCACAGGTTTCGCTCAAACATAATGTAATTTAACATTTATAGCACCTCTTGATAACAAACTATGCATTTCAGTAGTTACTTCTCAACTTACAATTTTTATACTATTTTATACGTGACCTTATTAAATTAAACTGATTCAATTTTTCGCCTTTCAAAACGAAGTATTTTAATTTGAAGATCAAATTTCCTTTGGAAGATTTTTTTTCAGATATCGATAATTCGATTTATTTGGTGTCTATAGTATATCTCAAAATGTCGATATCAGTCAATAAATTGAAATATATCCAGCTTCTAAAAGAAAAACTGGTCTTTAAACTAAAACATTTAATAAATGAAATTATTATGAACGCAAAAAATGTGCAGTCCCCACACTGTTTCTGAAGGTAGAATATTTGTTTTCGGATCTAAGTCCAAATCTCATTTAGGCGAGATCCTCAAAAGAGGATGACGAAGATTCTGGTGCTATTTTTTTTCCAACCTAAGTGCATTGTTTCAGTTTCATTGATATTTAGGAGTTGAATTTAAATTTCATCGGATGATCGTTAGAAAATTCATCCAATAGCGCCTTATCTTTAACATTTTATCAATCGTTCGAAAAACGGAATGTCCAAAATTCAATAATGCTCTGAATTGAGTTGAAATTGAAACATTACTATCCTTAAGATTTTCTTACATTATTCTCACAATCTTTACTATTTTCGTACTGATATCTAAGATGCAGAGATCAATAAGGCATATGCGTTTAAATAGTAAATTCAAAACAATTTACTCAATCATATAACATTAATATTGTCATACATCATTTCCCTTATCCCGTAAAATGTGAACTAAAAATTCCATTTTCCAGACTTTCAATCTGATAAAAAAAAAATTCACACTATTAAGTACTCTATCGGCAAACTTAGTGTCGTGCGACAAAACTCGAACGTGATTAAATCCAAGCGAAACTTTACCATACAACCGTGTCTGTGAAAAAGTGGAAAACTGGACAATTTCCGGTCACTTAGAGCACGCAAACTGTAACGGCAGTATTTCTAGAAACTGAGTAAGGAGTTCATTCCGAGCGACATATCCGCAACAAAATGAACGAAGGACATCGGTCAGTAAACGGTTGAGAATAAATTAGGAACGATACGATGTTGTTTCATAAGAGAGTGTTGTAAGCTACTCCAGAAAATTAATATTTTCTTGCATTTTTTCCAATTTTTGTTTTTTTTTTAGTACTCCGGCGAATGAGCCCGTACTTTGTTAGCGTGTGACAGTGGACAATCATTATCGTCATCATTTGCATAGTAAGTGAATTTTGATAATTTCCTTAAGCGGGTGGACGGAAGTGGAGAAAAGAGCGTAGATTTATCTTGTAATTATAGATTCAGAAAAGTGAAGTTAAATAAATGAGTTTTTTCTGGAGAATGCTACGGTATATATTTTTGTAGAGAACATGATTGGCGTCTAGAAAGAGAGAGAATATCAACATTTGTTCAAAGGACTATACGGATTGTGTCACTACCCTGCTTCAATAAAACAATCATTCTACTCTACTGTTAATTCAACTAATGAGAGAGTAGTAGATATGCATATGAGGAGAGCAATATTGATGGTCTCGTGCACTGTGGCCAGATTGGGCTATTTCCCGCCAATTGGGCTATCTAAAATTTGAATTCGCGGGTCGTTTTTTCATTTCGCTGGTTGGCGGTTTTTGGGCTATCTATTTTTATGAAAAACTATATTTGGGCTATACAGTAAAACTTACTAATCAGGATACTGTATGATCGAACCAACTGAACAATTGAACTATAACATCACCGCACATACAATTTCTTGAATAAAATTCACTCTGTAATCGACCAACCTCTAGAATCGGACCGTGAACCAGATTAGCCGGACAAAAAATTGTTCAGGAGGATAAAAGACCGTGAACCAGATTAGCTGGAATTGTCCAGGAGGGTCAAAGACCAGCATGAAAAAGTGTACAAGAGTGAATTTTCCAGAATTTTTCAACAATTCAAGATCAATGAAAATTGTTCGAATAATTTCTGCATGACATTATGCTGAAAATTCATTTAATGTGTAGAATTTGATACGTTACAGATGGCCTCAATTTCATTGGTATTCTGATAATAATAACATATTAATTTTTAGCATTATTGAATATTTGCCCTTTTTTAGCAACTATGAATGCAATTTATTTGATAATTATGATGTAAATAAATCAATGTTTGCTCAGGCTAAAAATCTAATACGCAAAATACAACGAACTAAATGTTCGCAAAAAGTTAGAAGTAATACAAGCATCCAAAAAACAATTGCTCAGCTAAAAAAAATTCTGATAGCTTTAAAATCATCAAAAGTCAGGTGCAACGTATTTAAAAAATAAAAGCCAACTTAAACAGACATTGCAAAATTTCGAAGACACTAGCAGAAAGCGGTTGAAAATAAATTAACAATACTGCCAGATAGATAAATTTTTGTACCAATGGTTCTGTAAGGCACGTTCCAAAAATTTGCCAATACCCGGCCAGCTGCTTTCCAGTAAAGCCCGTCAAATCGTTACAAAATTAGAGCTTTGGGTTTTAAAATGGGGTTACAATATTCACTCGGTACACTTTGTGGCGAAGGAGCTGATGTTTATTTAGACCCAGTTCAGGAATTTCAGTTACAGCTAAGAATACTATGTGATGGCTTTGATGCTTCAAATATCTATAATCATGATGAGACAGAATTGTTTTTTTTTTTCAAGCAACACCATAAAAATCACTATGCTTTAAATAGCAAACATGTACAGATAGAAAACCTTCAAAGCAATGTGCGACAACTGCAGTGCTGTGTAAGTGGCGAAAAGACAGATTTCATGGTCATAATAAAAACCAAAAGACCAAGATCGTTCGGAATAATTGACATTAAGCGGAGTTTGGGCATAACTTGGCGAGCTAGCACCAAATCTTGGATGACGGGTGCTATTTTTGAAGAATGGATGCACGCACTTGACATTGAAATGCAAACATAAAATCGAAACATTACCATCCTTTTTGATAAAGCTAGATGCGATAGTAGTGATAATGTGGAAGACATCAAGCTGCGATTTTTCCACCTATTTGCACTTCTCATTTACAGCCCTTAGATGACGGGATTATACCAAACATAAAATTAAATTACCGCGCATATATGATGCACCTTATATTGTTTGCTCTGGAAAATACTCACGGACCCAATATAATTAGCTTCTATATTTGAAGCTCTCTGCTGGTTTCGATCTGTTGGGAATAAAGTGTCTCCAGTTACAAATACAAAAGTGCTTTTGGAAATGTTGGTTGCGTCGAAATCTGAGAGTCAAAAGCGGAATCGTGATGACAGTTCAAATTCAAAGTGATGATAACTCAAATTCAAAGTGATTAAAACACAAATACTCTAGCAGACATTCAAAATTTGGCAGGAGTCGATCAATTTACGACCTCAAACGAGTAGTTCTAATGCGTTTTTATGTGATTTGGTTACGATCGCGTGTGCGAAAAAATAAAAGAAAGCATTCAAACTTGGGTATAATATATAATAGAGTAATATTTTATGGTGAATATTTTCCATCAAAATGTCAAAGCGTTTCAAAGCTACAAAGTACTAAGAAAAAATAACGGACATAGAAGAAGCGTGTTCGGTGTACGATGAACAAGAAATTTCCGGAACTGATCAATACATGGAAACAGATAAAGCGCTATTTACAACAAGTGAATTGGAGACAAACAGCGAAAATGAAGAGGGGAATATTATAAATAAGCGCCCAGGTCAGAAAAGAACGAGATTTTTATCGACATTCGAAAGTGAGACAGATGTAGAAGACCAACACATCGAAACTGCGGCCGATGGAACTGTTTGGGAAGAAATAGCCGGAAGTCTCAAACCTGGAAGGACACCAGCGCATAATATTTTTAAGGATGTGTCAGGTCCAACAGGATATGCTAAACGACATATAATGAAAGGAAAACTAAAGACGGCATTTTCTTTTATCATAGATGACCGTATAATGCAACATATTATAAAAAGTACAGAAGAAGAAGAAGCATTTAGGGTGTTGGGGACAAAGTGGAAGCTAAATGCAACAAAACTAAATGCATTTATTGCTGTGCTATATGCCCGCGGCGCATATGAGGCGAAATATTTGGATGTCTCATATTTGTGGAATAAAGATTGGGGACCCGCTTTTTTTTGCAAAAACAATGAGCAGAAACGATTTTACTGAAATAATGAGATTCTTACGATTTGATAAGAAAAGCGAAAGAAGCCAGCGTTTACAAACTGATAAATTTGCTATGATATCTGCAATATGGGATCGATCTATTGAGAATTCACAAAACTGCTATAAACCTGGTACATGCATTACAGTTGATGAGCAATTGTTTCCGTCAAAGACTAGGTGCAGATTTATCCAATATATGCCAAACAAGCCAGATAAATTTGGAATAAAATTCTGGTTGGCATGTGATGTCAATAGCAAGTATATAATAAATGGTTTTCCTTATTTGGGAAAGTATGAAAGAAGAGAATCTTCAATTCTACTTGGGGAGTTCGTGGTTCTGAAGCTGATGGAACCATTCACAGGATGCGGAAGGAACGTAGCAACAGATAATTTTTTCACGAGTCTACCATTAGCCAAAAAGCTACTTACAAAAAAGACCACAATTGTTGGGACAATCCGTGGAAATAAAAGAGAATTGCCAAAGTTAGCCAAAGAACGAAAAGATAAAATGACTCGGTTTTCAAGCAAATTGTATAAATCAAATGACATTACTCTTACAGTGTATAAAAGTAAACCAAAAAAAAAAAGTTATTATCCTAAGTTCCTTGCATAAGTCAATAGAAATCGAAAAAAATTACAAAAGTATACCGGAAACAATTAGATTTTATAATGGTACAAAATTTGGTGTAGATGTGGCGGACCAGATGGCAAGGAAATACAGTGTGAAGTCGAAAAGTTGTAGGTGGTCAGTTCAGGTTTTTTTCAACATTTTGGATCTAGCTGGAATAAATGCCTGGGTTTTGTATAGAAAAACTACGGGTGAAAACATTTCGAGGCAGGAATTTTTATTCTAATTAGCTTCAGAGCTTAGCGCTTCACATGAAAAATCACGAGAAGGAAAAACTTCACCAACATTGTCCACAAACTCAAATTCTTTCGGACGAAAAACTTGCCAAATTAAATTTTGTAAAGATAATAAAACTACGAAAATCTGTTCAAAGTGTGAAAAATATGTGTGCGGCAAATGTACATTTCATAATAAAATAATATGTATTAAATGCAGTGAAGCCGAATAAGATAAATGTTTATCAATAAGAATAAAAGTTTTATTTTTTTTACATATATCATTTTTGATAGGAATAATATTTAGGTTGGCTTCTTGTGTGGGAAAATAAAGTTTTAGTTTCTTAAGTTTATAAATGGAATTATATAAAAATAAATTTAAACGAAATTTCATGAAAATTATTTATTTTAGTTTATATTCAGTAATAAATCAGCCATTATCTACGTTAAATGTCGAAATCGAAAAATCTTTAATTACCGATCAATTTGACCGAGCGTGGTAGGAATATGTATACAAGAACTGTCGGTAGGTTTAGTGTTAAAGGAACATATCTAAAGTTTTGCAAACATTAAATGATTGCGAAGTTCTAATAGAGCAGGTACATATTACGAGCGCCTATAGGCTGATTTCTACTATGTTTAATTATTTTAAATCTTTAAACTGAACATGCGTTTCTGTAAAAAATTAAACATTTGTGAAACATTCACGTGAAAAGCCTATATTTTGTATTTTATTATCTTGTAATAAAGAGCCAAGAAGCGATAATAATAAATGAGCAAATTTGCAATAGCCTTCGAGAAAAGTAAAGATTAGGAAAAATTTCTTGAACATTCTTTTTTAAACCTTTAAAATCGGACAACGTGTGAAATGGGACCATTTAATTTGCGACGCTGAGGTGGTCCGATTCCAAGGTTTTACTGTGTTTATAAAATATATATAAACATGATACATCGTATCCATTTCATTGTCAACAATTTTAGTCATTTTATTTCAAAGCATACTTCAATTTTTTCGCGAAACGTGGTTTGAGGCCCGCAAGTAAAATAGTTCAACATATGTTTTCTTTTGATAGTATTTAAACGTCTAAACATACTTTTAACAGCTGATTGTCTAACCGGAAAAATAATTTATTTCAAAACTTGCGTTCATAGTTTTGAATGTATGAAATCGGATAAAATATTAATATTTGACTCATTTTAAATAAAGCATTCAGCCATTCTAGCCACTAAGACTGTTTCTTATACTAATCGAATTTTTGTGCCACCCAAATTTGCATGTTTTTTCTGTAGGCTTTTATTTTTTTCTGTGGAAATTTTATAAAATCCTTGAGAAAATAAGTGCACCTCTACAATTATTTCTTTCGCGGACTCTTCTAAAATGTTCACACAGTTCCTGTAATTTACTCACATTATTCCTGCTTTCCCTTTTCAAATGCGTTGAATAAAATTTTATCTGTATAAAGTATCGGAAATTTGAACTGTTTCAAACGACTTTTATGTTACTTCGTATGAATTTGACGGATATAAATATTATAATTTAATCAGCTTAAATGAATTGATTTAGTTATAAAAACAGTTATTTAGTGTGGTGGTTTTTAGGCTACAAATAAAAAATTAAATTTTCGCTATTTTGGGCTATAAAAATTTGAAATTGGCTATATTTTCTCCCAAATATCTGGCCCCACTGGTCTCGTTCAACATATCATTTGGCAAATTACCAGTAGCGTGTGACCTTGCCATCAACCCAGCTCATCAATTATTCCAAATCATAAACTAATATACAAATTCTGTGTCATACACATGAATTGCTCGTTTCACGAAATAATGCTCACGTAGTCATATAATAGATGCTTTTAAAGCGCCCAGCCGAATGTCGACACTAATTGAAAATATCACGGGAGCAATTTGCATTTCGATTTTCCATTTTCTAAACGGAGTTAATCTGCGCTGTGTACGATTAGTTAGCTGCTAAAATATGCAACCTCCGAGATTAGGAACGTTTTATCATTTTGTACTCTTAATCGAGCAGCGTGTCGCGCCGTGCCAATTGAATTATTGGCTTCATAGCGAATGCAATTGAATTTGTCACAACTTTTGGATGGCCACGGGGCAAGCGGAAATAATGCCACCACTGGACCATGTCAGAGTAATAATAACGGGCAATCTATGAAATTGCAACTTGCATTTCATATTAATTAATAATTGGTCCATAAATTGGCGTTTGGCGATTGTCGCGGGAGGTTTCGTGGTAGCGAAGATACTACGTCTAATTTACTATGCTACAACTAATGCAGAGAAGGTTTGATTGTTTGCCATCGAAATCGATGACATTATGCCTACGGAAGTTTCGATTTATGCTTGGTCTATAAAAGGCTAGTAATTTTTTATTAGTTAGATGGATAGATGTGGAGAGGCCAGAGCTTAATTGACAATTATGTGAAAGCCCGATGATCAGCAAGCTTCTACAAGTAGGAACTACTACCAACTACTTGCAACCGAAAATGACTCCGAAATTGCTTCGTTGCCAAAGCAAATTAAGCCACCGCCAATATACCTCAGAGAAAAAACAAGCAATAGCTTAGTCAAAATGTTGGTATCAATCGCTGGTAAAAACAACTTTCACGTCACATCGCTAAAACGTGGTCACGTCTGTGAGACCAAAATACAAGTTTTTTCTGAAGAAAACTTCAGGAAGGTGATAAAAGAGTTAGATTCACAGCGTCATCAATATTATACTCACCAACTAAAAAGTTACAAAGGATTGTCGGTGGTAATTAAAGGCATAGAATCTGTTATTGATGTTGATGAGTTAAGGCAGGAGCTCAAAAGCCTCGGCTTTGCAGTTAAATTCATTACAAATTTATTTAATAAATTCAAATAGCTCCAGCCACTGTTCAAAGTGGAGCTAGAGCCCGAAGCCAGCAAGCCCAAAAGAGGTGAAACACACAAAATTTATAGCATGCGATATATTATGCACCGCAGAATTACCGTCGAAGAGCCGATGAAACGTAAAGGTCCCGTGCAATGTGCCAATTGTCAAGAATATGGCTACACCAAAACCTATTGTTCACTCTCTAGCGTGTGTGTTATATGTGGCGAGTTTCACGCTACCAAGTCCTGTGACAAGAGTAAACTAGATCCTGCAATTAAAAAATATAGCAATTGTGGTAGCAACCATACTGCCAACTATAGAGGTTGCCCAGTATTCCAATACCTGAAAGTAAAATTGTTCCCGCCTCAGAACCACGCACAACAGGTTCTAAATATTGCAACCAATAGACCAGTCTTCATGCCGGAGACTTTCGCACCTTCATCACTTGTAACTCCTGGTATCAAATATTCCGACGCAATCAAACAAAACGCACATGGCTCTGCTGAAACCACTGCTCAAAGCAGCTCTAACAACGAACTCTCTTCGATTTCGTCAACGCTCTCAGACAACATGAATCGATTCATGACGACGATGAGTAACATGATGCAAGAATTACTTAAAAATCAAAACATGTTCCTTCAATTTCTCATTAACAGCAAATGAACTCATTCAAGATCGTCCATTGGAATGCGAATGGCATTGTCCAGCATAAAGCGGAAATAGCCTGCTTTACATCAACTCACGACATTGATGTGTTTCTCTTATCGGAAACGCACCTCACAGAAAAAATAATACATTCGACATCCCAGGCTACATCTCCTACGATACCAAACACCCAGATGGTAAGGCTAGAGGCGTTACAACAACTCGAGGGTCTGCAATACTAATTAAAAAACATCTGCTCCATCATCCTTTGGAAGAACTCAGCAAAAATTACATGCAAACGACATCCATTTGCTTGCGTGAGCAGTCGAGCGAGATTGTAAGTTCGTCCATCTACTGTCCACCGAGGCACAACATTTCAAAGGCAATATTCAAAAGCTTCTTCTCATCGCTGGGAACCAAATTCATCGTGGCTGGTGACTTTAACGTGAAACACACGTTTTGGGGATCTCGACTCATAACACCTAGGGGCAAAGCACTCTTCGATACATTACAAAGCTATGGTTTAAGTCATATCTCAACCGGCCAGCCAACATATTGGCCGTCAGACATCAACAAAATTCCGGACCTCATAGACTTCGCAATCTCGAAGGAAATACCTCCAAACTCCGCAAAATCAGAAGTAGTTTTTGATTTTTCCTCGGATAATTCTCCTGTCATCATTACTCTGGACATGTCACCCCACTTCGCTTGCTGTAAGCATGGATATTCGCAAAAAAAACCAACTGGAGTGCATTCAGACGACACCTCACCAGCTCAACATCTCTTAGTGCATCTCTCAAATCACCGCATGATGTCAATTCCGCTGTTGTCCTTTTCAACGCGCTTGTCTTGAAGGCATTTGACACCGTGACACCTAAAACGGAACTGCATCCCTCAACTCGAAAAACAACATACTCCTTATCAATAAAAATCTTAGTACAGGAAAAAAGACTGGCACGAAGGAATTGGCAGCTGCACCGGTCTCCCCAAACTAAAACACGACTCAACAAAGCTTCTAGTGAGCTCAGACTGGCACTTGCGAAATACAACGAGTTAAAGATCCACTCATTTTTAGAAAGCCTCAGTCCCACTAAAAATGCCGACTACTCATTGTGGAAAGCAGTCAAAAAAAATCAACAAACCTACCATCAGGGAAGCCCCACTAAGAACTGTCAACGGGCAATGGGCCAGAAGTGACGCAGAGAAAGCCACCGCCTTCGCAGTTCACCTAGAACAGGTTTTCACACCTTTCACCACGGCAACATGTGACTTTTCACCTAATGTCAATGCTCAGGACTCAGAACCAATCAAGACTTCGGCTAAGGAAGTGCAAGATATCATTATTCAGGAAACATGCTCAAAAAATTCTCCGGGAATTGATCTCATCACCAATGCTATGCTCAAACAGTTGCCACCGATCGTATTATCTTGGCTTTCTTATCTATTCAATGCTATCTTTCGAATCGGATATTTTCCTGAAGTTTGGAAAACAGGCGAGATTATAATGATCCCTAAGCCTGGTAAGGACTCTTCTCAAGTGAAGTCATACAAACCTATTAGTCTTTTGTCATGCGTCTCCAAAGTTTTCGACAAAGTTCTGTTGAAAAAGCTACTACCCATACTAGAAGATGCAGAAAAAATTCCAGAACATCAATTCGGGTTTCGAAGACATCACAGCACCATTCAACAAGTCCATCGAATCGCGTCAGACATTAAAATAGCATTCAAAGACAAGAAGTACTGCTCAGCAATCTTTTTAGACGTAACTCAAGCCTTCGATAAAGTCTGGCATGAAGGGTTGATCTTCAAAATTGAATCAATGCTTCCGAAAAGCTTCCACAAAATACTCTCCTCCTACTTAACCGACCGCACATTCCAGGTGAGATACAAAAACTATTCTACCGCTAAACATTGTTTGCATGCTGGTGTACCTCAAGGAAGTGTTTTGGGACCGGTACTTTACACTGTATTCACATCTCATCTCCCAATATGCGACAAAATAACGACAGCTACCTTTGCGGACGGCGTTGCCATACTAAGCACTGATTCAGATCCAGTTACGGCATCCCGTTACTGCAAGGCCACATCTAACTTCTTGAAGAATGGCTAGCAAAATGGAAAATCAGAATGAACGAAACCAAATGCATCCACGTTACCTTCACAATGCTAAAACTGACTTGTCCTCAAGTATATTCAAACAATGTACCTATACCTCAAAGTAACGAAGCAAAGTATCTCGGAATGCTTTTTGACAGGAGGCTCACCTGGAAATGGCACATTGAAGCCAAAATTCAACAACTGAAGCTCAAATTCATAAACCTCAAATGGATGGTCAATAGGATGTCAAAACTTTCTCTCGACTCTAAAGTGCTGGTCTATAAGTCTTTCCTAAAGCCAATCTGGACATATGGCTTACAGATATGGGGTGATACGCTGGTTAGGAACTAAGCTCTTACGCTGTGGTTTTGGTTGTCCGTGAGTCTCTTGCTTTCCAACCCTCCTAAATTTGTATTTATAACCAGGTTCCACAAGAGAGGTGGTAGAACTCCTCCTTTCGGTGTGCTTCTATGGACCTGCCTAGTGATTTGTGACCGCACCCACTCTGCTCATATGAGCCTTTGCTAAAGCATATTGCTTTTCCAGCTACAAAAAGTGGGATGGGTGTTGGTTGCGTGGAGGCTCTCCATAATGGCTGTTACGTGGACATTATTGAAGGCGCCTTCAATATCTAGAAAAGTTCCCAAAGCATATTCTTTTTAGTGCTGTGCCTTTTCTATTTCGAGGACTACCCTGTGGAGAGTTGTTTCAACGGATTTCCCTTTCATGTACGCGTTTTGGACTCTCGATAGAGCTTGAGATCCAAGTCTTTGTTTGATATCTAGTAATCTTTCGAAAACTTTAAGGAGGAAGGAAGTCAGGGTAATTGGCCTGTAGTCCTTGACTTTACCTACCATGATTATAAATACAACCTTAGCGGTTTTCCAGGCTATAGGCACGTGGCTTAGCGCTAGACAGCCTTTGTAAATTTGTATGAGCCAGGGAACCGTGAGCATACCTGACTTTTGAAGCATGGCTTGTAGAACTCCATCCGGGCCTGGGGACTTGAATGGCTTGAAGGTGTCAATTGCTAAGACCAGCCTTGGCGTGGTGACAACTTCGCCAATGCCTTCGATGACATGCAGATCAGACGCCTGCTCACCGGTGAAGCGGGTGGAGTTATCCAGACAGCCTGGGAAGTGAGTATCTACGAGGACCCTTAGCGTTTCCGAGCTGTTGCTTGTCCACTCCACATCCGACTTACATACCAGGCTAGGTACGACAGGGTGTTTAGTCAGCAGATTTCTAAGTCTCGCCGTTTCCGATGTGGTTTCGATTCTACCGCACAGCTCTTTCCAGGAGCTCAATTTGGCTTCCCTAATTTCTGATTTATTCACCGTCTTTGCATTCGTCCCAACATTTCCTGCAGTCAGCTGCTTTGGCTAACTTGAATTGCTCACGAGCTTGCCCTCTGCGACAACTCAGGTCCCTATTTCACCAGGGTGGCTTGGGTTTACGCTTCGGACGGACTTGGGGACTGGACCGTGCAAAAGCTTTTACGAGTTTACCCGTCAGTGTCTTAACCGCAGCCTCCAAAACTGCTACACTGGCAATCCTGGGAGAAGGGTCTAGGCCATTAGTCACTTCCCATTCGAAATTTTCCCAGTTGGTATTTCTGGGATTGCGATACAGTCGGTAATTGCGAGCTACGTTGAATGTTAAGCAGTAACTGATGCAGGAGTGGACATAAAATGATGAACCTTCAAGGAACCTCCAATTCTCTATTAACTACTCGTTTGAGCCATTGTGCAGAGTTATATCTAGCACGTTTTCACTATAGGGTCCCCTACGAATATTTCCTCAATTTGCTACGACTTAATTATACTTGATTATGAACCTGATTAGAGGCTCACCTCTATCGTTAATGTCCTTGCTACTCCATACTGTGTGGTGCGCGTTGGCATCCGCCCTCACGAGCAGCAGTTTGTTCCAATTGAGTTTCTCCGCGGTTAGTTTTACGACCTCCTCCGGCGGAGCGGCTCTGTCGTGAGCCATGTAGGCGGATGCTAGGAGTACATGCCCCTCTTCGTCCTCCGAATACATTGTTTTAAAGATTGTTTTAGAGATTTTGAATACATTGTTTTAAAAATTGACCGTATTATTTTTCACTTATTATATCGAACAAAGAAAATAAATATGGAAGAAATAAATCAAAAACTGAGCCATAAGAATTCCGTCAATGTGTTCACCTTACAACAAGCACACATCTGTCGGCTAAATTGTCTAACGGCTATGAGGTGCATCAAGTCGAGTTTAATTTTGAATTGTGCCGATTACCTTTCAATAAAAAATAAATTAAAATTGAAACGGTTGACTTTTTCGTTTGCAATGACCAGATAATGGATATTTGAAAGCCTTAAGACGGATTTTCCTAATATGAAGCATATCAGTTGAATGATGCGTCATCCGCATTAACGACAACGGTTTGTCAAAGGTTTCATTCAGCGAAAGGCTCCTGAATTGAGATTCAGTATTAATGCTGGTGCCCATCGGTTTGGGTACAGGATAGAAATAGACACATGCTAAGTACTCTAAATACATATTTACACTTATCAATCCAACCGGAAAAAGTTTGGAAAATATTTCGAATATATTGAAGGAAAATTAAGACTAGACCAGTAATTTTGGTTTGTGTGCTACCAAATTTTCTTTTTAATTTTAACGGATATGGTATCAAAATTTTGCAAAATGTGTATTCATGTGTGAGATGCTCTATATCTCTTTGATGCTTCCTGACCACATTGAAAATAGTGCTTTTTGTATTTAGAGTAGAGAATGATTCTGATCTTGCACGTGAAACAACAGCCATATCTAGGGCATGAATTCTTATTGGATTACTAGCGTTCTTACTCTGCACTTTTTGGAGCATATGGTTTGACTTTTTGATAAGTCATAGCAGTTGAAACAACTGGCTGCAGTAACAAGTTCCACAAAAATTCCCTGCCACCCTTACAGCCAGGAAATATTAAATCTGATCAGTATAGTTAAAAAAAAATCATGTTTCCAAAAATGTTCCACCCTCTGAGTCGTTATATTCTTCGATAATGATTTAAAACGAAATTAATCTTGGCCAACGTACAAGAACTCAAAGTTTTTCATCGAAGGCTTGACCCATTGACATCCAAATCTCGTTTCGCTCCCTCAGTTTGGGTTCAGTGACCAAAGCGACGAGTGTCAAATTGGAAGAAGGAATCCACAAATTTCGCCGCAAATGCAAGACTGGGATTCTGACGTGTGTGTGCAGAGCGTACAGACAGTGAAAGTGAATGAAAATTCCGAATTGAAAGCTACATGATCATGTTAAATTGCTAAAAATGTGCTAGTAGTGAATCCAATTGCAATTCTGTGCCAACGCCACAAAGCTTATTACTTTCGAACACGAAACTAATCCGCACATTACGATTAGAACCTAATCGGTGAATCAGTCCAGTAAAGCAGTGTACCACCACCCTTTGCTCGTTGCGTTTCATTTGTGTGGGGCACATTCGTCTTCGTTCTTTCTTTTATGACAATTCCGACGCCATAAAGAAGAGTCACAGTTGCATCCGGAAAAGGTGAAAAATCTGTTTCTGAAAACCGTATTGGACGCCTTAAAACGTACTGTGTAGGCATTGAAAAATCGGACCAGTGAGGCACTCTACACAAGTGCGTTGGTTTGAAGAAAATTCGAAATTTTTACATTACGAAAATTGGACGTGAAAAATCAACCACTGACAGTCTGTACTGACATTGAGGTTATGTGACTGTAATTCGTTCTCGAACAAATTGTATTTTCTTGTCAATTGATTTTTCTGACGGAAAATTTTCGCGTGTTGAAATAGTTTTGTGAAATTATTGTTGTACCCAGTCGTAATAAAAGTTTTCTTATTAGTGTTTTATCTACTCTACCGTTTTTTCAGTACTGAGTCGACAACCAGTGTGCGAAAATGGTCATAAGTCTGAAAGTAAAGACACTCGACTCGCAGACGTACGAGTTTTCCGTCGACGATGAGGTAAGTGGGCTAAAGATTTTTCATATATGCTTCGTTGGTTGGGTGGAGGCTGATATTGAACTGTCGCAAAATAATTTCGAAACTGTTTGATCAATATGTTCTCAATTGTACCAGTACAGATAACACACGACTGTAGCAATGCTCAACGTTGTCGTGGCGCTCTAGTTTGATGGCCTTCGACTCGGGTGCTGATCAATCAAACTTACGGCAGTTTTTGAAAACGAATCATTATTTGATATTCTTATTTTTTGGGCATTTTATTTAAATTAACTATGTTGCGTCTTGTTCAAATATATCTTTGCCTTCATTGTATCAGTGAGAGATTACCTGAAAGTCAATCAAAATAATTAAGAACTTTTCTCTTATATATATTCTATACGCTGCTAACAACAACCTAAACTAAAGATAATTAAATCATATATGAGGCATTCAAAACATTAATATGCATTGCATAGTATGAATGCCCCAAAATATCAAAGAAGGTTGACATGATCACCCAAAAGAGTTAATTATTGATACTAAACGGTTGTGAATAATAATACGATCTTAAAAAAAATCCTTATTTTAGAATATGCGCAACAAATTTTTGTGATATTAAATTCTACTTAAGCTTCCAGCTGGTATGAAGCATTGTCATTATTATCCTGAATGGAACTTTGATCTGCCCATCAGAAGAACAGTTGTATGCATTCACCGGGGTTTCCGCTCACCCTCGCAGACTCTCAGTGAGAGGAAACCATACAGCAATATTTATTAACTAAGATCCATATGCTACATTAATCATCAAACTCCAAGTACATGATGAAATAAATAACCTAGAAACGATTAAAAAACATGTATTGGAGAATTGCGAAGATTTTATCAAGCATCCAAATAACATTCATTCTTCACTTAAAAATTTAACAATGTTTCCATCATCTATATATTTTACCTACCTCCCAAGACTATTTGGATATAATTACATTAATTTTATATTTGTGATCTTTTATAAGCCAAGTCGTTTTACGACCTACAGTAAACTCCTGAGCTTCCTGGTCACTAAACACGCTTGAGTGAAAGAATAATACAGACTCCCGAAAATTGGTTAAAGTTTGTCCACAAGTCCATAAAAGGAACTTTAAAGAATATCACCGTACACAAAAAGTAAAACTGCTTATATTATTGGAAAGACAAGGCTTATTTGAGCTAAGTTTAGTTATCGTAGAGTAAATAAGACCAGCCAAATCTAAAACAAAAACGAGTGTTAAACTGGAGTCAGATATTCTTCTTGTAGAAAGGATATATACTACTAAAAGTTGCTGGCGCACTGTGATTTTTTTTTTACCAAAGAAGCGTTGGAATCGATATGGTTTGAAGATTGAATCAATTGACAGTGTTGAAATCATTTTCGAATTTTCGAAGGTAATGGAGCATAATGCTACAGTTGAGAAAGAGCCAAATGCAGTGACGGCTCATAGCATAAAAGTTTGGATCGGCCAAAACGGAAGTTATATTTCATAAGCTTAATTTTTGGTAAACCAAATAAAATTTTATCTTCGTACAAAAAAATGTTCCAATAAAAACCACGAAATGTGCTTGTAGTCCAGAGAAAGAAAGGATGTAATTGGGGCAAGAGAAAGACCATTGTATTATAAACTAATGAGCCTTAAAAAATAAGTCTTTGAAACTAGCAAACAAGCGCAAAAACTAATTCTCAAAAGCGTATACATGCAAAGCAATAAAATTTTTGATGTTCATTCTTTCATATTATGGTTTTAACCACAGCGAAATAATTGATTATTTCAGCATAAAAAATATCATTTTTCTTCAACTAATTTTCGTTATTTTGCTTTTCGTGACAAAGTATTAGAACGTGATTGAGCTCCAAACCAAATGCATTTAAAAATTAAAAAACTTTCTTCAACAGAAAACTTATTTATCTTACCACGTCGTACCCTGGCCGTCAAATAGAAGGCCGGTCGAAAAACAATTAACGTACCAAGATGGCGTGCTAATGTACCTTTTTTCGACCAGTCGACGTACATTTCTCGACCAGTTCGACCAATAAAAGTACATTAGTACCTGTCAGATTGCAAGTCGCGACCGGTCTTCTATATGACGGCCAGGGTCGTACCCAATGGATTACTAATTTTCAAAATTAAAAAAACTGTTCATTAAGCATTTGAGAAATTAGCCACGAAAATTAATCTAAAATGCTACGTAAGAATATGTCCAGCTTTTTTTTGGATTAGGTTTTCCATGTTTTTCAAAAAGTTTTTTTTTCCTATAAAAAGATGATTTTTTGGACCACCTATTTTACATGTATTATTTCAGTTTTTCCAATACTGTCTTAACAGCTCACTTTTCAATAAAAACACTTTCGAAAAACGGTTTTTTATCAGTTTAATGCTATATAATCACTACACTCTCCCACATAAAACAAAAAATCGATTAAAAATCTTTATTTTTGCATTGACATAAAATAAAATCGATTAAAAATCTTTATTTTTGATTTTACCAACATACATCAACATCGTCTTACTACCCTTACATACACTGGGCATTCTACAGTAAGAAAACTCGTACTTGACCTTTTTCTATTCATGCAATGCTAGTTAAAAGAAAATAAATCTCTTCACAAACAGGAAGCATCATAAGATCGACTAACCTTAGTAACCTGCTTACTGTACGTTTCCTTCTTCCTGGAAATCCGCAAATGTTTTTCCCATACTTAAAACCGGAAATTCATCCTGCGTCTCCAATTATCGTCCTATATCCCTTCTATCTTGCTTCAGTAAGCTTCTCGAAAGAGTTGTTTACAATAGGGTTTATCCTCTAATTGAACCTCTTCTCGCTTCTGAGCAACATGGTTTCGTCACAGGTAGGTCAACAGTTTCCAACCTTCTTTCGTTCACCAATACTATTGCCTCCGCTATCGACCAACAAAAGCAAGTGGATGTATTATATACAGACTTTGCCAAGGCTTTTGACTCTGTGAACCACAAAATCCTCCTTTCAAAGCTCGATGGTTTCCATATTTCGGGTCAGCTCCGTTGCTGGTTTTCCTCATAACTTCGTGATCGTGCTTGTTTTGTAACGTTTCATTCTTGTTCTTCTTCTCCGTTTTATCCTATTTTTGGTGTCCCGCAATGGTCGATTCTTGGTCCTCTCCTTTTCCTCCTCTTTATAAATGATCTTCCTTCTCTCTTCAACTCCCCGTGTCTGCTGTATGCTGACGATCTGAAAATTTTCAGGGTGATTGAATCAGTGGATGACTGCTCCCAGTTGCAGGATGACCTATCTGCTCTGGGTAACTGGTGCTCTGTCAATTGTATTTCGCTTAATGTTGCTAAATGTTTCCAGATGTCTTTCACATGTAAATTATCCCACATCAAGTTTCCCTATTCTATCCTTGGCTCTTTCTTCAATCCAATTGATAATTTCTTGGACCTTGGTGTTGTGTTTGACACTAAATTAAAATTTGATGTCCACATTATGCGTGTCACATCCAAGGCCTCACGCTTGTGCGGCTTCATTCTAAGAGCGTTCAGATCTTTTACTGATATTTCCTCGTGTGTACACCTGTACATCTCCTTCATGCGTAGTATCCTCGAATATTGTTGTGAAATTTGGTGTTCTCATCGTTTCTTAATTGATGCTGTTGAGTCTGTACAACGTAGATTTAATCGTATATTCGTCAAGTTCACTACTGTGAGTATAGTATGCGTCTTTCTATCCTTGAATTCCCTACCCTCCTTTCACGCAGAGTGTATTTCGACGAATGTCTCCTATATAAAATGATTAATGGTTCTATTACATATATCCCCAGAGCGCAGTTTTCTGTTCGGGACCCGGTACGTTCTACCAGGTCTTCATTTACCCTTAACGTACCATTTGCTCGCGCTTATGTATATTTTTACTCTCCACTTTTACGCTTGCATAGGCAGCATAATTGTTTGAATATTGGTCCTCTTCCGCCTTCGTTACGCAATGTCTCTGTAAGATTCCATTCGAATACGTTTTTTGAGAATGTTTTCTTGGCGTGTGTATTTTTCGGCGGAAAAATCCATTAAGACCGCAAATCGTACCAGCTCAATTCATCGCTGTAGGAAGATGCCCTCTATAGGCGTGCGCCAGATATACTCCACAATAGCACAAATTAGCATCAGAATAACTGCTACCACTGGTGATAAGAAAATAATGATAATACAATGAAAATAGCACGAATATAAGCCATTTTTACTACTTTTTCGGGTGATGCAAACGGGAAATAGTTTAAACTTTAGTTTTATCGGCTTTTGGGCGCATAATTATAATTTGTTGTGATATATGTACATATATCAACTTCATTGTCCTTGACTAAGGTCTTAAGATTTCCCACATCCCCAACCAAAATGGAAATTGGTTAGATCTAGTCTTCACGAATGCTTATGACGAAGTAGTGGTTAGTCCAACTAATGACGCTGAGCATCTTTTTTGCAACCGTATACACCATACAGCACTGTCAGTAGAACTTTTTACTTCTAATTCCACCTACTTAAAAACTTACAATAATTCAATTGTATTCGACTTCCGTAATGCTGATTATGAAAGCATTAAACACGTTCTTGATACTATTGATTGGACGAATATTCTTTCAACTCAGGATCTTGAGACAGCCATTTCCTCTTTTTACAATAAAATTTTTGACGCCGTTGAAAGATATGTACCAAAGATAAAAATAAATAAATAAATTGTCTGAGCCATGGCTTGATAGAGACCTTAGGCATTTGCGAAATCGTAGAAACAAACTATATAAGCGGATTAGAGAAAATACTGACGTTAGTTCTGCTATTCAGGAAGAGTATAATCAAGTCGCTAAGCAATTTTCAGCAAAGTCTCGTGAGGCTTATGATACTTACATTAGGTCAACCGGCGAAAATATAGTCCGTAACCCGAAAAAATTCTTCGATTTTGTTAATGTGAAACGAAAAACTACTGGCTATCCATCGTCAATGTTTCTGAATAACACAACGTCTTCTTCCCCTAAAGAGATATGTGACCTATTCGCAGATAGTTTCCAAAAAGTTTTTAGTGCACCAGACCTAACATACTCACTCCTTTCTTCCTCCGATTCAACTCCAACGGCTTTTGTCAACCATTTAGAAATCTCCCGCGATGAAATACGTAAAACTATTTTGGAACTCAACTGCAACAAAGGTCCTGGGCCCGATCTTCTTCCTCCGATCTTTTTATGCAAGTGTGTAGAGCAGCTTATAACTCCTTTGCATATTTTTTCTTAATAGATCACTTTCGTCAGGAGTTTTTCCACCCAGTTGGAAGCTTTCTTATGTCACATCCATATTCAAGAATGGTGATCGACGCTGTATTGAAAATTATAGGGGCATTGCCATTTTGTCTTCGATTCCGAAACTTTTCGAAAAGATAGTATACGACAAATTGTCTCCGCTAGTTGATTCCCGTCTGAACGAGCAACAACATGGCTTTAGAAAAGGTCGCTCAACTACCACGAATTTGACAATCCTAATCTCAGACGTCCTATGCAAAATGGAAAAAGGTTACCAAATTGACGCAGTCTACACAGGCTTCAGTAAGGCATTTGACAGAGTTGACCATTCTACCTCAATTCTTAAGCTATAGAAATTCGGTATTACCGGGTCTCTACTCAGCTGGCTGACTTCCTACCTTTGCGATCGAACACAATGTGTAAAATTTCAAGGATTTTTATTGAAAAACGTTAGTGCTACCTCTGGTGTACCCCAAGGTAGCCATCTTGGTCCACTTCTCTTCAATATATTTATTTCCGACCTATCTGACGTCCTAGCAGGCATACCTCATTTACTCTATGCAGACGACCTCAAACTTTATCTGACCATTGAATCCAAATCGGATGCCCTCTTTCTCCAATCCAAACTTGATTCCCTTGATCATTGGTGCAATGTAAACAAGCTCTCTCTCAACATTAATAAATGCCAGGTTATTAGTTTTTCCAGAAAATGCACGGTCACACACAATACTTACTTCCTCGGTAATAATGTGCTAACTCGAGTTGATAACATTGTTGACCTCGGTGTTATCTTAGATGAAAAACTCCGCTTAACTTTACACTACGATAAAATACTTTCTTGTGCAAACAAACAACTTGGCTTCATCAAAAGACGAGCCAAAGAATTTCGTAGTCTGTTGGTCACAAGATCTTTATACACTTCACTCGTACGTCCTATTCTCGAATACGCTTGCATTAGCTGGAATCCTGCTTTTGAAAACCACAGTGACAGACTCGAGTCAATACAAAAGCAATTTTTACTTTTCGCCTTGCGAGAGCTATACAACCCTTATGACTTTAATAGCCTACCCCCTTATGAGTTTCGACTGGGTCATTTAAACCTATCGACACTAGCCTCCAGAAGAATTGTGATATCGGCCTGCTTCACATTCGACGTCATTAGAGGCGCTATTAATGTAGAATTCCTGAATAATAAAATTTTGATAAATATCCCTGTGAGGAACACCAGGTCCAATCGTTTCCTAAAAGAATATTCTCATTCGACCACATATGGAGCTAATGAGCCAGTAAATAGATGCTGCAGAGTATTCAACAGAATAAGCAATTTATATTCCCCTACGATTTCCAAATCATCCTTCAAGTCCTCTCTTTTCCATGCCATCCGTACCCTTAACCTTTATGTCAATGTTTATTTATTGATTGCTATTTATTAATTTATTTGTTACTCTTTTTTTAAATTTGTTTGTTTTTTACTTATTTAACTTGTTTGTTTTTACTTTTTCTTTACTTTACTTTTCCATTTTTTTTATTTTAATTTGATGTCCTTTTTTTTAATATGTGATTTTGTACCTTGTTTTGGTGAATGAATAAAATAATAAAAAAAAATAAGATTTCCTAAAGCGGGTGTAAGCTGTGCACCCTTACTGTTGGTATTGGCGGTAGTGTGCACAGCTGTAATGTGTATGGCTATAATAAATACGGTGCGTGAGATTGTTTAGTCATTATGCGCAAACAGGCCAATTTGCGAAAAATTCATATTGAAGGTGTCTCAATAGGATTATGTTTATTTTAATACCAGAAATAAAAATGCCAAATGCCTCAAAAATTCATGCCTTCTTATGTACAAGCTCATAGTCTGCCAGTTCTGATGGCATGTGTTAGTGAAACTTCCCATTTTCATTCAAAATGGCTCAAAGACGCGATCCCGATCCCAATCGACTGTGCAGCAACGCCCTTGTTTCTCCTTTGCTGTGATTTGTTATTGGGACCGATAAATGGTGCCGCCTTTTTCAGATTCATTTATACTTCGTCGCTGTTGAGATGGAGTCTTTAGATTCTATTTTCAGGTTTAAATGTTGAAAAACGCCAATTTTTCGTCTTTGTGTCATATGTGAATTCATCGCTGAGCAGTACTGTGTAATTCATGCGTGATTCATCTTTGCCATTCAGATTATAAACCTGCCAGTAGTTGTCACGTAGATACATGGTTTATAGAAGAATTTTGTCCCAAGTGATAATCTACTTTCATTGAAAGTTCACTAGTTCACATAGATTATGATAGCTTTAAAGTCTAAAACTCCAATACACTTCATGCTGTTTTTGTTTACAGGGAATTGTTTCAACTCATTAATTTTCGTATTTTGAGTACGCATACCATAACTAATTTCTGCAATTTATCATTAAAATTATTACAAATTGTTTGACATGAATGTAAGCGTATTTCTCTGCCCCGCTAATATATCCATAGAATTGAAGTCATTTACGCTGTATATTCATTAATACTGAATCATTATCTTTATTACAGATAAGTGTGAAACAATTCAAGGATATCGTGGCCGAGAAAACCAATATATCGGCAGACCTACAAAGAATCATATATTGCGGTAGAGTGCTAGCTGACGAAAAGCAGTTGAAAGAATATGGTAGTAAACCTTTCAAATGCCTTCTTGCATATATTGATCGAATATATTATCATTTTTTTTTTATTTCCGCCAGACGTCAATGGAAAAGTTGTACATGTGGTCGAGCGTGCACCGCCCAATCTACGTTCCGGCAATAATTCAGGCAGCAACAGAGCGAGAAGAGACAATGACACTCCGGACCCGAGTGTTCGACCCTCGCCTCTCTTCAGAGCTTTGGATGGAATGGTAATTGGTGCTATGACAGTTCCTGTTAATGCAAATGGAGCCGTAAATATAAATACGTTTCATAATAATATACTAAATATTGTTTCTGCTTCAATAGGTTCCTCAGCCTATAGTCAATCCGTCTTCGTCGTTTTGTATGAATCGTATTACGGTCGCTCGTCATATGTTGGATTGTGCTAACAATATTGCTTTGTACTTGGAGAATCCGGAGAGGGTAATATTTCGTTTCATAAAAAGTTCATCATGTTGTATGTACGCTTGATAATAGGGACTGGATAATCCACCTTTGGACATACTGACTCGTGGGCGATTTACAATGGAGTCGACTGTTGTCGAATTCGGAATTTCGGCAGATGCTCGCGTCGACATTCCACAGAATCAAGCACAGAACTTGGTGGAGGCATTGAACAGTGCTGTCTCAGCAGCTCTACGTCAGACTGGAAGCCCGAATTTTACTGTTGTTCAACTGCCACCGATGTTTCGCGTGAATGGATCTGGACCGAATCCACAAGGTGGCTCCTCCTCAAGCCAAGGCGAAGCGCAAGCTAATTCTGAAGATGCAGCCATGCCAGCGAACAGTGCCAGCAATGAAAGTATAGCATCAAGTAATGAAAGTCCAACTGCATCAGCGCCGAATCTTAATACAACTGCTGAGGCCAGTGCCACCGTTTCAAATGATCCCGGAACCGCACCAACTTCACAAGCTGCACCACAAAATAACTCTCCCAGCGCTTCGGGCGGGTACGTGATCACATTAAAAACTTTTAAGGGTTCAGTATTGATAAGGCATATTGATTTAGGCAAACTACATGTACCCGAATTCTTGCTGAAGTCATCCACCAAATGCGAACGGTCCAGACGCGATTGGAACCATTTTTCCAACAATATTATGACATTTTATTGAATGACCCGACATTTGCAGAGAACGTAAGTAACAAATTTAATATATTACCAGTTTGTTAGTAAGTTGTATATTATAAGGAAATTTCAAATAAAAATGAGCTTTTGTAACTTGAAACTGGCTTTCGTTCTAGGACACAACTGGCCGAGAAAATGCTCAACGAATCTACGATCGTGTATCCGAAGCACTACATTACATGTCGCATGCACAGCATGCAATTTCCGATTTGATGTTGGATCTTTCGCAAAGTACACCCCGTCATCTATGCTGCCGTCCGATATTAGTCGAGCAAAGCGGTTACGTCAGTTCGAATAACTACCTGGCGTCATTTTTCGAGCCAAACGGTAATAATAATGATGCAATGTCAAACAACAATGCATCGAATGCGACGAGCAATGCTCCGCCGCCGCCACCACCGCAGTTTTCGATGCCAACCGTTCAATCGCACACGGCACCGCTGGTCACAGCTACGACAACCGCCTCGGCCGCTGAAATCAACTCCCAACCATCACAACAACCGACCGCCACAGCACAATCCCAAACTCCGCAGACTTTACCCGCAAACGGACAAGGTCAGTCTCAGACACCACGGCATCAACAGCCACCACCACCAATAAATTCAAGAGATATGCGTCGCTTTTTGATGCAAATGCTCCAGCCCCCGCAAGTTCGTCCTAGGGCGAGCCCGAATATCACAGCCTCTACTGGGGCTGCTCGAACCACTCCCCCCACGGCCGCCACAAATACTCCCGCACATAATGTACGCAGAATTCCAGGTTAGATAACTTGTTCCTTGAGTAAATTTCTTTCACATTCTCATATTAATTCGCGTGAAAGAGGAGAATTTGTGATTATTACCCTAGATGGAATAATGAATAATTTATTATTCCGTCGAAAATATGACTTACGTTCACTGACGTGATTTCTTTATTTCTGATTTTTATAGAAAATCATGTGGCAGCAGAAATCGTGCTGAATCTTTCGCCTAGGGGTATAGTAAATCGTATGTGTCAGTGTTTTCGTTATTTTCAATTGTCTTGTCATTACATTAATTGGCTTTCACTTGAGATATCTAACATTCTACAAAGTTTAACCAAAATCATCAAAAGCACGGCTTGTTATCAAATAGAAAAATCATACAGAAATTATTAATTAGCCTGCAATTCAATGAGGCTTTCGTCAACTTCTATCAAATATATTTTTTGAAATCTTAGCCTATTAAAGAGCTCTTTGCATTTTATATCAATCAGTAGTTAGGCTCTTGCCTACTTTATATTTTAGTATCAAGCTGCATTGTAATTCAAACTGCAAGATGCCATTTTACAATAATTTTACAAACTGATTCGCGATAAAGATTTGTCTCCTCGGAACCTTACATCAAGTAATGTTCACTGTAATGTGTGGGATCCTCTAGTGAAAAGTCCCTAATAAATCTCATTTACTTTTTGATTAAGCGATAAGTTTTCTTCAAATTTTGACTCCATACTGATGTAGATAGTTCAATCCAGGAAATCGTTTTTCTGGTGCTATAGCTCAAGCTGGAAGCTCGTCGAATATCTCCTAATATTAAACATAACGTTGTTTTGAAAAAAAAAAAAAATAACCAACAGGTAACATGGTTACTAACAAAAGGATGTTGTTGAGATTTGTCTTACACTAACCATTAAATGTTTTAAATGTCATTCATTCACTGACTACTGTCTAACTGGTTATTTTCTATTTAAATCAGCAAATCCTCAAATCCAAGTTGCACGGCTTATTCAAGCTGTTGTCAATTCAGCGCCGGTACATGCAGACGTTCATGTTCAAATTAATGCACCAAATCTTGTGCAATACGGAATGCCGGCATCGACGTCTCAAACTCCATCGCAAAATTCGCAAGCTAATGGTTCCAATGGTTCTACGCCAAACAATGGCGCAAATGCAGGTGAAACAAATGTACCCGAAAGTCAGCCACGTGTCACAACAGCAACGCATCCAACCACATCGACACAAACGCGCTCGACAGCTCGGCCTCAGGTGCATATATCAAACTTTCCACCCTCACAAATGTGGAATGCTCGCGTCATTCCTGCTAATATTGTTTCGTCTTTTGATAGGTATGTAAAATATCATATTTTATTGTTTTAAAATAATTTTTTAAAAATGGTAGGTTGCTGAAAAATTAGTGATTTTCCTGTAAAATGCATCTTAATACCAATCGCCTGTAAAGTGTCCTGATTACCCATTTTTTTTAATTAAGTGCTGATTTCCTATCTGGAACTAGCATAAGATAAAATATGACCGCCCGTGTTCTCAGCATGGTGTTAGTCTTATGGCCCAGTCATTTTAACATAAAAAAAGGGTCAACCTCGGAATGAGAGATAATAAGCTGAATTTTTGTATATACCTTTATTTTGAGGTCCTCAAAGTTGTCTCAAAAGTCTCATAAAATCTCGTGTCTGCGTCGAAAGTTACTCAAGGTCAAAGGTGAGAAAAAACAGTTTTTTGTGATTATCCTGGTTTATGTTGCTCCAATGATGTTAACATCTATGATCGAAATTGTAGAGCATAAAATTTGCGACAAATTTAATTTGAAGCATTTTTTCATGCGCTCAAACGTTTTTGCGATAGAGGGCGGTGAGTGCGCAGCACTCAGCCATACGTACTGTAATGCAAGGTCAACCGTGAAAACCTGTGAATACTACCTTGAATTTTGAATTATTTGTATTATTTATCAGTAAATACATTGTATTTAATAATATATATATATTTAATATATTTTAATACATATTTTTAATCTATAAATCATTAATAATTTAAAGAACATAAGTATTACTTTTCTTCTTCTTCATCGTCATCTTCTGGACGTTCGGGAATTTCTGTATCATTGTCATCATCTTCGTTGCCTTGAATTGGTGTTTCCAGACCTTCCTGAATTTAACGTGGCCAGCCCATTATAGTTTTTGGAGTCGTATGACGGTAGAGACTTCCGGCTCGTCATATATGGTATACAGCTCGTTGCTGTATCGGATTCGCCATCCATCTTCTTCCCGTATTGGGCCGAGGATCCTTCGCAATACCCTTCTCTCAAATGTATTCAAAACTCTTTCAGATGCCTAAGTCAGCGTCCAGGTTTCGCTTCCGTAGGATAGCACAGGTCTAATAATTGTTTTATAGATGCGAAGCTTCATATTCTTGTGTGCGCATCGAGATTTTAAAGTGGGAAGCACCGAAAAGAATGTCTTATTGGCTAATTAAATCCGTCGTTTGATTTCGTCAAGCTCATTCCCATCCTTCGAGAGGTTCGTCCCTAGGTACACGAAGTTGTCTACGTTTTCAAGGTTATAGTCCCTTATCGTTATGTTTTGTCTTATTGGCATCCTTTTCCTTGATTGAGTCATAAATTTTGTTTTTTGTTCGTTAATTTGAAGACCAACTTCCTTGGCGGTTTCGTCTAGAGCTACAAATACTTCCTTGGCGTCGTTGAACGAACGTGACATAATGTTGATGTCAGCTGCGTAAGCTACTAGCTGTGTCGACTTAAATAATAGAGTTCCTCTCGTGTCAACGGGGATTTTTCTGATGACATACTCAAGCGCTAAGTTAAAGAGTACCTGAGCTAGTCCATCCCCTTGTTTTAGCCCTGTATTCGTCGAAAACGAGTTGGTCATATTATTCTGAATCAGCACTTGTGACGTGGAGTCGATTATGGTCATTTTCACCAGTCGTACCAACTTTGCTGTGATTCCGAACTGCAGTATAATGTTATATAATGCAGTTCGGTTGATGCTGTCGTACGCTTGTTTGATATCGACGAATATCTGATGGACATCAATGTTGAATTCCCAGCATTTTTCCAAAATTTGTTTGACCGTAAATATTTGGTCAGTTGTCGATCTTCCACGTCTGAAACCACCTTGATATTCACCAAGAATTTTTTTCAGCGTGATAGGAAATCCTTAACTCTAAAATCTTTGTCAAGAGCTTGTACGACGTACAAAGTAGTGATATGCCCCTGTAGTTTTCGCATAGCAGTTTATCTTCTTTCTTGTGAATGGGACATATAACATTTTTTCGCCACTCATCCGGCATCGTTTCTTGTTGCCAGATGCCTGTCACCAATCCATGGATTGCCCTACAAACGGAAATCCCGCCTGTCTTCAGGAGCTCCGCGGGGATCTCATCGATGCCCGGTGCTTTGTTGGGTTTCAAGCGGTCCATGGCCTGTCGGACTTCATCTAGGAGGGTGAGATGAGGCACTGTCAAGGTATGTGCCAATTAATGATGGCGATTCGTCGGGTGCAGGGACATTTCCGTTCAGTAATTGCTGGAAATAGGACACCCATCTTGCCTTCACCTATTCTGAGCCTCTTATGATGCTTCCATCGGCAGCCCTACATAGACTAGTTCGTGGTTTAAAGCCTTGTTTTAAGTGCCTCACTACTTTGTACGCTTGTCGAGTGTTGTTAGCCATAAAGTTGTCATTCATGTTATTCAGCATGGTGTCAAAATGCTTTCGTTTCTTACGTCTAATTATTCTATTAGCTACTCTCCGAAGATTGTCATATTTTTCTTTCTTGGCTCTAGTCGGTCGTTCAATGTGGATTCTGTAGGCCGCATTCTTTTCATCCAACGCGGCTTGACATTCCTCGTCGAACCGTTCATTTCTGAGTTGCCCGGCTGTACATCCCACTAATTTTTCGGCTGCTGTGTTCACTGCGCTTTTGATAGTAGTCCAAACATCGTTGATAGATGTGGTGTTAGGTGTGGAAGCTAGTTCCATTTCCAGAGCAGATCTATACTCGGCTTCCATCGTCTTGTTTCGAAGCTTGTCGACATCGAACTTGTGTCTTGAACTTGCTCTGGTTTCATACGACAGTGATATTCGACATCGATATCGACTCTCGATCGGAGTCGCAGTTGGCCCCACGGAAGGTTCGCACATCTAAAATACTGGAGGCCCACCTTTTCTGAATCAGAATATGATCAATCTGATTAAAGGTGCGGCCGTCCGGGGATGCCCATGTCCTTTTATGAATGTCACGATGCGGGAAACACGTGGAAATTACGATGAGATTTCTGCTACTCGCAAAGTCGACCATTCGTCCATTGTCGTTGCATAGGTCGTGAAGATTAAATTGTTCGGTGGTTCCGCGGTGTGTTTCCTCCTTTCCAACCTTTGCGTTGAAGTCGCCCAGCAGGATTTTCACATCATTTGATGGCAGAGAATCATATTGCCTTTCCAGAAGGTTATAAAAATTATCTTTCACTGCCTCCTCCTTATCTTCAGTAGTGGCATGAACGTTAATGAGCCAAACGTTAAAAAACTTTGCACGAATGCGGATCGCACACAATCTTTCATTGACAAACTTGAAGTCGATTATTTGCGGTTTTATATTTTTTGTCCACGATTAAGGCCACTCCAAATTCGTGACTTCCCGATTACTTCCCGCTTTTGCAGATTGTGTACGATCTCATGTCCATAATTTTATTCTTCCGATTAGCTGTCTTTACTAGGTACTTATTCCTGGATATCCTGCCATATAGTCAGGCTTCCTTAAGAAGTCTTCTGACTGTTCTCACTGAAATATCGCTACTTTCTCCGAAAAGTCGGCGATGAATTTCAACAGTTAATCTTTTTGGGCTCCTATTCGATATGCGGACGATTTGTCTATCCATACTATGCGTTGCCTGGCGAGCCCGCTTGCATATCTTAGACAGCTCTATGGAATTCCATGTGTTTCAGTGGTCTGTAAACCATTTTTATGGAACACTCTAGGCGGCGGTTAATTTATCGACATGGCAAACCTAACTTTCACAAATCTTCAATCTTTTGTCTAATTAGAGAAGTGCAACCGTTGAAATTTCCTATCATTACTGAAAAATACTTTTTTAAACTTTAAAAATCATGTTTGAACTGCTATGAAAACAACTGATTTTTTCAAACTGATCCTAACGAATTTGCACGCCATCCTGTTTATAGTAAAATATGGTGTTTCTATTTACATGCCCGCTCGAAGTACTGAGTTTTCCAGGACTTAATTATCCTGCCGTCGTTTTAGAGGTAGCTTCGACTAACCCTTTACCTCCCTCCATTGCCATTGAATCATGTAAAAAACGAACCTAAATGAATAGTTTAAATCGAAATATTCAATTACAAATTTGTTTTTTTCTTAGTAAGTTTCAAGTGTTTCTAATTATAAGTCTGCAGCTGTAAATGAAATTCTGCTTAAACGAACGGAAAACTGCACACTAGGTCATTAATAATTTTATAATTGAAAAAATCGTATAAGAATACTCTACGTGGCAGTGGGTTATGAATTTCTAAAGAGGACACAGCAGAGAGTTGTTAATTTAAGGAATAGTGAGCAAGTAAATCGGTGATGTAGTCGCAGCACCATTAATTAAGTAACGATAATGAAGATACAAAACTTGATAACAATATTCGGAGATATAAAAGCGTATACAAGAGCAAATAACGGCAAAAGTATGTGACGACATCAAAGTTAAGTTTAGTTTCAAAGACAACTCGCAGTTCCTCCAAATTATCAGCAGCACTGAAAAATGAGCCAGTAAAGCATAGTACTGAGTTCGATTTCACGTGAAATTTTCATACAAAAGAATGAACTGCACAAACTAAATTGGCGTGAAATGATTGACAACATATTTCAGTGCCATCTATGTTTTCAAAGCGAAAGCAACTTCAAAGCAACTTTTCATGCTAAGAACACAGTACCAAACTTGCTTATTTTCAAGCTAAATTTTCGCCGAAACAAATTTCACGTGAAATTTTGTATGAAAATTTCACGTGAAATCGAACTCAGTACTATGCTTAAAAAGTGACATTTAGTGTTTGAATTTGAAAATTGAGCAGTGCAAATGACTTTCCAATAAGAAAATCGATCGAAAATTGAAATTCTTGACATTTTATCCGTCAAGAATGAGCAGTGTCTCTGCTTTTCTCTGTTGTCAAAATTTTCGCTCGAAAGAATGGCCAGATAATGGGGAAATGTCAAAATTTAGTTTCACGGTTAACTCAGTACCAGCCTTTACATGCTCAAATAAATTTTCGCCGAAACAGATTTCACGTGAAATTTTGTATGAAAATTTCACGTGAAATCGAACTCAGTACTATGCTTAACTCAGTACCAGCCTTAAGAAAAGACGATGCGAGAAAATTTAACAACATTAAGATTAATACAATTGAGCAGAAAGTCAGAAATATTTTTAGATCGTCAGCGTACAAAAGAGGAAAGAAAGATCTTTTACAAACAAGTGGAAAAGCAGAGGACCATTAATCGAGCCTTGAGGAAAACCAGAAGTAGGATAGAAGGAGGACGAAGAACAAGAGTTAAACATTACGAAATAAGCACGATCAGCAAGGTATGAGGAAAACCAACATCGGAAGTGATCCGAGATATTGCAACAATCGAGCTTGAGAGGAGGATTTCATGGTTCACGGCTTTTGCAAAGTCTGTATATAATACATCCACTGGCCTCTGATGGTCGGTGGTGGAAAACAATCAGTGAATCATAGTAAGTTGAATACTGTTAACTTACCTTTAACGAAGGCACACTTTTTAAAAGCGAGAAAAGGTTCAATTATCGGGTATACTCCATTGTAAACAACCCTTTCAAGAAACTTACTGAAGCAAAATAGAATGAATATCGGACGATAATTCGAGACGCTAGACAAATCTCTGCTTTAAGAATGGGAAAAATATTAACGAATTTCCAGGAAGAAGGAAATGTACTGAATTGAAGCAGACAAATAAAACAATACACGGTGACTTTGCAAGGATATTTAATAAGCCAACGGTATCAAAGCTGATAATACTGTCTATGTTAGCGAATAAACATTAGATTTATAAAAAGTTCGTCGGAGACAAGCAAAAACTATTCAAATACGAGGAGGAAATACTATAAGAGAAAGGTGAATTAAGCTATTAACTAGTAGAAGAAAAGAAATTCGCAAATAGCTCATATATTTCTTGCGGTGAGAAGGCAGATAAATCATTTAGATATATCAAAGAAAGGATACAGGGAGCTTTATAAAGGAACGGTTGTAAGACCAGAACAGCTTCTAATTTGCAGGATGATATGGAGGCTTCAATATGACTATGATAAGTTCTCATCACAGCTTTCATCAAGTTTTTAACACATAAGCGTAATTGTTTGCATCTTAGTAGACCAGCCTCTAAGTTGGAGCTTGGGAATGTACGATATGCTGCGCTTTTAGTTTTAAGAGCATAGTAACGTCAAATGTTAGCCAAGGAAACAAAATTAGACAAAAAATCGTAGAACTTATGAAAATCATCATCATCAACACTGAGACTTCTGAAGAAAGCAAACCAGTTCATAGCATAAATTTCATTGGTATAACGTAGCACATATGGATTTGTATTCCTGGGAAATGATCTAAAGGAAAGTATATACTTCATTTCGAGCATAAAGGTCTCCATATCGATCTATTCGTTGGCTGAATCTTCTCATAACTTTTTCTCATTATGTGCGTTAAGTTGAGCGAGCTCGGCAGCCTTGAACATATGTAGAAGCAAATTAGTAGGTATATATCCTACTTCGCCACATCCCGCATAGTCAGGTATACCGAATTGTACTTGTAAACCTTCGCACGTCAAGCGGGACGAAAGTAACTTCTGGTCAAACATACGACTTTCTCGGTAAAGGATTTGAACATTCGTTTCATGTTATAATGCCGATTGCATCATGTTCGAATCATGTTATAATGCCGATTGCGTATTTATTGAATATTATAAAATATAGCATTCAACATACTCTGCCGTACCAATAATAAATTCATTAATCGCTTTTCAGATTTCTACCATGCAGCAGTCATCATATTCGAGACATGGAACAACAAAACGATAATCATCCTCAAATGCCGCCAACGATTTATAGAAGAAATCGTCCAGGACAAATGCGGCGACGTCAAGCAACTGGCGAGGGTGCAGTCGGTGTGACTCCACGTAGTACTACAACTGCAAATCCGCCTAGTACTCCGCCGAATAATGCTCCGCCTGCCGACTTCCTTAATCTTTCGAATGAAGACTTCAACATCCCCATCCAGTTGTTTGGCAGCAATCTGACTCTTCGCGATCTTGTCAACATCGTTCCGAATCCCGTCATCCTGAATCGCATTCGCAATGAACTGCATGAATTCATCGTCAGCAATTTGTTCGCCGGCTGTCCAATCACAAGTGACAACATGAACCAAGCTGTCGATCAAGTTATCCAAATGCTCAATTCGATTCTGGTGTTCCTTCCGCAGTTCGATCTGCCCGACTACGATGCTCGTGCATCCGTTGAGAATTTTCTGCGTAATACGCTTCCATTCATGTTTAATTTAGTGCGGGAAGATGACTCGACCGAATTCGGGGCAAGGCTTTTACGGGAACTAATGAGTTTCGTGCGGCGAATGTTTGTGATTTTGGTTACGTGCATTGGACGGTCGAATGCCGAATTGTATTTGAATCAGGTGGCACAAATGACAATTAATTCGAGCAATCGTAAGTATTATTTCTATTTTAGCTGCCACATTTTTATGCATTTCAACCACAATAGGGCAGAATTGACAAGCTTTCAACTTATCACTTATCGTTTTTTAGCTTCTTTTTTTTCTTTTTTTTTCTTTACTCTTTTATCGTTTTTTTTATATATATATATATGTATGCTAGTCCTCCCCTCAATACATACATTTCAAGTTTTGATCCTTAATACTTTGCCCACTTTCAGCAATCGAACAAGAAGCCCTACGTGCTTTGCATAGGTATTTAATGTCGATGATTATTCGAGAATTAGATATGACTAGACAAAATACCAGCGATGTACAGGAATTCTTAGTTATAAGGAGGCCTGCGCCCGAAAGTAGTAGTAGCAGTAATAATATTGCAACGGTAAGATTTGGCAATAACACTTCGTAATTGTTTCTTTTAACCTCGCTAACTTTCTAGCCGATGGAAACAGACGAAGTCGCCTTAGAGGCGCAAGAAGTTTCCGAAAGGATAGAACAGTTACAGAATCAAGCAAGCATACCGTCAGCCTCAACTACTCTTCCGTTACCCACACCCGTAGCAGAACCAAGTGAACCGCTGCCTACAGTAGTGCCTGGCAGTGAACCATGGCACAACAATTTCCCACCTCATTGGCTTCCTATTATCACAAGAGACATGGAACGTCAAAGAAAACAGGTAGTCGTCTATAAGTATTTTGAAGTACCATAATACTTAAGTATTACTTCTTTCAAACAGGGACCACAAGCAGCATTCTCAGATGCATATATCTCTGGTATGTCGGCGAAACGGAGAAAATTGGTGACAATCGCCAAACCGCCAACAGAAGTCAACGCACTACTATCAGACGGTGTCCGGCGAGCCATACAAAGCGTAGGATCAGCCTCGAGTAGTACGGCAACGGCCGATGAAGTCACGGCGGCAATATCATCAGATCCGGCAGCTCAGCTCTCATATCGGGAAGCGTTGCGTTCAAACCTCCACGATAGACTTAAAAATGATCCAGACTTTAGTCCCGATAAATTTCCAAGCAGCTCTAAATACTTTAATAAATAGTAAAGCGACCGTGGGACAATAGTGTTGTAATTGAAAATAGGACAAATGAGCGCAACGATTGCAATGACTACTCTTAATATTATAATCGAAACATTTGAAAAAAGGGTGATATCATAGCGGGTTCATTGAGACTGTAAATGCCGTAAAAAGAAAATTTTCTATTGCAATTAGTCAAGAAGAAGAAGAAGATTAAAACCAACACTTAGACATAGGAAAGGATAATTCCCGAGTTGATTACGACTTGTGCTTTTAATTTTTATTTTCTCGTAATTTATTTTTATTCTCTTTTTGGTTTTCATGTTATTTCATTTCTCGCTTTTTCTCGTTTTTTTTTATATTGTAGAGAACAATAACACATGATGTGCGTATGTAAATACATCTGCACTTCCTTTCACCAAAAGAAAACGATGCATTAAAATATTTATGGGCCTTTGTTTCGACAATGTTCATAAAAAATATTTCTTTAATAGTTAAGTTACACATATAACGCAATTTGAAATACTGAAAACGAAAGTGAAGTAAATATTAGTTAAAACTAAAAAGAGAAATAATGTTGCAAATAATTTTTGAGTGGGTGACTAAGCTATCAAATAAAGAATGAGTTTAGTAAAAAAAAAAAAAGTGTTATTTTTGCAAAAAAAAAAGTATCATCTGATTCTTTCTAGGGAAATATATTGCAAGAATTCGTTTATAGGTGTCGAGCTCCGTGCAAACTTTTCTTTCTCATGTGTGAAAAAGCCTATTAACATACAATGCCTAATATTATTTTAAGTATACTATTAGTGAAGTTAATTGATTTTTTTGCGGAGCCATTAGCCTATAGTGAATCCTGTTTCAAACTATACCTACGTAAGGCCATTACTTTCATTTACCTTCCGACTTAAGTATGAATTAACTGCTCAAGACCGCTATTAAATCATGTGTATTCTGCGGTTTGTTTCATTTAAACAATTTGTTTCAAAGTATCTCTTTCAGAATAGAATTCCGATAAAAAGCGTGGTTCAGTTTAGGTCCCATTTGGTAGAAGTAGGGAAACAAATAGTTGTACTCATGCTGTAAAGTAAATTTGGGGGAAATCATATGTACTTAAAGTTTATTCCCGACATTTAGAATTGGCGAGCAACACTTCTGATAGAAAAGGAGGTATTTTAGGAAAATCCAACAAAGCCTTCGATTATGGGAAAAAAAAGTAGGGTTTCACAAGAAAACAAGCAATTCATGAGAGGGAAGGAGACTGGGGAAAAGGAATGCTGTAGATACTATCTCCAACTATGTGGTTAGCAAGTGTATTGTCGAATTCGCAGGAGCAGAGCCCTACAAGATTAACACCTAAGCTACGCTATCAGGGAAACGGCATTTCCAACAGAAGATTTAATGGCAGACTGCGGAGCACTGGTAAGACACCTTGATGGTGAAAGGAAAGCACAAATTAGTCGCAGCGTGGCTAAACTCCTAAGGGGGAAAGTGGTAGGGAAAGGAACTCAGGTAAGGTGCAAAGGATACTAAAAGACTCAAAGAAACCTGTGGTTGCTATTGAAAGGCGATAAGGGAAACGGTGCAGTCATAATGTACAACAATGAATATTATTGACTTTATATGGAAAAACTCAACTACGGAGACTACCATGAGTTATGAGAAAATCCTTTATCAGACTATCAAACGAGTGGAAAAGGTCTTAGACTTCAAGGGAACTGCTGGTTCCAAATCCAGCGTTACGGAGAATTAAATGCTCCATGAAAATACACAAAAAAATGTTATAAAAGAAAGGGATATTGCCACCGCCACAAAAGCACCAGCAAGGTGAATGGCGAAATAGGCTATCGGCAAATGTGGAACCTTATTAAAGATTAGTGTTAGGTCGTTTAGGTAAAATTAGCAAAAATGGAGGAACATTTTTTACCACCGTTAATAAGTGGAACATTATAAATAGACTGGAAAAAAAATTTCAAATGAGGGAAATGTTTTGAGAGAAACTTTGGAGTGGTAAAAAAACACATAAACATATTCAAATTTCAACGGAAGGTGGAAGTAATAAAACGATACTGTTCTTGGATTTGATGATCATCAGGAAAGATAGTTTTCTTGAAATCTACGCAAACTCAGAGCAACACCACACCGTACGTCTGACCATTGGTAGCACCACAAAATGGTCCCCGACAAATTAATGATTCATCGGCTGTTAAAGGGACACAGGAAAGATTTTGCTCTGAGATCTCACATATTAGATACAGGAAAGAAAAAAAATTTGACCACAAACAAAGTGGAATCTTCTTAGAGAGCAGAAGGAAAAAATACAGCGTCATAAATTAATGACGTTGTTCACACAAGAAGAACAAGAATCAGCCATAAGAGTTCCAATCGTTTTTTCGTCGATTTTCAAGAAGTTTTGGTAAGTTCTTGGACGCTTTGATACCCAGAGACTTCCGACAAAAAAGCCAAAAAAAATCGATTTTAACTTAGACCCGGTCCAGTGCAAAAATGAAAAGTCGTGGTATTTACAGGGTTGCTTGTCTGGAATATATGTATATCTGTCAAGCAAAGCGATAACTTGATTTTAGATTGACTAAACTTTTCTAACGAAGCCACCTAAGCGAGAAAAAGAAATACCACTATAGTTCGATCAGCAGTAGCAAAATGGAGAAGGAGCATAGCATACGATGAAATAACGTTGAGGTACAGTAAATACGAAAACGAGAGCCTAAACATATGGAAAATCCGAATGCTCAGGATGATGTGAGCCTTTATTTTATTGATGTAGAAATATTAGCAAATAATGCTTGAAAAAAAATGAAATTAGGAAGCGATTAGCTTTAGTCTGTAAATAAAAATATAAAAATATTTGCCCAATTTGAAAGTATTGTATGCATTTCAAACAAGGAAAGAAACAAACGTTCATTTTTCTTCAAAAGCGCCAAACTCAAACCCACTCAAACTTACAAAGGAAATTTACACATAAGTTTCGAGAATCAGCATTCTATACAATTTTATTAACGTTATCGTGTTTCACTGCATGTTGCGTTCATATGGATTTCTTTTTCAAAATAATCAAGTCGACTTTACAGAATTTAATTTTTCATCAAAAATACAGGAAACAGGCTGATCTGGCAGCCTACCGTCTTCGTCTGAGCAACGTGAGTCCTGCTTTGATCTCATTTCATTTAGACAAAGGATGTTTTAAAAAAAAATATTTACCAGATAAACTCTTCAAAACAGCGTCAATTGAAAGATTATATTGGACAACAAAATAATTATAGTTAAATGTAACGATAGATCGAGCACTCTTGACAGATCGAGCAGTACGATAGTGCGATTTTGATATTACTACAAGTCCTCATTCGAAGTGACCGGTGAGCAATTTGATGATATGCAATGTAATTAAGAATACTGTTTCCTTCTTGGTTTAAACCTTTCCCTCTTCTTAGTACTCTCCAGTACTCTAAACTTTATTTCAAATATTTCAATTGTAAGTTCATACCACGCGGTAATTATACTGACGATCCTCTATTGTACCGTTTACTGTACAAAACTTAAAGGGTTGGTAGAAAAATAAAGTTTAGTGTGGTTCTGTCAGTTAGCGGAAGTAGTTTGTGCTGTTTGTGTTCGCAAGTTTAATATATAACTTTTATGGTGCTATACTTGTTCTAATAGTTTGCTTTGCACTTGTTATAATAGTTTGTACGTTTAAGAATGATTAACTTAGTTGTGAAGTGCGTGATACAAGACTTTTCGTTTGGAATATCGTGAAAATCGCCGATTGCTGAAAACTACTGTCAATGACAGCTGAAAGTAAAACACGAAAAGGAGCAATCTTCAATCAATCTTGACCAAACAACTGTGACTTTTTGACAGAGAAAAAGTAAAGTGTCGGATTAAAGGATACAGAATTAAAGTTGAATTGTTATATTTGCATTGTAACCATAAATCTTCGAAAGTGCGAAGTTGCAAAACAAGCTAAAAATACCAACAACTACCGGCAAACTCAAACCTATGATTGATGAACTGAACAGACTTGAAACCTGGGACTATGCCTGGGACTCAGAGAATTGAATGTGGATGAATTTACAGGTAAGTCTGTTCTGTACTTATGTAAAACAATACTTACTCATGAAATCCATCAAAATAGGCTATAAGTGTTCAGCTGATCAAAGCGACTTTGTAAAGAAGTTCACTTTTATCAAGGTAAAGATAAAAAAATGAATAAAACTTTTTCTTATGGTTCGTTATGGGCGTATGAAAACAAATAATCCTTGATAATTTCTTCTGCACTGTCTGTTTATTGGAATCACGGAAAACTGAAATGTCTTTTGGTTGTAAACAGCTTACTAACAACATTCTGTGAGCGTCAAAAGTTAGTGCACACCTTTCAAATTTGTTTTTGAGCTTCAATAAAAAAAATTACCAATTGAAAAATATTTCTGATTGAGTAATATCAAACCTTTATTTGTTAAAAACGATATACAAAAAAATCAATTCCATGCATTAAATAACAAAAAATTTAAAGAGGATCAAAAACAAAAAGTCAATGAAATATGAATCAAAAGTAAGTGCACACGTGTTCAAACGTTGCCAGATTCTAGCTGTAAACAAAATCACGAATCTTTAACTATAACGGAATACAACTTCAATTTAATTTCTAGGAAACAGCAATCGCAAAAATTCTTGGTAAAGTCATTTTTGAAGGAGTTAGTTTGATTTAAAACGTGCTAGAAGAAAGGTGTGAAAATGAGGAAAGAAACTGAGCCAGAAACACGAAAAATTATAGTGAATTTGCATTGTGAAGGTAAAAGTTTATGGGAAATTGAAAAAATAGTAAAAAGACCACACAGGGCATTTAAAAAAATTATTGACAAATACAATAAATTTAAAATATTGGACAATTTTAAAAGATCTGGACGGCCAGGGAAATTAAATAGAAATAAGAAATATAGTGAAAGAAGTTAAGAGTAATCCACGTTCAAGTGCAGCAAAAATAGCTGAAAATTATTCCGCGACACACAATCAATCCGTTTCAGCCTCCACCGTTCGAAGAATATTGAATGAACACGGGTTACATGGCAGAGCATAACGAATTAAGCCATTTATCTCTAAAGCGAATAAGAAAAAATATAAAAACTCTACTCAGAATTTTCGGAAAAACGTTTTTTTCTCTGATGAGAGTAAATTTAAAATATTTGGTGGGCATACAATTAAAAAACTTTGGCGAACTAAAAATACTGAGTTCCGTTAAAAAAAATTTCCCGGAACAGTGAAGCATGGCGGGGGATCTGTTATGGTTTGGGGGTGTATGGCAGCATCGGGAGTTGGAAACCTTGAATTTATTGATAGTACAATAGATAAGCAAGGCTATCTCAACATTTTGCAGCGAACTATGGCTGGCAGTGTTGCGAAATTGGAATGGCCTAGGACGTGGATCTTCCAACAAGATAACGATCCTAAGGACACTTCCTATTTAGTAAGGTTGTGGTTGCTTTATAGAACTCCCAAGGTATTGTATCATCCCCCCAATCCCCAGACCTCAACTCCATTGAGCATTTCTGGGATTATTTAGGCAGGAAAATTCGGCAACTTCTAATCACAAGCAAGGAAAGTTTGAAAATGCTCTTAAGGAAGAATGGGTTAATATACCACCAGAATTTACCAGAAAATTAGTAGAGTCCATGCCTAGAAGACTGGAAGCTGTTTTAAAGGCAAAGGGCGGTCAAACCAAATACTAGTTTTTCTTAGAATTATTATATGAATTTTTATTATATGAAGTGTGCACTTAGTTTTGACTCGGATTTCATTGACTTTTTATTTTTGTTGTTCTGTAAATTTTTTGTTAGTGAATATATGGAACTGATTTTTTAGTATATTGTTTTAAACGAATAAAGGTTTAATATTCCTCAATCAGAAATATTTTTCAATCGGTATTTTTTTTTCATTGAAGATCAAAAACAAATTTGGAAGATGTGCACTCACTTTTGATGCTCATTGTGGAGACTGATAATACACTGAAAATAGAGCAATATAACTACCGGTTTTGCAATCTAGGCATTGGAAGTGGAAAGATAATACGGTTGTGTATTCACTTTCCAATTTTCATGGCAATGAGGAGTCTTCTATCACATGAAGTGAAAAAGATAAATCTAAATTCACGTTCACTTGCTCAGCAGCTATCGAGAATTACCATTAATTTATGGATGAAGTTGATACTGCTGATCGGATGAGAAGCCCTGCACTGCTTTTAGAAAAAATCAGAACCTTTTAGAGCTTGTTGATAATTGCCCCAGATATTAAAGCGTGCCAACTGATTATGTGTGATAAAATATGGTGCCAATATTTTTCATTCGATGATTGGATTTTATATTTTTAATGGTTTAAAACTATAAAAAAAAATCCAACAACAGTCATGTGCATAATGACATGACCATTTAAGTTTTAGGTGAATACTTGAACTTCAGAACTCTTTCTCCTGGAAGTTGAATTTAATAGGTTTGGAATTTTAATGGTTCCAAAAAATGGCAAAAAATCTATTAATACCAGTATTCTCTGACAAGTAGGGGTTCGTAACTCTGATTTTTCGTTGAAACTCTTAACATTGTTTTCCAGATTGAAGATTTGTATAAAGTATATTTGTCTCAAAGATAAAGTGCTTCAACATTTTGCGTTAGTCATGGCAAAAAAATAGACAAATAAAAAGAAAAAAAAAATTTCATGGGCTCATATGCGGAAGTTGATGTGCAAAATGGACTGCAAAACTCACTCAGCAATTAGAAAAGCATTTATTCATCGCAATGAGTGAAAAATAGAAGGATCTGGTGCAAACAACATCGCAATTGGAGCGGTGAGTGGAAACGAGTAGTCAGGTTAATACGAGACTCAACGCGGCCTTATACAGGGTGATTCATTATTAGGTTTGGTTTTTAATAGGCTTTTTTGACAGATCACGCGTGACTCCTGTCAAACTGCAATGTAATTTTTATTCAGTATTGTTTGACAAATCATCATGGAAAGACTTACATGTTATGTAACTTACATGTTATGTAATGACTTCCATGTAATGAAAATCCGCTGTTTTATCGCGAAATTTTGTTCAGTGGTGAGGCGCATTTTTGGCTCAATGGATACGTCAATTAGCAGAATTGTCGTATTTGGGCTGATGAACAACCTGAAGAGCTTCAACAGCTATCACTACAGCCACAGAAATGCACAGTTTGGTGTGGTTTATGGGCCGGTGGAATCATCGATCCATATTTCTTTCAAAATGAGTCCGGTCAGAACGTAACCGTCAATGGCGACCGCTATCGCACCATGATAACGGATTTTTTGCCACATGAAATTGAAGCCCGTGGTATCGATGAACTTTGGTTTCAACAAGACGGCGCTCCTTTGCATACAGCGAGAGAAACAATGGACTTATTGAGAAATCATTTTTGTGAGAACCTGATTTTACGTTTTGGACCAGTAACTTGGCTGCCTAGATTGTGTGATATCACACCTTTAGATTATTTTCTTTGGCGTTACACGAAGTCTCTGGTCTTCAGGGATAAGCCAGCTTCAATTGACGCTTTAGAAGCCAACATTACTCGTGTCATTCGCGAGATACCGGTCATTATGCTGGAACGCATCGTCCAAAATTGGACCCCCAGAATGGACCATTTAAGGCGTAGTCACGGTCAACATTTAAATGAGATAATCTTTGAAAAGAAAATGTCATAGATTGTTCTTTCGACTCACAATAAACTTTTTACTATAGAATTCAACTTTATGCCTTTTACATGGGATTAAAAACCAAACCTCATAATGAATCCCCCTGTACACTCAGGCATGGTTGACGGAAAATAATATTACCGTTTAACCTTGACCACCAACAAGCCCTGACTTAAATATCAAAGGCTTAACTCGACTACGAGTTCCCCATAGCCGTTAGACGATGTTACCGATAGATGTCTGGCAAGTGAGTTTTGTCTTTGTGGTGGTGTATTGGTTTTTCTTCCGAGTGTTGTCTTCTCAGGCATTTTATTTGCTTTTGTTCGTTTTTTTTTCTTCAATTTTCTCATCCGTTCGCTTTTTGGTAGAAAAACTTCCTGGCTGAGGACTATCAAGTCAACTTTTATCAAAACATTTTTATGTGAAGAATGGAAAACGATGAACAAAATCGTGCCTGAACATTTATTTATTTATAAAATGCATTACAACAGAATACAAAATCCCAATTAGAGCAATGAAATAAGAAAGAAAAGATAACAGAAAATAAGAAATGATATTTTACAAAAAGATAAAAAAAACATGATTGAAAAATGTAAAGTCTCAACGCTTAGGTCGAGTATAAATAGTTTCAAACGTCTTCAACATGCAAAGAACGATCATGCCAGAGGACCAAGTCCATATTCATTATGACGTCTAAGGATTCACACACTCGATGGCCTCAGAAAGGTATAGGAAACGTAGGGACCTAACTTGACAAATACATATAATCGAGGACACAACGAACTTACATTAGAAAAAGACGAGCACATGCACTTATGGTAGTACGATGGACCAATCCAGAAATTCCTGAGGCTTTAGCAGAGACTTCCGCAAAACATGGATATTAAACTTTAATTTAGGATCAAAATATACACCCAAGTCTCTGAAACTCAGAACAGAGAAATTTAAGCAAATGAAATAAGCTTATACATATTTGAAATTTAGTGAAGCAATTTCACTACAAAGATATAAATCTATAAATAAAATAAATCGAGAGATAGCTACCTCAAATTTTTCTCTTGGTTTCTCCGCTACCTAAGCTCTACGATTTTTCTGAATTAGTTGCAGCTTGTCAAAATTGTGTACATATAGCCTACTGTTTCAGTGCATATGGCGGACATTTTCTGTTCACGGAGGAAAAGGCTGTCAAATTTGTTCATCATCATCGCGGCACTACAGCCCGAATCGAGCCTTAGCCTCCTTAATAATTCGCCTCCATTCGTCTCGGTTCAGTGACCGCGTCCTCCAGTTCGGTGCTCCCAAAAGTGACCTGCTGTCAGCATCTATCGAGTCCTCCCATCGCTTGCGCGGCTTACCGACTGGCCTGGCTCCGCTCGCTCGCCCCCTGAGAGATCTTTTGGGGATTCGATTGTCGCTCATTCGTTCGACGTGGCTAGCCCATTGTAGTTTTTGGAGTCGTATGACGGTAGAGACTTCCGGCTCGTCATACATGGTATACAGCTCGTTGTTGTATCGGATTCGCCATCCATCTTCTTCCCGTATTGGACCGAGGATCCTTCGCAATACCCTTCTCTCAAACGTATTTAAGGCTTTTTCAGATGCCTGGGTCAGCGTCCAGGTTTCACTTCCGTAGCATAGCACAGGTCTAATAATTGTTTTATAGATGCGGAGTGTACGCATCGAGATTTTAAAGTGGGAAGCACCGAAAAGAATGTCTTATTGGCTAATTGAATCCGTCGTTTGATTTCGTCAAGCTCATTCCCATCCTTCGAGAGGTTCGTCCCTAGGTATACGAAGTTGTCTACATTTTCAAGGTTATAGTCCCCTATCGTTATGTTTTGTCTTATTGGCGTCCTTTTCCTTGATTGAGTCATAAATTTTGTTTTTTGTTCGTTAATTTGAAGACCAACTTCCTTGGCGGTTTCGTCTAGAGCTACAAATACTTCCTTGGCGTCGTTGAACGAACGTGACATAATATTGATGTCATCAGCGTAAGCTACTAGCTGTGTCGTCGTAAATAATAAAGTTCCTCTCGTGTCAACGGGGATTTTTCTGATGACATAGTCAAGCGCTAAGTTAAAGAGTACCGGAGCTAATCCATCCCCTTGTTTTAGCCCTGTATTCGTCGAAAACGAGTTGCTCATATTATTCTGAATCAGCACTTGTGACGTGGAGTCGGCCATGGTCATTTTCACCAGTCGTACCAACTTTGCTGGGATTCCGAACTGCAGCATGATGTTATATAATGCAGTTCGGTTGATGCTGTCGTACGCTTGTTTGATATCGACGAATATTTGATGGACATCAATGTTGAATTCCCAGCATTTTTCCAAAATTTGTTTGACCGTGAATATTTGGTCAGTTGTCGATCTTCCACGTCTGAAACCACCTTGATATTCACCAAGAATTTTCTCAGCGTGATGGGAAATCCTTAACTCTAAAATTTTTGTCAAGAGCTTGTACGACGTACAAAGTAGTGATATGCCCCTGTAGTTTTCGCATAGCAATTTATCTCCTTTCTTGTGAATGGGACATATAACGCTTTTTCGCCACTCATCCGGCATCGTTTCTTGTTGCCAGATGCCTGTCACCAATCCATGGATTGCCCTTAAAACGGAAATCCCGCCTGTCTTCAGGAGCTCCGCGGGGATACCATCGATGCCCGGTGCTTTGTTGGGTTTCAAGCGGTCCATGACCTGTCGGACTTCATCCAGTGTAGGGGGGTGAGATGAGGCACTGTCAAGGTATGTGCCAATTAATGATGGCGATTCGTCGGGTGCGGGGACATTTCCGTTCAGTAATTGCTGGAAATAGGACGCCCATCTTTCCTTCACCTGTTGTGAGCCACTTATGATGCTTCCATCGGCAGCCCTACATAGGCTAGTTCGTGGTTTAAAGCCTTGTTTTAAGTGTCTCACTACTTTGTACGCTTGTCGAGTGTTGTTAGCCATAAAGTTGTCATTCATGTTATTCAGCATGGTTTCAAAATGCTTTCGTTTCTTACGTCTAATTATTCTATTAGCTACTCTCCGAAGATCGTCATATTTTTCTTTCTTGGCTCTAGTCGGTCGTTCAATGTGGATTTTGTAGGCCGCATTCTTTTCATCCAACGCGGCTTGACATTCCTCGTCGAACCATTCATTTCTGCGTTGCCCGGCTGTATATCCCACTACTTTTTCGGCTGCTGCGTTCACTGCGCTTTTGATAGACTCATAGTTTTCCTTAATTACTACTAAACCTAGTAATTAAGCAAATTGCTTCAATTCTCACTGTTGTTTTCATTTCCTTATATCTTACCTTCCGAACTCATATTTGATTAATGGACGACAGATAGTAGTTGAGAAATGAGTAAGAGAATGAAATATGGTAGAAGGGGATCTGAGAGAAAAAGTCATTTGATTACATCTGCTAACATTCAGGGACAAGGTCCGGTTCCACCAATTGAAAAGGGCACTCAAATCACTTTGAAGAAAAGTGCATTCATTAGCTGATCTGAACGCGAACAATACCAATAACTCGAACTCGAACAAAGTCATTAATAAAAATCAACAAGAGTAATGGACCAAGGATAGACCTTTGTGGCACACCAGAAGAAGTATGAAAAGGGAGAAGAGGAGAGGTTGTTAACACAATTACTGATGTAGAATGAAAACTAAGAAAGGATTGACCCGAAACAACCAATAGCCATCTACGATTGACAGTATCAAAGGATTTTCAAAAATCCCTACGTCTAACGCAAGGGCAACTCTATTTTAGAAGTCGATGAGATTATTCAAAGTAGACTTTCCCCTCACAAAAGCATGCAGTTCCGTTGAAAGCTGTTCCGAAGAATGCTGTTCCTGTTCCATGGATCATGGGATGCATGCCAGAGAAATTTTTTGAAGCAAGAGAGACGAGAAATAGGACGATAATTGAAGACTGAAGAAAGCCAGCTTTAAAATATAAAATATTTAAACATTACAAATTTCCCAGGCAGAATGGAAAACGAAAGATGATAGGCTGAAATCAAAGAGATCAGATAGGGGGATGCATGGTGAGGGGGATATAAACCGCGCAAACAGATCACGAATACAATCAGATCCATCACCGGAATCCGGATCAAAGCCAGGCAATCAGTTTCCAACTTCAATCGGATTAGTATGGATTGGAGAAAGTGAAGGAGGAAGAAAAAGAAAATCTGTGATTTACAAGGAGAAAGGAAGAGGAAGAACAGTTTTCGAAAAATTCACATACATCCTGCGGAGTTGAAGAGGTAGAGCCATTGAAAGTAACATGGTTCGAGGTGACAGAATGTATGTGGTTAGTGTTGCAAGACGAAATAGGTAGCTCCCAACTAGCAATTATTATTTTTGCTTGATTCATTATTGTTTTCATTATTACTTTAGCCAAGGAACGCGGGGTACGAAATACGGCAAGTTCAAAGGCAGAATTCGATCTTCGAAACTTTTTCCGAGTAATTTTTCAGTAGGATTGCCCTCAACACTCATAGGGTGAACGAAATAGAATCTGTAGATTTACGAGGGTGAGAGGCAGTGATATAGATAGAGATAAGATCATCGCGGGAGGAATAACATTTAGAAAGAGCATGATCAATAATTAGCTCATGGAAGAACGAAAACCTGTTAATTCTCTCAAATTCCGATGCCATTCCCGGATAATTGGCCTTGGTGACTTCAGTTTCAAGAAGAATTAGGGCTTCTTTACCGGCCAATAAATATTAAATATTATAAATAAATAGTATATATTATAAATAAATAGTAGAAATTATAAATAAATAGTAAATATTTTATAATAAATATTATAATAGCATTTTGCAGAATAAATATTAAATATTTTAAGTATTGAACAACAAGCGGTCGTTCTATTAATAACGTTCCTATACTTTTGCACAACAATTTTTTTTAAATATTTGTATTAATTTTCCGAAAGCAAACATATAAAAAAAATAGTTTTGTGATAAAAGGGTTATAGTTTATTTCGATCTATCCTAAAACATACGAGATAGAGAATCTTGAAATATTTTAATATGAAAGTAAAACATGAACGTGACATGGTGTAAAATAGGGTTGGAAAACTAATTTTATTCATAGGTGAATGGTTAACCGTTAACCGATCGGCTTTTCGCCGGTGAAAGCCTTGAGGTGGAAGATTTTAACCGGCTAACCGGTTAATCGCCGATTTTTTGCGAAAAAAATCTGGAAAATTTTCAAAACCTTTGTACTCGTATATTCAGATTTGCAATGAGTTTTGAATATTTAAATGAAAAATGAAGTCGATCAAAATTCTAGATTTTCAAAAAGCATTTATTTTTATGAATAAATGCGATCAACAGAACAATTAAATAGAATTTCTACAAAACTGACAAAATTGCTAAACATATATAAAATTCAAAAATAAATAATGAGTTGAATGAGATCATACAAAATCGTAAACTTAGAGCTAGAAAACACTCAATAAAATATAAATTACTTAGACTAGTCAAAAATCAGTCTCTTCGAAAAAACTCATTGCAAACTGAACTCAAAATAACGCTATTTGCGATAAATATATTATAACATGTAAAAGTTTGATTATAGAACCGGACACAATACAAATTTATCTCAAAACTCAAAGCAATCTTCCTGGTTAACGGAACGCAGGAAGAATAGCATGTTCAGGTTCTTAGGAGATAATCTACTCCTCTTTGTGCACTTCACACTACCTGCGTGGGAGAAAAGTCGCTTGGCAGCAGTTGAAGTGGCCATAAGGGACAAATAGAGCATGGCTAATTCGTAGAGTTGATCACATCCAATTCTCATAGAGTCCCACACCTCCATTGGATCTGGGTTTGTGCGTCTGTCCACAATGGCGCTGCTGCGGTGCGCTTTACCTGCGATGGGATAGTGTCTGCAGCCTCCTGGTTGATTGTGCCCACAGAGCTTGGGTGAAGGGGACTGTCTACTGCGGACCAAAACCCCGAAGAGTAGTCCTCACCATCATCGTCAGGCGCAACATCCAGGGCCACAGCATGGCCGGATTCAAGCATCATTTCCGGTATACGGCTACCTGAAAACCAACGTAAAGTTACAATCGTGTATCGATGTCTTAACACTGTACACGCTCATCTTGTTCACCCTCGTTTTGATCAGAAGCGTCGGGCCTGATACGGGGGAAATAGCTTTACCATCATGCGCACCAAATGCACCTGTCCATCTTATCCACCTTGTCCGCCTTCAACCGGACTGCTGGACAGGACGCACGTGTGAATGTGGCAACACCTTGAAGGGGAAGTCCCTTGCAAATTATTTCTAACTACGAAGACTACAAATCGAACGGCGAAATAATCACCAAAGTAGCTAATTATGGAAGAAGCAGCGCGTAGATTCTCAAAGACTCACTTTTTATACCGAGGGCCCAGAAACGTTGCTGCTGCATATGGACGAAGTAACTTGATTTCCGAAAATTTTGAGTTGACTTCCGCTAAAAGTTAGTGCTTGAAATTGAATGATAAGGGCTCTATTGGCATGTAGGCCTTGACCACCTGAAAGTTTAGATGAGTTATTTAGTAGGTGTTTAAAGGTATCAAAAATATATACAGGATGGCCCACGAGATCCGGTATTGTTTTACAGGTAGGCAACACTTCCTGCATCTGTCGGTGACAAGCAAGAGGCGAGGAGTAGAGCTTGGTGGAGCCTTCTAAGTCTCACGTCTTGTCGGCGGATGCACAAGCCTGCTTGCCAAAAATCCCGGGGTCACTCATAAGTGCCACGCTATTCTCACTGTTTTGGTTCCGTTCAGCACTAATAATTGGGGATGGTCTTCGCTTTGTGGAGCCGCGCTTACGCTGTATCTTGAGAAGTATGGCAGTAATGTGATCTTCGAGCTCAAGATAGCGTTGCGTCATGTAGTAGCCCGAGTTGCAGCGCGTCCGTACCTCTTGGACGAGCTTCAAGCACTTTACTTCTGATTTTCCAGCCTTGATTTGCGGCTGCTTAAGGGGGGAAATACATGTAAAATCGAAAAAAAATTGCTAATTTCAGATTGAATTAAAATGTATATATTGTTCATTCAGAAAATGTTTAATATTAAATCCTTAAAATACATGTTTCACAGTAAATGAAAATCTTTTTTTAATAATTTTTCAACACAAAATGGTGGCGATGCGAGCGAATGAAAAAAACACATCAAAAACTGCCTCGTACAACTTAACGCCTTTTCCGCGGAACTTGCAACATTCAGAGAAAAAAAAATATGCCAATGAAGTATGTAATTCATAGGTGAACCAATAAAATTTCCAAAAATTTTTACATTAATTTTAGATTAAACATAAAAATCGATTATTTTTCAAAAAAATCACACTTTAAACATTAATAAACAAACTATTTTTCTGAAATTACAATAACATTTAGGTTCAACGAGGAGATAATACTCTTTTGTAGATGTGGTATCGATTCAATATTTTTTTAGATATCTTGTACGGCAGTTGAAAAAGTACTACTTTGAGAAAAACGCGTTTAAAGTTTTAAAGCTCCACCGACCTGGGGAACGCCACGCTGCCTTTAACTTACTATAACTCGAGAACTAATACGAATATCGCTTCAAAACTTTTTTTGGTTTATTTTAAGAGCATTTCAAACATTTTGATGTAATAAAAAAAATCGATTTTTTTTAGCAGTTACATGTATTTTCCCCCTTAAGCTCCTCCGAGGCAGCTTCACTGGTGCGGAATAAACGCGCAATCTATTTCACTTCAATGAGCAGAGCTTGCACTGACAGTTCAACTGGGTCTTGTGTTTCCCCCTCGTCCTGGATATCCTCAAGCAAGACTTCAACATCCTCTTTGTTTTCAGGTTCATTCACTTGAAGATTTAATTAATGACTACATAATAGTGAACAACAACTTCACACGAATGACACAAATTTAAAACAAAATACTAGTGCTTCAACAATGCTTGCGTTGCCGTGTTCAACCACACTGGAGAGGGGTAACGAGAAGGCGGTAGCAGTGCTCTGACACGTCGAAAATCGAGCAAGTCGAGTCGCGACAGCGAGAGGGAGTGAGTCAGCCAGCGAGGAGAGAATGTCGACGCGCAGTGCTGTAGCACACGGCAACAGCACAGCGAACCTGGCTATCTCTTTCTCGACCTTTTCCTTGAAATAGAGAGAAAAATTTGCAGGGTAAAAAAACGGATAACCGAAACATTTAACCGATTAATCGATTTGAGTGAAAGCGGTTACCCGGTGAAAATTAGTCGATCGGTGAATCGATTTAACCGGTTAAACGGTTAACCGTCACCGATCTTTCCTTCCATAGTGTAAAATGACTTGCGAATGGTCGTCTTTCAAACTATTCAAACTTTCGCCTTTGAGCCCTTAAATCGTTTTGAAGTTATTGCTGTGCGTATTTTATTTGATACTAACAAATCTTTTTCATTCCTTCTTATCGTAATGGGTCGACTTGATTTCCTGGCATTAAAAAAGGTGAAAACTGACAATTATATTATTCCTCTAATTTGGCATTTAATTTCAACTCTAATCGAACCTGCATCAATTCGCAATAGATTATAACTAATAATGTTATAACTTCTGAAAAAGCTTTCGAATTTCCCAAGCCATTTCATAAAACCTATAATAAATAACATTTTTCGTTTGCTTGGACCAGCATATAGTTTTGAAAATTTTGACCTGCAACTGTATTTCTTTACTCAATAAGCAGTTATTCGTATAGAATGACAACTTGCTGAATTAGAGTTTGTAAGCAAAGCCTGAGGCCAATATTTTGGCATCGTTTAGAAATGGGCAAAAAATGTAAACACTGAACTATATCTAAGCTAATTTATTGACTAAATATAGTGACAACTACATACATACATAAACGGGAACTACAAATTACATTGTCATTGAAAATCCAAATAAATTACAAATATCAAAAAATGATTATATGTTTGTTTATGTGTAGTATGTTGATCGTTTGATATTTATTTTGCTTATTACTGAGCGCAATTACATTACAAACATTATCATGGCACATCGAAAATGAATCGTTTCTACAAACTAACGTGAACAATGCTAAACAGTGCAGTTTGTTTTGTTTGTTTTCTTCAATATCTTTCTTTTCGAAACAACATCAGTCGCAAACAGAAGCCAGAACGCTGGAAATGACACAAAATTTCATTTTCCTGGCGTGTCCCTTGTATGCAAGCAAGTCCTTGTTCGAGCCGAACAAGTTTGCAATACAAACTCCATCTCGTAATCCAATAATCTTGTTTTTTTTCTTCTTTCATTTCATATATTTTACGATGTTTAACTAGAAGAGAGGTCAACTAACTACAAAATAATATTAAAAGTAATCATACAAATAATGCTTAAATACTTAATGCTCTAAGGAGTTTCAGGCGGTTCTTCGGGCATTAACCGTAACTGTGTGTTGTCGGGTGCCGAAAGCACAATGGGCGAGTATTCTTCGTGCACCGAGTTATCATCCGCTTCGGATGAACTGGAAGATTCTCCTGTTTCTTCCATAGGAGTATAATCAACGGCTTCTTTGATTTCGGGTTGATCGGCAGTTTCCTCAACCATGGTCACATGTGGGATTGTCTCAGGTGGTTCTTCGGGAGTTTCATAAGAAAACGCCAGGTCTGGTACTGAGGCCACTGTTTCATAAACAATGGTGGTTTCTTGCTCCGTTATCGGAATCGGTGCCTGGGTTGTTGTCGTTGTCGTTGTAGTTGATGTTGTCGTTGATGTTGTTGTGGTTGTGGAGAGAGGCAAGGCTGGCTTAGGCACTTCGGCGGTTATAACGGTTTTGCCACCACCCAAAAGAGCAGGGACAATAACCTGGACATAAGTTGGATTAGCCCCTTGCTGTAGTTGAGCTTGGATAATTTGTGGGATCAAAGGTAGTGGTGCTTGCAGAATTATCGGCCGATCGGCACATATCTCCTCGCTCGGGTTCATTTCAAGGCATTGTGATTTACCGCGAAGACGTACCTCCTGCGCTTCCATTACCGGGCATAAGTCCTTCACACTTTCACTGCACATTATAGGATTGTCTGAAAAATAGAGATTATAACTATCTTTTGAAAAAATGAGATCCGTCGAGAAGCTTACTCTCCAGCCATATTTCAAGTTTTCCTGCAACACCATGATTCGAGCACCTGGTTTTAGCCACCAGCTCAGAGGAAAGCGATATGATGTGATTGTTGGTCACATTTGCTTGGCAAAGTACTGGTAAACCATGGAAATCTCTTTCTAGTTTGGTCAAGTTATTAAAAGCAACGTTCAATATTTTCAGCGATGGAAGATACGTCTGTAAAAAAGAGTGCTCAGCACCATACTAGATACAAAGCAGCAAAAGATCTTACCGTAGATGTTTCCTCCAAACTCAGCAACTGATTGAACGATATATCCAGAAGCTCTAAGCTTTCCAGTCCAATGAAATCGTCGGGGAGGATTCTTTCAATCTGATTGTTCGTTAAAATTAAGGTTCGCATTTTATTTAAGCCCATTAAGGCCCCGTCAAGAGATTTCAGCTGATTGTTGTTCAGCCGCAAGTCAATGACAAAAACATTCGGTTCGATAAGGTTTTCCATTCGTCCGGTCAATCTCTTTATTTTATTGAAAGAAATGTCGAAGGAGTGTAGATCGGACAAACCGCGAATTTCGTTCATCGAAAACTCTTCCATGTCGTTGAATGAAAAGTTCGCAATTCGAAGTCTGGCAATCGGAAGCAGTGACTTGTTCAGCGACAGGAGGTGATTGTAGGCCAAATCCAACTCCTCGATTTGGTCTGCTTCCAGGAACTCGTCCTCGGCCAGGTAATCGATTTTATTATTCATCGCATACAGTCGTTGGATATGTCGGCCGTGCTTGAAGACACCATCAAAGGACTTGAGTAGGTTGTTTTGGAAGTAAAGCGATTCGAGGTTGGTCAAGTTCTTCATGCTTTGCGGCAATATGTCGATACGATTGTTTTGTGCCAAAATCAAAGCCAAGTTCTTTGAGACGGGCGGTAGTTCATGTTCCAGTGTTGAAATGTTATTCATATTTATGAAGAGCGACTTCATTGCACCCAAGTTAACCAGAGTTCCGTTAAGCGATTCGATTTGATTTCGTCCGAGATGCAATGTGTGTAGATTGCGCGGAAACGCTTCTCTGTCTACACGCGATATTTGATTTGATGCCAGCATCAAATAGTTTACCTCTGGTATGCCCTTGAAGTCATCATCATTGACCGCTTTGATTCGACCCCTACCCAAATCAAGCGTTTTTATGTTGGGCAAATGGTTTAGAACATGTTTCGGAATTTCCTCTAAATCGTTTTCGGCTAGACTCAGGTAACCTATTTCCGTTAAACCACGAAATGGTGTCTCCGGCACTGATCTGAAATGAAGAAATGTCGAAAATAGGTCAATATGATATGACTACGTACTTTGGACTTATTAACGAATGAATTGATTGGAGTTTAAAAAAAATGGGTTGTAAAGTATTTGCGTAGAATATTTTCAAAATATTTTCGATTTGAGATGGAACTCACTCATAGCGTTTCGGGTTTTGTCTGGTTAGATACAATCCAGTTGCTTGGTTTTGGGTCATTGACGGTCTTTAAAAAATATTAAATTGATTTTTAGACCTGATTAGCAGGGAGCCGAAACTAGTTCAGTAGAGTCGAATTCGTCTTGATTTTAGCAAAAAAATAAAAATCTCTTGTTGTTGAACAGTTCTGCCACGATATTTCTACAGACACAATAGAAGCTGATTAATCTAATTCACAGTAGATTTTCGTAAGAGTGAAACTGTTGGTTTGAATTGGTAGTTAGTATGATATTGTTTTTCACAGAGATAAGAAACTTTTGTATTATACCTCAAATAAAAAAAACTCAACTTTTGTGACATCAGAAACATGCCGACGAGGTGTGTAACAAAATAACTGTTTCATAATTGGCCTTCAAAGGTACTAATATTTATGTACTAAACAAGGAAATAAAAGAACCTCTATCTGATTGTATCTCGTATACATGTGGGTGGGCGAAAACTCATTGTTGTTTTCGAATTGCCAATTTTTATAATTATCGAATTATTTTGAAAAAAAATCTGATATATATATTAGCCAAAATATATTAGCCAATATATATTAGCCAATATATATTAGCCAATTAATTAAATAGTTTAGAGGAAAAGTGTTTGTTGTGCAATTGCCGCCTTAGATTTAGCGGTAAAGTGTTCCATCATTGAGTGGTAAGGACAAACAATTCTTTTTCAGAAACTATGCTATTAAAAATAGACTGAACTTGGTGTCACTTTATAAATTAGTAGACATTTTAACTTATTCGGATTAAGGCTTAAAGAATTGGCATTAGCCCAATGAACGATGTGGTGCAGATCATCATTCAACTTATGAGCACCATCTTCAACCAATAAGTTATACCTAAAATTTAATTGAACATCATCGTCATACAAATTGAAGGGAAGTCCTAGATAGTACTTGATAAACCATTGATGTACATACAAAAAAGTAATGAACCAAGAACAGAACCTTGTAGTACTTGGGCAAATGTAGATATTTTTTGGTTACCAAATACTGCTTGTATTCTCTCTCCGGCAAATAAGAGCAAATTAACTTTAGTGAATTATTTCTCATTATTTGATGAAAAGTTGATATTATTTTGCAATTTTATTATTTTCCAAAGTTGATATTATTTCCCAAGTATAATTGACAGTGTCAAAACACTTTGAAAAATCTAGTAAGATCAAAAACCAGCTATGGTCAGGTCTAAATGCTGATTGTTTAGTGGATACAAATTTAGTTTTCTGTAAATAGTATCTTAAATAAATAAGGAAGAATTGAAATTGACCTGCATTCTGGAGAAGTATTGTAAAATGGAACAATTTTAGCTCTCTTCTAAGAATAATATCATTGAAAACACGAGTAAGGACAGGGTGCAAACTGCAAATATGGAAAATATTTAAGTTTCGGAAGAGGTCAAATGACCCCTCGTGGTACAAAATGTATGTGAAGTATTTTTTTTTTTTTTGGTAAAAACAGCTTTGCTGAAAATTGAAAGCCTGAAACTTCAAAAATAACAAGTTTCAGCAAAACGCACAGTTGTCGAGCAGGTATAGAAACCTAGCCTGGAACAACGGACGCTCAAATACTCATAGCATCGTTAATTTTGCTCCAGTCGACTTTAAATTTTGCCACCATATACTTGAATGCATTTATCTACAAAAACTACAAGTAAATATAAGCAAAAAAAAGTTTAAATACCAGTTTGATATGTCCGTGACTTTTGGAACTTCCCGCGCAGCAACTTTGAATGTAGCACTGCTCCCTTCAGCTGCCATCTATTACTAGACTACTGTCAAATTTTGAGCAAGCTACGCCATTTTGTTTGTGTTTGACAGCAATTGAAAGTTGACAACCTCGTGTATTTTAATCAAAATGGAAAAAAGTGAATTTCGTTTTTTATTTAAGCACTACTTTTTGCGAAATAAAACCGTTACCGAAATCAAGGAAAGACTAGATAAATATTATGGAGACTCTGCACCATCAATTTCCATGGTTAAGAAGTGGGTTAGTGAGTTCCGTTAGGATCGTACCAGCACAAGCGACGCCGAACGTTTAGGTGGCCCAAAAGAGGTAATCACGCCAAAGATCGTCGATAAAATCCTTGGAATGATATTGGACAATCAGAGAATGAAAGTGCGTGAGTTGGCTGAGGCAGTAAGCATCTCAACTGAGTGGGTATATCACATTTTACCAGAATATTCGGACATCAAGAAGCTATCCGCGTGATGGTAAGCGGAACCGTGTGACCACTTCAAAGGAATGTTTGGCAATCTTTAGCTGCATTAAGAACGAGTCTTTGCACTAGACAAAAAATGGATACTTTACCCTAAACAAAAAATGGATTCATCAGACTACAACAGAGACCAAGGAACATTCCAAACAGTGGGTTTCTTCAGCTGACCGTGCAGCAAAAAAGGATAAGGTGGGTCAGTCGGCCAACAAGATAATGGCCACAATTTTGTTGGCATGCACGCGGTATCTTTCACATTGATTACCTTGAAAAGGATAAAATGATTACCGGAAAATATTATTCAGAGTTATTGGACAGATTTGATATTGATTTGAAGCATAAACGACCGCATTAAAAAAAAAATATGCTCCATCAAGACAATGCACGGGTGCACACGTATGCAGTCACCATGGCTAAAATCCATAAATTGGGCTACGAACTGTTACCCCATCCAGCATATTCTCCAATTCAGCCTCTGGTACCAAACATGAAGAAATGCCTGGGCGGTAAGAGATCCGGGTCGAATGAAGAGGTCATCACTGAAACAAAAGCCTATTTTGATGGCCTTGAGGAAACCTTTTATTTGGAATGATAAATAAATTGCAAAAACGGTGGACCAAATGTATCGAGCTAAAAGGAGACTTTGTTGAGAAACAAAATGGTTTTTTGTCGAAGAAAAATCTTTCATTCAAAAAATACCTAATTTGTCAAAATACCCTTCTACTTTCAAGTTGGAGCTGGGATTGTGGCTTGAATATGAATCTCAGAAAACGAAATTAGTACTATTTATAAAAAAGTTAAAAATTTCCACAATTTGGCAGAGTCCCCACTTACTTGAGTCAAAGGGTCAAATATTTGGGATTGAACCGGGAAGAAAATATACCAGAACGGGTGCGTAAGACTTTCGGCTTTCTTCATTGTTGCAAAAGACCCATAGCAGCGAGTTGGAGTTAGCAGCCTCGAACTGTGGTACGCCTTTATATAACTGTGGTTGAGCCGATATTACTATATATATATATATATATATATATATATATATATATATATATATATATATATATATATATATATATATATATATATATATATATATATATATATATATGTATAGTGAGCAAGTTTTCGTGCAATGCTTGACAGCATTTTTGGCGACAGGTGTCCTCACAACCACTATTAAGGTACTTTTCGTGCTGCTCGGCCGCGGACACTCTACTAGATTTAGAGTTGACAACTCGCATTCCTTGTAAGGATGAATCGTATGATGGTGTTACCCTGGCATCTGAGTAATCATATATTTGAAGGGAATATTAGTAATTTCCTCGTTGGCCCTTCTATACGCGGGTTGATCAATAAGTAATGATGATGAAGATAAACCAAGGTGATTAAACTTTAAAAATATATTTATTTTTCAACATAGTCTCCTAACAAGCTAATACATTTAGTCCATATTTTTTCCAAACCCAGGATATCCTTAGAAAAAAATTATTTATCTTGACTCTCCCAAAATGCCTCAACTCATCACTTCGCTATCATCTTCAAATTTCTTACCCCGAAGGTGTTCCTTGAGCCAAGGAAAGATGTGAAAGTCACTGGATGATGTAAAAACAAGTTTTCCGAGGAAAGATGTAAAAGTTCGCATCCCGTTTTTTAAATTACAGCCATCGAAACTACAGCCTTGTGAGCCGGTGCGTTAACTTGATGAAACAGAGCTCCGGATCGCAGTTTGCCGCGTTTTTTTCCTTCATTGCCTCTCGCAATCTTCTTATTTGGTCTGCGGAGTAAGAGTTTGATATAGTGGCTCCCTTTTCCAAATATTCCACTTTGATAGTTCCTTCAGCGTCCCAAAAAACTCATGCATAACCTTCCCCGCCGAGCTCGACACTTTGAATGCCTTCGACGTTCGTGAAGAGGGTTGCTTCCACGACATCGATTGCTGTTTGGTTTCTAGATCAAAATGCTAGATTCAAATCTCACACATAATTACGAAATGTTACAAAAAAATCTCCTGATCTTCGTGGAACTTTTCGAGATTCACTCTCGAAACGTCGACTCGTTTATTCTTTTACCAGTCGGTTAACATTCTCGGTCCCCAACGCGCAGAAACCTTCTTCATATGTAATTCGTGGGCAACAATTCTTTGAAAACTGCTATTTGAGATCACTGTGACCCATCTACTTGCCTGATGGTCATTCTTTGATCTACCAACATGACATCTTTGATTTTTTCCACATTGTCTTCAGTGAGGGACGTGGTTGGTATTCGCCTTCAATGGATGATCTTCCCAGCTTAAACTCTTTGGCTTAGCGTGGAACGGTGGAATATGGAGGAGCAGATTCTCCTAATGTTTCCATCATGTCGCCGTGTATGTCTCTGGTAGACAATTTTCTCAAACTAGAGATGGGACTGCTCCTGCGATCACTGCTACTAATCGCACTGCTCTTTGAAAAGAGCAGTGAGCAGTGCGATTGCTCTCTGCTCATGCTGTTCAATTGCTCACTGCTCTTTTGCAGAGCAGATAGTTTTATGAAGAGCAGTGAGCAATTTGGTTGTGTTTTGCTCATGTTATTCGACTGCTCATTCCTCTTTTGCTGAGCAGAAATTTTTGAGGCGAGCAGTGAGCAATTTGATTGTTTTCTGCTCATGCTGTTCAACTGCTCATTGCTCTTTTGTAATGCAGAAAATTTTAAATGCTCATCTATTCAGATTCTTTTCTTTCTACCCTTGCGAGTATTTTCGGACTTGCAAGTATTTTATTCAATTATTCAAAAAGTTTTTAGGGCAAAAGTAGCTGAAATCGGACAAAATCGGCCAATTTTGGGTTAGAGTGGTTTGGAACATAACGGGCCAAGACCTATTGCTGTGATACAAAAATTTCGGTTTAGTAGAGGAGTAAGGGTTTTTTTAGCCATAGTTTGGCAAAAACTGCCTTTATGGCGCTTTCGATGATTGGAAGTGGTCGGGGAGTATATTAGTGATATATTAAGGGCGAATTAATTTTTGATAGGGGAAATTGGGCAAATACGTCCATATTTTCTAAAAAATTTTTTTTGGTCTAGCATGAATTTGGGGACCTTTCTGAGTTGTTTCGGGCGAAATTCCCATACAAATCTGGGAAAAAGCGGCCTAGTTTCTAAGATACGTCAAAATCAAATCTGCCCGAAAAACTGAAAGTACCACTAAAAATGTTGAGATCCTTTTTGGTTCGCCAGTTGGCTTCTGCGGCGGTGCCCCTACTGGGGTTGTGACTCATGTCCACCCTTCCGAAGATATTGGCCCCCTAGTGAGTGCATGGTTAATACACGTAAAACTTTTGTTATCATTTCTCAATAAAATTTTCGACAAACCTCATGCTTCGGTGAGGCGAAGTGGAAAACCGATTGTTTTAGATTAGCCAGGAAAAATCAATCTTTGAAATTAAATTACATACTGCATAATACTGTACATGCATAATAACATTTCACTACGTTGCTTGCATCCAATGTATGACATTTTGAAAACCACAAAACTAGTATACGATTTACCAAGCACTTGGCAATACATTCTTCTGCTAGCAAGTGCCGAATTAATGCAAGCAACGCTTTCCCAAACATACTACATCTGTTCTAAACATGAGCATCCATTGCCACGGAAAAATACAGTAGCATTGTAAGCATACAATGCAATTGCAATCTGAGGCTAGAAATTGCTGTATCACGCACAAATCGAAGGCGATGAGAAGGTAACGAGCAAACACTGGCAATGAGCAATCAAAAGTAGCGAGCGGTTTTTCGTACGCACGAAACTGCAATCGCAATTGCGATTGAATAGCTACTACTCTAAACTGCTCTTTGCTCAAACTGCTCTCTGCGATCACTGCTCAGTAAAAAGAGCAGTTAAGCACATTTCTATCTCAAACAGAGGCACTTAATGACAGCTCTAATCTCGTTTTTCTCCATTTTGATGTTCTCTCTTCGACTGTTTGTATTCAAATAAATGTACCTCCCAGGAATCATGGCCTATTTATATATGTTCTTTTTTAGGCTGACTTAGTGAGTGTATGTGGTAGTTTTGGAATTTTATCCGAACTGGAAGTTACTTATTGATCAACCCTCGTATTGTGTCCTGAATAGTACCGAATGCATGCATCTCTCAGACAAATGTCGAGAAATGTGTCAATACCATTGATCGTGCTCCGTGTGGGCCGTTCTCACGGGCCACTGCCTTTTAAAATGGAACACGCAACGGTTGGGCGTTGAGTTCAGCTATTTCTGTCGAAGTTGTAGATCAGAGAATGAGGGTTCCTCTAAAGTCTGACCGAACTGCCCGTTATTGGTAAATGGGGTTCGTCCAACTAACTAAAAGAAGCAGCTGTCTTCCTGAGTACAGAAGCTGAAGAATACTAATATCGGTGGTATCACAACGGACGTTTAGTCCGCGCATATGTGTCTTTCAGCAGAGTGCCCTTCAATCGACAGCCTCTTGCCCCAACCTAACCTTAACCTAAGAACTTTTTAACATCTCCTTTTTAAGTCACTTTTTAAGTCGATTTTGCTACAAATATGTTTTGCAGATTTAATGATAGAAATGCATGTGTGACTGCAGCCTAGATGCTGCCGCATTTTGGAGTGGAAACTGCGCCTTCCAGCTGTGCCTCTAAGGACCTTTTATTTTCTAACTTTTAGGTCAACTAAGTAATGTAATATTTTTCCTATATTCACGGGCAATTGTAAAATTACCTGGTCCATACTTTAGCGCAACAGATGTAAATTTGCCAAAAAAAAAATAGGTTCTGGATATCCTGCTTTAATACTGAAGAAGGAGCAGCCGTTGGAAAATGATCTCAATGTTTCTTCACTGACAGATTCTACCAGTCATAATAAAAAGAGGCAGAAAGCTCTATAATTCGCCAGGAAATAAAATTGAAGCCAGTTTGGGAGTTAATTGAATAAAATATTTAAAAAATTAAAAAAAGTATTGCATTCTCTCAATCAATACATTGAGGTTATTCAGCAAAGTCTGTTTATTTTGCACTAGTATCGCACACAATCTTTCGGCTGCGCGATCAATTTCATTAGTGTTTGTTTTTGTCTGAAATAAGTTGAGTGGCAGGCACTGAACTTAAGAGTTTTTTAACACAACAAAAACACCACAAATTCAAGCTGAGTGCACACACAACAACCACTCGTAAAAATAAAAACCAATCACTTATGCACAATTTTCACGAGATCAATCTAATAATAGCCCAGCCTGATAAGAAATCATCGCGATTTCACCGTTGATTAACGATTGCTGGAATGCAAGGAATGCTCACCAGTAAATCATTTCATAAATCGGGACAGTTAGTAAGGAAAAACCCATTCAGAGTAGCAGAGCATCAATCATGTATGCATGTAAAAAGAACGATGTAGCCAAGGAATTTGCAGCTGTCTGATGATAGAAATGTTAATTGGTATCTTCATGTGTTTAAAGATACAACAGTATTAGCGCCACGCCGGCCGGCCGGCTGGCCGACTAGTCGCCCAAGCGCCAGAAGGATACGCCTGGCTGCCAAAGCAGCTTGTAATGCAATTAATCAATTAGCAAATGGAGTGAAATTAAGACATCTTAGTGTAGAGTGCAATGGGTATGCTTGTTCGGTAGCAGATTTATGAAGGTGTTGCCGGAACTGTGTGGTTTTTCCAATCGAGTGGTTATAAGCGAATGTTTGCTGAATTCCTTTTACACCTTCAGACTTTTAATTTCGCGCTTAATATAGCAGATCTTTTTAAACGTTTAATCTCTTTTGTAAGTAACACAGTAGCTTCAATAATTTCTATAGTGGATTGCATGTTATGCTGGCATCACTAGCTATGCATTTCTAACGCATCGAGCACGCGTTTAGAATGCAGTACATGCAATAGATGCTGGATGAATCAAGGTTCGCGAAAAAAATTGGCGCCAGGCGCTAGAATCGTTTGCGCAACGAGGACAAAATCAAGTGTATGTAGTTGCAGTGTTTATGTTATGATAACATTAATGACTAAAGACGACTTGCCTATCTTACGGCCTATTACTTTCCCCACGATATGAATCTTTTTCTGGTTGCTGGCTAGTAGTCGTGCGCCGTCCTGCAAGCGGCCGGCGGAGGAAACAATAAATTATGTGGCGCATGCTCGACGCCACACTCCATCCAAAACCAAGGCGAATCGATTCGCTCGACAGTGATGACGACAAGATCATGAGGGTTCCACACCATTGTGCTCAATTATGTGACCCTTGAATGACGCTCTTATTTAAATTTATAAACATTTTATTAATGTGTACGGGTCGATCGAATGATTTGTATTTTGAAATTGCTGTGAATTGTATATTTAAGGCGCGATGAAGTTATTTTTAAATTGTCGTGTGTAAAAATATGATTATATGGCTTTTTAAAACGTCGATTGCTTGTGTTTCGTATTCAGGGCGCCAGAGTTTATAAAACATCAAGTTGTAAATAATTTCGATTCAATATCGAAATTGTATGAATTTCACATATATTTTTTCATACTTATGTGTAGGCATAAATACTAGACCATTAACTTAAAAACCAGAGAAAAGAGTTTTGTAAACCTATTTGTTGAACGTATGCAAACACTTCCCATTATTTTAAGGTGGCTAATTAAAAAAATTATAATATTCTATCGGAAGATGTATTGGTTTCCGTCAAATCGTCTTGGAGCCATCCTATCGCAACAAGCATCCGTATCACGATCTAAACTATTTTCTATCTGCAATCTGTATCCGTATGAAATGTCGAACCAATCAATGCCCCAGCGCCGATCTAGAGGCTATCAAACACAAATTGAATACATACTTTCGTGTGTATGTACATCGGGATTATCAACACGAACGAGATAAGTTCAGATTTTAATATTCAACCGTTCAGAAGTGGCGCCAGAGATTTTTTGCTCGTTATGTACTTTTTCCGTTCGACAATGCCCACAGAATTTAATTACTGGCGTTGAATTTCCATGCTTTTATCGCTGATTAGTTTTCTCGTTTTGGAATTGAATTCGATTTTGACATTGGTCATTTTCATTTGTAATATAGCACTTGGAGCTGATTAGGATTATTCCCTGTACGCCACGTACTGTGGTTCCAACGAGAAAAAAGCGACAAAAATAGATAATTCGATTTTGAAAGCAAACTTGTCAGAGCCCCGATAACGATGATAATGTGTTTAGACTTTAAAACCGAATCGGATCCGTTATGTCAAGTCGAGTTGCTCAGATTATTTCTTGAATTACATCACGTACCAGGGAACTTTGCTTCAGGTTCAGTTTATTTGTATACGAGTGTTGGAACGAAGAAGTGCAGGCGCAATGATTCGGGTCTGCATATTAATCAATGAGTAGACGTTATGCCGGACGTAAAGCTTACAAACTAAGATGATTAATCATCAGTAGCTGAGAGCGAGTAAGTGAAAGTAGCGGTATCGCAAGGGTCTATTTATTAATTGCATCTATACATAATATATTAAGAGAAATATTATGTTTCTGCCTTCCATTTGAATCAACTTGGACGATTATTTTCCGAAAATCATGTCCTAGTTGTGAGTACTGACGTTGGCAGTACTCTGTAACAAGGTACCTAATGTGGTTAAATAAATCAGCCCAACAATACAAATAAAACTGATTTCTATCAACGGAACTGAGCATGTCCGAAAACTGTTCAATTCAAATTGGCAATGCTCAAATTCAATCACTGACAAAATACATTTTATATGATAAGAAGGTCACACGACCGATTGTATCAACTGTAAACATGCTAAGTGTTTTTTGAAACAAAGTTGCTCTGTTTAACTCAAAGAAATCTTTCGAGACATTATACCTGCCATTAATTGAAATTCAACCAATGGGATGGTTGCCGAAGAACCAAGTCTTTAATTTTTGAGCGTTCTTGAGGGTATAATTATCTGACGTAAATATAATGATTTAGATGACTTTTTGTTGTAGCATATTTTTGTAAAGAACGAAGAGGAACAAGAAGACTCAGTAAAAGACGAGTTTTATGCCTGCCTTGAAACTCTCTTCGACTCACTTCCATCAAATGATGTAAAAATACTGCTGGGAGATTTCAATACAAAAGTCAAGAATGAAAGCTGGCATCGGGGGACCACTGGAGGACACAGCCTCCACGAAGACTGCAACTATAACGGCCAACGTCTAATCGACTTCGCCTGCAGCAGAAACCTAGTTGTAAGCTCAACTTGCTTTCCACACCGTCGCATTCATAAGCAGACGCACATGTCGTCAACCAAATCGACCACGTTCTTATCAGCAGGAGATAGGCGTCAAGTGCGATGGATCTTCGGTCGGACCGCGGAGCTAACTGTGACTCCGATCATCACCTGGTGAAAACAACATACCGGTGCAGAGTTTCTTCAGTGCACCAATAGAAATTCGGCCCTCCCAAAATCTTCGCGGTTGATAATCTGCTGAACGATGATACGGCGCAGGCATATACGATCGCCGCTTGAGGAAAGGATCTCACTAATGTTGCGCGCTTCCAGCAACGCAGGTGTCCATGGGCTCTGGGAAGAACTCAAAAATACAATCAAGGATGCTGCCGAAAACGTTCTGGGATACAAAGCCCGAAATGAATGGTTTGAAAAAAATGCAAAAACTAAATTGACGCAAAAAATTAGGCCTGGAGGATTAATGGATTTTCTTTAAGGAGTATTTCATCGATACTGACGATTCTCGAAACAGTTTAAGACTATCGTAAAACTGGGTCCGATGCTGACAAATCGCAAAGTGACGCACTCTGTAAAACCACAAAAGGAGAGGACAAGACAATTGCTTTACAATCAGAACGAAGCAGACGACGGACAGCCGTTACAGTCAATTTCAACAATTTTTAAACGGAGATTACGTTCAGCAGGCTCTCACGTCACCGTGCCAAAATTACTGTTGTGGTAAAAAATCAAGAAAAAATCACTCCAGGCTAAAACAAATAAAACAACAAAATTGGACGATTGAAGACTTCAAACAACTTTTGGACACTAATGAAAATTTGGAACGGACGGAAATTTGAGATATCCGGCAATAAAAGATCAACTTATATTACAAAAAGTGCAAAATATGGAAAGCTTCTGTAAAGGTTCAGATAAGATTTTCATTCAATGAAATCAGCCAACTTTGCAGGATCAACGAAGTTTTTGAAAAAAAAAACAATACCGCAGCAAACACGTTTACAAAGCTTTACCAGCAGGAAAGCAACTCGTATAATTCGTCATGTATTAAGATGGTGTCCCGAGACATACTGCAGGCCTTTATCAAATTATCTCAAGAACAAAGAAGAAAATGGTACCCTGAAAACTATGATTGTTTGAATTGAACCTGTCCTTACAATGACTAAAAACCTACGCTAAAAACCTGCTTCCACAGCCATTGGTATTGCGACAGATGTGCGCTCTCGAATTAATATCTCTTAACCGGCTATTCTACCTGTTCAAAGCACACTTCAATTTTTTCGCGAAACGTCGCTTGGAGACCCAAAAGTGAAATTGTTTGGCGTATATCTCCTTTTGAAAGTATTTAAATGTCTAAACATAATGTTAACAGCTGATCGTCTAATCGAAAAAATAATTTATTTCAAATCTTGCGTTCATAGTTTTGAATGTATGAAATCGTATAAAATATTTAAATTTTAAATAAAGCTTTCTAGCCATTAAGACTGTTTCTTATACTAATTGAATTTAAATTAAATTTGCAAGTTGTTTTTGCAAGCTTTTATTTTCTGTGTGAACATTCTAGGAAAGTCCTTGAAAAAATAAGTGCCCTTCTACATGAGAATTCAAATTCAAAGTGATTGGAATTCAAATATTCCAGCAGACATTTAAAATTAGGCAGGATACGATCAATTTACGACCACAAACGAATCTCTCCCGGAAAATTTAGTAGATGTCTTTTTTAAAGGATGATTATGTCTTTTTTAATTTTAAACCGAAGAAGCCATAGCAGCTTTTGTTAATTCCGATAGTGAACAGGTAAATAAAATAAAATATTGAAAGATTACAGAGTAATAAACTATAATAAAGCGGCTTCTAGAAAAATCGTCTCTGCTTGTTGCGCTGATCATCTTTGTAGTGGAAAATCTGTAAAAAAAAAAATAGCCGAAAAAATAAGTGGCATTCTACACTTATTTTTTCAAGAACTTTACTAAAATTTCCACACAGTTCCTGTAATTTATTCACATTTTTCCCTTTTGAAATACGTTGTGAATAAAATTGTATCTGTATATGGTATCGAAAATTTTTACTGTCTCAAACGACTTTTGTGCTGCAATTAGAGCATTTATGTTACTTCGTATGAAATTTACGGATTTAAATATTATAGTTTAATCAGCTTAAATGAATTAATTTAGTTATAAAGCTTGAGCAGCCTAGTGGATAAAGCACTGGCTTCTTGCGTGTGGGGTCCCTGGTTCGAATCCAGGTTCGGACGAGGGTCCGCGCACCAAGCTTTGAGTTCACCTAGCTCTGATTAGGTACCTGATTTAAATCAGGGGTAAAGTGAGTCGTGGAACTAATCACTCCACACTCGTATCCACAATGATTAAAATAAGTGTAATGAAGCTCTCTACCACAGCTTCAACCCCTAGACCCGTACGAGGGTTGTCGTGGGATTGCTTTACTTAGACTTAAATCTGGTGTGGCGGTTTTTGGGCTACAAATAAGAAATCTTGGCTATTTTGGGCTATGCAAATTTAAAATTGGGCTATATTTCCTCGCAAATATCTGGCCACACTGAGCAAGACCATGGTCTCGAAGACTAAGAGCTTGGACTCCTGAGAAATACTTGAGTAGAATAGTTTTTTTTATACTGGAAAAAGCTTTGTTAGTTTCGTAGCCGTAGTTTTTAACGACTTTGATTTCTGACCCTAGAAAGGTATGTTTTAACTTCCTCGAAGCTGCATTCAATTTTTTTTAGTAATATTGAACTTGGGCTGAGTAAAATTTCGTATAGTTTCAAGGAAATGTTTCCATAAATCTGGCATCAATCGGTTCTCGTACCGAAGTTAAGCAGTGTTGGGCGCGGTTACTACTAAGATATTACTACTCCCTCCCTTCATATTAAAAGCGCGGCTTATTTTGAAGGAAGTGAAAAAAATAAAAAAATGGGGGAAGCCGATATCAATTATTCCATTATTCTTTATTTTAAGTGCCACATTTGTTTTCTTATTTTGTGAATCGCTAGTGTTATTTATGCCCAGTCACCACTTAAACCTATAATGTGACACTTAGTCAGTGGAGGCGCTGGTATTATGCCCAGTCGCCGGCTGTTAAGATAAATAAAGACGAACAAATACAACCATGAACCCGGCGGAATTTGAACCCACGAACAGTAGATCGCTGCTTCGGACTGGCGCGTTAGCGAGCTTAGCTACTGACCTCTCATTTGTGTCAAAGAAATATTGACAGAAGTAATAAAAACTATCCATTTTTTCTTCGGATATTGAAGCGTGGTTGAAACATGTAGAAACATGTTCGCATTGTAGACATAATTTACTGACTTCGTAGATATAATTTACTAAATTTGGGGAAAATTACTTGCTTGAAATAAGGTAAAGTAAAAATGGTATTCCGTTAAATTACTGACATCAAATAAAAGTTTATGTGATTTGTGGAAGATTTCACATCTCGCAAACAAGTAAAAATGTTCTTTGATTCGCGGAAACATATTTTTCTGAGTGTAGTATACGCCACATCTCTAGTCGATACCCTTACCCCATTTCTCATAACCAAAGTAGGTACTATACCATAACCCGCTTTTCATCATTCTTTCATAGGCGGGGAATCAGATACAAAGCAAAGCAGCTAGAGACTATTCAACCCTTTGAAGCAATCCCCGGAATGTTAGCATCGCGGAGAGAGTGGAGAAAATAGTCTAAGTAATTTAAGTCAAGATGCTGCATACCACCAATTTTCTAATACATAAAAGAATAATTAGTTTACAATTCCCAATATTTTTCAAATTAATTTATTTCAAGATGAATTTAAAAACCTTATAAAACGATACATTTCCACCACTTTTCTCCAAACAATGTCTAGAAACAGATTTTCTGACTCCGATTTAAGTCAATACTGGAATATTCGAACACAATAACTTGATTTGAACTTGATCAAGTTAATAAATTTGTCTCACGACCTTCTTCGACCTTTGTCTCCCGTATTGATTGCAATTGATCTTTATTTAATTACTTGTTAGAGTAAAAAACATTCTTCACTTCACGATCTCTTGCGACTGAGTATTCGAGCTCAATCCGTGCTCCGTATGGTAATGGTGCTGGTTTTACGTAGAAAGATTTTAACACGTCAGCTAAGCTGGTAGAGGTTAATTCTATGGTGTCTCATAGTAAATGTCGTGTTAAAAAAACAAGTGTTTTATTACAATGATAAGATAGAAAAGATCATTTAGCATTGACTCAAACATCGACACTTTGATCTTGTCCAGTTTAGTGGTAAGAAGATACTGTCGATGTTCTCAGTCCAAGTCCATGTGGCAGTGCGAGTGTTAAACGCTATTGATATGTATATTGATTGAGGCATAATTCGATCACTGCCATCATATTCATTAATTAAATTGTTGGAATTGTGTTCTGAATGGAATACTCCGCAGATAGTGCGATAGCGAACATCTGAATCGGCTTTGTTTACATGATAGTTGGTCACCGGAGAGTAGCGTATTATCGTTTTTCATTGTTATTTAACCCTAATTGAAACTCCAATGCTTACAATTTTACAGCGATACAATCAGGAAAACGCTCTGCGATTTCTGTTCGTTTCGATGAGATATGGAATCACTTTCATACAATCACAACAATTTCTTATCGCCGCATTTTGTTTTTAAATTTAGAAAAGTCCAACAATCGGTGACGGATAATTAATTCGTCTTGACATTGTTTACAAATAAATATCAAAATAATTCAATTACAGCGCCAAAGAGTGTCAAATGTTGAAAAAACGCGCCAACATGCGTTAAATATCGACGGCGGTAAATCACGGCCAGCAGCAACAACATGTGAACTAAGTGATTCGAATGGGCGTTCAAGTCTACGAGAATTTCAATTTCTCAGCGATAAGGTCTGGTCATTTCTTATCAGTGAAGACAAGCATTTTTTTTATTTTTTCCATAAAAACATTGATCATACTGCTGCTTTATGTGAGAGGAGAAGCGAAGAAATCGGAATCACAATCATCAATCGTATGGTAGAAAATATAAAAACATTGAACCATTTCGATTTTCAAGTTGAAGATTTTCACGAGACCTTCATAACTATGTATTCTTTCAAAGAAGTGGGAATTTAGATTTAAAAGTTTTCATTTGCAAGAACATTTAAAATCTCTAAAAGTCGAGATTTGGGACCATTTAGCTAAGTAAAATTGTGACTCCGAAAATTGGTCTTATCGCTGCTGTTTGAGACAATTAAAACAGAACGGAGTTTACGTCAATGTTGTTTATACAGTTGAATGAAAACATTTTTTAGCGAAAAACTGAATCAGTAGAGCATATGGAAATCAAAGATTTCATGACAAGCTCAGCTTTCATGTTTACGATTTTTGCCGCAATAATACTTCTGTGTCAGACTATTTCCATATAAACAGTTCTTCGTCATGGCGATTATTACGTTACTGCTAGTTTTCCCACTGAATAATCTGAAAATAGTCTAAGCATCAATCACTAATCGAACGCGTGTATTTGCGAATTTCGCAGCATCGTTACACTTGGCTTGGAGAAGGGGGTGAGCGCACTTCAATTAAACTTCATTCATACGTGCAAATGTGCAATTCAACTGATGTGAGCATGTGACAAAACGATCTGATGCCCGGTGTTGGACCAAGCTTGAGCTTGACAGCAACAGAGAGTGTTCGATCTTCGTAGTAAAATAGTAGCTTAACACATCACATCCTGATTTTTGATAAAATTGACATTGACTTGTGAGTGTGGGCTTGTACGCAAAAAAACAGTGTAGCCAGTTTTGCTGGATCGCGATTATTTCATGTTTATGTTCTCACAATTCATAAGAGAGCATAAACAAAACACACATTGATGGCAGATCACACATTTAATGCCAGAATGAATTTAAGATCCTACATTGGAGATGGGGAAACGGATGAGAATTGTGTTTGAAAATCAGGCCATTAAGTCTACCGTGAGAATTTGTAATGATTTGATTGGGACATACTTAATTTGGTCACAACTGAGACTTGTAGGATCTATTTATGAACCGGTATTCGTTTCAAAAGAGAAAATTATTTAAATGATGAGTTATTGAACTCTTCAACTCCAAAGTCATTTTGGATGCAAAAAGAAATTTAAAATTGAGCTATAATGCAACTCTACCATCTACCTTTTCACACTTGTCGTCACTGTAACGCTGATCATTCATACACATATTCACTTAGGACGTACGTAATTTGTAAATTAGTGAAAATTAAAAAGCAAATTTTCCACCGTGCATACACAAGATACAGCCAAACACAATTAAAGACAATTAAGATTGTTCGAGCGGGCAGTCCATTATCATTTGTAAAGCTTGTCTGTTGAACAAAACTACGTATCTTGTCCGTTATAGCAGATACGTATGCAGATACATGTATATTTCTGTGTATGATAGTTGCTTGCACATACTATACAATGGCTGAAACTATGGTGTATTACAGTTTAATGTTTCATAGAACTCTCTGATAACAGCTCATTGTGAGCGGACAAGAAGCGGCCGAATGCAAGTGCGCAGGGAAGATGACATTATCGTCATCTTCAAGCTTCATAGAATCAGCGATTGTGGGCTGGTAATAAAATTGATTCTTCCGCAAGATTTCCTTGAAAATATGCATACCGCCAATTAAATATGTACGTTTCAAATGATTTTTCATGAAAAACAATTTTGGCTGAAGTTGGGATTTAGCTTAAGATGGTTGGAGACTGTATCTACTCATATTTACTATTTTCCATGCATTCGAAAGAAATTTGTTTTGGTGCAAAACTTATCTGCCTGAAAATATTGTTTGATTTTAAAGTGAAATAAAGGCTTTTGCGCTGCATGGACCCTCACACGAGCATGCGCAAACAAGATGAGCTTCTTCGAAAGACGGGTCCTTAGGCGAATAATTGGAGCGGAGCGGGAAAGTGGCCAATGACGAATAAGGTACAACCACGAGGTGTAGGAAATATATGATGATTCAGAGGTCGCCACACTCATCAAACTACCGATGCTGCAATGGGCTGGTCACGTGCGGCAAATGGACGAACATCGAGTAACTAAAAACGTATTCGATGGAAAAGCTGAGGGTCGGAGACCATTGTGAAAGCACAGAGAAGGCGAGAGCAACTTTTACGCGCCTTTAAATGGGAAGATCAACCAGACTGACCCTCGAGGTTGAATGTTGGCGATTGGCCAATAGCCCCAGACCGTTTATTTTTATTTTGAATTTTTCTTTTCCGAAAGTCGCCTCGGAAAAATGGATCGTATCTACTGAAACAATCACGTAAAGGAAACAAAGACTGCTCTATTAGAAAGTCTGTTCTAGAAGGGCTTAATACAGAGTTCGCACATTCGAGGAAATATAAATTAAATATTCTCGCGGGTCAGGAAACGAAACTGAGTGCTCACTTATCAGTGCTATATCTAGAACCTCACTTCTGTTATAGGTTCTGAAAGTAGGTTTATGGCCAATGTTTGCAATGGCAAGATTGTTAGACACAATGAACTGATATAATGATTTACCTCTTTCGTTAGTGGTCCCATAGCTCATTATGTGCGTTCGCTTCTGTGTCTATAATTAGTGGCATCTACCGTGAATTTACGACTACTGCCAACTCCTTTACATAGTCACTGCCTATTATCCGACCTTCCTCATATGCCATGCAATATAAAGTGATCCAGAATAACTTTGAATTCGCGTCAAGTGCAATAGCGATATTGTCCTTGTCACTGAAGGTTGAAAGGACAAGAACATTTTAGGGCTGCAGACCCGGTTTTTAGTGACCTATTGTGCTTAGATTTACACTATTTTGTCTACGTTCTTACACAGATAGAAGAGAAGAGCAGCGGACGCCACTTTTGTGTGGTGAAGGTTAATCGGAATAACCTTCATCTTTGTTTGTTCCAGTACTGTCCGGATCCAATGGACGCCTCTTTTTCTCCTGAATCGAGAACCAGAAGATCAAGGCGCAAACATAGCTCAAAGGCTGTGACCGCATTACCTTCATACTCCAATTCAGGCGCTCCTGAGCAAGGTTTAGGCTCATCAAACGACCGTTTTCCTCATTCTTTGTTTTGCGAAGTAGCCCACTTGCCTTACTTAAGTGCTAAATTCTTTAGTTGTTTGGTTTCTTTGCTTTAGGTTCCTTTGGTAAACATTCAAGTGAATGAAATCCAACTCGTAGCCGAAAGTGTAGCCACGGCCCCAGGGGCGGATTTGTCCATTTCGCCGCCCTAGGCCTCAGAAATATTTGCCACCCTTTTCGTGAATAACATTATATGTAACAATGCGTGATTTTTTTCGATTCCCTAGAAAATCTCGCTATTTTTCGTTGCGCCCGAGCTCACAAAAACGGATTATCAGAATAATACCGACACTGGTTCATTCACTTGCCATACAAATAAATATAAAAATACACTCACGGTAAAGAACCTAAAAGTACCTAAAAAAAAAAAAACAATCTAAAAAGTACCAATGTTGAACAGTCGAAAACTGTATACACTTTTACATCGCATATAATTCCAACGTCTTCGCTCATAAATTATAAGTAAGTTTACTATTTCGTTCAAAGTTTGCTTTCGCACTTGACTGGAGATCAACTATGCACTCGACTACTGTAAATTAATGTACGATTTGTTATTGACTAAGGATGAACCCGAGATATTTTGACCTATGTTGTTCTAGATTTCATTTTTTTATAGAACTTAATTTCAGTAATGAAGTAGAATTTGAAAAAATACATCAAAAATAAACAGAGATTCGCATGTAGTTGATATACTCTGTACCATAATAGTAAAAAAAAAATTCTCTGAAAAATCAACGCATGCAAATATTTACCTCTGATTAGCTTTTCGTATATTGAAGAGGTATTATTTGGGTTCCTTTTAGGATCTTTTTAGGTCTTTTTAGGCTCTTTGAATGTATTTTCAGATACTTTCTAGGTACTTTTTAGGCATTTTTGAGTTTCTTTGGTCCTCTACCGTGATCGCATTTCGATATTTATTATAAGTCAAACATTTCAATGTCCGAAAAAAAATTATCAGATGTGAATTTCAGTGTGCATTTATTTTTTTAGAGAATCCGGTTGTTTTGAGATGTTAGGCTCATTCAACTCAGATATAAATGACAGAAAAAATATTGCTGCCTCAAAAAAAAAATCGAAAAGTGGCCACCCCAACAAAAATCGAAAATTTGCCGCCCCCGAAATTTGCCGCCCTAGGCCCGGGCCTACCGGGCATATAAGAACACTTAGTTTTTCCTTGAAAAACAAAAAGTTTAAATACAGTCCACTTGTTTTGATGTCATCCAAACAATGTCGTTGATCAAATCACATACCCTACTGCATGTCTTAATTAAATAGGAATGGCGTGCACAAACGGGGCAAAGAAGGGCTATTGCCCTCTCTTTTGCATAGCTGCCTTGAAAAAAATTGCAGTTTTGCACCTCCACAGTCCTTCAAGGAAAATTAATGAAGCTGTGTCCGGAATTCTGGTTGTTGCTCTCTCAATTCCAAAATCCTGTGCAGGCATATGCTGGATAGTGGTCGTAATCATAATTGGCTCTACGGAAATGTCGCACATCTTGAATACTGGAGGTCCACCACTTCTAAATCAGAATGTGATCGATCTGATTAAAGGTGTGATCGTTCGTGAATGCCCGTACCCTATTATGAATAGTTCGATGCAAGAAACTAGTGTATCTTATGATAAGGTTTCTGCCGCTGTCACAATTGACAAATCTCTGTCCGTTATCGTTGCAGGAATCATGAGATCTATATTGCCCGGTGGTTTCACGATGTTGTTTCTCCTTGCCAACTTTTCCGTTGAAGCCTCCAGCACAATACAGAGAATCATAAAAACTTTCCCGAAGTTTATACAATTTATCTTTTCCTTATCTTCCTCCAAACGTTAAAAAATTTTGTTCGAATGTGAATCGTTCACAGTTTTTGGTTGGCAGACTTGCAGCCAAGTATTGGTGGCTTCATCTTTTTGTCCTCGATGATGACCATCCCTAATTGGTGGCTTCCAGATGACTTTATGCTTTTAAAGATTGTGTACGATAACATATCTACAATCTCAATCTCATCTTTTCACGAGATTGAGAGTATCACCGGAATGTTCACTGTCAGACATCATGTCCGTGGCATTTATTTCAGAGGGCTGCTACATACTCGTAAACATGCAACTCATAAGACTGAGGTCTCTAGCTTCTGCATTTAACAAAATCCTGCAACGCATCTAGATTCATAGGAAAAAATAATCCCCAATGATAGAATACGAGATTCGAAATGAATGCAGGAAAAAGTTTGTTCTTGCCCAAAGTACTAACGACTTTTCAAACTGTGTACTATTTTTAAATTACGAAAGATTCTAAGTCTAAATCCTGTCCCTTTGGGTTGCATACAAAAGTCCGATGGGCTCAAAGCAGTTGTGAGATGCTTAGTGCTTTGAGGAAAACTCACTTTCCCGGTAGTGAAGAAATATCTCTAATATTACCGTCAGAATTATACAGGAGTGCAGGTTCTAGTGTGCACATAAGATGGTTCATGAAACGTTTATTTCCTTTAAACAAAATTTTGTCAATTTCTAGGGAGAATCAAATTTTTAAAACGAGTGTTTGATTTTAATCTATGAAGTGGCATATAGTATCTATTATTCTCTGATGATAAAGAAAATTGTTAATGACATAGCTAGGTAGGTAAAACGTTTAAATATAAAAGAGCTATATACCCTAACATTGGAACGAGTTAAATTAGCGATCGAAGTACTATAAACCAACTAAGCAACAGACAAAAAAGGAACAATTTTACAGCACCAACAACTGTAAAAACATTTAGGATTAAAAGGACATACCGTATAAAAAGTTTACGATAAGCGTAACATAAAAGAAGGAACTCCAGCCTGAAAATTTCACACTAGTTTGTAAATTTGATTGAAGTCAAAGAAATTATTCAAAGTTTGGACCGTAGCTTTTGAAAGCAAAAGAACGCTATTTTTACGCTTCCCTTACTTTTTAAGTGCGGAAACAATTTCACAGCAAGACAAGGGCTCAAGACTATTGGTTCATGTAGAAAAAATGAAATACTCCTTTTTCGAAAACTTGTAATTATGACAAGACCGATTCGAAGAGCAAAATCCAACTCATTTCACAATTTAAACATAGTGATAAATCATACAAATTAGAGTCCAAACTCGTAAGCTAGAATAAGCAGCCGATAAAATCTTCGGAAAAACCCAAATCATCCTATATCTAAAATATATCCAATCGTAGCTCATTCCTATGTAATTGGTGTAATTGAAGTTAATTTTTAGAAAATCTACTTTTTGGATCTAATGATATCGGAATTTTCACTCTTTAACTGTAGCATCTTCAAGCAACTGCAGAATTCAAATTTAAGTTCAAGATAGGTTCACAACATATTCATTTACAAAACAATTAAATACCAATTTAATGGTCATTTGCCGAGAGCCAACAGCCGAAATTATATTTACTAAATGCTGGGGAAAACCCAACTATAAATTTGCTGGAAAACACAAATTTCAGTCGAAATTGCAGAAAAACAAATAAAGATATCAACAAAAACTACCCAGAAATTTTAACATGAAATTAAAGTGTGTTGTTTTTGGATCACATTATTGCAAAAAAAAACAACTTCCAATTCTAAGTATTATTCGTGTAAAGAAAAATAAATATTTTACATTGCTAATTTTTATTGCACTATTATCAAAACAGGATGTGCTTTTTAGACGCCTTATCCCACACACAAAAAATGGCAGCTTCTCACCTTAAGCTCTTATTGGTTAGCATCGGCGTGTGCAGGCGTATTTATATGTTAAATACGACGATTGTTAAATTAACTTTCGACGATAATCTTGCGAACTTATTTCTACATTCACTTTTGCAAAATAGTTCATTGTCGAACGCTTCCATTTCTAATACATACATGAACTTCGTTGGCATTCGGCTCGAAATTCGAAGTGCGATATTTTTTCATAACATTATCACTAAATTGAGCTCTTATTAACCTTTGACCATTTCTCGATTGCTTGGCAAGTAGTAATCTTTTTTCTCAAACGCATATATTGAATAGACACAAAAAATTTTGTCGCCAGCATTGACAAAAATTAATAATTCAATTTTTATTCTGGAACCTTTGGTTAGTCTAGGCTGGGGAGGACGGGAGTCATGCCACTTACCTCATCTTATTCGATATCATTTTCAATTTAGTCAAGCTTAGATTCATTTCGCCAAACGATCGCATTTCCAAGTCGTCCAGTTGCGAATGTGATATTTCCAGGCTGATACTGATGTTCGATGTGAACTTGCCCGACAGGGCGTCGACGATCCTATGAAAGGAATCGACCCGTTCGCAAAACAAATTTACAGTGTTACTCATGAAGGGCTCACAGGTGCACGGTGAGATTTCAGGTCGAACTGCACAATGCATCGAAGCAACGTTTGTTATACTAAACATAGCGTACACTAGCGAAGCCATTTTCGCTTATTATTATTCGTTTCGATAACAGTAAAAACTAATTTCTTTTCAAAATCGAACTTTCTTTACTAAGCAAGGACCGAATACACTTCGCATATCCGGAAAACGTGACTGGTTTTTACTGATCCCGGTACAGATCATGTACAAAATTCAAGTTACTTCCAATCCTTGCGGAGAAGATAAACTGCGCTCGCGATTAAGGACTCACTGAACAAGACGGATGTTTGTACGAACTTTCAAAAAACACTTCGCGAAACCACACAAATTAAACACTTAATTGCAATATTTTATCTAAAGTAATAGATTTGAAAAATTCAAGCACTTGAACCAACTGTTATCTACTCCACCACTTTTAATCACCTCTGATATTTATCTGTAAACTTCTGAAGATACTGTTTTTGCATCTTTCTGACTATGTTCCAGCACGGTCTACGTCCGACTGGCAGATTGTTCTGAGACCCAGCATCAACGGATTGGATTTTATTCGAAAATCGAGACTCGGCTTGGCTCTGATGCGATACGGCACACGATCACATGTCAAGTACTGAACTGATCTTCTTACTATGCTACATTATGTGAAAACACCGAGAAATTTTCGAATCGTACTATGTAGATATTCTGCTCGGGAGAAATGACTTGAGAATGAAATTCGTTCGGGGCTTTCTTTCGTGGTATGTACAGTCGAAAAGACATTTTTGTGTTTAAGGAATGTGTAATGATCCTCGGGGGGTTGTCCGCGTTATTGATTGAAGATCCATGTGATCTGTCGTTTCGTTTGTCGAACAACGTAATATTGAACTAGAATAGTATAACTACGCCCTGATGTGATTTAGCAAAGACTGTTTTAGATCGGAATATTACTGTGAGCATGCTGAAATGATGGAAGCTCTGGACTCGCTATCTTTCAATATAAACAGCCAAGGGCAAGGAAAAATTAAAATTGTTTTCGTAACCTTCATTGAAAATATTGAAAACATTCGTAATCGGATATGGTAAATATTTGCCTTTCAATGCTGGCACGCAGGAAGGACGTGCTGCGCCGTTTTATCGTTTTGAAGTGTTTACGTACATGCCATCTTACTAACGTTATTATGAAAGCGTATATTAGCGTCTTCACAAAACTTACAAAGAGCTTAAAATTACCAAAACGACGCGTTTAGTTTTTAATCTAGGATATCTATAGTGCATAAATGGCGTGTCTCTTAAGGAAGTGAAATTTCCCACAAATTGGTGGGTACAACTGTGAAGCAAAAAACATAAACGAGATATTACTCGTTTAATTACAGTTGATAGCCATTTAATGGAATCGTGTTTCTCAGTTTGACATTTTTACTAATGTTCGAAGAAGAACATTAGTATTAAAATCACTTTGGCCAAAAATTCATATATATATATATATATATATATATATATATATATATATATATATATATATATATATATATATATATATATATATATATATATATATATATATATATATATATATATATATATATATATATATATATATATATATATATATATATATATATATATATATATATATATATATATTTATATCTATCATCAAAAAATTTCAGTGAAAAAATCTCAGGAACGCGCCATCCGATTGAGCTGAAATTTTCAGGACACATTAGTGTATATGCAGAATAGTGCCAGGTCTCACAAAAAGTTAATAATCTTTAACCCTTTGGTGCCGGCGGCCATTTTAGTGATATTTTTAATATACCTATTATTCCGTACACAAATAATTTTTGCAAAAATAAAGTTGACGAAATCAATTTCGAATGTGTTTTACATGTGAATCGGATAATTTTTTGGAATTTTTTAACCCCATGTGTGCGCTGGGTGCCTAAAAAGAGAACGGGGAAACTTAAAAATTTTTAAATTGCGATAACTTTTGATAAAGCTATTTAATCATTACGAAATTTTCAGGGCATATTGGTATTATTTAGCTGTAGATTTGTGTAGCTTTTAATGAGTGTGCTGGCATCCCTGTAGGTAGGGCAGGCACTGAAAGTGAAAACCTCCAAATCATCGTCTCTCTTGAAAAAATGCCGCTTCTTCAAAATAAAGCCACTCATATGTAAATCTTGTGCTTTATTTACATAGACAAAAAATAAAATTTGATATGGTATAACGGGCACGCCTGGTAACCCTTGCCCAATTTACCTATATTTTTAGCATCAAAAACTTCTGTTCACGGAAACTCACGATCCGATAAGCAGAATTAATTGAAATTTGCAGAATGTATTGGTCTTAAATAGGACCAGGTCTGATAGAAGTGATTTTGAAATTCAAGCGATGCTGTGCCAGTAGTGCCATCTTGAAAAATCACTAAAAAAGATAACTGCTTTTAGCCCTATAAATTCTGATTGAATCGTTCGATTTTAACGAAACTCACACAGTAGCTGGACCTAACTTCAAACCACGTTTGGTAGAAATTTGGTTGGAACTGCCAGCTATGATAATTTTGGTGTCTTAAATTTGAAAAAATTAAAATTTGGAAGTGAAAACATTCAAACCATCGAATATCCTAAAAATGTCCGTTTCTTACAATAAAACCAATCTGTATACAAATCTTATGCTTTATCTACACGTTCAAAGTAAAACTTTCGAAATTTCATGTCGGACAAGAACGGTAACCCTTTCCCAGCTAACCTATATTTTTAGCATCAAAAACTTCTGTTCGCGGGAACTCACGAATCAATAATCAGATACAATTGAAATTTACAGAATGCATTGGACTTAAGTAGGACCGGGTCTGATAGAAGCGATTTTGAATTGTAGGCAACTCTATGCCAGTGGTGCCATCTTGAAAAATTACAAAGAAAAAAAAACTGCTTTTTGCCCTATGAAATGAGAATTAGTAACCAGATTTTCATGAAATTGACACAATAGCTGCAACTTACTCTAAACTCTGTTTGATAGAAATTTGGTTGAAAAATTCGAGTGGTGCTGCCAGCTATGGTAATTTTTGTGTCTTTGGTTTTGAAAATTCGATCAGGAAAATAAAACTTTTTGCTCTATAACTTCCAGTGCAGTCATGAAATCAATACGAATTTCATACAATTGATGGAACCTATTATAAACATTATTCAGGCCAAATTTGGTTGAAAAGCCACGATAGGGTTGCCAGCTAGTGTTGGTTTTGTGTTTGTTTGCAATATCTTTATTAAGCGGTTTTATCGTAGAATTTTCAATTGGTAATGATATTGCAGTGACAATAAACAGCAAATATTAAGTATTCGATTATTTGAAAAAACTCGCTGCAGGTAACCCTAAATTTCTTTATACTCCTATAACTTCGAACGTAATATAACAACGTGAAGCAGATGTGATATATTCTTGGCTTTGATACTGGCGAAAGGTTGCCAGCACCAGTCGGTTGTGCTACTTTTGTATCAATAAATGCTTACAGTTAGTATTCATACCGGAAACATTTACAATGAAAATAAATAACCGATGTTTCAATTCCAAAAGTTCTGGAAATTTTTCGGATCGCAGCCTCAAACACCAACTTCAGTTACAGTGCTGCAGGCACTGAGCATTTTCTTCATTGATGTTATATGAAATGCTGCTTTCAAAATTTTGTGAAATAAGCAACTGATAACGAATATAATTAACCTTGTTTTGCTCTCATAAACGTTGAAATTCATGCCAGTGGTAATATCTGAAACCTTCTACCATATGAGTTATAATGCATTCTTGAGACCAAAGTAAAGCGTGGCATTTGAAACAGTTTGGCCGTGATAAGCAGCTCATGTGGTGGAAAATGCACTCAAAACCTGCACGATTCTTATACTGTTCTTCGAACATTAGTGTTTCTAGCGGTTCAGGTGCGCTAGAGTTTTTACTAATGTTCGAAGAACATTAGTATTAAAATCGATTCGGCCAAAAATTCATATTTCCATATATATATATATATATATATATATATATATATATATATATATATATATATATATATATATATATATATATATATATATATATATATACATATATATATATATATATATATATATATATATATATATATATATATATATATATATATCATCAAAAAATTTCAGTGAGATAATCTCGGGAACGCGCCATCCGATTGAGCTGAAACTTTCAGGGTACATTGGTGTATATGCAGAATAGGTCCAGGTTTCTTTAAATGTCAGTTATTGTTAACCTTTTGGCGCCGGCGGCCATTTAAGTGATATTTTTAATATACCTATTATTTCGTACACAAATAATTTTCGCAAAAATAAAGTTAACGAAATAAATTTCTAACGTGTTTTACATATGAATCGGATAATGATTTGGAATTTTTTAACCCTATGTGTGCGCTGGGTGCCTAAAAAGAGGACGGGAAAATTTGAAAATTTTTAAATTTCGATAACTTTTGACAGAGCTATTCAATCATTACGAAATTTTCAGGACATATTGATATTATTTAGTTGTAGATTTGTGTAGCTTTTAATGAGCGTGCTGGCAACCCTGTAGCTAGGGCAGGCACTGAAAGTGAAAACCTCCAAATCATCGTCTCTCTTGAAAAAATACCGTTTCTTCAAAAAAAAGCCACTCATATGTAAATCTTGTGCTTTGTTTACATAACCAAAAAAAAAAAAGATATGGTATAACGGGCACGCCTGGTAACCCTTGCCCAATTTACCTATATTTTTAGCATCAAAAACTTCTGTTCACGGAAACTCACGATCCGATGAGCAGAATTATTTGAAATTCACAGAATGTATTGGTCTTAGACAGGACCAGGTCTGATAGAAGTAATTTTGAAATGCGGGCGATTTTGTGCCAGTGGTGCCATCTTGAAAAACCACTAAAAAAGATAACTGTTTTTAGCCCTATAAATTCTGATTGAATCGTTCGATTTTGACGAAACTCACACAATTGCTGGACCTTACTTTAAGCCACGTTTGGTAGGATTTTGGTTGAAAAATTCGGTTGGAACTGCCAGCTATGATAATTTTGGTGTCTTCATTTTGAAAAAAAAAAATTTGGAAGTGAAAACATTCAAACCATCGAATATTCAAAAAAATGTCCGTTTCTTACAATAAAACCAATCTGTTTATAAATCTTATGTTTTATCTACACGTTCAAAATAAAACTTTGGAAATTTCATGTCAGAGAAGAACGGTAACCCTCTCCCAGTTAACCTATATTTTTAGTATCAAAAACTTCTGTTCACGGAAACTCACGAACCAATAATCAGATACAGCTAAAATTTACAGAATGCATTGGACTTAAGTATGACTAGATTTGATAGAAGCGATTTTGAATTGTGGGCAAGTCTGTGCCAGTGGTGCCATCTTGAAAAATTACAAAGAAAAACAAACTGCTTATTGCCCTATGAAATGTGAACAGATTACCGGATTTTCATGAAATTGACACAGTAGCTAAACCTAACTCTAATCTCTGTTTGGTGGAAATTTGGTTCAAAAATTTGATTGGTGCTGCCAGCTATGGTAATTTTTGTGTCTTTGGTTTTGAAAAATCGCTCAGGAAAATAAAACTTTTTGCACTATAACTTCCAGTGCAGTCATGAAATCAATACGAATTTCATACAATTAATGAAACCTGTCATAAACATTATTCAGGCCAAATTTGGTTGAAAAGCCACAATAGGGTTGCCAGCTATTGTTGGTTTTGTGTTTAATAGCAATATCTTTATTAAGCGGTTTTATCGTAGAATTTTCAAATGGTAATGATATTGTAGTGACAATAAACAGCAAATATTAAGCTTTCAATTATTTGAAAAAACTCGCTGCAGGTAACCCTAAATTTCTTTATACTCCTATAACTTTGAATGTAATTAAACAACGTGAAGCAGGTTTGATATATTCTTGGCTTTGATACTGGCGAAAGGTTGCCAGCACGAGTCGGTTGTGCTACTTTTGTATCAATAAATGCTTATAGTTAGTATACATACCGGAAACATTTACAATGAAAATAAATAACCGATGTTACAATTCGCAAAGTTCTGCAAATTTTTCGGATCGCAGCCCCAAACACCAACTTCAGTTACAGTGCTGCAGGCACTGAGCATTTTCTTCAATGATGTTATATGAGATGCTGCTTTCAAAATTATATGAAATAAGCAACTGATAACGAATATAATTAACCCGTGTTTTGCTCTCATAAACGTTGAAATTCATGCCAGTGGTAATATCTGAAACCTTCCACCATATGAGTTATAATGCATTCTTGAGACGAAAGTAAAACGTGGCATTTGAAACAGTTTGGCCGTAATAAGCAGCACATGTGGTAGAATATGGACTCAAAACCTGCACGATTCTTCTACTGTTCTTCGAACATTAGTGTTTCTAGCGGTTCAGGTGCGCTAGAGTTTTTTTAATCTTTAATCGAGAATTTTATTCCTTGGTTAAGCATCCAAGCTATAGTTTAAATATCCTTTAAAGATAATTTAAAATTAAGATCGGGTGACACTGCATTTCAAAACAACCCACCTCGTAAAATTGCAAATTAATGACTGACATTTTTTCCGTGTTAAGAAATAATCAAAGAAGTGATGAATATACAACAGAGCCTCCGCATAAGGAAATTGAAAGAATCAGAACAAAATCGTTTTATGAAGGTTATATTAAGAATAGCATGCATATCCAAGTATAAACAATGTGCAATTTTTTGATGAATTTATTTTCTGATGAATGATTTTGATGAATGGGATCTTTGCATTGTTCATTCGAAAGATGAAGAAAGTTATTTGAACTATTTACGGCTATAAATAAGAAATGAAAGCGTATACATTGTCTGAAAAGTCGTTAGTTTTTTTTTTTTTTTTGTAAATATAGTGAAGTATTGAATGCATTGTTCCTGACTTTATGTATTTCCATTAAGTAACGAGTTTGTTTCAGTAAAACTTAGTTTTCTTGCCGGTAAAGTTCCACAAGAAGTTTCTCAAATCTTCTTTTGCATCCGTCTTGTCCGCTTCAAAATTGAGCTTGCTAAACGTGTCAGGTGATAGAAAACCTAATATGAGATTAATGAACCGCCAAAAATTCAACCACATTCTGTAGGAACTCGCATTTGCCAACATGTACTTTGAAGTTTGCGTTCTGAACTCAAAGACCACCACCACCTGACAGCTGTGGCCGATAAGGACATAGTTGACTGTTCGTTGGAAGCTGGGTAGTCCCTTTTTTAGACCAAACGCAAGATAACTAAACACATATTTATTTTAAACTGACATCGAGAAACCATTATAAGGATTCCCGCGGTCAATCCGAGATAATGTGAGATTCTTACTTACAAAAAAAAAACATCAACCCTTGACAGCAGAAGTCCGAGCCGGAACAACTTTCACATTATTTCGACTCGGTTGTGCCACTAGCACCTAGCACGTTCTATAAAGAGGATTCTGCGAGTCTCTTCTCTTTTCAGTCGCAGTACTTTCTCTACATTTGGTGAAACGCGTACCTAAGCGTCTTGTGAATGAAACATCGCTTCCACAATAGTCTCCGACGTCGCAGGGCCAATTACGGACAAGAGCGTTTTTCGTTCTCTTCTGAAGTAGAGGCACTTGAACAAAGTGTACAATGCATTATCAACTTCCTTAACGTAGTATTCCGTCCTAACTTTCACTATTCAATGAAGGTATTTCTAAAGTAGATTTGACCTGATTGATTGGCTCACGTAAAAATGTATTTCGCAAAGGTTTTATGGCGTGGATCAACCTACTCGTCCATGCTCTCGTTGTGCTCCTATTCCATTGTTCCTCTCAGTGCTCAAGCTTTTGGGCTCGTGCTTGACCGGCTGTGACTTGTCTTCCCACTTCTGAAATATTCAAAAAAACCTCTTTACGCTCGTTTGTCAATAAGTCGACTGAGATTACTCTTGCTATGACCAATACGGTGTTTCTTGATACCGTATGGTAGCGGTTTGCGATTTGTAGCCCTTCTTTGTGTTGAACGATCGTGATTAGAGCTCAAAACTTTTCAAATTTTAAGGCGGTGGTCCAAATCTCTGCACCATACAGCTGTATTGAATGAGCCGCCGCCATAAGTAGTTTGCCACCGTAAGTATTCGCACTAGTACCGTGGACACTCGACAAGAGTGTGCTCCCCATTACCATATCGCATGTTTTTAGAATGTTCTCCCCATGAGAGTCAAGAATCACTTCGAGATACCACGTAGATTTTTTGGTCTCGACTACTTCGAAGTCGACTGTCAGGGGTATGACAGTTGGTATTCTTTTTTTCGTCAGCATGACAATCTCAGTGTTCGTAATCGCCAGCTGTAGACCCTAGTTTTCTACTCAGGCTTCATCTTTTCACATTATTTAATTTCAGTTCAGTTAGGCTTGGATTGGATAAATAGATTCAATAGCAGCTGCTGCATCATCAGCGTAACCTAAAAACTGTATTTCTTGTGGCATTTTAAGGCGCAGCAAATGGGCCTTTTTACACTTGTATTCTTGATGCACTCCTGAAACTGGTTTTACAACAATCAACATTTCCACACTTGTATTCTTCAGCAACGGAACCGTTCATATACCGATTATGCATATGAATGTGTGCGTGTTGTTGTTTTCTCATTTCAACTTAAGTGTTTCATGAAAAATTCCTGACCCGTGAACTATGTTTATAGTTGTGTTAGTGATTTGCATCAGTTTCAATCAGTTTCAAAAGCGATGAAAAATTCTCTCCAAGTGCATTACTTTTTGTAGAGATTTCCCCTCGATTCTTCTGCCTCTTGCCCAGAAAACCGGTTATACGACTGTATCAAGAATACAAGTCTAAAAAGGCCCAATAGTTGTAAACATCATTCCACAGGTCTGAATCAAGAATGTACCCTTGTACTGCTCTTCCATTGTTGTTTCCTCTTCCATTGTTAACTGTACGAACGATACAACTATCCAACATCCGCTCTTCGGTGCGTTGACGAACAAACACACGCCAGTTGGATCCGAAGATTTCAAATTTGAAATCGTCGTCACAAAGGACTTTTTTCCACTGATCCAAAGTCCATTTTTTGTGCTTATTTGCAGGCCGAAAAAAAGGCTTCCTTGCTGCTACTTTTCCTGACAGACCAGCTTCTTTCAGACGTCTTTTTACAGTTGAAACAAATATAAGATTGGCTATTTTCCTGATGATGTAATTTGTTTGTTTTTGATAACTATTGACTTGTCGTCTCTTACAGACGTCTTCCTCTACCTTCCGGAACAATTTCTGTTGACAGCACTGCCCATTTCTTTTTTATTTTCAATAATACCCCAAGCAGTGCACTCTGATATTTTAAAATGGGCCGCAATCTGTTCGTAAGAACATCCTTCTCCACTAAGAGTGCAAACAGCAGGAGGCGTCTCAATGGATAATTCATGACGTTAAAAATTTTTGAAACTTTTCAGGCCGATATCGAGATTATAATTAGTGTCCGAGGAAATTTAGTCCTGATATTTATGCAGATTGATTATGGATGCAGCTGACTGTGAAATTGAAATCAGAACTCCTAGCAGGTAAGAAGCAAGGCTATAAAACTATTACTGACGGAATTTTGCATAAAGTTCGTTTTATTACAATATGCATCCTTGACGTCAAAAAAAGGACCTGGTAAATTAAGTTTTTCCAAAAAAGAACGCAGGAGTAAAAAAATTCTTAAAACTTAAAATAACATGTATAATTCCTCTTAATTGCGAAAAACTCGGAATTTTGGTACCGTTCGAGTAATAATGGTAGGTTGTCTTCTAGAAATATCCCTCAGATCATACTTTTTCTTTGCTGCCCCCTAACGAATTTTATCTTAGTGATGCCAAACGTGACTTTCAATGGTGTTATTAATATTGAATTCGCCCGCAGCAATTGAATTTTTCCGAGAAAACAACAAAATACCTATTATTTTGTTGGAATTATTTAGGATAGCAGACTGAAGATATGAAAAGCTCCTCAAGAGAATTTTTTTATACACCGTATCTATGTTTTGTCACTGATCTGTAGAGCTCGTAGGTGTCTTCTTTATAACATTATTCATTCTTACTTAATTTCAAGATACAATTATGTATTTGTTTAGCAGTTCACGAAGTTTACGACTTTTTTTTATTTTGAACAAATAATTTTAAGCAATTTCTTCAAATTGTTAAATCTCTTCTTCAGCCTCAAATCATTCAATACGTATATTCATTATGATCCTGACTTTTTAATTCTTTTGTATTACTCCTTCTGCTAAAAAAAATTAAAATATTCTTTCTGACCACTGAAATTAACTTGCTGACTAAATTGTATTTTCTCCATAGTTTAGATTGAAAGTAGTTCCGCGCTTTCTGTGGTACATTTTGTTTTTTTCATTGGTCGTCACAGGGGATTGGCATTGATTGCTACATTGCAAACCACAACACCTCATACGTTTTTATTGGTGCCATTTTTTGCCTGAAAACCAAAAGTATAATGATTTGTTAGAATTAAGATATTTTTAACCCTTTGGCAGCGGCAGGCATTTTAGTGAATTTTCAGGTACCCTTATATTTCTATGCAGAGTACATTTTTGCTAAACGTAAGTATTGGAAATGAAAACTAATTATGTTTTATGCCTGCTCATGATAAAATAATGGAAATTTTGAGCATTGTGTGGGCGCCGAGTGCCTAAAAGTAGGCAAGGATTTTTTTTTCAAATTTCAGTTTGTCATAACTTCTAACAAAAACAATGGATCATCGTGAAATTTGCAGAGCGTATTGATGTGAACTAAGACCTAACACAAATGGATTTTCAAAACGGCGCAGGCAACCCTGTAGCTACGCAGGCTCCTAAAAAAAATCCTTCAAATCATCGACCCTCCTGAAGTGAGTTTTGAGTTTGAGTTTTTAAAATAAATTCAAATTTTTGAAAATCACCACGTCAAATTAAAATTTTCAACAAAATTCACGCATTAGGTGAATCTTACTCTATGACAGATTTCATAGAAGTTTGGTAGAAAAATTAGTATAGGGCTGCCAGCTATGGCAATTTTTGTCTCCTAAATATTATAAATTTGCTCAGGAAAATGAAGGTTTTTTCCCTTTTTCACGAAATCAAAACGAAACTCATGTGATAAGTAGATCTTGCTGTATTTTCAATTCTGTAGGAATTTCGTTGAAAAATCATGAAAGGGCTGCCAGCTATGATGAATTTCGGAATTTATTGACACATCTTTATCATTAATTTGTCATTAAATTTCCAAATGGGAATGATCCTGCAATGACTAATAACAATAAATATTTAGGTTTCGAAAATTTAAAAAGTTTTTTGGGTGGTCCTATAACTTCCAGCGCAGTCATTCAATCGAAACGAAATTCACAGGGTGGGTTCAACTCAACGTGAAGCAGCTGTGGTGCTAGCACATGATTGGCAGCACCAGACAATTTCGTAAATATTGCACCAACAGATGCTTCCATTTTGTATTCATAAGCAAAGTATTTACAATAAAATAAGCAACCGATGTTTAAATTTTCCGAGTTTTGGAAATTTTTCGGATGGTAACCGCAGACATAGTTTAATCGCTGAAACTTTCAATATCCTTGGATGGAAACGAAATTCATAGGATAGGTTGATTAAGCACGAGCGTGTTATGGTAGACTAATTGCTGTTGTGTTGGGCAAATGTTGCCAGCCCTGAACATTTTCATCATTTGTGTTATAGGAGATGCTGTCAGAAAATGATATTTGTTTCTTTGAGTAAGAAATGGTTGGTAAATGTATTACGTCTTCACACATTTTTAAGTCATTCAAATGTAATTTCTTCGAAAATCAGTTTTCTAGCGGTTCTGATGTGCTAGACTTTTTTAAATTGACTATGTCTTTCATTTCTTTAAATCAAATTTCGAATGATAGAGTGAGAATGACTATTTGTTTGTCGTTCAGATATCATTTCCGGTGCAGAGGGCATGGGCTGCCAAGAAATGTCAAGGCACTAAGCAAAAAATTCCCGATGCACCAAGTGCCGTAGCTAAATCACCAGGCCATATATCTTCTTCGTGACACTACTACCAATATGCCAGTTTCTTAATTTGGTGCTTTAAATTCAAGTTCTGTGTACAGACAAATTCATCAGGTTTTATGTACAGTGCAATATTCGAAGTAGTAAAAGAACCACTAATCCAAGTTTCAGAAAGTCTGATGTTGAATCTTTAAAATATCGTTTGCATTGACTTCAGTTAACTTTATAACTGTCAACGAATTATTCGCTATCGAAATTCGCCTTAATCGGATAAGCATCTGAAATGTAAAGCTATTTAAAAATAATCACCTGATTGATCATTCCAGAAATTATTATACGCTTATTCGAATCTATTTCCATCCTGTTAAAATGTCTCGTTCTAAATTTAAACCCACCATATAACGGTCATTGGCCATGTCGAATATCAAAATTTGGACACCAAACATGTCTGAATTCCAATAACCATCGAAGCACGATGTCCACGTACCTTCCGAACTCGTCTCCTCATTCCGATTATATTTTTACTGGTTGTTTAAAACTCAAAAAGGTCTCGAGAATTTCACTCACCATAAAATGTGAATACAGTAGCAGCACATAAAAAGGGATTAGTTGAAACAAGATGACACCTTGGATGTAAACATTAGTGAAGGCGCCACTTGACTGCTCAAAAACTAATTAATGTGCAAACCGAAACCAAGAAACTGAGCGAAAGGAATAAAGCAGAATAAGTCTGAAGATGGTGCTGATCTTCCCGGATATGGTGGTATGGTTTTAGTAAGCGCATAATGGCACGAGGTCGTTTGTTGCAGATGAACATTAGGTGGTCCACTAACGGCATGATTTCGATTTTATATGAATCAAATAAATATTCAAAACCCTTAGCTACAAATAAATGAGCATATGTTGTACAAGTATTGACGGCTGATTTCGAAACATTAAATGGTGCTTTAGAGCTAGCCTACACCAATATTTCGACGAGAAGTCTTTCGTTTTTTCATTCAATGCATAGAGCTCTTTAAAATTCCCAACTGTGGAACGCGATCGTCATTAATCTTACTGACTAAGTATAAGCCTATCAACAAAAGAATTTCTTCAGATTTAAATCCAGAGATGGTGTAAGATTAAGGAGGCTCACGTCCACACTACCAGCTACTGGTCATAAAGTTTAAGTAAGAGCCCAGTAAACCCTAGTAATTTTGTAATAAGTTCGGATCATTATATGTATGTTGTGGCTGGACACCAGAGACCAGGATCAATGTGATTAGACTTATTTTTGCTTCTGCATTCCAAAATATTGTGATAATTTCGAGATTATACTCATAAATGGCTGATGGCGCCTAGTTTTAATGTGAAAATAAATTTTAAATGACGGAAAATAAATTGTATGCGCTCATCCCCAAAAAAATGAACGGCGATAGAATTAAATTTCGTTTGACACTCAATCTGATAAATAATTGGTAATGTGTGCATCATAGCTAAGATTATTAGGAAGTAAAGATCGTCATTAAAAGCAGAGGCTACTGGCAACGATGGCTCAGTGTTATAGCTAAAATGACTAGAATCTAGTTGTACCATATCGGGAAAAATGTGTACGGAACTTAATTTATTGAAGCGATTAACATGATTATTTAAAGATGCAGTGAAAGTTTATTAATTTTATTGCCTGTAGATTCATTAAATAAACGACACTATTTAAGTCAAATATATAATTAAAAAGGATTTTTATTTGAAAAAAGATGTATAGAATAGCAGTATATTTTATCGACTCTTAATTATACAAAATTTTACTATTTCAAACAAACAACCAAACAGAGAGACTTGAAACAAACGGTGTGACTCGGGGTGATGGTAATGGTGAAGAAAAAAATTGATTTTAATCTGGAGCAACAATAAAAGTTGTGTTTTAAATTTCGAGGGACATAGCGCGAAATTTGAATACTTTAGATTCAGGTTTTTTATTTATTTCAAGCCAAACAAGGCATATAACAAAAAATAATAATAACAAATTACAATTTGAATTAAATATAAGTTTTCTTAAACTACACTATAACAAAATAGCATAAATAATTTTAAATACATATTCCAAACTTATATTTGGTTGTCAACTTGAGGAATTTATAAGGAAAAATGTTTTTTTAAAGATTTTAGAGCCTTGAATAGAGCATATTTGAAACTTGTCTTGGGAATAGATAAGGAATAGTAGTTGGAAAAATTGTTAAATAGTTTGCAGCATCTGTTGATGGGCTCCCTGTCTCCATAAACAGTCCGATGCTGATGTTCATTGAGAATACGTGTATACCTAGTACGTCTTACAGGGTTATTGAAAGTGATTTTATTCGAGAGATAATCAACGTTGATCAAGCCCCTAATTGCATCAAAAATGAAACATGAGCATAATACCGTTCTCCTCGAAAAAAGTGTCTCAAAGTTTAAAAGGCTTAATCTGTAATTATAAGATGGCAAACTTTCATAATCGTGTGGGTTATATATATCTCTCAAAGCAAAAATAGCAAACTGCTTTTGGATGGATTCCAATCTATCGCTATGACAGTTGAAAATGGGATTCCAAACGATGCAACCATATTCCAATATTGGGCGAACTAAGGATACGTAAAGAGATTTTGTATCCCATAAGTTCTTAAATTCTTTCGCACGTCTCTTAATGAATCCTAATTGCTTGCTGGCTCTTGCTAGAACTTTGTCGTACTGAAGATTGAAGCGCAGCTATTTATCTAGAATGACTCCGAGATCTACAACACTATCCACTTTTTTCAGCAACTGATTACTAAGGCGGTAATCAAAATTTAAAGAGCATGACTTGCGGGAAAAGCTTATGGCATGGCATTTGTCTACGTTAAGAAAAAGTTTATTGCGTTCACACCATCGCTCCAACGATAAGAGTTTTGACTGAAGGAAGTTTGAATCGGATTCCGATTGAATAGTGTGGTATAATTTTAGATCGTCCGCATAAAAAAGGTGTGGAATATCGGATAACACTTCCGAAAGATCCGAAATAAAAATATTGAACAGAAGTGGACCTAAGTGGCTGCCTTGAGATAGAACTATTCCAGTCAATATTATTCAAATGGTGGTTAATGCTCTCATAGTCAGCATTTCGAAAATCATATACAACTGAATTGTTGTATGATTTTAAGGTTGTCAAATCAGATATAGATAGCTCGACTGTAAAAGCAGAGTGGTGAAAAGTATTGGAAAAAAGATGCTCTGCATCTACTGTCAAATTAGCTACTACATCGTCGTAACTGTTGGTAAAAATTAGATCTAACCAATTGCCATTTTGGTTAGAAGTCGGGGCGATTTGCTGCAAATCATTGCTGTAAAATGTACTTACAAGATTTAAATCAGATGAATCAACGATATTGAACGGAAAGAGGTTGTTGTCTTTTTCATCTTCCATGAACTTTAAATTTGGACGGTTGAAATCTCCTAGTATTATAATCTTATCATGATCATTAAGTGATGAGACCAGAGAAGATATGGTTTCGCATATGTCATTGTAAACGGTATCGTCTGAATTAGGCGGGACGTAGAAAGTACCAATGTACAAGAAACCTTTGGACCAAGAAATTCGAATAAATTTGTGTTCAAACTGATATTATGGTTCGGTCTCGACTATTTCACGGCGGAAGAGTAAAATATCCGACAACTCTCAAAATAGCATTGACAACAGAAGCTATGATGATATCAAGGAAAAATTACTTCCAAAAAATAAATCAATCTATCCTTGGATCTCCCACTATTGATTTAAAAATATCAAATGAGTCTTCATATTCATCCGTTAGGTATTCTTTTAGAAAACACATCAAATGGTTATAATCAATCAAAGTATCATCAGCGCTCCTACCCAGTCAGGCAGGCCAGATAACGAAAATATCCTCAATTCCATCTCCTATAAAAAAAAGCACGTCAGCACATTAGTCCGCGTTGATTGACTAATAGATAAATGACAAATTAACAGAAATGCATCTATATTAACGAACACATTTTCATTGTCAGCAAACAAGAGATGAGGACTCGGTGAAATACAAAATTTATTGTTACAGATTCCAAGAATTCCGAGCCCACAAAGTAGGTGACATCAATATTGTCTGAATGGCATGGCGCCTCGACTTTGGCAGACGTTTGTTTTGCTATCGAAAATAACTGAAATTCATTAAAATCATTTAAATACCCGACTAAATTTAAAACAATGTGATTTGTCGCGTAGATGACATTCTACGTATCGATTTGATGAAGAAAACGTGTAATGCATTTTGCTAGCAAGAAAATAGATGTATTCGTTACATTCGAAATATATTGATCCTTTTGTTGCTCGATTATTCTTGCGATGAATAAATTTCAGGTTTGCGATTGAAATGGTCGAACTGTTTCGGGTGCAAATATTTTTATGGAAAAGTGGGCAGACTGATGAAAGAACGTTTATATTTGTTTGGTATCCATTGCGTCAATTCGGAGGGAATGCAAAATGTTTTCTGGCGATGTAGAGAAGAGAAACTGCTTAACCGAAAATACCAATTTATATACATACATACATACTAGGCGCCTAAATAGGAGTGTATGTATATAGAATAGAAGTGCACATAAGTTTAATCTTTCTTAAAGCAAGTAATAACAGTTGATTGTGAATGCGACAGTTAGCAGGATAAGAGGATAGAGTACGCGCCATATAATCCAAATGCTCTGTGTTAAAATATATGCAATAATTTTGTAATGGACAAAAATAACATGCAGAATCTCTTCATCTCTCATAGGAAACATCTTGCGATTTGGACATCGAATGTATACACTGCGGTAAAGAATGTTGATTATGGTTCGGTAACAATAAAACATACATATAAGGTGAAGAAAATCTTGAGACTCTGGAGCCTTTTGTTTCAAAAAGTTTGGTCGAAAAAAAGGTTTTCATGCAGAACTTCTTTGTGTGAACTTCGAAATAGTAAAAAGCAGTAAAAGCAGTAAAGCAGTAAAATAAAAACCATTTTTGCAATTATCAACATTCGACTTATTCCAAAATTTTCAGATAGCAGATTTTTTTGGTCACTTTGATAAAAAAATACACAGATTTTTAAAGTGGAATTGTTTTTGTGGGATGACTAAAATTGAAATTTTTTTTTTCACTAATTCTTTTCGAAAGTATGCACTGATTCTCACCAGACATCAGCTCACAGTGCATACTTGACTGATGGGACCACTTGCAGTTGGCAAATGGTGGCAAATAGGAAGGCTCCAGAAAGTGTTGATGAGCTTTGGGAAAAAGTTCAAAATGAATGGGACAAAATTTCTTCGCAACTGCTAGATAATCTTATCAAAAGCATGCCAAAACGAATTGAAGCAGTTGTTAAGGCCAAAGGAGGCTATACAAAATATTAAAAATGACAAGGTGAGGACTAAGGACTAAGGTAAATAGCAATTCAAGGTAACATTTTCAATACATGCTTGAATTGTGAAAAAGATTGTGGGAGAGGACCAAGCTTAAAGGCATTATGCGCTCTGGGTAGACGCAGCAAAGGTGAATGGAAATAGACTTCCGTGCGTTCAAACGGAACAGAGAAAACCTGAGAAGAACGACTTGGACGACTAGACTCACGTCTGGTTATCTGGAAACCAAGATACAACAAAAAAATGGCTTGGCAAAGTTTGAAGAGAAAACACTCATCGAGGAACAATCTCCGAGATTGCAACGAGGACATACGAAGGAGGGAAAGACGAGAGGAGTAGGGACAATAGGGGATATTGAATTTAAAAAGAAGCGAGCGAGTGAACCTGCGCTGAACAGATTTAATGGCTTTAGATAAATACTGAAAGCGCGGAGACCAGATTTGGCACGCATATTCTTGAATACTGCGTACTAAGGAGACAAATAAATGAATACAGAAGGAAATGTTGGTAAACATATACGAAGAACGCAAGACAAATTCAGCAATCCTAGAGGCCTTGGACGTCATATTCATGACATGAACATCAAATCTTAACTTTGAGTCAAACACCACACCCAGGTCTCTAAAATGCTGGACAACTGACAGGGAAATACCAGACAAAGAATAAGAGAACACATGTGGAGTATTTTTATATGCAAAAGACATCTGATGGCACTTCAAAATGTTCGGTGGCAAGAAGTTGTCTTGACACCAGAGATTAAGAGCAAACAAGTCAGCTTGCAATTGATGAAAATCGTTTGCAGACTTGATTGCTCTGTATAATTGTAAGTCATCCGCATATAAAAGACAGGGAGAATTGATAACAGAAAGAAGGTCATTGACAAACAAGATAAAAAGCAAGCGACCTAGGATTGAACCTTGAGGAACTCCGGGTGTGGGAAATATAGGAAAGGAAATGGAACCATTAAAAGTAACTCTGCAGGGACGATTATGAAGATAAGAGGAAAATCAGGAGAGGAGGGGACCAAAAACATCGAAACCATTAAGTTTAAGGAGCAGCAGGCTTTTGTTCACAGAATCAAAAGCCTTCGAAAAGTCTGTATAAATTACATAAACTTGACGTTGACAATCAAAGGCAAAGACTACAAAATTAGTGAACTTCATAAGGTTGGTCGATGTAGAGCGACCATTGATGAAACCTTGCTGCTCAGGAGCAAGTAAGGGCTGTAGAGAAAGATAAATTCTATTGTAGACAAGATGTTTAAAGATTTTACTGAAACAGCAGAAGAGGGATATAGGACGATAATTGGAAACAACGGAAGGATCACCACATTTGAAGATTGGGAAAATATTGGCGGATTTACATAAAGAAGGGAATACACCAGATGTAAGGCTAATGTTGAAAAGGATAGCTAAAGGAACACAGAGCGATGATGAGAGGGATTTAACAAGGATATTAGGAAGACCATCAGGACCGGAACTAGCATTAGAATTTAAGGTATGCAAAAGGATTTCAACTTCCAAGGGATTAGTACTAAACATAGATAAATCAGGAGAGGTACGGGAGACAGTGGGAGCTACCGACGTATTCAGTGGGTTTTTTTTAAAGGAGGAGGAAAAAAAGGCAGCAACCAAATCACAAATAGCCTGAGGAGTGGAACCAGTAACATCATCAAGAGACATAGAATCAGGAACTGAAGAATTGGATTTGAGGGAACGGATGTAGGACCAAAAGGATTGAGATTGATTAGAACAGATTGAAGCCTCGTTGTTCGAAAAGTAATCACACATTGCCTGCTTGAGCACTTTTTTAGCGGCAGAACGCAAACTACGGAATTCCTGAAGGTCAGTGGGTGAACCCGTATTCTTCAGCTTTTCACGAGTTTTTTCCTTAGCTTTAAGAGCATCAGAGACTTTCAATGTGAATAAAGGGACATAATTAGGTTTGCGAGGACGTTTAATGGGAGTAAAACGAAAGATAGGGTTAGAAAAGAACGAGTAGAACTTGGACAATGCACAATCAACATACATCCTTTGAAAACTGAAAACCAATTGATAAGATTGATTTCAGAGGGCATGTTTTGAAAGTGAGCTTTAATGAAATTGTAACGCTGAAAAGGACATATATTCCTTACCTGGAAGTTAAGGTCAATAACAAGAAGGAGAGGAGGGTGATGAGGATCAGGTTGCACATATGCAAAATTAATACGTTTAGTCCATCTTTTTTCCAAACCCAAGATACTCTTAGAAAAAAATGCATCCATGCGTTTTTAGATTACACAAGTCAAGTTTACTCGAATCCAGTTTTTTGAAAGCGGGGCTAAAGCGAAAGTGGTCGGATCGGTTGATTAAAATACCATAGACTTTATTCCTTTCCTTTCACTCTTTGTCATTTGTAGATGATTAGTGGATGCTTATTTTACGATACGTATATTGATGTGCATGATAGTTTAAATATATGTTGATGTGGGTGATTATTTCAATATAAGCACCATCGCCTCCTGTGAATTTCTTAATGATATGACGTTTATATAACATGTTATCATAAACCGAAATTTAAAAAAAAAAACATTTTCAGGCTGCCAGGGCCCACAGACAGCTATAAATTTCTAAACCATCGTCATCATCAAGCTTAGACGATTACTACAAGCTCGTTTTTTCACAATTTTTGTTCTCCGTACAAATAAATTGGTATATATTTATATATATGATTATATATACCTACATACATATGTTTTTATATTTATATTCGTATGTATTCAAATTTTTTTATAATACATAGTCTTGTACGTAATGATGCAAAATTATCATCCACATCATCATATAATAAAATAATTATCCGCAATACCATAACCATGAGCGAAAAAAAGCATTGTAAAATCTATTTTTCATGAATCAGCATACTCCACGTCTTTCGCTTTAGTCCCGCCTATTTAAACAAAATCAAGTTGGCTCGTGTAAACAAAACACGCTAGATCGCATGGATGCATGGACGAATGGACGCTTGTCTAAAAATCCCGTAACAGTCACATTGGCTTATTATGATTGGCCAAATATTAAATCTTTGTAAATATCGCCAGGCCACCTTACGTTTAACTATTTGTAGAAGCTCTACACAAATAACATAAATTTCGGCTCCAGACGTTTTAATTCACAACCGAGAACACAATGACGCAAAGATTTTCTATCGTCAAAACTAATGATTTTCTGTCGCCAAACTACAATAAAATTTATTCGAACATCATTATCAGACGGAACGAATATTTAATCGATTAACGATGACGTCTTCTCGTCGATACGACGAGAATTCTTATTGGGGGGCCAAAACAAGACACTTGAAATGCTTTAAAACAGATCGACGAATTCCGGAAGAATTAAAATTCCTCAAATTGCACATGTTCCTTCATAACGGAACAAAGCTGCGGAACTGATAAAATCAAAATTAAAAAAGAACGAGAGATGAAAACACACGGGCATCAATGTGACCTTCGTTATCGATCTGATGGTATGGAAACTCATGAGTGATTCGATTCTTGGGCGCCACTCGGCCCATTCACTGACGCGATCAGCTTCCAATCCAGTCCAATAGAATTATGGCGTTCATAATTCAAATCCGGGGGAGGCGAACTGCTGAAAACCAAGAAAGCATAAATTCTTCGCGAGAGCAATACTGATTACAAGACACTTTACTTCATTTTGTTCATTCATAAACTTTTGACGTAGTCTATCAATGGCATGGAAATTACCGATATCAGTTCATGGATTAGTTATAAAGCACAGTGCGATACTTGTTATACGTACATGTGAATTCCAATTGGGGGCGGGACTTTTTGTAGGACGTTATATTTGCAAATTGGTCCAGAAAAACACAGTGCCATCATGATAACGAAAACGAAATCCTCCGTTGTTTTCTTAACTCGATGACGCAGAAGGTTGAATGAATTTAAATTGAATTTCGAAGTTCAAGTTATTTTGAGCTCCACTGATACATATGTATGTATGGCTGTTTACAAAGATGCGGAGCATTTACTCTATTTGCTTTTATTTACAAAGTGAATTTGATATAAAAGTTTTAATTACTTATGTATTTATTCCCGGGAAGTCCTTACTGGCTATGTATCGACATTTCCGAAGAGCAGGTAAATAAAATAGAGTAGAAATATATTCCATGGTCTAATCATTTCAATAGACCACGTAGACCAGGTAAGAACTGCATCAGCCTAAAACAGCAGTTCCGAAACCTGTGCTATCATACACTAGCGTAATTAAATTAACTCCAACTACCTCGCTAGAACCGCTAGAAACACTAATGCTTGAAGAACAATAGAGGGTTGTGCAGATTTTGAGTGTGTATTCTACCACTAGCTACTTAAGGAAACCCTAGGTAATAATAGACCCTAAGCAAACTTAATTTTGATGACTCCATCGAAAATTACAGCGATAGAAAGGTGTTTGGGCTGCCATCCAAAAATGTTTACTTATTTTCATTGCAAATGTTCGCGATGTGAATACTTGATAGAAGCATTTATTAGTATGAAAATAACAAAAACGTCTTGTGCTGACAACCCTTTGCTAGCATTTACCTCACGTTGGACTCAACCTACTCTGCGAATTTCGTATTGATCCGGTGACTGCATTGAAAGTTATAAGGATACAAAGAAATTTAGGGTTTAGGGTAGTTTTCAAATTTTCTAGATCGTAATATTTGTTGTTTATTTTCACTACAAGATCAATATGATTTGAAAATTTTATGATACAATCGGTTACTAAAGATATGCAAAAAAAAACAAAAATACAAAAGCAACCATACCTGGCAACCCTATCATTATTTTTCAACTTACAATAAGTTTGATTTGCCATATGAATTTCTTTATGATTCCAAGTCTGCACTGGAAACTATAGGGCAAAGACCTTTATTTTCATGAACAAATTTTCAAAATTTAAGACACCAAAATTATCATAGTTTGCAGCTCTAACCGAATTTTTCAACCAAATTTCTATCAAACCTGGCTCAGAGTAAGGTTCAGTTACTGTGTGAATAGAATCTGGTGACTGCATCGGAATTTATAGGGCCAAAAGCAGTTATTTTTCTGAGTGATTTTTGAAGGTGGCACCACTGGCACAGTTGTTGTTCTGTAAGTTTTGTAATGATTCAATAGCTATGTAAAACGCTATTGCATTTCAAAAAACTTGAAATTTTCCCGATCTCATTTTAGGCAACACACAAAGGGTTAAACATTTCCAAAACCTTATCAAATCTTTTTCAAGAACATGTTCGGAATTAATTTCACAAACTTAGTTTTTTTGAAAACAATATTTTGATAGAATAATAGCCGTATCTAAAATAATACTGAAACGGCCGCCGGTGCCAAAGGGTTAAAGATAAATAATTAGCATTTGGTGAGACCTGGACCTTTTCTGCAAATGCACAAAAGTCTCCTGAAAGTTTCAACTTAATCGGATGGCTCGTTCCCGAGAAATAGTGACTGAATTTTTTTGATGATACATAAATATATATATATATATTATATATATATATATATATATATATATATATATATATATATATATATATATATATATATATATATATATATATATATATACCGTGAGAGTCAAAAGTGATGGCACACTAATGAATTTCATTTATTTTTCTAACTTTAAGGTATAGAAAACAGTTGAATGTCTCAAATAAAAGTTTTATTCGTTTTAAAGAAATTATAATCATTTCATAACAGTTTATACAGTACTTTCATTTTATATTCAAAAACATTGTAAGAGTGCTATTTTTATCAGTCAAAAGTAATGGCGCACTTGTTGCTTTCAATTGAAAATTACAGTTCAACTTAAAACTAGTATTTAGTTTGGGCTCCCTTTGCTTTTCTCACAGCTTGCAGGCGTCTTGGCATAGATTTTACAAGGTTCTTTGTCACATTTGGGCATAGAGCTTCACATTCTTCAAGCAAAGGATTTTTCAAATCTTTCTGGCAAGAAATTTGACTTTTTCGAACTCGCTGATCCAAAATTTCCCACAAATGCTCTATAGGGCTGGGGAGGTGATCAAGTTGATTCAGTGTCCAATAGAAGAGCCATTATTTGACCAAGTTGGATGTATGCTTAAGGTCGTTGTCTTGTTGAAAGACCCACGTCCTAGGCAGCTCCAATTTTTGAACAATGTGAGCCAAATTTTCTTCCAAAATTTTGAGGTACTGCTCTTTGTGCATTGTACTATCAATGAACACGAGATTTCCGACTCCTGTCTCCGCCATACACCCCCATACCATTACCGACCATCCACCATGCTTGACTGTAGATGTGATGTTTTTTTTTCTAATTCACTATATTTTCGTATAGTTCGCTATATTTTCGTAGATTTTTTATGCCCGAAAATTTCGAATATGCTTTCATTGGCGAAAAGCACAGCTTTCCAGAACTCAACTCCACAGTTTTTGTATTTATTTGAATATTTTAGTCGCGCTCGTTTGTTCGTGTCCGATATGATAGCTTCATCCTTGGTGTTCGTCCATGTAAACGACTGACTTCTCTGTCTCAAGAGTGATGTTTTCTGCAATTTTCAGTGCACTTGATCATGGATAAACCTTTATTTCTTTGATCATTTCTTATACTTGTGCGGGATTCAATTTCTTGATTCGACCAGAACGTAGAAAATTTTTTCATTTTCTACAAGATTTGAGCTTTGCGATTATATTTCTGATTTTCGAATAATGTCTTTTGAATATTTTTCAAATTTCACGGTAGGTCCTGCCCTCTTGCCATAAATTTAAAATTATTTTTCTTGTCTCTGAGTTTCGTGCCTCATTTTTCTGAAATATACTTAATACTGAGCACGAATCAAACACTCCCAAGTTTAACCACAAAAAACCGCTAGCTTTAGAGCCAACATATCTGCAAGGCATGATAAAAACAAAAGAAGCCGAAACAAAACTCTGGTTTTAAGCTTAATTGTTATTTTTCAAATGATAAAAACAAGTGTGCCATTACTTTTGACTGATAAAAATAGCACTCTTACAATGTTTTTGCATATGAAATGATTGGTACAGCATACATTGCTAAGTAATGATTATAATTTCTTCGGAACAAATAAAACTTTGGTTTGAGACATTCAACTGTTTTCCATACCAGCTAGAAAAATATGTTAGTTCATCAATTTTGACTCTCACAGTATATACATATGGAAATATGAATTTTCCGAACATTAGTAAGAAAAACACGTCGTTGTGCCGGATTTTTGTCAAAAACCCAAGTTTCTTGTATAGTGTGTCTATTCCATTAGGAATATTAAAGGGTAATTTAAGCGAATAAACTAACCAGATGCTTAAGCCCGAACGAGAGGAAATTATCAGATACTCTATTCACCTAGCACATCTTTCTACCAGGCTGAAGAATATGATTACACTGCTAATCACACGTATTTGTACGTTGCACAAATAAATGTTCTGATTTCGACTGAAGGTTCGCCACTCGTAGAAATAGCCTCTATTTTCCGCTGTAAATTGGAACAAAGTAAAAAATGAATAAATTTTTAGTAATGATTATTTTGAAATTCTTGCTATGAATAATTATTGATAATATTGTAAGCAAAAGAATGGGATAATAGATTCATTTTGATTAAAACCAAGTTTCTCTGAAGATTTATTTTGTTTGTTGCCATCTTCAAAATTTTAGAAATGAATTTTGATTCTGTAAAGTCGACATCATGTTTACTCATATACATAGTTAAGGGAGGTTAGTTTGTTCAAAAGAAAGATAGCATTTCCTGGACCTACTTGAAAACGAAAATGTTTTTCAAATATGGATAAGATCATATTTGATTCAACTTATGCAATCATTGAGAGTTTTAATTTGCTCTAATTTTCCGATTAGATTTAACCCTCCGAGAACACAGGGGGTCAAATTGACCCCAGAAACCTTTTTGACCGATCGCAGCACTTATGCCTGCGGGAAAAGGGGAGTAATATAGGCTCCTAAATGTATTTCTGTGTCTTGACTATAAGTTTACACCGTTCGCATACAGTCCCAAGTCGTTAGTCGTCGTTGAGAAGCCTTTGAAGCAGATCAAGGGGTCAAATAGACCCCATATGTACTCGACGTCAATTTTGAGGTAAAAATTCAATTTTTTTTACTTTATAAATCGACAGATTAATTTAGAAAGGCCAAAAAATAAGTTTGCAAGTGTTTTTATTTATTGGTTTTAGCAATATGGCGTATAATCTGCGTTCTAGTGTACGCAATAATTTGTTAGCTGAAGACAATGATAACAATTTTGGCGACAGTGATTCCTCCGAAGACGACCATGTCACGGAGCAATCAGAATTTGATTATTCAGAAGATTATACCTTTTTTGCAACCCTTTATGTAGGGCTAAGTTTTTTTATTATTCTACTATATTTTGAGAGTATCCATATACATTTTTAGCTCAAAATATTGAAAATTGCCAAAGCTATGATTTTTTTTAAATATGCAAATTTTAAAATCTTCAGAATCGCCACCATAAATATGCAAAATATATACCTTTTTTTCAAGGGCCACTATAATAGCCCGTTCACACTCGGCTCTAAATCAGGCGATTTCGATCAGCTGATCGCTTTAGAGCTAAATCAACTTAAATCTACCTGATTACCCATACATTTTTTTCGGTTTCCGACCGAGTTAATCAAGTAGATTTAGAGTTAATCAAGTACAAATCAGGTACTATTGTGAATTTTTCCGGGCTGAATTGTTCTCAGAGCGTGCTTAATTCCATCCGTGAGAGAGAGAGTAGATTTCAACGAAATGTCATTCGAATTTCGTTCAAATATAGCAAAATTTGGACAAAAAAGGAAAATGTGAGTTGTACAAAATGAAAAGAAAATGCTCTTGCATGTTTCTGCACCATTTTGAACAACTTTCATGCAAAAAAAATTGTACACACAAATTCGAATGACAGTTCGCTCTCTAAATCTCCTCATTCTAAATCACTTCGGGTAGTGTGAACGCTTACCTGATTAACTTTGACAGCTTCTAAATCTACTTGATTTAGAGGGTAGTGTGAACGGCCTATAAGGCTAATTTTTTTTATGATTTTGACATATCTTGTGAGTATTCATCTAAATTTTTGGCCACAAATATTGAAAATTAAAAAAGTTACGATTTTTTTGTAAAAAAAGCTGATTTTCGACAAAACTGTTTTTTCGCGAATGTTTTTAGGTATGTTTAGGACATTTAGGGCACTTCTAATGCATGAGAACTACTAAAAGAGGTCTCAAATTATAGCTACAAATTTTTTCAAATGAAAATCTTCAGTGGCGGCGATTCTGTAGACGTTTAAAAGTGGTTGGGGTTAAGAACCAACTGTTTTTGCAGAAGTTCAAACTACGTTTTCTGTTGATATCATATTTATAAAATATTTATGTGCGTTCAGTTCAACAATCAAATTTAACAGGAAACTTTTTATGCTTTTTATGCACGTTGAAATTGTTGTTGATTGCTTTACAGCAGCTTAAAATAATACTGCTGCGGCTATGTTTAACTTTAGACCCTTATTTTAGTTAAAACAAATTAAAGCAAGCACACAATCTTCCGATAAACAATCACTTTTCGGGGAACCTTCTTCTTTCCACACTCTGCATCACTCAATATGCACGTTCCATATGCATCCAAATCTATCAAATTCTTTCGATGTTTCACTTGTACTTCCCACACAATTCGGCGCATTGGTATGAGGGAAACCATATCTCCACAGTATATGCCGTCATGACATGGCTCAGCGAAAAAGTTCCTCCTATCTGAAACCATCAAAGCTTTCCTTTCATAAGTAAAACACAATAAATATGTTTATTTTTCATTCTTTTTTATAATATTTTTGTTCTTTATTGTCTGTAAAGTGTTAGCCTCATTTAATATTGTAGTTCATTATTCAAATCATCATCGGTTTTTAATTGTTCTTCTCTTGACGTAATGTATGGTTTTCAATAATTTTCTTTCATTTACCCGATCTTTATTAGGATTTAATTCGAAAAATCTCGACTAATCTTACTAATTCTCATTTAGAACACTATGGCAGATTTGTTTTTTATTCATGCTATGCAAATTAAGTTTCAATCACAGAGATAGAAAAAATAATTGTTTTTCGTTTTGAATTTTTATCAATTTTGCATGCATAAATACATAAGTTTGCTTTAGCGTGTATTAAATTCTGAATGAAATCAGTCATTATATTTGTTTGTTGCAATTGGTGGATTGAATACTTGACGTATTTACTTGATTTGAGACATCGAAACATGTAACAGACAATTCGTAAGTATTCATTTATTTTTGTGAAATTCGGAGTTGGTAGTTTAAAAAAAATTTGTAGATGGACGAAAACCGAAAATTCAACATCAACGAGAGTGAGAGAGAGAAAGTGGGAAAAATTGTTGCTTAGGTTTTGTGTTGAGAATAAATGGTAGGTTTGATTTCATGAATTGTATTTACATTATGATTGATTGGATTAGGATAGAAATATTTACAAATGTTTTGATCTTATGCTTATAAAAATAGCGCGCAAAGCTATATTTATTTAAGCTGAAGTTGTTTTGAAAAGTTTCAGTGTCAGAAGACAAGTCGAAAGTAAATTGAAAAAAACTGATTGGATTGGTAATAACGGGTGCTTAAGATTATAGGTTTTTGGTTTTAATATTTTAAAAAGAATGAAACAACAGTTTCGGACTTTAATATTTATGAAATAAAAATATTTCTTTTAACAGATAAGTAAAATTGTATTACATGTGCATTAAAAGTAACGATCGAAATTAACTGTTGTTTGCCTTTGAAAACTTGATTAAGTTTAAAAAAATGATTACTACCTCAAATAAACTTCTCTCATTAACTACAAGTGAATATCTGATATAACATTGACCTAATTTGGTTATTTAGTAAGTTGTGTGATCTATCGAATTTATTTCCGTTGTGTTTTCCAAAGTTTGTGTGAACATGAATTGAAAGTAAAATTTAAAAAAATAATTCGTACTAACAATAGTCTTGAAAATTAGATGCTCAACATAATCGTTTCAAGAATAAATAATTTACAAAAAAATATTGAAATTATTGATCAATATAAAATTGGATATACTTTTGTATTTTTGATTAGTTCCAAGTTTGTGAATTTCATTAAGCAGATATCATTGGAAATACAGACCAGACAAGAAAATGCCTAAATTTAGATTTTTATAATGGTTACTGTGAATAGACTTAAATCAGTTAAACTATCCACACAAAAGCAGGAAAAAAATAATGTTAAACGGCCTAGAATCCTTTTGAACAACATTAGACCTGGTTCTAAGTACATCTAAATTATTTGGAGAAATAAAACTCATTCATAAGATTATGGGACAGTAGTATCCAAAAAGCTTTAGGAAGTTTCTTAGCTGTTTCACTACACAAGAGTACACACTTTAGAAATCATACTTTAGAAATCAAGAGAGCAAAAACCAATGACTCATTGTGGGAATATAAAGGATGTGCCGGTTATTAATTTTTATTTTTTGCGTTGAATGGTGCTAGAAGCAATGGTTGGTTTACAATTTCATTTTGCTGCTATAACGGTGTCTTGCAAAACGCCGATTTCAAACGATTTCGAGATAATATCATACTTTTTTTTTGTGGCAAACATGTCTAGTTTGAAACCCAATACGCGTTGCTTTTCCCGTTCAATAAAAAAAACACGCAAGTAAGAACCGTCGTATCCTTGAGGAAGCCGCTTTAATGCGTTGGTTTCAATGATCCAAAAGTGGAGATTTTGACTTGGAAAGACAAAGAACGCCCAATCCAGCCGAAAAAATACTCATGATGCCAAACTGCAAGCACTGTTTGACGAAACGGATATGCAAACTTCATAACAAATGGCAGAGGGTACATGTTATCCGTCAAACAAATTCTGCTCATCTAGAAGCTATAAGAGAGATCCAGAAGGCAGAAAAATGGGTTCCACATCTACTGAACTATAGACAAGCGCGAAAGCAAAAACGGTGAGCAAAGTTCTGGTTTCTTGGCATGAAAGGATGTCTTTTTTGTATCGGGTCATGACTGGAGACCTAAACTGGATACATTTCAAAACCGCTATGAATCTTTAGCGCAGGAGAGCAACCAACATCGATTACAAGACCAAATCGCTTTGGAAAGGTATCGTTTACCTTGAGCTTCTGAAATCAGTTGAAACATTCATTACCGTTACTTTCGGCAAAAAACGATCAATTTAAATCATGCATTTAACGAGACATATCTAACAACACAAGTTGTGCTACAAGATACGAAAAAGTGGTTTTACAGTTTACACTTGCAGCAAAAGCGCCAGTTCCGACAGCATTGATTCCTTCTGATTACAACTAATTTTTTCCGATATCTCTTGCACTTTCGTGACTAAATCACCAAAACAGGAGGAAAATATTTTAGGAGGACATCCGTACCTCAAAAGACACATGGCGAAAAATGTAGCTAACAATGGCACATACTCAGAATGACGCATTCTTTTCTCAATTGAAAATTGTTTTATTTAAGAAAAAATGAGAAATTTTCACCGACACACATGGTACAGAAAGAAATACGTTTGAAAGAAAACGAAGCAAGGTTTTTTAGTAAAAAAAAGATCACGGTATTTTATGTGAATAAATGACAATTGAATTGATTTTCTTACATGAATTAGTAAAAACTACATTAATCAACTAAATCTACATAAGAGCTCTGCTATTGGTGTATCGATAGTGTTAACTGAGGAGCGAAAGAAGAGACAAATTGACAAGCTGCGATGGCTGCCATTCAAAAAAAAAAGGATTTGATCTACTTGAACATCTTCTACAGATCTAGTCCGCTGTGAATTTTACCCCTTTTACCCGCAAAGAACAGCCAAGAAGCAGAAAACCAAGAAAATGGCGGGGTGATCGGCGGAAGATCAGGTTTCAAAACTAGATCACATCAGCCATAATTATAAAACATTATAGTTGGGCTTAAAAGTACAAGTGATGGTGGGGAAAAAATAATATCACGCTAGATTATTAATTTAACCTTAACATTGGACTGGAAATGCGTGGAAAATCTGTTTTCTAAGTATCGGTCGAAAAATCTTAATGTGAAAGATGTCCAAAAAGTTGAAATCTAGATTATATTGTTCCAACAATGAAACATCCTCTTTCGAGTGTAATCCGCTTTAATCTGTATTAAAGGTAAAGTGACCTTGTACATCGTCAAAGATGCAACGGATTTTGGGGCCTATTATGAGTCAAACTTCTATATATGTATTAATATGGATTTTGTATCATATATAGCGAACTGCTATTTGCACTAGTATCCGCCTACCTCGGATTGTAAATTCCGAAAGAGAGTCGTCAAAAGCGACAGCTCGTTGGTGGTCGACTTTCACTGCGAGTTGCTGGCAGATTTTTTTAGTTTCGAATATATTTTTTCGTTCAACTGGCGTTTGGTACAAAACGCTGTGTTAAAACTTGTTACGTTACTATTAATTTTAAAATTGGTGGTAAATCATTCTTCATAAAGAAGTCCCCTTAACTATTAGGACTAATTTCAGCTTAATAAATTTGAATGCTTCTTCCGGCGTTTGAATGCTTATTTCCTCTTTCTTTCCAACTCATTTTATCATACGAATCACCATACATTTTTGTGGAGCTCCTTTCAGCAAGAAAAAATGCAACTTTTTTCCATTTTTAAAATCAAAATCAATATTTTGACACTTGGTTGGAAATATATAGAAAATCTGAGGTCGTTTTAGCTCATTCGAGTGAAGTTCTCAACACTTTAAAAGCGGAATGATTTTCAGATTTCAGAATAGATCATAATACGTAATTCCGAGTCGTAAAATTTTACTAATGCCGATGTAAGAAAGTGTTAGAAAAGTGGCTACTTGCAACTATGAAGAAATGGTTCAAAAAGCGAGAAAATCCTATTTTCATGCATTAAAACTCGTCATTTACAATACATTTTAAAATGGTGAAAAAAGATCTCTTAGCTCTGGTCTAATAGTATAGGAAGACACTGTATGTCTTACCACAAGGATTTTCTTTCTTATACTTCTGCTAACGGGAAAAAACGAAATGTGGAGATGATATAATCGGTAACTTTTCTCGAAGCAAAGAATTGGAGTAATCGAAACTTGGACCTGGTTCAACTTAACTACTTATTAAAGAAACTGCGTGGCAGGAGGGATTTGTAAAATTAAAAAGTAACGGGAACATTTCGAAAATTGCACAATAAACAAATATTGACACTGGTAATTTAAAATGAAGCAGTAGAGTCTTCGTTCTACGATATTTTCATGTAAGACTATAGTTAATTTAGAACCTTTGATCAAATTATTTTGTACTTATAACTTACTTATTTTGAGGAGTCTATGATTATGTACTAATTTTGAATAAATCGAAAATATGGTAGTGTACATTTTAAGATCAATCTAAAATTTTGACTCAGAAATGATTTGTTTTTTTAAAATACTAACATTGACATGAAAATATTATTTGTGAGAAAATAGTGCGAAATGCAAAATACCACACACCGATCGCAGGAAAAAAGTCTGTATGCAAGTAGAAATGAGCTTGATTCTAGGAGGAAAAAACATGCTTGTCCATATATGTAGTTGTGAAAGTGTCGAATTAAAATTAAACTGAACTGTTTGATCTGTACCTTTGATATGAACATCCTACATTAATAAGTTTTCATGGCAACTTTGAAATGTTTATCAGTTTCAAAAAAGAATTTAAAAAAAAAAATTAAAAACTTCGCAAGCATTGCATTGATCTTGTGCATCTTTTTATCTTCATATTGACCGTCATGGATTATGGTGTATCGATTATGGTGACAGTTTTTTTCCAATATCTACACAGCTTTACATTTAAAAAAAAAATCACCTCATGTTAATGGCCTGAACAAACATCGTTAACATCAATCGTTACTATTATATTTGCGCAATAAATCAGTCTGGACAGAACAAGTTAAATATTATATCTCTGAGGAAGTAATGACACTTTTCATTGCACCTGAAGCACTTGATAAGGCATAAAAAGATAGCTTAGTACAATTAATCGAACGCGAAAATATTTAATATTGATAAAATATTAAAATCATGTCTATAAAACATTAACTTCCTATTCGAAATAAACAATCTAAAAAAATGAACTAAGAACCAAAAATATCGTACAAAATACCTTGCAAGGTATTTATGTAGCTCTATTTTGAAGCGTTTACGAGTTTTTACTTAGTGACTAAATGTTTCTTTACATCTTATGTGCATAGCTGCATTTTATGTGACTTTCTTGTCGATTTAGTTTAGTATAATTACAAGTTTCTACAATTTTTTGCTTGTGTCGTTTACTGTTTCTATACGAATATGCAATAATTTTGAGCTAAATCTCTCGACTACGACTTAAGAGCTAAAACGACGACGTCTAAACTAAGCGATGCTACCTTAAATCCTAGCTTAGTGCCTAATACTTAGTTTCAATTATGACACACTTAAGAGTAATCAGATTTACATTGACTATACAACAGGACGCTTATAAGTAGGATCATTCAGCCAGTTCGGTCGGTGACCAGAATTCGGTTCGCCGGACTGCTACGGAAGTAGCTCATTCGGTTAGGGGTCCTTTTATGTCCTGAGGCGCGCCGGTTGTCTTGTCGACGGACTGGCTAATGATGATGGTGATGCTTGTGCTGTTTCTTATGGTCGTGATGATTATGATACTTCTGCTGCTTTTGCTTTAGCTTCGGTTTCAGTTCCATATTGTGGCGCGCAAAACTATGGAACTGTTTTAGCTGCCGTTTGGATATGGCTATCGCTTTGCTTATCCGTTTTCGTTTCCGATGGCGATTCCGTTTGACTTGACCTCATGATGTGGTAGACAAGTCATCTTTAAGCCATTGCGGGATTGGACGTGAGCCCAATTTCTTTAGTAATTTCACTAAGGCCGTGTTGTGACTGAGGTAATATCTGAAAAATATGAATTGAGAAAAATGATTAGTAATGTTCTGTTTTGTAAATGATTAAAGTGCTGATAAATGATGGAGTATTTCATGAAATTAGAAAGATAAATGCAATTGAAATAGCTAACCTAAAACTAAACAGGTTTATAAGTTAAACAAATAAATTAATTTTCGCACTTCTACTCTTTAAACATTTAATCAGATGATGTTCTTTGAATAGCTAGCCGCAATTACAAAAAAGCCGCCTGTTGCATTTTTGTTAGTCAGTCTTAACCATCACTGAAATGAATCCCGGAATGAAATAGTAGAAAAATAAAAGTACAACTTATTCAAGTGCCACTGCAGGCACTAAAGAATTCTAATTACTTAATGTTCATTTTAATTACTTATCGCTACGTTTACTAGTGCACTTTCATTTCGTAATTGATTATAATGGAGGAGAAATAAAACTAATTGGAAAGTAGCTGGAACCCTTATGGAAACAGCTTAATTTTCTAAGAACGAGTGTACTACTTTTTAGCGTAATTAGAAGTATGGGAAAGTGTTTAGTATCGTGTTTAGTAAACCATAGAAACAAATTATATAAAGCAATCAAAAATGGAGGCTCTCTCCAGGAGGATCAAATAAGATTATATGATGAGCTATCCAAAGAATTTTCCATCAAATCTCGCGAGGCGTATGAGCTCTATGTTAATTCAATGGGGGAAAAAATACTCACTGACCCGAAAAAGTTCTTTGATTTCGTCAATTTAAAACGTAAAACCACTGGCTATCCTTGTTCTATGTTTCGTGGTAACACGGTTTCGTCTTGTCCACAAGTCATTTGTAGCTTATTCGCCGACCATTTTCAAAACACTTACTGCTCTCCGAAGATCCCTACTTTCACTACTAGACACGCTGCCAGATCTCTTATCGAAGGGTTTGTCCTTACAAGGCAGGCTATTACTAATGCTATTCTGCAACTAAAGATTGGCAAAGGACCTGGCCCGGACCTAGTATCTCCTTTCTTCGTGCTCCAATGTGCAGACCAATTAATCACCCCTTTGCACATGGTTTTCAATAAATCCCTGTCTCTTGGTGTCTTCCCGTCTTTCTGGAAATCCTCATACCTCACACCTATTTTCAAAAGTGGTGATAAACGTTCAGTCGATAACTATCGAGGAATTGCTATCTTATCTGTTATCCCCAAACTCTTCGAGAAGCTAGTTTGTGATAATCTTACTCGCATTATCGACCCCCTTCTTAATGAGGAACAACATGGATTTCGTAGGGGTAGATCGACTTCCACCAACCTCATGATACTAGTTTCTACTGTGCTCTGTGAAATGGAAAAAGGGAACCAAATTGACGCGGTCTATACGGACTTTAGTAAGGCTTTCGACCGAGTTGACCATCAAACTTTGGTTCTAAAACTTCGCAACTTTGGTATTTCCGGTTCTCTTCTTAACTGGCTCCAGTCTTACCTCTGCGATCGAACCCAATTCGTAAAATTTCAAGGCCACTTGTCCAAAAAAGTTTTGGCATCTTCTGGAGTACCACAAGGCAGTCATTTAGGCCCCCTGCTTTTTAACATCTTCATTTCTGATGTGTCTGAGATACTGCTTGGTATACCGCATCTCTTCTATGCAGACGACTTAAAAATCTATCACATCATAAACTCGCAGTCTGATGCAACCTTTCTACAATCAAAGCTTCAATCCCTCGAACAGTGGTGCGATGTGAATAATCTCAATCTTAACATCAATAAGTGCCATGTGATAAGTTTTTCTCGTAAGCATGCAACCACGATGTATTCCTACTACCTTAACGACTTCAAATTGAATAGGGTCGATCATATTATAGACCTTGGCGTAGTATTGGATAACAAGATGCGCTTCAATTTGCACTATGACAAAATCCTTGCCAGAGCTAATAAACAGCTTGGATTCATAAAGAGACGCGCTAAAGAGTTTAAAAATATATGGGTTACCAAATCATTATATACCACCCTAGTGCGTCCTTTATTAGAATATGCTTGCATTATATGGAACCCTGCTTTCGAGCTACATAGCGATAGAGTTGAGTCTGTTCAGAAACAATTTGTACTTTTCGCTTTGAGAAATCTCTATGACCCACGAGATTTTCAAAATCTGCCATCTTACAAATTCAGACTGAGTCTTCTAAATTTAATGTCTCTTTCTTCTAGAAGAACTCTGCTCAGCGCTTGCCTTACATTTGATATTATTAGTGGTGCGGTAATCATTGAAGATCTCTCTAGTAAAATTACTTTCAATAACCGACCAAGACGCACCAGATATGCAAATCTGCTCAATGAATTCAGTCATCACACTACCTATGCATATAATGAGCCCATAAATAGGTGCTGTAGGATATTCAATTCTATAAGCAGCCACTACTCTTCGGGGATTACTAAATCAAATTTCAAAAATAACTTGTCCAAAGCCCTTTCCACATCCGAACCCGCTTAACTTCCATCGTTACTAGCCTAAATTTAATTAAAATAATGTAGAATAACTGGTACAAAATTTGTGATGTATTGTATCTTTTTTACGGACAATTTGTATTGTATATTTATGATTAATTGTATTTAAGATTTGTATTATGTTTTCTTGTTGTTATGTTGCCTTGTTTGGTAGATAAATAAATAAATAAATAAATAAATAAATAGAAATATTAGAAATGCATTACATTCTTTCAGTATTAGAAATAAATTTCATTTCTTAGAAACCTTTTTGTTTATAAAAAGTTGTACATTTCGAATTTAATAGAAAATATTTAATTTACGGTGATGAGCGAGATTGAATAATATATGATTTCACTTCTATAAATTTTGATGTAAATCTAAATTAATCGAATGATTTGTTTTTGTGTTAGTGTGTGGCAAGGGGCCCAAAATAGGTTCAGGCATCTGAAGGATTGTCTGGGCATACTAATGGAAACACATATCTCGGAAACAGAGAATCGCGGAAGGACCAACTGCGGACAATTCGTCGGCCATCCGACAAAGCCACAAGGATAAATGAGACGATCTAAAGAGCAGATAGGACCATCACCCCCATACCGCAGCGTATTTTTGCCGCATTCCTCCACTTCAGAGTAGTATTCGAGCTATGGACTATGTGGTTCTTATTACGAAATCTGATTGGTTAAATCACCATAATGTGAAGAATTTGAAACCAATTAGCTGAACATCTTTTCTATTAAAAACACTAGAAAGTCAGGTGAATCTGCACATCAAGAGCTAGATTGACACCGCGGGGCTCTGTGCTAATCAACACGTGCTTCTGATACAACCGGCAAAAATCGTTACAGCCTTCACATACATCGAAAAGGCTTATAACAAAATCGCTGTTAGATTAAATCAACTCTGACGACTTGGGTAAATAAAGTCCATCATATCAAGGACACCTTTTTAGGGCTCAAGGTGAAAAAAATGGCACGGAAATCCAACAAAAGGATGATTGTGTTGTCCCTTTTCTAGATCCTGAATTTAAGGGTCAGTGATATTGAGGTAGTGGTGTATACCGGTGTCATTGTAGTACTTGTAAGGACTGTCTGACCTTATGCAATCAGTACAAGACCAGATCCAAATCTGGACCAGAAACTTGGGACAAACTCGACAAAAACTGATCTTGTACACTTTACAAGGAACACAAGGTGCTGCCTATTATCAAACCCACCCTCAACGGAATAATATTAAAATGTGTTGATGCTGTAATATTTGGGCCTTATGATGGGCAGGAAACTGACTGGAGGGACTAATATGAAGTATAGAAATGGTAATGCTCGCGCAGGACCTTTTGCCTGCCGATTTAGCTACTGCATTACTTGGGGTCATAACATCCGGGCGGGTTACTATATATTCAATGTGTAGTTATGGCGATTTTGGCGACTATCGTTTTGTAGTCTTAAATATTAGCCATATGCATCGCAGTTGAGTGCATTAGTGAAACATCACTCAAGTCAATGACAATTTGCGTCAAAAATAGGACAGCTATTCTCACTTTTGCGTCTTGGAGATGTTCATTCATACGTGTAGAGTGACTCTTGACGAAGAGGTAAGCATTCTCCTATTCGACTTATGTAGATGCTAGGGCATAGTGGTATCATTGACAACAAAAAAGCTGACCAGATGCCAAGAAAAGGTTCACAAGTTGGGGATAATCCCTGTAAAGGGTTTTTTTTAGAGGTTTTTTTTAGAGAGCTCCGATTTCAAACTTGAATAAAGCAAAAAGTATCAATCGGATCGCCTTATTTTTTAGTGTTGCAAAATTTAACATTTCACTTTTACTTTTTGAAGGCGATCTCGTGCAAATAACCGTCAGGACTATCTCTCACGAAGCGAATTCTAGAGGTCTAATAGCCAACCGCTATTTAAAGCAACTGGGGCAGTATATTTTCAATGACGCGCGTTATTTTGACTTTTGAGGCGTCGATCGTTGCTGGTTTGTCAGCGTAGATCAACGACTTCACGTATCCCCACAAGAACAAATCCAACGGAGTCAAATCGCACGATTTTGGTACTCAATTGACGCATCCTTTTCACGAAATAATGCGATTTCCGTATTTCGTCTTCAATAAGCCGATGCTTGGCACGTAGCGCATCTTGTTGAAACTACGTCTCTCTCACATCCATACAAAGTGAATTCGGGAGTAAAAACTGGTATTGCATCACTCTGTACCGGTTGCCATTCTCGCCGTGCTCATGTTTGAAAAAGTATGGCTCTATGATGCCACCAGAATGCAGTAGGCATCATACAGTGAACTTTTATGGATGCAACGGTGTCTCCATAGCTTGGCAGGAATTTTCTTTGCTCCAGATGCAGCGATTTCACTTCTAGACGTAGTATTCGAACCAGAAATAAACCACGTTGCTGAATGAAATTTTCCCGTAAAACAGAGGGTCAGCTTCCAGGTGATTTTCGGCCCATTCTTCGAACGTGCGACGCATCCGATGGTCATACGGCTTTAACTTATGCAACAATTTGATCTTTTTAGCCTTCAGATCGAGATATTTGTGTAAAATTTTCCACTAAATGGACGGACATATCCACATTTTTTGCGTACATCTGAAAATCAGCAAATCTAGGTATTCAGCAAAACTGGCTTCCATGGCCGCAATATTCTCTTCAGAATGCACTGTTCTCGATCTTGTCGTTGGCCAAACGTCCAGTAACGTGAACTTTGCAAAAGATTGCAACCACATGGCGAATTGCACGTGCTGATAAAACTCACGAAGCGATCGTCGAGTTTGCTCAGCAGAACACTGATTTCACAAACAAATTTCCTCGAATTGTAGACGCTGTTGCGGTATAAATGTATACATGGCAATTTAAACTAGCACTGACGTTGATAACTGTCATCAGCTCATTTGACAGTTGTGGGTTTCAATATGCGGCACCTATGAAAAAACTCCCTTTATTTAAAATGGATTCGCTAACGCCATGCTGTCGATAAGTTGGCGTAGAGTCCGTTTTTAGCACCAACGAACTTAGCCTCGATGCCATCTCCGCTATACGCCGCCCTCGAGTGCTTTCATTGGACATTCTCCAGTTCAATGTCTTCGCATTGAAATCACCACCTACTGTATCATTGACATCAATATTACGCAGAGTATCCTCCAAGGACCTAAACTTATCTCCGATCTTCTACATTGAGTGAAAAGTGAAAGCTCACGAAAATAATATATCTGCAATTTTATCTATCGCGACCATTGTCGTGGTCACCGAAACCGGTACTGTGTCAGCGGTCCAGAACGCCGCGTATTCTGTGGCATTAGAAAGGTAAGTGAATGCGTTTTTCCTTCTGTAGGGCTTCTTGATCAGCCTTCCTGATCAGTGGTCCAGATCACCGCGTATTCGGTGGCATTCGAAAGCCACGTGAACGAGTATTTCGTTCTGTAGGGATTCCTGATCATCAGGTTTGAGGTCTGAGGTTTTTTTTCGTCAGCTGCTCTGCGATGCTGTAGTTTAGCTTCATTTTTAACCTACTACCTCTTCTTGGCGTCAATTATGTCCTTCAATACCTTGTAAGCACTCGAGCCCATAATGAATTTCGCTCTATCCATGCCATATTTCTCGATGCAAACCATGTATTTGAGGTCACTAGAACAGTCAGTTTGCTGCACGGTGGTCGCGCTGACCACATTTCCAGCAGCTGCCAGTACAGTCTGGGCATTTGTGGTTGCTCTTAATGGTAATATTTCCAAGCCCTTGTATCAGTATCCCATCTTTGCCCACCTTCTCTCTCTCTCTCTCTCTCTCTCTCTCTCTCTCTCTCTCTCTCTCTCTCTCTCTCTCTCTCAGGCATATAGCGATTCAGATTGAGTTCTAGAATTTTATGCGATCATTACACATCGCAATTTCCAATCGATCTTGCCTTCTGTGGTTTTTCTGATCCAGTGTACTTATGTGCTGGTTCGCTCCAGCTGGACTCCTTTGTGAATCTATAGAAAAAAAGATAGGGAAAGTAGTAGCTAGCGATAGACAATACTTTTAAACATAAACCGAAAATTTCCCAAAAATATCCTTTAAAAATTACTTGTACACCCAATATTTCCATTACAATCTCTATTCGCCACTCGATTAATAGTTTATAATAATTACAGCTTGTATTACTATTTTATTAGCTTACCACCATCTACTAGTTATTCCATCACTTTATCAATCATTATATTCATCAGTATTACTATCATCACATCCATGAAGATTTCCAACATCAATTTCATTTTACGTCAGTATTCCCATCAGTCAAATCCAATAAAACAAATGTGGTGTTTAACAAATTCACTTTTTTCTTAAATCGCGATCTTTACTTTATCCACAAAAAAACACCAATCGTTTTATTTTATAATTTATTTCATTACTTTCCACATTTATACTATCAAATTCTAAGTCAACCTTTACTTCTACTTTACACCTTGTCTTTTCAACTGCTCACTGATTTCTGATCTTCTAAAAACTATTTCAAATTCAAATTCAAATTTCAAAGCTATTTCCATACACGAGTTCAAAACAAGATACCGCTGCGCCACCGGTAACTTTTCGCACTTGCCCGGGTCATTGTATTGTGTCGTTTTCCTAAACGTCCGGAATGACCTGTGGACTGGTAATACCTTGAGCGACCCCTTGCGCCTAATTCCAGAATTGCTCCTAGTTAGTGACAACCGGTCGTCTGTCACTTTAATTGTAAACATTAGGAAGTTTTAATTGTAAACAGAGGCCATTTAACTCGATCTCGGATTAGCTATTTTGTCCAGCTGTTCATTGGAAGCTGAGATGAGGACTACCACGAAGAAGACTGCTTTCTTATTCAACAAATATAGTAACAGTGCCTTGCGTTCAGTCCATATAGTTAGTTGGTTTGTGCGAAATGCCAAATTCGATACAGCCTTGAAAACTATATTAGCTTGCCCTTTTGTCATTATGCAACAACATTGTGAAAACGTAAATTGTTTTAAATGCATTAATCAATTATTCAATTAGTAATAATTTATTTTTACAGTATAACCAATTTTTTCATCATTCAGTATTAATTCTGATAGACATTCTCCCCCGTAAACATTCTCCCCCGGCTGGGACGAAGTGCCAGAATTCTGTATTTTCCCATCTGTAAATATGTTATTAGTATGAGGAAATATACTACCAAATTTACTCCTTTTTTTTTTTTTTATTGCTATCCAAACTCTGCGTCTCGGGATGGTCGCTGGATTAGTCAAAGAAACTATCGACGGTATTTCCACCGTGCCGACTGTCTCTTGACCCTGGAACGGGTGACGTTTTTCAGCGCGTCACACTCGCTGTTTGTGAAGGTGATTTGGCATGTTAGGTTGATGGTCGTTAGTTTGTTCGGTTTTCGAGTAGTTGAGACATGTAGCAATAGGATTCTATTCATTGTGGTAATAATAGCTTATATTGTTGCAGAATGTGCTTGTGGTACATTTCAGTCAATATTTCAATTCGGTGCTTCAGTTAATATGTTTGATTTGGTAGGTTTGATGTAGTATGTATTGGTAATAGTGCTATTTTAGTGACGGGTCGTTTATATTCTCTATCATTACTCTTAATGGACACGACTCGAACAATTTCATCTTTCCCTGGGTACACAGCGGTAATTCTTGCTAGTGCCCATTTGTACGAAGGGTATCTCTCGTCCTTGACGAGGCAAAGATCTCCGATGCTCGGATTCGGTTGCTGTTGTAACCATTTCGGTCTGGATTGCAATCTAGATAGGTACTCTGTGTGCCATCTTCTCCAAAAAGTTTGAGTCAATCGCTCAGTCAATTGCCAGCGATCTAAACGATTTAGTTTAACATCCATAAGATTCATTTCGGGAGGAGCTAACAATGTGTCTCCGATTAAAAAATGTGCAGGCGTTAATGCAGTTGTATCATTGGGATTGTCGCTTAAGGGACATAACGGTCTAGAATTCAAACACGCTTCTATTTTTATGAGTACTGTCGTAAATTCTTCATAAGTTAATGCTGCATCTGATAATATTCTACGTAGATGTCGTTTCAATGATTTTACCCCCGCTTCCCAAAGACCTCCAAAATGTGGTGATGCAGGGGGATTGAAATGCCAAGTTATATCATACATAGCGCTCTTTTCAGCAACGTTCGTCAAGATCGATTTTATTTTTCGTAGTTCAGTGGCAGCTCCGACAAAGTTAGTTCCGCAATCACTGTAGATATGGCTGCAGAGTCCTCGTCTCCCAGTAAAGCGACGGAGGGCAGCCATAAAGGCTTGCGTTGTCATGTCTGCCACAACTTCTAGATGGATTGCTTTAGTACATAGACATATGAAAACCGCGACATAACCTTTGTAGAATTTTCCACCACGTCCTTGCTTATCCTTCATGTTGAAAGGCCCACAGTAATCTACGCCCGTGTGCAAAAATGGGCGCGATATTGAAACTCGAGGTTTGGGTAGGCTGCCCATCAATTGTGTTGCGCACTTTGCAGTGGCTCGAAAACATCTAATACATTTGTGAATACATTTTTTTATTGCATTTCTCCCTCTGATAATCCAGTATTTTCTTCGTATGGTTGCTAACATTAGTTGTATTTGGCCATGTAATGTTTCTTGGTGGAATTTATGTATCAATAAGTCCGTAAATCTTCCATCGGCTGGAATAATTATGGGGTGTTTTTCATCGAATGATAACTCTGCGTTCGACAATCTTCCCCCAACTCTTAAAAATCCATTTCCGTCAATGAATGGATTCAAATTGAGCAGTCTACTGCCCTTTTCAAGTGGTTGTCCTAGATTTAAAGACTTTATTTCGCTGTGAAATTCAGTGCCTTGTATGTGTTTAATCCAACAAGTCTCGGCACGTTGTAGCTCTTGAACTGTTAAAGGACCCTTGTTGATACTTTTCCGAGATATTATGACTGCAAATCGGAAACAGTAAGCCGTAACACGGATTAACCTTGTATATGTAGAAACCCTTTGCAGTACGATGGTCATCCAATCGTCATCTTTGGTGTGTATATTGACTAAAATTTGTTTGCGCTGTTCTAGTTTAGTATTCTCGATAAGTTTCTGGGACGGCCAGAATTCAGTATCTCTTTCCAACCATGTTGGCCCATTCCACCATAGCTTGCTGTTTACTATTTCCACTGGTGCAACCCCGCGTGAAGCTAAGTCTGCTGGATTTTGACATGATGGGACGTGTCGCCATGATACGTTGCCTATTAAATCATAGATCTCAGCGGTTCGATTAGCAACAAACGTAGTCCATCTAGTTGGATGTCCCTTGAGCCAGGACAGAACGATTTCGGAATCGGACCAGAGACAAATGTTGTTGGCTGCTAAGTTGAGAGTTGACATCACTTCCTTCAGCAATTTTGCTAGTAAAACCGCACCACAAAGCTCTAAACGAGGGATCGTGACTGGTCTAACAGGGGCTACTTTCGATTTGGCTATGAGTAGATTGGATTGTGTTTGTTCTCCATTGCGAACAACTAAGTATATGGCGGCTGCATAAGCTTGCTTTGATGCGTCGCAAAAACCATGAATTTCGATCCTGGAGTTAGGTTTATTACTCACCCATCTATTAATTTTCAGTAGCTCTATAGTTTTCAAATTATTTTGTAGCTTGGACCATTGCTGAACAACCTCCGGTGGAACTGGTTCGTCCCACGTTTGACCGTGTAACCATAGTGATTGTAAGATCATTTTTCCAACTATTATGATCGGAGCCAGCCACCCCATCGGGTCGTACAGTCGAGCGATTTCGGATAAAATATTTCGTTTTGTGATTGGGGATGCTAGTTCATGGTGTCGGACTCGATACGTAAAATAATCTGATAAAGGGTACCAGATCAATCCTAGTGATTTATATCCCTGTTCCAATTGTAGATCTGCTGCTTCGTTCAACTCAATATCCTCCTTAGGAAGTCCTTCTAGTAGTTGTGTGTCATTGGCTAACCACTTTCGCAGTTTAAAACCTCCTAATTGCATCATTGTGTCAATTTCATTTCGCTTCACAAGGGCTTCGTCAATAGTACCTCCTCCGGAGAGTAGGTCATCCACGTATATCTCGTTGTATACGGAATGTCTTGCATGTGGAAACCGATGCCCTTCATCTTTCGCCAATTGATGGAGTGTGCGAATTGCTAGAAATGGTGCACACGTGAGTCCGAAAGTCACTGTATCCAAAGAATATTCTTCAATTGAATTCGTCGATTCCTGCCTCCATAGTATTCGTTGGTAATTTGCATCAGAGGGATGTATCCTGATTTGGCGATACATTTTTTCGATGTCCGCAAGGAATGCGAATCTAAACAATCTCCAATTCATTAGTATCGACATCATATTAGTTTGAATTGTTGGGCCTGTTAGTAATATGTCGTTAAGGGATACTCCGGAACTTGTTTTCCTTGATGCGTCAAAAACTACACGCAGTTTGGTCGACGTACTCTCCTTTAATACAGCGTGATGTGGGATATAATGTGTTGTGCAAATTGATTTTCCATTTTCTATCTTGTATTCACTTCGGGTATCCACTCGATGCATATGTCCAAGGGCTATGTATTCTTGCATACACCTTTTGTATTGTATTGCAAGTTCAGTATCTTTGCTAAATTTGCGTTCTAGATTTAACAAACTTGTGACGGCAATGTGTTTTGATTCTCCCAATAGACTTTTACTAAATTCGTCCTTGAATGGTAATCTAACGGTGTATCGTCCGTTTGTATTTCTGATTGTAGTAGCTGCGTAGAACCTTTCACATTTTTCATCTTCCTTTTTCAATACCTTCCGCGGATGAATTTCTTCTATCTCCCAAAATTTTTGTAATTGTTGTTGAAGTTCTTTGTTATGATCAATTTCGATACTAAAGTTGTGCACGTTATGAACATGTTCTAACTCAATTCCTCCGGAAATTATCCAACCAAGCTTCGTCTTCTGAACAATTGGGCCTAAAGAGAGTTGGAGCACATCGCCGAGTATGACCTTTGCGTATACTTCAGCGCCTAATAGTATGTCGATTCTTCCAGGTTTGTCAAATTGTGGGTCTGCCAGAGGTAGATTACCCAACTGTTCTCGAACGGACGATTTGATGCTGCGTGATGGAATGAGTTTAGTGATTCTATTTACAACTAAAGCTGTTAAAGGGACTAGTTCTTTGCTATCGGTTACTAAGTTGGCGGAAATCTTCCCGGTAATTTTAGTTGCAGCTGAACTTCCGAAACCAAAAACATTAATGTTTGTTGTTTCTTTTTTCAATCCCAACTGTTGGACTGCTGATTCAGAAATGAATGAGGCTTGTGACCCTTGATCCAGTAATGCACGATGCAATCCTATGGTTCCATTTGATGTTTGGAGCTGGACTAACGCAGTTGCTAGGAGTACATCACCTGATGCCATTGTAGTGAATGACTGTGCTGCTGCTGAATTGTGAGATGTCGGTTGAAACGATGTCGCGTTGGTATTATTTGGAAAGGAATTAACAGCATTGCCAATAGTCGGTGGATTTTCACGATGTAATAGTGTGTGATGACGACGCTGACATTTCACACACGAGGATTTACTTGGACAATTCATAATCAAATGGCCCTTTCGTAGGCAATTCAAACATAACCCCTTTCGCTTGACAAATTCAAGTTTCTGTGGTTGAGTCGCCTGTAGAAACTTGGAACATTTCATGATGTTATGTGGTCCATTGCACATGTTACATTGTGATGCCGTCGGAACAGTTTGAACAGTATGACTTTGTCTGCTTGTGCTCTGCAATTCAAAAGATCTACGTTTTACCCTGTCATCAGCAATCGCTTCTAATGCCCGGAAACGGTTATCTAAGAATTTATTTAATTCTTCAAGTGTTGGTATTTCTCGTTTAATGGCCGTTTCTTGTTCCCAAATACTACGAGTCTCATTTGGTAATTTTTGTACCAAAAAATATGCCACTACTGCTGCCCATAGATCATCCACTTTCAAATTTTCGATTGCTTTGAGACTCTCGAACGATGTATCTATTAATTTACGAATAGAACAAGAAGATTCGGTCGTGATTGATGGCTGAGAGAAGAGACGTTTGAAATGAGCATACAGAAGTGCTCGTTTATTGGAATAACGTTCCTCCAAAATCGTCCATGCCGTTTCATAGTTATCATCCGTAATGCTGTACGGTCTTAGTAGAAGCTCAGCTTCACCTGCTAGGCTAGCTTTCAAATAATGAAGCTTTTGGACAGAAGATAAAGAACTTTTGCTGTGTATTAGCGAGACGAATAAATCTTTAAACGACATCCATTCTTCATAACGACCGCTAAATGTTGGCATTGCTATTCGTGGCAATTTGATGTCATTTATACCCTCAGAGCCCCCCGACTGCACTTGTTCTTTTACTACACTTTCATTAGCTCGCTTATCCACTTCAGATAGTAACTCTTCTATATCTGACCTTAACTCAAAATATCGTTCTTCATAATCAGTGTATAGACTAAGTTTGAAATAAGCAATATCATCTTCAGCGGTTTCCCCTTTCAACATGGCCACTATCTGATCATGATTTTGAACAAATTTTGAGTAATTTTCCTTAAGAGCTTCAAGTCTACTCTTAAGATATGACACAGTTTTCCGAGCCTTTGAATCTTTTCGGAAATTTATGGCTGATTTGGCTAAATTTTCTAATGCAACCTTTTGTGCAGCGCATAATGCATTTATTGTAACAGACATAGCTACACAATACGAACAGCGATTCAGAATTTATATAATGTAATGTATTTCAAGTCTATGTACTTTGTTATTTATTTTACTCAATTGGAAGAACTCAGATCGCTTGATCTAGTTCATGCCTTCAAATATATATTGACGAATCACCACACTATTAGTGTTCGCATTACCACCGTCACTATGTGTATTAAAGATAAATTCTCACAAAGATAGGATTAGCGTTCAATAACATCTGCAATGTCAGCACTTTGTCATATGCATGCTCATATGCCCAACGAGAGTACTCTTGCAGATCAACAGTGCCGACACTAATCCGAACTAACGAGCTTTCGAATTATTTTCACTATATAGCGACACCGATATTTGTTTAAAAATGTCGATTATGTTCATCGACAATCTCCTATGACCGTTACCACTTATTCACGCACAATTCAGAACCCATTTAATGTTTGAAATATTTGTTCCCTTTGCAAGAAATATCATATATGTATCAATTTCGAATTTGTTTTCTTTAAGTGCTAAAATTAGACCTTGTTTGCCAGCTCTATCGCTAATTTTGGTACAAACGTCTGACTTTCACTTGAATAAATGCAAGTATTAACGGATTTAAATTCAAGGCCTTTATTTTTCTGAAAAATTTCTTCTTTTTTTAAAAAATTTAGATTTCCGAACAAGCAGAATCATGTGTCCATTCGACACTTCAATCTTGTTATTCTGCCTTTATTTTATCTTTTATTTTATTCTGCTATTATTTTCTATTACTTTGCATGCCAAGATCAACTACTAAGATACAAAAAAAACACGCCAAATTCACCTACCTTATATATCCGGTTCGAAGGACCAAAAAATCACTATGTTTAACAAATTCACTTTTTTCTTAAATCGCGATCTTTACTTTATCCACAAAAAAACACCAATCGTTTTATTTTATAATTTATTTCATTACTTTCCACATTTATACTATCAAATTCTAAGTCAACCTTTACTTCTACTTTACACCTTGTCTTTTCAACTGCTCACTGATTTCTGATCTTCTAAAAACTATTTCAAATTCAAATTCAAATTTCAAAGCTATTTCCATACACGAGTTCAAAACAAGATACCGCTGCGCCACCGGTAACTTTTCGCACTTGCCCGGGTCATTGTATTGTGTCGTTTTCCTAAACGTCCGGAATGACCTGTGGACTGGTAATACCTTGAGCGACCCCTTGCGCCTAATTCCAGAATTGCTCCTAGTTAGTGACAACCGGTCGTCTGTCACTTTAATTGTAAACATTAGGAAGTTTTAATTGTAAACAGAGGCCATTTAACTCGATCTCGGATTAGCTATTTTGTCCAGCTGTTCATTGGAAGCTGAGATGAGGACTACCACGAAGAAGACTGCTTTCTTATTCAACAAATATAGTAACAGTGCCTTGCGTTCAGTCCATATAGTTAGTTGGTTTGTGCGAAATGCCAAATTCGATACAGCCTTGAAAACTATATTAGCTTGCCCTTTTGTCATTATGCAACAACATTGTGAAAACGTAAATTGTTTTAAATGCATTAATCAATTATTCAATTAGTAATAATTTATTTTTACAGTATAACCAATTTTTTCATCATTCAGTATTAATTCTGATAGACATTCTCCCCCGTAAACATGTGGATAGTAAAATACATTCGAATATCCAACAGAGCGATAAATGTTCTACAGAAAGATACTTAAATTCACAAACTCGTCAGAATTTCTACTTTGATCCGAAAACGTAGACACACGAAAACTATGTAAGCGCTTCAACTTTTTTGCCGCAGCTAGCCCAGCAGTTCAACATCGCTGAAAAACTTTTCCAACCTTCTAAATGTTTATTATGCAAAAATAATAGCATTTGCTCTTGACTACGAAACAAATTATGCACTGGCGAAAGCTCCCTAGAACCACCCCAGGCGCTAAATTTCATACGAAACGAAATGTTTTTAACAATGTTTTGTGGGGATGATGATAGCCTTCATTCTTCGTTTCACCGTTATGCCCCCCGACACATAGTCTAAGTACTTCTCGACGTAGTAGTATACGAACTGGACGCTGTTTTGTTTTTTCGTTGATTTCCTATGTCTGTCGACCCGGGTCGAGAGTAGTTCAACGATGTAATTTCGTTATTCGCCCTTGTTTCTTCAACGAACAGTTAACGAATTGTAATTGCAGTGTGTATTACGTTTCCGGCATTCCGGGCGGACTGCTTTCGGATCGCGGGGATTCAAAGTTAAGTTGTTAAAATATTTGTATAGTTGGACGAAAATCCTCTTAAAGCAATCGGTGGGTCAATTTTTGTCCACCGTCATGACGAGGACGAGACGAGTTTGCCGGAAATTAAACCGAATAAATGACTACTTTAATTTTAGTTCCTTTTCGTTCCTTTTTTCAAACATATACTACAGTTGGAAAAAAGCAACGTTGCTGAATGATTTTATAGAAGATGTGAATAAATGGAACTGTAAAGAGAAGTTCTTAAAAAAAGTAAAATTAATCCTTGGTTAATATCCGGAAAATCCTTTTTATTAGTTTGGGGATGAAAGTTGTTCTGAAAGAGAATTCGCTTGTTAAACTGTCGTAAACTTTTACATATTCACCATGATTAAAAGATTATTGCCATATATATTAGGCAAGGTTAGGTAGTAGAAGAGGGCTGCTGTTTACGCAACTTGTATTAGGCCACCAATTTGGGCCCATTTCTCTCCCTCCGCTAGTCGCGCTCCACTTGCTACTCCGTTAAAGTAAGCTAACTCAATGTAACGGTACTTGCCACATATGTTAACTCTTGAAAGTTGTAAGAGCCGAGATTTTCAAGGCGGTCAATATTCAGGACCTGCTCTATACTGTTCTCTTCCATCTCGCATCTCCAAATGAAATACTCCAAATGTGTTCTGTTATTCTTTGTCTGGTATTTCCCTGTCAGTTGTCCAGCATTTTAGAGACCTGGGTGTAGTGTTTGACTCAAAGTTAAGATTTGAATATGACGTCCAGGGCCCCTATGATTGCTGGATTTGTCTTGCGTTCTTCTTATATGTTTACCAACATTTCCTCCTGTATTCATTTATTTGTCTCCTTAGTACACAGTATTCTAGAATACGCGTGCCAAATCTGGTCTCCGCGATTTCAGTATTTATCTGACGCCATTGAATCGGTTCAGCGCAAATTCACTCGCTCGCTACTTTTTAAATTCAATATCCCCTATTGTCCCTACTCCTCTCGTCCTTCCCTCTTTCATATGTCCTCGTTGCAATCTCGGAGATTGTTCCTCGATGAGTGTATTCTCTTTAAACTTTGCCAAGAATTTTTTTGTCTGATCTTGGTTCCCAGATAACCAGACGTGAATCTAGTCGTCCAAGTCGTTCTTCTGAGGTTTTCTCTGTTCCGTTTGCTCGTATGGACGTCTATTTCCATTCACCTTTGCTGCGTCTACCCAGAACGCATAATGCCCTTAAGCTTGGTCCTCTCCCGCAATCTTTTTCACAATTCAAGCATGTATTGAAAATGTTAACTTGAATTGCTATTTACCTTAGTCCTAATTTTAGTTTTCAAATTATTCAATTATTTTTGTTATTTCTTTTCCTTTTTTATGTTTCATTCTTTTATTTTTGCTTTCTTGACGCTGTAATTGGAATTGTATCTGTAGCGCAAGGGATTAATAAATAAATAAATAAATAAATCTCCTGCAAAAATCGCTGGATGTCATTAATATTCTATTCTTATGAGATGCAGTAAGGCTTGTTTGCACGAGGTTCCATTCGGTTCGGTTTGTTTTCGGTTACTACCACACATAAACGGTTCTCACACGGTTCATATTAGGTTTTGTGTTTTTTTCCTCAACTTTGCGTAGTGACGTCAAATTCATAAAAGTCTTCAAAAATTTCCACACAATCGTTTTTCCATGCTTCCTGCGTCTTAAATTTATCTTTCTGTTTTGCCCAAGTTTTTTCCCACAGCACTATTTTAGAGTGTACTGCACAAATCAGCCGATTCACATCAACATCTGGTAAATCTGGACTGATAATTTCAACAAATTAGAGGTAATAATAAACCTAACTAAATCTGACTAATTTTGAGTCACCCAAATTGAATGGCGTTTCCATTAACTTGAGTCAGAGGGTCAGGTACTTAGGGCTGATCCTTGACTCGAAGCTACTATCGACCTACAATGTAGCAGAAAGAGCTCGGAAGGCTTTCAATGCACTTTACTGCTGTAAAAGGACCATAGGAGCAAATTGGGGATTACAACCTCGTACTGTTTCTTGGCTTGACACTGCTGTGTTTGAGCCAATTCTATTGTTTGGGGTGGCGTTCTGGTGGCAGGGTGCTGAATGGCTGCACTACTTGTAGTGCGGAGAATGGCTGCACTACTTGTAACTGGTGCGCTCCGCTCCACCCCTACTAAGGCACTCTTCGTGTTAATTCATTGGCTGCCAACCAATCTACTTGTCTTACAGCAAGCTAATCTTGCTGCTGTGAGACTAAATTGTATGGAATCGGCATGGAATAGAACCGAATTCGGCCATGCGAGGATTTCGGTCGAGGGATTTTGGTTGAGTTCCCGCTCCAGCGGGTGTTGACTACATTGCTCCGCAGAGCCTACTAAATTTGAAGCTCACAACTCGCATTCCTGGTAGGGATGAATGGCGTGATGGTGTCACCCTCGAAAGTGGGCTTATCCATGTGTACACTGACGGCTCAAAGCTAAACAATAGAGTCGGAAGTGGTGTATACGCAGATGAGCTGAATCTCAAGCTGTCCTTCCGTCTACCAGACAATTGTAGTTTCTTTCAGGCGGAGGTTGCGGCTATTTTACAAGCAATCGACTGGCTTCTGTGTAATCGAATATTCGGGGTTAATATTGGCATTTTCACAGATAGCTAAGCGGCTATTAAATCTCTTGCTGGTCCTTGTACAGTTTCCATGATTGTTGCTGAATGCCGTGCATCTCTTAGGGAGATGTCAAGACATTCGGTGGTTCAATGGATTTGGGTACCTGAACATATGGGTTTTCAGGGCAACTGTGAGGCCGATGAGCTAGCAAGACTTGGAACCTTGTTACCGGAGGTCTCCTGCTCCCTCTCAATAGGTATACCGATGTCATCGGTCAAACTGGCCATTAGGCAAAAATATCTCGAGGATGCTAATAGGTCCTGGGCAGATGAATCATCCTGCGCAATAGCCAGGCAGTCCTGGGTATCCATGGATGCGGATCGCACCAGGCAGCTTTTAGGCTTAACTCGAAGCGCTCTACGCTGCACAGTGGGAGTTCTTACGATTGGGAGTTGTGGCTCTGAGGATGAAGAGGAGTCCGTCCTCCACCTCTTGTATCAGTGTTCGGCGTTGGCAAGGAGAAGGTTGGCGGCAATTGGTGCTCCCCTTCTCTCAAACCCGACCGAGTTGTCCCTGGTCAATTTAAAAGGGATAACGCGATTTGTCAAGGGAAGCAGATGGTTTCCCGAGTTCAGTGAGTAGGAGAGAGTCAAAAATTAATGTGACTTCACAAAGGGCCTCTCATGTGCCTATGTGTGTCGGACGGCATACCTCTGCAGACCGGCAGCCACTTTAACCTAACCTAACCTAACAATGACGAAGCTTGTGCATACTCAGATCCGAAACGGGATCTAGTGGGACACATTTTAATATTAGGCGTGTTTTTTTGCTCCCCCTATCCATAACAGAACAATGCTAACCAGTGCAGACGCATTGGAAACAACAAATACAACTCCCCCTGTCCATAACATGACTTGTTGTTGTTTGCAATGCGTCTTGCACTGGTTAGCATTGTTCTGTTATGGACAAGGGGAGCAAAAAAAAAACGCGCCTAATAATGAATATGGTCAGAATTATTTGCTTAAGCTTATTTAACAACACCTTGCAGGTATTATCGAAATTTAATATTTTCTATTCCCATCAGCGTTTGTTATTGTTTTGCATAAAGTTTAGGATTATGTTATTACAACAGCATGAAAATGATATCCGCGTGGCTAATACCTTGGGCACATTGAAATCGTGTGTAAGGCCTATTCACTTTCATCGCCGACACGAAATTGATATTTGATTGTGAAACACGATAAATCCAATTATGCGCACATAATAATGATGATTACACCAACATGACAGTAATAGCCTGGAGCAGCGAACGGCAGAACAGTTTCATTAAAGCAACTCCCTTCTTCCATTTCATTAAAGCAACTCCCTTCCTCCATTTCATTAAAGCAACTCCCTATAACGTTTGTCCGAAATTCTTTAAACTATCAGGATTCGTTGAGAGTTGTACAATTAAACTACAATAGATAAGAATCAACTAGTTACGATTTATTTCGTTTACCATTTTTCCGGTTTTTTCCTCCGTGGCTCCAGCTAATCCAACCAAAGTTGCTGGCATGCACTTAGCGGAGCCAATTAATTTATAGAGAAAGATAGTATTGATGACGGTAATTAGCGTGACAGGTAGCAAAGCAAACGTAAAAGCTTTATTCAATTCAATTTGAAATCTATTAGCAAGTACAGAGTGGAGCCGAAACCGCTTTTTACCTTAACGGATAAAATCACTTTGAAAATTCTGAAGAAATTTATTGACATTTGCTATGTCCTTATTCCAATATGTAATTAATGAGTGAAAAAAATTTTCGATTGCTCGATATTCACTTGAGTAATTTTATAAATTCTACGTGATAATGATTTGACATTTCATTTCGATCGTTGCAGGTTTTAATGAAAGCCATACTTGTCTCTTGACTAATGATCAAACGTGCGATAATATTCAATAAATAAGTACATCCTGAACAGGAAAAAGGATAATAACAACAAATTGAACTGAAAAGGGTCTAAAACTTTGTGATAGCTCTCACGCTCGAATGGAATAATATACCATCCACTGTACAGCAACCATAAAAAAAGAAAAAAAACAAAGAGGCAAAAAAAAAGAAATCATGCAAAATAGTCCCGAAACCGAATGAAAATGATGATAATTTACCTTTGAAGTAGCTTGGCGCTCCTATCGTCCATGGGCGGATATTGGCGACCTTTCGATTTACCGAGACATTTATTCCGATTCTCGGCAATCACCTGACAGAAAAAGCCTTTTTTATTGTCGAAACGGAGATGCGTGGAATAATCGAAATTCGGTTGAATTTTCAGAAAACGCTGTAGCTCATTCATAACATCGATTGGATTCGATTTCAATTGTTCGCCGTCGATTATGTAAACTTGCTGAGCCGGGTAAAAGGTTAGCCATCGTTCTAAATGCTGAGCATATTTGCCCGGATTAAGACATCGATTACGAAGATCCTTGAGTGCTTTCGGTGCTGAGTCACCGGCTGTTATAACCTGAACAAGATAAGAACAGATTGGTTAATAAATTTGTAAAATGAAATGGGTTAATGATGTTGTCATGGTAATTGATTAAGACATTCAATTTTTTTTCATTCATTCATATCAGAAGGATATATAAAATGTATGTTTCTAGAGCTACGATTAGACAATTTTCAAAGCGATGGTAGGATTTCGAATTGAAGTGTGACAGATGCATAGACACATTAACAAGACTGAATTAAAATATATCAAAATTAAGATAAATCAAAATAATCTTTTCAAAAAGACTTTTATTTAATTAAATGTCATAATTAAAAAAAAAAAATTTAAATCAAGAATTGTTTTGTTTTAGCGTTTTCGCTCACATTTAACATTATGAAGGCTTTGAAAAAGAAGCTTATGCTAACAGCATATTTCCGACTTTTGGCAATAATTGCTGGAAAATTAAATTTGAGCCGTTTTTAAAAATACAAAGGGGTGAAATCAAATCACGAAAATCATAATTATCATAATTTTGCATTGACGGCTGTAAATCAATGCTTTGCAATGAAAAAACATCTTTTTTACTAATGTTCGAAGAAAAACATTGGTATTAAAATCACTTTGGTCAACACTTTGGTTTATATTTATATATATATATATATATATATATATATATATATATATATATATATATATATATATAAATATATATATATATATATATATATATATATATATATATATATACCTATATATATATACACATATTTATATATATATATATATATATATATATAATATATATATATATATATATATATATATAAATATGTGTATATATATATAGGTATATATATATATATATATATATATATATATATATATATATATATATATATATATATATTTATATATATATATATATATATATATATATATATATATATATATATATATATATATAAATATAAACCAAAGTGTTGACCAAAGTGATTTTAATAATTGATTTTTTATATTAAATATATACATACATACATATATATATATATATATATATATATATATATATATATATATATATATATATATATATATATATATATATATATATATATATATATATATATATAGTGGTCACGCCAGTCAAGTATGCACTGTGTGCTGGTGTCTGATGAGAAGCAGTGCATACTTTCGAAACCACTTTGTCAAAATAGAATTTTCAATGTAGATTAAAATTTTTAATGTTAATAAAAAGTTGTTCAATTTTAATCATCCCGCAAAAACAATTCCAATTTTATATATATCTATTTTATTTCATTTTAGTGATATTTTAAATATAGGTACCTATTTTTCTGTCAACAAATAACTTTCGCAAAAATTAAGTTGATGGAAAAAATGTTGAATAAGTCTCAGATGTGAATATGATAATTTTTTTTAAATTTTTAACCCTATGTATGCGCTAGGCGTTTAAAATGAGATTGGGAAAATTTGAATATTTTGAATTGCGATAACTTTTGACCAGATTATCAAATCATAATGAAGGACATATTGCTGTTACTAAGTTATAGACTCGTGTATTTGTTTTATGACTGTGGTGGCAATTTTGCAGCTACGGCAGGCATTGAAAGTGAAAACCTGAAAACCAACGGCTCTCCTGAAAATTTTTCGTTTTTTAAAGTGAAAACCAACTCATGTAGAAATCTGATGCTTTGTCTATACAACCAAAGCAAAACTTTTGAAATTTCACATCGGACAAGATCGGTAACCCTCCTCCAATTTACCTATATTTTAGGCACCAAAAATTTCTGTTCACGAGAACTCGCGACCCAATTATTAGATATAGTTGAAATTAACATAATGTATTGGAATTGAGTAGGACCAGGTCTGATAGAAGCGATTTGGCAATGCGAGCAACTATGTGCCAGTGGTGCCATCTTAAAAATTTATAAAGAAAAAACTGCTTTTTGCCCTATGAATTCTGATTCAGTTACTAGATTTTCATGAAAAATTCGGTTGGTGCTGCCAGCTATGGTAATTTTGATGTCTTAGGTTTTGTAAATTCGCTCAGGAAAATAAAGCTTTTTGCCGTATAACTTCCAGTGCAGTCATGAAATCAAAACGAATTTCATATGATACATTCAGAAAGAATTTGGTTAAAAAAAACCATTATGGGGTTGTCAGCTATTGTTGGTTTTGTATTTATTTGCAATATCTTTATAAAACAATTTTATCGTAAAATTTTTAGACGACAATGATCTTGTAGTGACAGTAAACAACAAATATTAAAATTTCGAAAATTTGCAAACTTTTGCCACTGGTAACCCTAAATTTCTTTGTACCCCTATAACTTCCAATGCAGTCATCGGATCAAAACGAAATTTGCAGAGTAGGCTGATTTCAATGTGAAGCAGGTGTGATATATTTTTGGTCTTTGATGCTGGCAAAGGGCTGCCAGCGCGAGGCATTATTTGCTATTTTCGTGTCAATAAATCCTTTCATTAAGTCTTCATATCGCGAACATTTGCAATGAAAATAAGTTACCAATGTTTAAATTTTCGACGTTCTAAAATTTTTTTGGTTCCAAACATCTTTCGTTTTTTGACCCTAAACATCTTTCTATCCATGTAACTTTCGACGAAATCATCGGATAAAATCGAAAGAGTTATTTGATTTTAACGTGAGGCAATTGTGGGAGACTTTTAGTTACAGTGCTGGTAAAGTGCTGCAAGCACTAAGCATGTTCTTTGTTTATGCTATGCTGCTTTCAAAGTTTTGCAGTGTTTGGCTTTCCTAAATCATAAAATTTCTGAAATCCTTTTCACCCTATGAGTTTAAATGCATTGTGAAGATCAAAGTGATTTTGTACTCGAAACTGGTTGAAGCACGTGTGGTAGAATATGCACTTAAAATCTGCACGATTCTTCTACTGTTCATCGAACATTAGTATTTCTAGTGGTTCACGTGCGCCAGAGTTTTTTAGTTTTACACAGGTCCCTAGCGATAAACAAAATTTTCGTGAGTAAAAGAATCATGTATTGAAATTGTTTTAGAATTATAACTTAGATGGTCTTTCAAAAATAATCTGCCTGTTTGGCAAATCAAATCTTTTCCTACATCAATAAGAAAAATGATTTCATTTTGTATAGTAGTTTGTTCATTTTTCCAAGGAACAGGAATTGACACATAGTTCGGCATTGGTCATAGTTAACAAAATATTTAGAAATAACTTATCTGAATCAGGAACATTCAAGCACAGTGATTAATCAATTACTATACAACTAAGTAATTTGTAAGCACCTTACAACAGTATTTGTTTACGTTCTTCGACTATTTCTTGATATCTGGCATGATTTATTTGGTGCAGGTACAACTTAGTGAGCAATTATGGTAAAGCGGATGGAAAATTCGTTGAAACTTATATTGTGACTACTGCAGAGACAGGCCGTATTTTTCAATGCAGGATCACCAGAAGAGGTGTCACCCAAAAGATACAAAAGTCACAGGTTAAGGATGATGTCGCGGGGTACTCTGAAAATCCTGCAACCACAGTATGTTTGCTTCGGCCGAAATGCTTTGAAAATACTTTTTTGAAATCTTCACGAAAATCGGTTTGACATGGCACTAGTTCAAGAACTTTAGGTCTCTGCAAAAGACTGAATTGCTTGACTGTGGTTACAGAATGTCAGTTTTTTCTTCCCTACTGGTCTAGCTAAAATCAGAAAGGCCAATATGGTGAGAAAGAATATTCACGTTTACCTTTATTCTAACTTCTGCACGGATGATAAAATGGTCATGGCGTATGAAAGGGCAAAGAGGACTGCAAATGAGTGGCGGCTGAAATGTTTTGATCCAATGGTGTGTGTGAAGGTTGGGAGAGAGGCGCCTGACACCTCTGAGCACACAGCCCAGAAAGACTCCTTTTATTGCTTAATGAAATCCAGGATTCATGATAGGTAAAAAGAAGACATCTTCTGCGTACGCGTCATGTTACAGCCGAAGCATTGAACGCAAGCACTAAGCATTCACAGTGGACATTCACATCACAATGGACATTCATCCTGTGCAACACCTATTCGGTACATGTGTCATCGTAGGCAGCTGTATATTTCCAGGGCATTCAAAAAGTTGACAGAAATGTTTGAAAAATGTATTTTTCTATAGTCTCCCTTTACTTCAAAGCACTTCTTACATTTGTCATAAAGGTATTTTATCCCAGTGAAATTATAATCGTCGTCGGTGCCATTGAAATGCTCGTCTACTGCTGCATTCATATCTTTGTCAGTCGAACATTTTCGTCCTCGGAGTTTTTTTCTTCAAATTGCAAAATAGGAAATAATCACTGAGGACTAGGTCTGAACTGTATAGTAGGTGGTTGATTTCATCAAATCCTGTCTCGCTAAGGGCACGCCTTGCAACTTGCGCAATGTGCACTGGCTGTGTGGCTCTGTGACTACATACAGGGACGTTCGTTAATAGTCAATGTTAATAATAATAATAATCATAAAGCTTTATTAAAGTTCGAAATCTTATGCATACACAGGAGGAAAATTAATCTGGGGTTTGGACTGGAAAGTCCTTACAACTAAATAATGTTTTGTATTAAGGTATCCTAGGTATGCTAGGTATCTATTTACTAAAGTAAGACATTTTCAGGAAAAAGCTAAACAAACCTTGTGTATAATTACTAAAAACTTATCAAACTAAACTTAAGACTTAACCTAGGGCTTACTGCTCATAGCTGCTTGGAAACAAAGAGAGAATGAGTGGATTGTTGGATTGCATACATTTGTATAGAAACTTGCGGTGTCTGAGTCCGGCTGTGTGAGAAATGTAATTGATGTTGGCCAAACTATGCAAACGTCGCGTTGAGTAATAGAATGGTTTATTCAAGATTATTTTTAGATACTTGTTTTGGATTATTTGCAGTCTTTTTTTGTGGCATAGTGCACATTTGTACCAGATTGGGGTTCCGTATAGAATAGCGGGTTGCATAATTGACTTATAAAACAGGACCTTGTTGACGGGATATAATTTTGATTTCCTGTTAATGAACGGGTAGTTAATTTTTATACTCTTTGCTATTTTGGAGACAACCGAGTCTGTATGAGTTTGAAAGGTGAGTTTTTTTTATCTAAATGTACGCCTAAGTATTTTGTAGCTCTTGACCATGTTACCACGGCTCCTAGGATGTTAAGTTGTGAGCTAGGAAGAAATCTCCGAGCTCTTTTTCTGGTAAAAAAGGTGGCTTCAGTTTTTCCGGGTTTATTTTGATTTTCCATTTTTGGCAAAAACATTTTATTAGGTCTAGCTGCCGTTGCAGCCGATCAACAATGATTGCAGGGTCATTAGAGGAAGCTAAAATTGCAGTGTCGTCTGCATACATAGCAATGCCGCAATTGGGATATTTTTCCATGTCAGAAGTGTACAAATTATAAAGAATTGGACTGAGAACTGATCCTTGAGGAACTCCCGCCGGAATGCTGTGTTTAGTGGAAGTAGAACGAGCTTTCACGACAAATGTCTTTGAGTGGACGAAGGATTGGATTATTTTTACCAAGTAAATGGGTAGCGAGTAATTCATAAGCTTGTAGATGAGTTCATCATGCCAGACGGAGTCAAATGCTTTTTGTATGTCTAAGACAATCATGCCCGTCGATAGACTGTTAGAAAATCCTTTTTCAATAAGGTTGACTACTCTTCTAAGCCGGTGGGTGGTGGAAAGTCCGGGTCTAAATCCAAATTGCCAGTCGGAAATGATTTTGTACTCCGCAATTTTTCGCGTTAACCTTAGTAAGATGATTTTTTCAAATAGCTTGCTCAGTGTTGGCAGCAGACTTATGGGTCTGTAGCTCAGAAGTGAATTTGGATCTCTACCAAGTTTAGGTATTGGGATGATGGTGGCAGTTTTCCACACACTGGGAAAGTAGCTCAGCTTTAGGCAGGAATTAAACACGAAACAGAGTAAGACTATAGCCTTTTTTGGTAAGTTTTTTTATGAGAATGTTTGGGATGTTGTCAATTCCGGCAGACGATTTTATTTTCAAAATTTTAATCTGTTGTTTTATTTATACAGGAGTGCAAAAGTCTGCCGGTGTAAAGTCGGAAGGTTTAACTGAAAACTCATTTATTTTGCGACCAACTAGGGAACAAGTTTCTACATCTCCAAGATCTTGTGTAATAGAGTGCGCATTATGAAAGTTAATGGCAAGTAATTCAGCCTTCTCATAATAGTCAATGTTAATAGGCATTATTTATATTTGGTTTCTCCAACCTCTCCAACCTCATTACTTCTATTCGTTATCTCATATCTGGGTCCTATACTTTTCTTAATTTTTATTAGTGATGTTAGCTCTGTTTTCCATGATGTTCAATTTTAGTTGTTTGCTGGCGATTGTCAGATCTTAAAAATTATCACATTGCTGGACGTTATTGAATTCTTGCAAGTGAATCTCAAAGGCTTTTTTAAATATTGCACTGATAATTATCTCGAACGGGACATAAACACATGCCAATACATTTTATCTAATAGAGGTAACTCAGCTCTCCTTTAGAACAAATGAAGCGAAAAAGTAATACTTTATGGAATCATTTTTCATTCTTTGGATTCTTTAAACAAAAAAACATGAAAAAAATGGTCTTAGACCGTCTTTTTCGTCAAATGATGAAGCTATCGCAGCCGTATATGAGTTATTTAGCAAAAATTCCGAAATCGGTTTTTAATGAAGGCAAAAAACTGTTAGAAAAACATTACAATAAGTATATTGAAGTTTATTGAAAAGAATAAATCATACTTCACGCTAAAAACAAATATCTTTCATTGTTAGGACAGAAACTTTTTAGACTTCCCTTGTACTATCGAAAACTTGCTCTTTGAATGCTTTACATTCGTACGCCATGCATTGTTTTGGAATGAATAATTTTTTTCATGTATGCCTTTTTTGACTATACTTTATGAAAAGCTAGAATAGCTATCAAAATTCAATCGTCTACATATAAATAAATATCTGCAGGATACTATCTCAAAGCAATCTAAAGCCTTGTTTTACTAATAAGTTTCTCTGTTACCACACAATCTACACTGTGATTAAACAAACGGATTCGAAAGGTGCTTGAAACCTGACCTCCATCTCCCCATTGTTTCATTTATCTGCATCATGTTCAAGAATTATTAAATAATTAATTACCCTCAATCAATAAATCACTCCAAAAAAGTAATAATTTCCAGTATAATCATTAAATCATGAAATTGAAACGATAATATTTTAATATCAATGCAAATATATTCCAATCGAATATCCGAACCTTTATAAAAACAACAATAACAATTTTTAACGACTTTCTCATATTTATCTCGCATTAAATTTTCAATTGCCTGTAAATTCCACATGCTAATTTGCAACTAGGTTGTATCGGAAAAATATTGATTGTTGCGTGATTTCATTACCTGCCCACAGTTTCGGGGAGGTTACATGTAAAAAATAGTCCAAAAAAGTTACTGTTTGCAGTCAGGAATAACAATTCTTGTTGGTACATGTGCTCGAGCGTGTATGTTAACGATATTAATTAAGTGTTTAATTTTGTAGTATTTGAAACATGTACAATGTATGGAAAAGCGATTTATTTTTACCACAGTTTTCCGGCAGGTTTGGAAATTATACTGTTTTCTTTGCTGTTTTGACCGGATGAACCTATAACAATTGATATTAAACCGCCCAATTACATGACTTTTTGCTGCAAAGTAATTCGATAAAACATGCAGTTGTGGGTAAAGTTGGTGTGGCGGAAATTTTTGATGGACGTTAGGGAGTCGAGGGTTTTCACTTACAAGTTTTAATGGAATGGTTTTGTGGCATGTGGCTTTGAATTTGTAAGCGGAGAGTAAAGACATGATATCCGAATGTGGGTATTTTACAGAACAGTAACTGGACTTGTTTATGAAAAGGGAAATAATATCAAGATATGATATTATTAAAATGTTATTGTATTGTTCGCAACAGCCAAAAAATTAGTTAGTAAAAACTGAGCCAGTAAATTGTATCTTACCATTCAATCTAGTTACGATTCCAGTGATTCCTGGATTACATTCTTATAACAAATCCTTTGTTATGTGCCAACTGTAAAAGACTAAGGTTTCAGCGAGTAATGCCCCGGGGTCTTCGAATAAAAAGTCAAGTCGTAAAATAAAAAGAGAACTCTTATTCAAACCGTGAATACTTCTCACCCGATTCAAAGGAGCATAGTATCGTATCTTGGCAGTTGCCGTCTACTGCCATCACCGCCCAACGATAACAATCGTCAAAAACAAAACAATTTCGAAAAAAATACGTAAAAATGCCCGTTGGAACGACGCCAGAGCATTTCCTCAGGCTTGTTTTCAAGTTTTCAACCCTCAAATTCATAATTTCTTTTGCGAGAGCGAACTGCGCGAATAAAAAACCAAGTAGCTACTTATATTTTTGTGTTCCTTTTATATGCCAGCAGCAGCAACCATCACCGACTTCCTACTCAACAACTGGCCGCTTATTCAAATTCTTTCATTCTTTCACTGCAATTTTTAATTATCACGCCATTTTCTTAGGGAAATATCTTTTAGCGACCGGGTTTCAGATGAGGGGCACGAGGCAATCGGTCGAGGTTAGGCTTGTGCAAAACGATATGCAAAATTTTGCTTGCTGGGAAATGATGCTAATCAGGTTCGGATATGAAATAAGCGGAGGCGGTAGTACTGTCGACGATTGCTTTGTTTATGACATTTTTTACCCTTGCTGAATTTATTTTGACAAGGGGAGGCGGTGTATGTTTGTGTGGATTTGTCTAGAATGAATAAGGTAAAATTCGAATTGACAAGAAAGCTGAAAAGTTGTTTTAACTGTCTGGGGGCTATGTTAGAAAACTAGGTTTTTTCAATTGAGTGGGTTATTTTTTAGATATGAGTGCAAATTAAAGTGCCTGTTGTTTTTCCATAGTGCCTATAGCATTGTGAAAAATCTTTATTTTATTGAATTGTACCTTTTTTTAGCCATTGATTGGATATTAAATGTTATTTTGTATGAAACCATTCTTATATTTTCCATTATTGGTAAAGGTTAGGTTAGGTTAGGTTAGTAAAGAGGGCTGCCGGGAAACGCGGCTTGCATCAGGTCACCAGTTTGGGCCCATTTGCCACCCTCCGCTGGCTTTTTAGAGCTGCCAAGTGTCCGCTTCGCCGAACTGGATCAGCTGACTCAGCGAGACAGTACTGGCCACATCTGCTAACCCTTGAAAGTGGTATGCACCGAAAATTTTGAGGCGTTTATTATTTAGGGCCGGACAATCGCAGAGAGTATGCTTGATGGTGTCCTCTTCCATCTCGTACCTCTTGCATAAATTGCTGGATGTCAGTCCCATTCTCTTCGCATGAGATGCGGTAAGGCAGTGCCCTGTGAGCAAGCCGACTGTGGCTCTCAAGCAGTTTCTGCCGGGCTTGAGCAGTTTCCTGCTTTTGCTTGGATCAGGTGATGGCCATAATGTCCTGGACAACCTGCAGTCCAGCCTGTTTTCCCATTCGGACTTCAGTGTGGCCCATATGGCGGCATCAAGTTTGTTTGTGGCGTCAGCGATTGACCAAGGTACAGTGATGCAGGGGCAATTGCTAGCTCCTGAGCCTTTCCTCGCCAATTCATCAGGGTAAAGGTTACTATGAGAATCTATCAACAGTAGGTCTGTTCCCGGACTTTCAGTCACTGAATTTTCCTGAATTTTCCTGAATCATGTGGTGGGGGAAATTCATGAAAAGTACGGGAACGCTCTCATTGCATTTCCTGAAAATTGACAAACAAAAGTGTCAGTTTTCGGTTTTTGGAAGAACAATAGTGATTGTACGGTTATCCTGAGCGGTGATAAATTATCGCCACAAAAATATTCGACCTTCATAGCAAAATTACGCAAAAAATATGTTGCTTGCCGCGCACATTTGAAACTATTTACTCGCACCACACCATTTGACACTTTTCAGTATTTTTCAGTAGCTCAGACCCTACTGAATTTTACTGAGAGAGGGGAAATTTTCAGTTTTCAGTAAAACGGAGTACGGGAACAGCTTCATTGCAATTAATCGCGATTAATTGTAATTAATGGTGGTACGGGAACAGACCTAATATTAGCTATGAAATCTGTCACAATCAAAGCAGCAATTTTTAAGATATAACATCGGTTTATAGGTTATGTACATATATTAATTGAAAAGAAAAATAATAAATCAATTACCACACCACAAACTTTAGTGTAATTTTTCGGAAAATTTTGATTGGAGTACGTTTTCATGAATATTTTTTATAATCAAAATATATTTCCATGAATTGTTATTTTTTATAATCAAAATATATTTCCATGAATTGTTATTGTTCTTTTTAATTTGTAATATTTTTCTTCTAGTCACATTATTCAACTAAATAACTTTGATCCGCTACTTTCTCAAAGTTCATCTTCAATTACGATGTCTGCCCTTTCGCTTATCTCACTGTTTAAATTAATAGTTTGAATGTTGACTATACAATTTTTTCCCCTTCTTTATCGCGTTTTATTAATTTGGTTTGTTCTTATACTAGATCCTTGTTCTTTTCTATTCTTAAGCTAATCAGAACATGACTTTATATTTTCGGTTTACTGATAGGCAGCTAAATAACAGACTTTTTGTATCAACTGCTATTTACAAATAGCAATATCAAACTGTTATTCACAAATCTGATAATCTGCTATTTTCCTCAAATGCTATTTGGATAACATAATAGCAGACAGCAAACATTGGTAAACAACAGGTAATAGCAATAGCAGCATACATTAGGGTCTTTGTGCACTGTTTTCCGTACACAGGATTTTGCACATAGATTAGCCAGTTGACTGGTCAATATGGCTCCAAACCAGACACATAGAACATGGAAGGCATCTGGCGGAAGAGGATTTCGTACCGTTTTAATATTGCGATCGAAGCATAAACGAGAAGCATCGAAACCAACTAGCTGGTAGTTAAATAGCTTGAAAGCAATAGCGTGTGAAAACCTAGCCTATCTTCGCCACACATAATCTCATAATCTAACTCGTTGCAATTCCACAACAATGCTACCTTTCAAATAACCAGCTGTTATGCTTTAGCTGTTACTTGAAGCTTATGTTTAGGAATAGCAATAGCAGTTTTCATTTGAAAATAGCAGTTTGGCCAATCAATGTTCTGCTCCCTGATAGCCAATGACTTTCTTTTTTTCCATTGTTTTCTACAATTTCCCATTTAAACACAAATTCTAATTTGAAGAAATTAAAAGAAAAAAACTCTAGCGCACCTGAACCGCTAGAAACACTAATGTTCGAAGAACAGTAGAAGAATCGTGCAGGTTGTGAGTGCATATTCCACCACATGAGCTGCTTATTACGGCCAAACTGTTTCAAATGCCACGTTTTACTTTGGTCTCAAGAATGCATTATAACTCATATGGTAGAAGGTTTCAGATATTACCACTGGCATGGGTTTCAAAGTTTATGAAAGAAAAACACTTGTTAATTATATTCGTTATCAGTTGCTTATTTCACCAAACCTTGAAAGCAGTATCTCATATAACATCAATGAAGAAAATGCTCAGTGCCTGGAGCACTGTAACTGAAGTTGGTGTTTGGGGCTGCGATCCGAAAAATTTGCAGAGCTTTGGGAATTGAAACATCGGTTATGTATTTTCATTGTAAATGTTTCCGGTATGAATACTAACTGTAAGCATTTATTGATACAAAAGTAGCACAACCGACTCGTGCTGGCAACCTTTCGCCAGTATCAAAGCCAAGAATATATCACATCTGCTTCACGTTGTTATATTACATTCGAAGTTATAGGAGTATAAAGAAATTTAGGGTTACCTGCAGCGAGTTTTTTCAAATAATCGAAAGCTTAATATTTGCTGTTTATTGTCACTACAATATCATTACCAATTGTAAATTCTACGATAAAACTGCTTAATAAAGATATTGCAAATAAACACAAAACCAACAATAGCTGGCAACCCTATAGTGGCTTTTCAATAAAATTTGGCCTGAATAATGCTTATAATAAGTTCCATTAATTGTATGAAATTCGTATTGATTTCATGACTGCACTGGAAGTTATAGGGCAAAAAGTTTTATTTTCCTGAGAGAATTTTCAAAACCAAAGACACAAAAATTACCATAGCTGGCAGCACCAATCAAAGTTTTCAACCAAGTTTCCATCAAACAGAGTTTAGAGTAAGGTGCAGCTACTGTGTCAATTTCATGAAAATCTGGTTACTAATTCACATTTCATAGGGCAAAAAGCAGGTTTTTTTTCTTTGTAATTTTTCAAGATGGCACCACTGGCACAGAGTTGCCCACAATTCAAAATCGCTTCTATCAGACCTGGTTCTACTTAAGTCCAATGCATTATGTAAATTTAAATGGTATCTGATTATTGGTTCGTTAATTCCCGTGAACAGAAGTTTTTGATGCTAAAAATATAGGTTAACTGGGAAAGGGTTACCGTTCTTGTCCGACATTAAATTTCCAAAGTTTTACTTTGAACGTGTAGATATAGCATAAGATTAGTATACAGATTGGTTTTATTGTAAAAAACGGACATTTTTAGGATATTCGATGATTTGAATGTTTTCACTTCCAAATTTTAATTTTTTCAAATTTAAGACACCAAAATTATCATAGCTGGCAGCTCCAACCGAATTTTTCAACCAAATTTCTACCAAACGTGGTTTAAAATAAGGTCCAGCTACTGTGTGAATTTCGTCAAAATCGAACGATTCAATCAGAATTTATAGGGCTAAAAGCAGTTATCTTTTTTAGTGATTTTTCAAGATGACACCACTGGCACAGAATCGCCCGCATTTCAAAATTACTTCTATCAGACCTGGTCCTGTTTAAGACAAATACAGTCTGAAATTTCAATTAATTCTGCTCATTGGATCGTGAGTTTCCGTGAACAGAAGTTTTTGATGCTAAAAATATAGGTAAATTGGGCAAGGGTTACCAGGCGTGTCCGTTATACCATATCAAACTTTTTTTTGGTCTATGTAACAAAAGTACGAAATTTACATATGAGTGGCTTTTTTTTGAAGAAGCGGCATTTTTTCAAGAGAGACGATAATTTGGAGGTTTTCACTTTCAGTGCCTGCCCTAGCTTCAGGGTTGCCAGCACGCTCATCAAAAGCTACACAAATTTACAACTAAATAATACCAATATGTTCTGAAAATTTCGTAATGATTGAATAGCTCTGTCAAAAGTTATCGCAATTTAAAAATTTTCAATTTTTCCCGTTCTCTTTTTAGGCACCCAGCGCACACATGGGGTTAAAAAATTCCAAAACATTATCCGATTCACATGTAAAACACGTTCGAAATTTATTTTGTTAACTTTATTTTTGCGAAAATTATTTGTGTACGGAATAATAGGTGTATTAAAAATATCACTAAAATGGCCGCCGGCGCCAAAGGGTTAAAGATTTTTAACTTTTTCTGAGACCTGGCACTATTCTGCATATACATTAATGTGTCCTAAAAATTTCAGTTCAATCGGATGGCGCGTTCCTGAGATTTTTTCACTGAAATTTTTTGATGATATATATATATATACTAGCTGACCCGGCCACGCGTTGCTGTAGCTAACGTCTTTGTCATATTACATTGTTGTAAACTATTTAAGGGGAACGGTAGGAGAACATCAGACATGGGCACCACCATGCTTCTTTACATAGATGCCATTTGTAAAAAAAACATGGCGACCTTCATGACTGATTTTCTACTACCGTTACCCCTTATTACAATGAAATTATTATTTACGAACGAAGACGGAAACGTTAAAGCTGGTATAAAAATTTCCTGGTTTGGGATTTGAAGGGGAAGGACTTTGAACACAATTGATCAAAATTTTCGTATAGTTGAAATTTTAAATTTAATTCTTTTTTTAATAAAAAAGAATTAAATTTAAAATTTAACATTCAACAATAAAAAAGAATTAAATTTAAAATTCATTATTATTTTTATTCAAGTTTGTAACAAATGAGTATATTACAAAGTTTTTAGTAAACAACATGTAACACTTAAACTTATAAATGAGGTAGGTAGGGTGGATAGTTTAAAATCTTCTAACAATAATATTTATTATTTTGAATTATAAATACTTTCAATTTCAATTTAATGTAGCACGAATTGGTGCACAATATTTTTGGTTAACCTGTCTTTAGCTAACACAAATAGGTTCGACGGTTTTCCTACACGTGAACATGCAACATATAGCTGCCCATGAGAAAAACATGGATTTTCCAAATCTAAACCACAAATGGACATTGTTTGGCCTTGAGACTTATTTATAGACATGGCAAAAGCTAAACGAATTGGAAACTGTAACCTTCGGAAGGGTATGGTAGAATCTGACGGTATCATTGGAATACGTGGCAACAGGACCACTTTCCCTTTAAACTTTCCAGTTAAAATAGTTGCTTCAAGAATATTTGCGGTGATGTTTTTGATGACCAAACGCGTACCGTTGCATAATTGAGGTGGATTCAAATTACGCTGGAGAATAATAGGTGAACCAATCTTTAATCGAAGATTATGTGGTGGCATTCCAGGTATATCTAGTGAATTTAAAAATTCAATTGGAAAATTTACACTATCATTTTCATTAACAACAGTATCGATTGATTTGAAAGACATCAGATCGCCTGGTAACAACTGTTGTATCTGGAAGTTAATTTCGTCAACATCAAAATTTTTGGCTGCCAAAATAGCCCGATGACTGAGCCAGTTATGATTTAAGTAATTACTGTGTATATCCGGAAAAATACTCAATTCATTTTTTCCCTGAAAAACAGTGCAGAAATTGTCTGGCAGTTTAATGCATTGCGTATTTGGTTGCAGTTCTATTTTACCGTTCCCAATATCTAATAATTGTTCGGAAAATATTTGTGCTGATGGATCATTTTGCAATCGTACGCGCATGTTTATGGTCAATTGAAGTGTTTCAACACTTCGCCATAAGAATGATTGTTTCAAACATGCATTAATCTCATCCGCGAAAGTAGAGCGAGGTATAACAGGTAAGGTCTGGCGGAAATCACCAGACAAAAGTAAAAGAGCACCACCGAAAAGTTTATCATTGCCGTTTAAATCTTGCATAGTTCTATGCAATGCTTCGAGTGAATATTTGTGAGCCATTGTGCACTCATCCCAAATTATAATTGAACTCTTCCGCAACACTGCAGCTATTCCACTTTTATTTTTTATGTTACATATTGGATTTGGTTTATTATGAATGTCCAATGGCAGTTTGAATGTTGAATGTGCCGTTCGCCCACCATCTAGCAAAGTAGCCGCAATGCCTGACGATGCAACTGCCAATGCAATTTTCTGTTGTGACCGTATTTTGGCAAGAATCAACGATATTAAAAATGTCTTACCGGTTCCACCTGGTGCGTCCAAGAAAAAAAAACCGCCTTGTTCAGCGGCAACAGCCAGCATAATCCGATCATAAATAATTTTTTGTTCTGCTGTCAGTAATGGCTCGCTGTTCGCGATAATTGTTGCTAAATTACCTTGGTCATATTGTTTTTCTCGCTGTAAATCGGTGTTGACTAAGTCGGTGGCTGGGCGATCAGGTGATGGCATACCATAATGATTAAGTGGTAAATTTGAAATTAAAACACATAAGTCCTCGATTAACACTAACGCTTCATTATACATCTCAGGGGTATAATCTATGTTTTGGCATTGATCTGTTTGTCTAATCCGGTGCAATATGTCTTCTGTCATACAATTTTTATATTTTTCCCACAAAGTTTGTGCTTGCGATGGATAACATGTCGTCAAAATAATTGCAAACAACTGACGAATATTATTGGGCGTTGATGTTAATGCGGCATCAGCAAGCGTTAAGCCCCAATGGTTATCGTCTTCTAGCAATTGCAGTTCATGACATGCATCTTGGTATGTATTGAATACTCGACCAATAACTGTTCGCAGAAATTCAAAAGACGTTGGTCCGGGAACATTCACCAATAACAAACGTAAATAGAAGCACTCGCGTTGCTTTGGATGTACCGTGTAAAGTCGCCCCAATGTCTTAGCTTTTAATATGCCTGTGATGGAAGGATGTGGTTTTCTTTGTTTTCGTGGTTCCCATTTTTTACTGGATTTGTTCCATGTGAAATAACGTGGAACATCAGTATATTTCAATGTTTTTGCGAATCGGCCAAAAATATCAGATTTTTGACACAATGTAAAAAATTCAGTTAGAGCGTCCGCACACGGGTCGACATTCAATCGACTCGACTGCGACTCGAACTCGAACTCCTTGCGATTTCCAATGTAAATGAATGGAGACCCGCACACGGGTCGACTTGTGCTCGACTCGGACTCGGTGCGACTGCGACTCGACTGCGACTCGTCTCGCTCGAAGTGTTTGGAACGGGAAAAGTCGAGCAAGACGCGTGATATTTTTTTTCGAAATATATGAAAGTGTTTTTTTTTTATAATGTATGCATTATTAATTATTTTATTTTATGTATTATTATGATTGGTTCTTTGAAAAATATTAGTGTTTCTGATAACGTATCACGAATGTATTTTCTTATATGTTTGCATGATGATTTTACATAATGTAATGCTATATAATGTAATGTTATATACATGAAATTTTCCTATATATATTTGAATGATTTTTGGCCACAAAATAGTTGCACCTATATGCTCATAAAGGTTATTGATTTGTGATCATGGTTCCCTTCTTGTCTATAAATCAGCATAGATAAAGCAGAGCATAACTGATATGGGAAACTCGATCGTTTTGCGGAATAAGCCGCCGAAAGCAGAATCAAAGTGGAATTGTTTTTGCGGGATGATTAAAATTGAAAATTTTATAGAAAATGTTATTTTTACAAAATGGTTTCGAACGTAAGCACTGATTCTCATCAGACTCCAGCTTACAGTGCTTACTTGACTGATGTGACCACTTGCAGTTGGAAATCAGTAATTTTTATTTACGTTAGTTGTGACAAATTTTAGCATCTCCGCAAAACGCAAAACAATCGAGTTTGTGTGCGCTGGCGTCTGATGAAAATCAGTGTATACTTTCGAAACCACTTTGTCAAAAAAAAAGTTCGAAATCTTCAATTTTAATCATCCCGCAAAAACAATTCCACTTTAGCACCAATATATTTATTCAAGCAACAGCGAAGTGTTTATAATATAGTTTCCTAACAAAGAAACAAGCTTGCAATTTTTCAGGATGAATTTCCACTTACTGGAGAAGCTTTAATTGAACACTAGTTGTTGCTGCCAATGGCTAATGATTCGATTGGTATTGACATTCTTAGATTATATAGCAGTGCCATCTTCGAGGATAGGAATTTTGCACTTAGAGTGTGGAAGAGAGGCGTATAGCTATTGAATTTAGTTGGACCCTGGGGCACGCTTGTCGGAATATTAATGGAAGTGCTTCATATCGGATTCAATAAAGGTCGGATCATTATTACTTGTATTAATCCATAGTGGATGAATATAAGTTACACGTGACAAAGCGACATATACTAATAACATACAAGTATATAATATTATTGAAGATCTCTCTAGTAAAATTACTTTCAATAACCGACCAAGACGCACCAGATTTGCAAATCTGCTCAATGAATTCATTCATCACACTACTTATCATATAATGAGCCCATTAATAGGTGCTGTGGATTATTCAATTCTATAAGCAGCCACTACTCTTCGGAGATTACCAAATCAAAATTCAAAAATAACTGGTCCAAAGCCTATTCCACATCCGAACCCGCTTAACTTCCATCGTTATTAGCCTAAATTTAATTAAAACAATGTAGAGTAAATGCTACAAAATTTGTGATGTATTGAAATATTTTTTACGGACAATTTTTATTTTATATTTATAATGATTAATTGTATTTTAGATTTATATTATGGTTTCTTGTTGTGTATGTTGCCTTGTTTCGTAAAATAAATATCTAAATAAATAATATATACTATTGTTTGTTTGTCAAAACTTCGCGTAGAAAACGACCCGTTTCGAGTTCGAGTCGCAGTCGAGTCGATTGCATGTCGACCCGTGTGCGGATGCAATTGTCTACTTCGAGTGTGACGCCTATGACGCTTCGAGTTCGAGTCGCAGTCGAGTCGATTGAATGTCGACCCGTGTGCGGAGGCACTTAGGCACTCCGCACACGGGTCGTTAGCCATGCGATACGTGAGAGATGCGTTTGATACTTGTGAAGCTCGCGAGAAAACGATTGTCGTCATCCTCGTATCATGTCCGCACACGGGTCGTCAAGAAAACGTCAGTAAGCGTCGTAAAATCATACAATTCGGGGCATTTTCCCACCTCCCCCACGAATTGTACGTTGCCGTCATCCATCGCGCTTGCAGAAACGACTAGTCATTCGACTTGAGGCCTGCAATGCACAACGCTTGAGACGCACTCAACGTGAACCGACTACGCTTCTCACTTTTCACGATAGGCTAACGCTCCGTTAGCGGTCACCCATTGATTTACATAGGTTGTGACGACCAAGCATAGAAATATCGCATCTACGACGATAGCTCAACGACCCGTGTGCGGATTGCCTTAGTGTCGTTTTTGGAGCCTCAAGCGCTCTTTGGAGAACATTTTCTTCAGTGAAGTATACACGTTGACCGTTTTCAAAATGTATTGCTAGATGCTGGAAATATAATTATGTGATAATACTTACATGTATATAGTTTAATTAGAGTTTTGAACAACGAAGCACTAATAATAAAAATCGTTAAAAAATCTGTTAAAATCATTTGGAGCTAACAGGTAATTGTGACTGTCAAATAATAGACAAATAATTTGCAATAAAATAATATTGCGATCATAAATTGCGATGTAAGCTATCCTATCTTTCAAGTTGGATCAAACTGCACACTGTGTACAAATTTGATAAAAATCGGTTAAGTAGTTAAGGAGTCCATCGCGGAAAAACAACGTGACACGTAATTTATATATATTAAGAAGATATATATATATATATATATAGAAATATGAATTTTTGGCCAAAGTGATTTTAATACTAATGTTCTTCTTCGAACATTAGTAAAAATTATCAAAAAAAGTCGCAAAAAAGGCAGTCGAGGCAGAGAGCACACCGTAAGAAGCAGGAGCTAACTACTTTTTATGCTTCAGACTCAAGTTTTTATTTACAGTTGTACTCATATAATAATTATGCGGAATGTATTAAAATGTTCACGACACATCAATGCATAATAGACCGTTAAAATGTGATAATGTTTTTTTTTTAAATTTTTGCGACCAGTTGCTTTCTTAACTTACTCAATGTCCACTTTGACAGTGTCAAAATATGAGTGTTATATAGAAGGCCGGTCACTACTTTCAAACTGACAGGTAAAAATATTGCAGAAAACCTACGAGGAGTTTTCCACATTACGTATGCAAGCACATTAAATGGTGAAATTTGAAAGAGAGTCGTAAATCAGTTGACAACTTGCCCCATACCTCTCATCCAGTGAACTCAACGACGAAAACATCGAAAAAAGGAGAAAATTGTGCTCAAAAATTGTCGTGTAGCCATACGAGATATAGTTGACAAGCTTGATATATGGACTGGATCTGCTCTTAGCAATTTACATGATGTATTGGGCATGCGATGGGTTGCAGCACAGCGTATTCAAAAATTACTGAATTTTCTTCAAAAAAGAGTATTGCAGAACTGTCGCTAAGGAGATGCTCTGTATGGATGCTACAGATATTCATCACATAATTATTGGTGACCAGACTTGGGTATACGAAAATGATATCGAAAAAGCTAAACAATCTACAGAGTGACCCTATTCATATGAGCCAAAACTGTGATCTTCGATTCTCAAGATATATCGGAATTCCTTCCACATGTCCAATCAGTCGACGAACAATATTATTTTAGTGTTTTAACGCGTTTGCGGAAAAATATTCATCGAAAGAGGCCAGAATTATGAAAAATTATAGAACATTTATAGATTAAAAATTATAGAACAATTCATGGATCTTGCGTCAGGATAATGCACCGGCTCAAACATCACACTTATTTCCGAAACTCAAATTCCGGCTACGTGGAAAGTGATTGCGACGATTGAAGTCATGAAAGAGAATTCGTTGAGTGAGCAGAAAGCCATTCTAAAATCGGATTGTAATTGAAAATGTTTTGAAGATCGGAAAGAAAAACTGGCAAATGTGTATCGCCTCCGATGGTGATTATTTTAAAGGGGTTAAATTTGAAGAACGACTAACCACTTTTGTTTTATTTGCATAGTTCAATTTGGAACAGGAGGTTTCTGCGAAAAAGTCAGTCCAGACCAGTAGAAGTCAGCTTTTCTCTCCTTTTATATGCTAATCTTCTTCATCTTTTATATGCCAGCCTTCTTTTTCTTCTCTTTCGAAATGCTAGCCTTCGCCTGCTTCGGCTTTCAATTGTTTGCCTTCTTTTCCTTCTCCCTTTAAATGCTAGCCCTCTTTTTTATTCTTCTATTGAATGCTGGCTTTTAGTTCATCCTTTTAAATACTGGCTTTCTTCTTCTAATTTATAAATATAAACCTTCTTCGTCTTGCTTTTAAATGTTGGCCTTCTTCTTCTACTTCGGCGAGGGTCGAGTTAAAAGTTTTGGGCCTGATAAAGAAAAACAATTTTTTGTGAGTTTATTTTTACTTTATTTTTCTACATCATCTCTATCAAGGCTAATATATTTTTTATATCGGTGTTCTAAACCCCGATTCGTCGAGCCCCTCAATTTACGCATTAACAGCATTGATAACCTCCTCATTGGTCGTAAATTTTTTGTCTCCGAGCCATTTTTTGAGATTGGAAAATAGTCACTGGGAGATAAATCTGGAGAATTAGCAGCATGGCATAACAATGCGAACTTTAGTTGGTTTATTTTAGCCATCGCAACGACCGAAGTATGGGCGGGTGCGTTGTCGCGGTGAAACAACATTTTCAAAATTTATAACTGTGGATGAAACTTGGATTCACCATTGCTTGTTCATGCACTAATGCTCATGCAAAATATTGCTCACACGTTCAGTTGATATCCCAATAGTCGCTTACTTTTAGTTTACGGTCCTCTATTTTCTCACGATTTTATGAATTTTTTCGATCATTTTGGAAGCTGTTACCTCAACGGGGCGTCCTGAACGTAGTGCGTCATCAGTGCTCGTACGAGCTTTTTAAAATTCTGAAACAAACCGTTTCACAGTTGAATACAATGGAGAAGAGTCTCCCGGTGTTGAATCCATTTCTTTTTTGAATTCAAGTGGTGTTAGGCCTTTTAAATGGAAATATTTAATAACAGCACGTTTTTCCGATTTCTCCATTTTCACTTAACCACTCGACATACTTAATCAGTAGTCTACCAAACGAATACCAAAAGAGCAATCGACTTGAAATTTTGCCTACAAGCTTGTTACAGATCGTGTTATCAGATACCGAAAGAACTTAGCCCTGATGGCAGCATGTCTGGTTCGGGCCCAAAACTTTCCACCCCATCTTCGTAAATGCTGGTCATTTTCTGTCGTGAAATGTTCGCCTTCTTATTCTTCTTGTTCTGCTTTTAAATGCAGGCTTTCTTTTTCAATTTCTGCTTCTAAATGCTGGCCATGTTGTGGTTTTAAATGCTGGCCCTCTTATGCTTATACATTTTGTCCGGCCTGCTCCAGCTTTAAAACGTCATTCTTTTTCATCTTCTTTTAAATGCTGCTCTTTTTCTACATCTGTTAAATGCTAGCCTACTTCTTCTTCTCTTTTTAAATGCTGGCCTTCTTCATTTTCGTCTTCAGCTAAAAAAAACCCTTAAACTTATATACTGCAATATCTTCTGAAAACTTCAGCTCGATCGGATTTTTTATTTATTTATTTATTTATTTATTTGGTGCGTATTCAATACAACAGGCAAACTGCTCAATTACAGATTGAATACAATGAAAAAAAAACTAAAATGACAAGAACTAAATAAGAATATATAAATATAAAAAATACAAGAAATTCTGAAAGTATTAAATAATAAAGTAAAATTAAGTAGAGCAAAAAAGAAAAGATAGAATCCATTATAAACAAGAATAGAAAATAAAATTAATTAATTAGAATCACAAATTTTGCTTCGAAACATATTTTTGAAGATGGCAATAGATTGTGGAAGAGGACCAAGTTGAAGACTATTGTGTGTGCGTAAGAGTCGTGAAACCGGAGAGCAGAAGAAATTGTCAGTACGAGCATACGGCACTTGAAATAGAATGGAGGACCTGATTGGCCTTACGGATTCCCGCTCAATGAACAAAAATGCTAATGAGGAAGATAAGTAGCCGCGACAGATTTTGAAAAGGAAACTCTCATACAAGTTAACTCTGCGCTGCTCAAGGAGAGGAATGTTAAGAAGAGATAGACGTTCACTATAGGGTAAAAACGGCAGACTATATTTAAAAAGTAAAGTACGTGTAAACCTACGCTGAACTGATTTAATAGCGTCAGAGAGGTATTTGAAACGAGGATACCAAACTTGACTGCAGTATTCAAGTACAGAGCGGACTAGGGTAATAAACAGTTGGACACAAGGAGAAATATTAAATAAATTGTGGCAGAAATGAATCACGAAGCCAGCAATCCGAGAAGCTTTTCTAGTGGTAGTAAGGACATGAACGTCGAATTTCAGTTTGCGATCAAATGTGACCCCAAGATCTGAGAAATGATCGACACAAGAGAGGATAGTGTCATCAATAGCATAAGGAAAGACATGAGTGTGAAGCTTAAGGGAAAAGGACATAGAAAAATATTTGGAAACATTAAGGGACAAATAGTTCAAGTTACACCAACCAGAGAGAATGAGAGCATACAAATCATCCTGAAGAAGCAAAGAGTCAGCAGTAGTTTTGATGATTCCGAAGATTTTTAAATCATCTGCATATAGAAGACATGAAGACTTAAAAACAGTGGGAAGGTCATTGATAAATAGATTGAAGAAAAGAGGTCCTAAGATGGAACTTTGACAAACACCAGAAGAAGGGGAGTAAGGTGAAGACGACAAGCCAAAGAGGGAGACGATACAAGTGCGATCAGTTAAAAAGGAAGAGATCCAGGAGAGCAGAGGTTTACGAATGTCATAATGCTTCAGTTTGACAAGAAGCAGCATATGATTAACAGTGTCAAAAGCTTTGGCAAAATCAGTATAAATGACATCAACTTGATTGTTACTGTCAATTGCAGAACCGATTACATGAGTAAACTCAACAAGGTTCGTAGAGGTACACCGGCCTTTTACAAAGCCATGCTGTTGCTCTGCAAAGACACAGTAGAGGGTATTATAGATACGGTTGAAAACGAGGCGTTCCAAAATATTGGAAAGGCAAGAAAGAATGGAGATGGGGCGATAGTTAGAAAAAAGGTTCCTATCACGGAAGAATGGAAAATGGGAAGAATGTTAGAGAGCTTCCAAGAGGACGGAAATTTACCAGCACAAAGACTGACATTGAGTAAAATGGCTAAAGGGACACAAAGACGCGAGATTTTTTACGAAAAAATTGGGAATACCATCCGGGCCCGGGGAACAGTTAGATTCAAGTGAGGACAAAAGCAATTCAACCTCTACGGGGTTAGTTACGACTGAGGAGAGACTAGCAGGGAAATCAAAGGAAAAGCAGTCAGTAGCAGGAATCGATGAGATAGTGTAAACAGAAGAAAAAAACATAGCAAAGAGATTGCAAATGTCAAGAGAAATGGAAGCAGTAAATGCATTAAACACTAAGAAGTCAGCAAGAGAGGAGGAAGCTTTTAAGGAGCGGACAAAAGACCAGAAACTTTTAGGGTTAGGGTTATTCGAGTTCAAAGAAGTTTCAACAACTTGATCGGGAGAAAACTCACTGAGTTTTTGTTTTGATATACATATATTTTGTGTTTTTATAGTGCTATATAAGAGAAATAAGTATTTTGACAAGCATTGTTAATGCAGTAGTGCTATGAAAAGCACATAGATTCCACCGAATAACTCAAACCGTTTACCGCTCTACCTTAAACAACATGAAGGGCAAGCGCCATATGTTGATTCAGCCCAATTTCAACAATCCATTTTCCAAGCAACCTCGTTCACCCATAGCCGCTTCAGTTCGCTGGATCATAAAGGATAAATCCTATTGGAACTGCCAATAATTCATTTTAATTTATACAACAATCAAATCTAATGACGCTAATCAAGCAAGAAACAATATTCCAGTTGGTTCTCAACCGCTAAACGTGGTCATATCGCCACACAATGCAATACAAATCAGATTCAATTCGAACGTTATTCACAAAGTCACAAACAGACACTATACAATTACACATGCCAGCTCCCGCCACAGATAATTATGGAAAATGAATCAGATATCCTATAAGTTGACGTAACTCGAGGAAAAACTTGTTCGAGCTAGTTATCCTTTTCCGGACAGCCGTCCACCAGCTCGGCCTAGCCTGGGCTAGCCTGGCACAAACGCTTGCCATATGAAACTTTACAACTGTGTTTGTTATTCGAGAAGAGTTGGGAAAGGTTTAACAGAATGTTGTGGAAGAAATAATGTCTGTGGCACGATCCTGGACATACAAATTGACGAGTCGTTGGGAAAGTATAGAACAGACAGCAGCGAACAGAACATTCAAGTTGGATATTGTGTGCATTTGGGATATTGAATTTCTAAGACACGTAGTCGCATGAGCTTTCGATAATGAATTATTGATTGAAAGTTTTTTTATGAAATTTCAGAAACATACGAGAACGTATGGTGTTTATGGACATGTGTAGTTTGAATGGCACGACACGTGCAAAAAAATGATTTGCGATAAAGTTCCAACCGAAAGGATGAAAATTGCGGTACCCTGGAGATTTACGACTGTGTAGTTGTGGCATTTTTATTCATTCGGTGCAGTCGATTTAGTCCAATGTTGTTTGCTTGAAATATAGGCGAATAAATATGGGACAGGTCGATTCCAGAAGTTTTCGTAGAACAATAATTTGAAACGGGACTCTATAACAAATTTTAGCCTTTGTATATATACTATTTTCGAGCCAAATTCATAGCTTGTTAAGTCAAATTCATTACTTTTACGAATCGAATTTGTAGTTTTTTCGTGGCGAATTCATAATTTTTGCGTGTCAAAGTTATAAGTTATAAATTTGGTGCACTAAATATTAGCTTACTTTCAAAATGAATTAATAATTACATTAACTTTTAATTTGAATTGAATTTGACTCGCAAAAATTATGAACTAGACTCGAAAGAATATTATGAACTTGTCGCAAAAATCTATGAATTTGATTCGAAAATGTATGTAGAAAATATGTTTTGGTTCTTATCTTTTTTTGCAATCCAGTGGAAATAAAATCTAATACTATGTAAATGAGGTACAATGAAACAAAGTGGATATTCTATGCTCAATCTGAAGAAAATAAAACTGGCTTAAATAAGTGAACACATATGGCACTTATAAAAGGATAAAAATCTGATGCCAATTTAACCCGAAAAATGTCTTTTTTCGCAATATGTTTTTCCAACTTATAATCCAATATCATTTATTCTGCTCGATATCATCTTTTTAGTATCAACCTTCTTAAATCGCAGTCATGAATATTCAATCGTTCCGTTTACATTCATATCTTGAAATGAAGAAATCAGCGTGTAGAGCATATGGTATCAAAAACATCGTCGTCATCATCATCATCATCGTCATCATTGAGAGCGAATTGTCTGGTGGATGAGCACGAGTCAAAACGAAAGCCTTAATGCATGCTTGATCTAATCAAATCGTCATTTTTCCTTGACGAGCACTTCTTTGACTCCGGAACGAAACGTTGAATTCAACGATACGAATAAAAAATTGAGTACCACCATTAGCAATCATGTCACGTAAGCAGGAAGTAATGAAAAATATCGTGTCTATATGCTATTTTCGCGTCTTTGTCGGGATGTGTGTGATTTTAAACGTATGTATGTAGCAATGTTGGAGGTTTGGCAATGCAAGAACCAAATAGGAAATAGAGATAATATTGCAATGGAAACATGGAAACAGTTAATATGCAAATAGAAAAGCCAAAAAAGATCAGGAATGATTTAAGAATATTTGTTTTTTTTTCTTTTCTGACGTGATTTTGTGGGGTTCAAGAATCACTGACTTTTGAACGTGAATTTCTACATCAATGTACATACTACTCAGTAGTCATTTTTTCCGTGCTTTTATTTAATTTTGTAATGTACGGGTAGAACACTGGCTTCTAGCATGTAGGGTTCCTGGTTCGAATTGGTTCGAATCCAAGTTCGGACGAGAGACCGCACATCGAGTCTGTATAGGTACCTGATTTAAATACGGAATAAAGTGAGTCGTGGAACTAATCGCTCCATACTCGTATTCACATTGATTGCAAATTTGTGAATGAAGCTCTCCACTAGCCTCAACTCCTAGACTTGACCAAGTTTGCTTTGGTGTTAGTTTACTTTATATTTAATTTTGTTATGCTGATCAAGTTTCACAGCAAATGTAAGTACATGACATTGCTAACTTTTTAGGCTCTGCTATTTTCCATTGTGGACAAGTCTTTACTACTTTTCCGCCACACTCTTATGCCTTATCTTTTGGTTTCTTTTCGCAGCAAAAAGCCACAATATCTTTATTTGTAGGTATGTAGTAAACTAGATGAGGAAGTTGGTGTAGCTGGTTGAGTAAAGTATTGGCTACTAGAGTGTGTGAACGCTATGAGTGTTAACCTTGTTGCGATTATGAATGAGGGGTAAAATGGATCGTGGAACTAATCATTGTATACTCGTTTACACCGTTCATAATGCTTTGCTTCACGTCATAATCAACCAACCCTGTGAATTGCGTTTTTAACCGATGAGTGCATCGGGAGACACAAGGATGCAAGAAATTTTCGGGACAGCCATCCGTGAAACTTGGCAAATTTAGCATATTTTTTACTTATTTTCATTGTAGATGTAGTGTTGATAGAGTGGTCCAAAAATTTCTTCCCACCTATTTAAGTAAACGCATTATCCATTACCCGTCGCCAAAATTTATCGCCTCTCAGTTTATCAAAAACCCTAAGCGGAGGTCAAATATCAACTCTTCAGCTATCGTAAAACTCACATTGTGCTTAACTACGACAGCGTTAAAATCAATATTAGCTGTGCAAAGCGATATAGTGCATTTTCAGGAAAAAAAATTAAACAGGATTTTTCCCCATAGTCAGATATATAGGTAGAGATGTACCATTTATAAAGCTAATTTGAGTTACCCGGGTGATTAAGGGTCTTTCTGCGAACCTAACTGTGAAATTTTATTGCTCCTGTCCTCAAGGACCCTTTTTCATTGCCGTGTTTATTGTAAGTAGTGATTTTCCTTAGAATAATTTTTACACGCTACCGGAAAAATCATTATTTTTTTAAAATCTATCCTAGAGGACTTTTGTGCTTCCTCATTATGGCTTCGAATAGGACACAAACAAGGATTCAAATCCAAAATCCGTTTCCGAAATATCAAGAACACTAGGCGTCCAAAGGAAGACCGTACGATTATGGCTAGAAAGGAGGAAAGGCGATATACAGGACACCTACAACAAAAATAAAATTAAGGAAGATAGTGGAAAATAAGCCAGGCATTAAAACAAGGACAGCGACCAAAAGTATAAATCAATCCGAAAATTAGCAACAGCGGCGAAAGGCAACGTATCGATTAACGGTTCAACGGTACATTAAATCGACGAATTGGGGAAGACATGCCTACGTGAAACGAGTAAAGCCGCTTCTTATTGCAAATAATGTCACAGGTAGACTTAACTTCTGTAGAAGGTTGCAAAGCGAAGGATTCTGTGAAGATAGTGCTATTGGAAGGTCTAAGAGAGCTAACGTACTTTTTACGGATGAATCCCCAATTGTTTTGCACCCAACGCCGAATAGGCAAAATATGAGAGTAAGAACAAGTGATTCAAGCACTATTCAACCCATACGAAAGCCGAAATGTGACTTGAAGATAATGGTTATAGGAGGAATCAGCTCACGTGGAAAGTCGAGACTTCATGTGGTTGAGCAAAACACAACCGTAGATGGATCCTATTACCGGAACAGCATTTTACCAGCTTACGCAGCATGTCTGGATGACAGAAGACAGTTTCCACACAAAAATTTGGTAATTTTATGCAGGATGCGGCACGAGCGCATACAGCAAAGGCAACATTGACACGCAAAATCGATGTTTTCAACTGTTTGGGAAGATTGGCCTGGAAACTCTCCTGATCTTAACCCAATCGAACACGTTTGGGCTAAACTTCAAGAGAGTGTATTTAGACATCCGATGCCCAAAAATAGACGAAAGTTAATTGCAAGATTACAGCAAGAATGGAGCAGCTACACCGAGGCCGAATTAGCTAAATTGACCTAAATCTACCTGATTACCCATACATTTTTCTCGGCGTCTGACAGTCGAAAGTACCACCTGATCAAGTACAAATCAGGTACTATTGTGAATTTTTCCTGGCTGAATTGTTCTCAGAGCGTGCTGAATTCCTTCCGTGAGAAGCACAGTAGATTTGAATGAAATGTCATTCGAATTTCTTTCTAAAATAGAAAATTTTGAACAAAAAAGGCAAATGTGAGTTGTATAAAGTGAAAAGAAAATGTTCTTGTATGTTCCTGCATCATTTTCAACAATTTTCACGCAAAAAAATTTTTACACATAAATGCGAATGCCATTTTTCTCTCTAAAACTCCTCATTCTTTATCACTTCGGCTAGTGTGAACGCTTACCTGATTAACTTGACAGCTCCTAAATCTACGTGATTTAGAAGTGTAGTGCGAACAACATATTAGAATGTGTAGATAATAACGGTAGATATACGCATTATTAGTAATAAGAATAAGAATCTGTATTATGTTAGCATCACAAATAAATTTGAATTTCTAAATTATGCTTGCTGGTGTGCTTTTCATGAGAAAAAGTTTGTGGGGAGAAACTTTTGGGCCACTCTGTATATCCAAATACAATGGTAGCATCTGTTGGTACTAGCCGCATTTTGTAATGAAGCACTCGAAAATCATTATAATTTGTAAATTCAATGTTTGGATTTCTTAGTAAAAAATACCAAAAAATCACCAAAACCGGCAACCCTATCCTGTTTTCTCAACCAAATTTCTACCGAAATTAGCTTGCAATAAAGTACATCAACTGAATTAATTTTGAATAAATCTGGTAGCCCGATTCTATTAAAAATAAATACGTTTTGAGAATTTCACTTGAATCTGATTATTGCGTCTTCAATTTCTACGAACCCAAATTTCGGGTGTTAAAATTAATGAATTTTTTTCGTAGAATGCGAATATTTTCCAGGAATCCGATGACTTAAAGTTTTTCTCTTTATATGTTTTCCTCAACTTAAGAGTTGCCAGCACGTTCCCCTAAAATCTATACCTAACAAATGTCCAAAAACTTTCGCTAAAATCTGTATCTAATACACGTAGATGCGTTCTGTAAATTTTGTGATATGCTGATGACTTTGCAAGTGTTATCGCAATTCAAATTTTTTTGTTGTCTTTTAGCGCGCATATGGCATTTAAACGATATTTTGTTTTTGATAATTCAAATGATTATAATATTGATTTTATTCCAGAGTAAGTAATCTTTTTCGGCCGAGTGAATCTGTGTTACGCACACTTCACCGCATCAACCTAACACCTAAAGTGAGGACACTCAATTTGCACTGTGTTATCTAACATAGCGCAGCAGTTTTATCCTTAGCTATGAAATATGCCTAAAGAGGCCAAAGTTCTACACATTAGGCGCGTTTTTTTGCTCCTCTATCCAGCGGAGAGTAGAATGAGAGTAGAGTAGACGCATTGAAAACAACAACACTCCTACACCAGTGAATTCACTGGTGTAGGAGTGTTGTTGTTGTTTTCAATGCGTCTACTCTACTCTCATTCTACTCTCCGCTGGATAGAGGAGCAAAAAAACGCGCCTATTGTGAGTTTTTCTACTATACTCATAGTCTGAGCTCCTATGTAATATAGCCCCAACTACTGCGAACATGATCTTGGAACAAATCTTTAAAGCTGGTCAAAAAAAATTTACTTTTCCAATAAACTTGTGTAGCCTAGTGGGTAGAACGTTGGTTATAGGAGAATGGAATCACAAGTTCAAATCCGAAATCGAGCGGGAAAACATTCACAAACAGAATTTCAATAATGCTAATAGGGATCTATACAACTTACAATCGTCAAAATCCAGATATTGACAAAAAGGAGGACAGTTTTGCTTTCACCTTACTTTTTATCAGAGCTATAATGGATAGCGCATGAGGCTCTGATATATGGCATTGAAGGCTGTAATATATAACTCGCCTACTCCTATGAATTTTTCGCCTAGTAATATGGTGTCAAACGCTATGGTTTATCACAATCCTGATAGCAACTATTTGTATGGCAACAGAAGTATAAAAATTATGGTGTCTTTTGCTTTGCCTTTTCTCAGTGATGACAACAGTATTTTAGGATACTACGGACGAAGGAGAAAGACAAGATGTAAAAAAGTGAAAGCTTCAACAAGAGATTTGAAGGATCTAATGGTGAAGATGAAAAAACGGGGAGCGCTGTTAGTGATATGCAATATACATATATGGTTTAAATTTCAGTTTAGAGTCGAGTATCAAGTACAGGTCATATTTATACTAAGAGTCGAAGATCACACCAAAGTACCACGGGCGGATCTTTGCGGAACTCTTGGGTGGGAAATATGGTGTGGAGGAGTAAACAGTAACAATATATACAAGTACAATCAGAAATATAGGAAAAGAACCAAGAAAACCAAAGTGATCATACCCAGCTAGAGAGAAGAATGTTGTGGTGTATTGAATTCAAAGCTTAGCCAAAGTCTGTTGGAGGAAATCTTCTTTATTTTGCTGATCGATAGTGGAAGTAACGGTATTTGTGAACGAAAAAATGTTGATATCGTTGATTTATCTTTAATGAATCAATGCTATTCATTGGCTTGCAAAGACTTAAAGAGATAATTCACTTGATTATAAGCAACAATTTGGTAGAGTTTACCAAAGCAGGACAAAAGAAATATTATGATGGAAGAAGATGAAAGATCATCATAGATATACATAGAGAAAATGTTCGCGAGTTTCTAAAGTGAAAGGAAAGTGCCGATCAAAATGTTTGGATTGAAAATTAGTGCCAGATAGAGAAGATGAAAAGGATTTAGCAAAAAGATTTTCAATGTCATCAACATGGAAGCTAGTGCTTGCATCAAGAGAGCTCATCAAACATTCGATTTCCAAAAGACTAGTGTAAAACGAAGTCAAAATACGAGTGAATGAAGAATAACTAGCTGATGGCGTTGAACGAATATGATAGGCAATGAAAGAAGAAAAGAATTGAACGAAAATCTCACAACTACCTTGCGGAATGGAAGCATGGTATGTATGCCATAATATAACTACATAATAGAAGGAAGCCTGGTATTCCTACTAGAGAGTCAATGTAGCAATAAAAGGATTTAGGATTATTTGATGCAGGTGACTTATTATAATTCCTACGCGTTGCATTTTTGGCTCTAAGAGGGATCACAACTAGGGCATGCAATCCCGAGATTTCGGGATCTCGGGATCTCGGGATCCCGACCCATTTTGGACATTTTCGGGATCCCGAATTTTTTATCGGGACTCCCGAGATTTCGGGATTGATAAAATTCAACCCACTTTGAGAATTAGAAAAGTTTCATTATTACGAAATGAGCAAACAGCCCAGAACTTAATGCCAAAAGAAATATCATTTTATGAAAACAGAGGCGCTAAGGGCTGATTATTGCAACTGGCGTATGATTACATGCTTAATATCCCACCAAAAAGTGTAGAACCCGAAATATATTTATCAGCAGCTGAATATATGTGCAGCAAAATCAGTTTAGTTTAAATTTTGAAACTCTTGACGAATTATGTTTATTACGAGCACTTTCAAAACGAATAAGCAGTTTGAACCAATCGATATTATTACTTATCACTTGTTTCATTGAAAAACAATATTATTTTGTAATTGATATTTAACCCTAGAATGGTACCCATGAGTAATTTTTGCTCACATTCGGTATATATTTCGTCGCGCATCAGCCAGTTGGCCATTCTGACTGCCATGAGGCTAGAAGCTAAATAATCTTTCTATGTTTAATGATAAAATAAAAAATGTGCATAATACTATTGTTGCCTTCTTATTAGTAAAAACAAGTACCTAAAATCATCCAAAAATTTACCGTACCATTCTAGGGTTAAATGATATGGAAATATGCTGATTAAATTTCAATTCGTTTTTAACTAATTTTATAATTAACCATCAGACCAAATAAGGAGAAATTATTGGACAAGAAGATAAGAAGAAATTAGATCATAAGATTAAATTAGATGCAATTATAGATTAAGGTTTTACTTGCTAGCACCCATGTACATATGTGCATAAATTTAACATTATAATGAACTTAACTTCCGGTTTTATGCATATATATTTGAAACAAAGTTTTAATTGTGTACGAATAAGCCAATATATCTGTTTAAATTCTCTAAATACAGTTCTTTTTTAAAATCCCGAAATCTCGGGACTATCTCGGGATCCCGGAAATTCTAATCCCGAATTTCGGGATCACCATTTCAATCTCGGGACTAATGCCCTAATCACAACATAGGCGAGGAATGGAGGAGGATCAGCAATTCTTATACAGTGGTAGTAAGGAGTTAGACAAGAGCTTCAATTGGAACGAAAGGAATAAAATTTGTTCACTTGGCTCTCTGAGGAAATGTACCATTTTTTACTATTTTTTTTAGGACCAACTCAAAAAGTACAAGTGTATTTAATCTTAGTGGAGAGACAAGAAGTTATTTCCGAATGGAGAGAAAAATGGTGGGGATCTGGACGTACAAAGAAAAATAGATATAAAATTTTTTTATGGAAATAAAAAATAGAATAGTATAATAATAATAAAAAATAGAAGCGATTTTTTTCGCAGGCGCAAGGGGGGAGGGAGAGAGCAGTTGTCTAAAAATTATGTAAGGAAAGCTGATGTGAATTTCACAGCTCTCATAATTTATTTATTTTTTATCTGGGACATGGTATTGTGAATACGAATAACCGTTGATAGAAAAGAGAATCGATTGTAGATTATTTAGACTAAGTTGTTTTCTTTTAAAAAACATAGGCAATTTTTGTAAGTATATTTATTTTTTCTTCTATATATTGCTGTAGTATCACACTTATAGCACGTCAACGAGTTTCACGCAACAAGCTCTACAACAAAACCATTCTACGTGACTTCTTAGCAAACATATCAATAATGGATTCAGGACTAACTGGTATATTCCGATGTATAGTCATGAGAGCTAAACCTGTAAGCCGCTCCTCACTTGTTCGGTTGCGAAGATAAGTCTTCACGCGCTTTAACGTTGAAAAACTGCGCTCCACAGATGCCGTGGAGACAGGAAGGGTCGCTAAGAGTGTAAGCAGGATATGCACGTTCGGAAAGACTTCATTATCGCACTGTTTCAGTGCGCTAATTGCACACTTCGGTATCTCTTGCAGATCATGCGTCCATCTCATCGACCACATATCCCATTCGCCCCGAAAAGAATAGCTTCATTTGAATGCTTCAGGTCATCTTTGTGGAATTCTATTGCTGGCTTTAGATCTTCGAATGTAAACTTACGAGTATTCACGTTTGCTGGTACGAGACACTGGAGTCCAATAATTTTTTTCTTGTGGAATAAAAACCTTTCGCTCAGAGAAGATCCGAGTTCATCGACGTACGGTATGAACAAGATTCGTCTGTAATATTCTTCAGGCGTATCTGCGGGATGATTAGATTGGTATCTGGATGTACCACTGCATCGTTGAATCGACGGCGTTACTCCTAAAGGATCACAAATGTCTGAGGCTCTTTTGTAAAGTTTAGCGAACTTCTGGTCCGCACTGGCCCTGATATCCGTTACTTTTTGGCCCACGCGCTCGATTTGAGCCATAGCTCTACTTAGGTCAAGTGATTTGCTTTGCAAATATTCTGAGAGTGTGTGCGTTAAACCGAACATTTTTTCGCACACAATGAGAGCAACTACGCAATCAAATCGGCATAGGGTATTATGAAGGTACTGTGCCTTTGCAGCATCGTCTGTTTTTGTCTCCACTAAGTCTTCCAAGGATTCGATCACAAAGGGCAAAGCATCCACGAAGAGAGCAACAGCGTCATGCCGCTCTACCCACCGAGTCTCGAAATACCTCATAAGCCTGAAAGAAGCGACAGACGACTTTTCTAATTTTTCTTTTGATATCGCACTACGTCGTGCAGAGTCTCTGGAGAAAGTGCAGACTTCGGAAATTACGAGGGAGCAATGCCGGACAGGTACCACTTTGGAAGCAACATTGAGGCAGATGTTTAGGCAGTGTGCTGAGCAGTGCGTATATACTGCCTTCAGATATTCATTTTGAATTATAGCTTGAACACCACGAAATTCTCCTCTCATAGCAGATGCCCCATCATAACCTTGACCTCTCATCGCGTTCAAATCGAAGCCAAGGACTGTAAGTCGTTCTTTAATGGTTTTTGCCAACCCAACTCCAGAAAATCGTAAACTGGAACAAACTCCAGAAAATATTCACGCAGAGCCATGCTGTCATAATCGACGTATCTGACACAAAGCGAAAACTGTTCTATTCGTTGAATGTCAGTCGTCTCGCTTTCGATGTTCGAGCTATTATTGCTTGCTGGATGGTTTTTGCTATGAGTCTAACGATCTCATTTTGAATAATTGGACTGGTATATATTGCGTTGCTACCGGATTTCTCGATATGGTCTAGTAGAATCTTATCGCCACTTGTAGCACGGTAACGTAAAAGGGCCTTAAAGTTCCCATCGATGTGTTCTGGCTCGTTGAGTGATAAGCATCTGTAACCAACGTGACCTCTAAGTGCTGTCTCTTGTCGTCCACAGAGAAGAATAGTTTCCACAATGGCAACCAATTTTTTTCTATTCTCAAAAAATTTTCTTTTCACTTGTTGATTCAATTGAAAAGCAACTTTGTCTTGCTTCCCATCATATACAGTGACAAAGTTAGCGGCATCGATTGCCGCAGCTTTATGAAAATTGAGACGTGAATGATTTTCAAATGCTTCAATAGCTCTCTTCCAATTAATAAGTGGCGATTGTACTAATGATCCCACTTGATGGGAACCTTTGCCGACGCCGATATCACAATCAGAGTTAGGTCCAAAAAGCAGACAAAATTTGCATAATGCTCCCTTCAAAACGTCAGAATAAGATAGCCACGAAAACCTCTCTAGCCACTTCAGCTGAAACGTTCGTTTCTTCCCCGCTATACATTCCGGCTCGAATTTGTGCGATCCATCTGGTTTCCACGTTTTCCTTAATAATTGCGCTTTTTCGTCATCCTTCAGATGCCGATTAGTCTTGACGTGAATCCCGATATCATATTTATTTATTGTAGCAGACTGTGACGTCTGCGGTGTATCGGGCAGTTGCTTATTTCGCTCATCAGAACCAGGTTGTGGCAAAACCGTGTTCACTTTAGACTCTGTCGACACGAGCTCTCTTTCTCCCAAATTGAGTTTTGAAACATTCGTAATCGGCTGAGAATAAAAATACACATATGGTTGAATCGCAAACCTATTCGTATATAATTATTTAGCCCAATATCACAAACATTGTAAATGCTAGAGTGCAAGCCGATATTTTTGACGAAATTTAAAAGCACGTAAAATCTTAATGGCTGTATAAATGTAACTAAAATTTAGAGTAAAAATTCGGAATTGATCTGTTTATTTGTGTGAGAAAGGTTTGAGTTTTCAGAGCTGGTAAGCTACACATACACACAAGTACATACAGATATTTTTTCAAAATGGGCTCTGAACGTTTTGAATCATTTTGAACATACTGCCATGAAAATCTGCATGAGGAGGCAAAAAATTAAGTAAACGAAAGTTTTTTAGGTACCTCTTGTATGCCTGACTGGTTCGCGATCGCATCTGTATCACATTTTTTCTGAACTTTGGTGAAGAAAGAGGTGATGGAAGGTGCACTCCCATCACCTCTTGCCTCACTCATTATTATACGTTACCCGAGTTTCGAACTTCAATACAATACAATATAGTGCTTGAACTTTAAAACACTTTACAAAATTCAGCGTGCTTGCTGTTCGCTGTCGATGATTTTTTGATGGTACTGCTTATTGTAATCCTGTTGGAACTGAGTATAAGTGCTCACCATTGTTTAGGCTCTTTTTATGTAGCGCTCCGTTGATGTTGGAAGGTGAAATATCAACTTCAAAAAAGCCAACCCAAATAATTTAATTTAATCGCAATTTTTAGTTATTTATTGAAAAATATATGTGTTTGCATAATTAATTACTTCATTGCTTGTAAAAAGTAGTACGAGTACAAAAAAATACCGGTTCCAAATACCTGTTCCAAAAATACTAGCTAGTATTTTTTGAAGTATTTACATATATACACACAAGTACATGCGATTTACAGTGATGTAATGAAACGGTATGATATGCCCTCCCCACCCACCAGACACAAAGTTCCCAGGCTAAAATGGTGATGGTGCAGATGACCGTGAAAAGATACTGAGTCATTAGTCCGTGCAGCTTGTCCGTAACTTTCCAATGGTCGGTCATTTATTTGCAAGTCTTTCTCCAATCTAGGAGCCATCTAAGGGAAAACAATCAAATTCAATCAATTTAATTTGATTTTCATTTTATTATATGCATAAACCACCTCCTGTATTCGTTCAAATCACCAATGTCGAAAAATTTACTAAGATAGGACCAACTAATCCAGTTGCCATCTGTATAGCTTTTCATCGACCGATCTCTGCTACCAAACTTTTCCTGGCTAATATAAAACAGTCAGTTTTCCACTTCGCCTCACTGAAGCATGAAGTTTGTTAAAATGTTACGTTTATTAAACATGCACCCACTAGGGAGCCAACCTCTTCGATAAGGCTGGACATGAGTCACAACCCCGGTAGGGTTGGAGTGCAGGCACGAGGAGGGCTTCAGCACAGCCTGAGAAGCAAACTGGCGAACCAAAAAGGATCTCAACATTTTTAGTGCTACTTTCAGTTTTTCCGGCGGATTTTATTTTGCCGTATCTTAGAAACTAGACCGCTTTTCTCCAGGTTTGTATGGAAATTTCGCCCAAAACAGCTCAGAAAGGTCCCCGAATTGGTGCTAGACCAAAAAAAATGTTTGTAAAATACGAACGTTTTTGCCCAATTTCCCCTATCAAAAATATTTTCGCCCTTAAAATATCACTATTATATTCCCCCACCACTTCCAATCATCGAAAGCGCGATAAAGTCAGTTTTTGCCAAACTATGAGGTCAAAAAACCCCTTACTCCCCTATAAAACCGAAATTTTTGTATCACAGCAAAAGGTCACAAAAATACTCGTACCTAGTATTTTCGAATTTCGTACTAGGTACTGGCTGTTCCAAAAAAATACCTGTTCTAGTATATACGCCTCATCTACCTCAAACGTCCCTAGATGACACTCAACAATACATCGGTTAAAAAATATTTTGTTGCTACAGAGTCAAATGCCGAGGAGCTGGTTGCTTTTGAAAGCGCTTATACTTGCTAAAAAAACTATAAAAACAAATGGCTTTAATTTTAAATCCGTCCATTTGATAACAATCATTGTGAATTGGATCCTGGCTCATCACAATGAGAATTCACATTTTTCAGCATAGATATCTCAACCCAAGCTGTACGTCACAAACAACCTGTGATGCAATTTATCCAAACCACTTTACCTTATTTTCCAATAAACCTTATATTCTGGTTAGTTAATGCACTGGGCATTATATTATCCATTTGCAATAGGTTCTCTTCATAGTAAATTTTATGAAACCGTAGAATGTCTAGCACACTCTATTGGCCTTTGGATAGCTCCATAAAAAAATCCGTCAAATTCTGGTTAGCATCCAAACCCTTTCATAACATCATAATCAAATATAAATTCTACATGCATACATTTTACATACCTGGTAAAAACTATAGTTATTCGCTATCGGATCCCCATGAGCTTTTGTGTGCTGATACCATGAGTATGCTCGTTTGGCCGGTGAAATTAGGATCGTAACAATTTTCGCATGTGGCAACAAAGCATGCGCCCGTTTCGGAACCAGCTCTCCGTCGAAATACGTTGCCGACTTTTCGAACATGTATTTCCCCGAAGAATTTGTTTGAACCGGAAAGAAGGACATGTACCAGTCCAGGCCACGATAGTAATTGTTTCCGTTGAAAAATTGAATTTCTTCGAAAGTATCGGGACTGGGCAGATTGCTCGCGATGCTCGAATGCATGCTCAGGAACGTGTACAGGGCAGTTGTGCCGGTTTTTTGCGGTCCGATGACTAGAAACTTTGGCAACGATTCGCAGCTCTTGTTCTTCGACCAAATTTTGATATGACGCGGATCATCACACGGATTACCCCAGACCGGGTCAACTTCGTCCGGATGTAACCGAAAGTATGTTTCGCCGAGCTGCAGCGGCGGAGCCGAGCTCAATTTCAAGTTGGTCCAGCAGCGAAGGAACTTTATTACAGACTCGAAAGTGTACAGGGCCAGGCGATCTGAACCGTAATTGGACATGTGTGTCATGAAAATATTGATGGGGTTGTTCACGATAGTTTGAAATAGTTCGCCACCCTGGATGGACTCGTCAAGTTTATCCCGGCCTCCCGGATACCGGTCAATGTACATGGTATGTGTGAAGAGCCCGCACGTTTGCCGAGGCAGGACCATTATATTGCGATGGATGAATCCTCGTCTGAGTCGGGCTGGCCGCAGGTGTGGATATTCTTCGGTCGACGTTACTTTAATGTTCCAAACCTTTTTCCAGGCAGCGTACAGCAGTTCGTGTGCGGGATAGACACCCGAATGATGTGGCGAGACAGAGTAGCCTGAGTCGATAGGAATTCCTTTGTCTTTGGCAAATGCGTAATTCAGCTTCATTTCGTTCATAAGAACTGTTAAATTGTCATAGAGATGCGGTTGCTGGTGGTTCCACATGTGTGAGAACCAATTGAATTCCTTGACACTTTGCAGTAGCATATCGTCCCCCAGGTTCTCTTCCCGGGTGCCATGATGAAAATATTTGCCCGAGAAGCCAAGATTAAATCTAAATCCAGGTACCATATCGATGATTCTCCTTTGAGTTGCAATTAGCGCTTGAACGTCGTCAGGACGCAACCGTGTGCCTTTTTCGCCCACAAATATATCATCGACATCGACAAGAATCATTCGATTCAAACTAAGACTAAGCTGCCCATGGCTAAGGTACGAAAGCGCGTCGAGAAGTAGCAGTCGATGCAACCAGAATCGCAGGCCACTTCCGAAAAATATTCTCTGGATCCCATCGAATCGTCCATGATCCTGCAAAACGGTTGCTAACGGCGGCTGAACCTGTCCAGTATCCGACGGATAGTCCTGAGTATTGCGTTGTGCCCATTCGAGCGGTTCATAAGTTGAGTGATTATGTTGAAAAATTGCCCAGTCATCGCCGGGCAATGGTCCCCAGGCAGTATCACCTGCCCTTGTCAGTCGTAGTACTGGCGAGCCTGGATTCAGGCTTGCATCACGCAGCCGTAGATTAGTGTGAACGAATATAGGAAAGCCACGAAGCTGAGCTGCTACCAGTGTCTCTTCACTTGGACTAACGAAACCGACAATACCAACCGAATATTCGCGACAGTATTTGTCAAGGAGTTCACGATTCCATTTGTCCATGTTCAGATATTTGTCGAGATTTTCGAAAATGATCACTCCGTATCGACCTTTGTCGAGATTTGTAAGTACAGGCAGGCTTTTTCCGGCAACTTCGACTTTGTATCTGAAACGGAAAGGAAAATATGAGAGAAGTGAATTCATTCTTTCATGAAATTTAAATAGCTTGAGCTTTAACTAGCTAAACAATAACAAGAAAACACTTGACTTCAAAGTGTTTATCATATTTTTTAGTGAACAAAATATAAAACTGATATGTTGATTGGATACCATATTTTTCGTAAAAACTGATCTATAAAGGAATTTTACGGGCTGATATTAAAAATATGTCTTCGGTTGATTGTCCAAATGGCTTACATGATTTGGGTTTTAAATTTTGGTGATGGGTTAATCATGAACGACTCTTTCGAATTGGCTGAGTCAATTACTGCGTCCAAAACGAGTTGATCACAGCCAGGTCGTTTAATCGGGTCAGCTGAGACCGGGTCAAATTACAAGGTCAGGAGAACCCACATACTTTTTATAAACATGAAGTTACTTATTAGAATATATTTATATTTTGATTGATTCAAAAATCGAAATCGAATGTCAATGCCAAAAAAAGTTGACAAAGAATTTTTTTAAATATCGAGTTATGAAAAAACTATCAAATTATTACAAAACTTAAAAAGCATATCAGATATTTATTGTGGCATATAAACAATGTTCGTATTTTCTAGAGATCAAAACTAATTTATTTATTTCAACCAAACAAGGCGTACAAAACACTTACAATTAATATCTAACAATTTATATAAATTTGTATAATTAACAACAATGGAAGAAATTTAAAAATATATAACCATCTTTAGTAGGGAATTGGATAGGGCATTCATGACGTGAGCACCTTAGTCAGAGCAGTTTTAAACCTAGGTCTGGAAATGGTAGGGGAATAGTATTTGGCGAAGCTATTGAATATTTTGCAACATCTATTGATTGGCTCATTGTTGGCGTAAACTGTGTGGTGTCGGTATTCATTCAGTAAACGTGTGTGCCTCGTCTGCCTTACTGATTCGTTGAAGGTGATCTTATTGGACAGGGACACAACATTGATCAAGCCCCTAATAACGTCAAAAGTAAAGCAGGAGCATATGACTATCCTCCGCGAAGATAGACTTGATAGATTTAAGAGACTTAGCCTGTATCTGTATGAAGGTAGATTTTCAAATTCGTAAGGATTATACAGATCTCTCAACGCAAATAGCAAGAACTGCTTCTGCACCGATTCGAGCCTATGGCTATGGACATCAAAGGTAGGGTGCCAGACAATACATGCATATTCGAGCAATGGCCGAACTAGAGCTATGTATAAGGACTTCGTGACCCATAGGTTTTTGAATTCCTTCGCACGTCTTTTGATAAATCCAAGCTGCTTATTAGCCTTGCTTAAGACTTTGTCATAGTGTAAATTAAAACGCAGCTTTTTATCCAAAGTAACCCCGAGGTCGATGACATTGTCAACATTATTGATTGTAACATTATTGAGGCGGTAATCAAAATTTATATTACTGGTTTTACGGGAAAAACTAATGACTTGACATTTACTGACATTAATGTCGAGATTATTTTGTTTGCACCACTGCTCAAGAGAAAGCAGTTTCGATTGAAGGAAAACTGAGTCAGATTTCGATTTAATTGTGTGGTACATTTTCAGATCATCTGCATAAAAAAGGTGAGGGATGTCTGATAAAACTTCAGAAAGATCCGAAACGAAAATATTGAATAAAAGAGGCCCCAAGTGACTACCTTGTGGAACACCTGATAAAACTCCGATTTTTTTTGGATAGGATACCCTGAAACTTAACGTACTGCGTCCTATTTCGAAGATAAGAGTCTAACCAGTTTAATAAAAGACCCGAGATGCCAAATTTCTGTAGTTTGATTCGAAGAATATCATGATCAACCCGATCAAAGGCCTTGCTGAAGTCTGTGTAGATGGTATCAATTTGATGCCCTTTTTCCATGCCACAGAGAACATCTGAGACGAGAATCACGAGGTTGGTACAAGTTGACCTGCCTTTTCTAAAACCATGTTGTTGTTCATTTAGAAGACGTTCTATTACAGTAGTGAGCTTATCACAGACAATTTTTTCAAATAGTTTAGGTAATGCTGAAAGTATTGCAATACCTCTGTAATTATCAATTGACCGCCTATCACCACTTTTAAAAATCGGGGTCAGATGGGATGATTTCCAGAAGGAAGGGAAAACCCCACAAGAAAGTGATTTGTTGAAAATTAAATACACGGGTAAGATAAGCGACTCCATGCATTCGAGTATGAAACTAGGAGGTAGTAAGTCAGGACCAGGACCCTTGTTGACATTGAGATCTTTGATCGGTGTGTATAACGAGTAGGTTTGTAGCTACAGCGGACACGTGAATAAAAACCAAACCCCCACTTTTTATGAAAAATTCCAAGCAAATAAATTTGATGGTGTTGTTTCACCCTGTCGATTGGAAATTTTCAAAATTTTTGATCACACAAGAACATTATAAATGCTTACTTCTTTTGTCGCGTTTTTCCTGAACATTTATGAGAGGAAGAGCTTTAAAGCTAAATTTCTTTGCATGCATCAGCATATTCGATCGACCGCAACTAGTCTAGGCAATTAAATAATAAAGTCAAATAAACTATAATTAATCGTGGATATAGGGGTAATCAGGAATCTCAAAAAAGCTACATCGGTAGAAAAACTAAAATTTGGTCCAGGAAAAAATGACTTGGTGTTAGTAATTAAATAATTAGTATTTTTAAACATATGGAGTGAAAAGTTTTATTTTAGTTTTTCTCAAAACTATGTTTTCAAAGTCGGTGATCATTCGACGGATTTCAATGGACTTTATATAGCTTATTGAGAACATAAAAAACTAATGCCCCATTGAACTTATTTCGTTTTTATCAGAGCTTAAATTTTTAGAAAGTTTTTGAAATTCCCTGAATAAAGCTTCAACCAGGTACTAAACTAACTATTAAGCTAATGGTTTGTTTGTTTGATTGATTTTAGATGAACTAGTTAAGTGCTGTGATGGTCTCCAATAAACTTGGCCTACAATAAATATTTTCTTGTTAAATTTCTCTCTACATAAGATAAAGTGTAATATGGTAACTTTATATTATTTTTTTACAAAATAAATTAATCTATTGCAAAAAAAAAAATAATATTCCACAGCGCTTGAGTAGTCCCCTTTAATATAGGTAAAATTTTTGCTAAAAAATATTTTATTTCACAGCAATTACAAATAAACTAATTAGGCATTCTCCTAAATTTGTTTATATATATTTCCCAATATGGTTCCCAGTTTCATGTGTAATCGACATGATCCGCAAATTGGTTATTTTGGGTGATTGATTGGTTATTTTGGGTGAAATTAATGTTTGATGAGCGAGCTGTTCCCGAGAGTTGTAAGCCATAGGACCAGACTGACTCACATGTGTAGACGAGCACTTCAGAGGTGGGAGAAAGTTTTGATATGCTATGAACAGGGGTGGATTTGCCACTAGGCCCGGGCCTAGGGCGGCAAACTTATAATTTTTTTTGGGGCTGCCACTTTTCGATTTTGTCATATATGTACGATTTTGTCATATATATATATATATATCTGAGGTAAATGGGCCTAACACCTCAAGCCAACAGAATTCTCTAAAAAAAAAAATGCGATCACGATAAAGGACCAAAGACATTCAAAAATACCTAAAAAGTACCTAGAAAGTATCTGAAAATTCCTAAAAAGAGCCTGAAAAGACCTCAAAAGATCCTAAAAAGAACCCAAATAATACCTCTTCAATTTACGAAAAGCTTATCACAGGTAAATATTTGTGAGCGTTGATTTAAAAAAAATTTTTTTACTATTATGGTACAGGGTATATCAACTACATGCGAATCTTCCCTTATTTTTGACGTGTTTTTTCAAATTCTACTTCATTGGTGAAATTAATTTCTTTTAAAAAAAATGAAATCTAGAACATCATAGGTCAAAATATCTCGGGTTCATCCTTAATTAATAACATATCGTACATTAATTCAAAGTAATCGACTTCACAGTTGAGCTCCAGTCAAGTGCGGAAGCAAATTTTGAACGGAATAGTAAATTTACTTATAAAAATATGAGCTAAGACGTTGGAATTATATGCGAGTTAAAAGTGTATACGGTTTTCGACTGTTAAACATTGGTACTTTTGGATTCTTTTTTTTTATGAACCTTTAGGTTCTTTACCGTGTGTGTATTTTAATAGTTATTTGTGTGGCAAGGACGCAATAAAAGGGGATTTTTACGAACGAACCGGTGCTGGTTTTGCTCTGATATTCCTTTTTTGTGAGTTCGGGCGCAACGAATTATATTCCGCTATTCTAGGGAATGAAAAAAATCGAGCATTGTTACATATAATATAATTCACGAAAAGGGCAGCAAATATTTCTGAGGCCTAGAGCGGCGAAATGGTCAAATCCGCCCCTGGCTATGAAGCATCCAATTGAAGTTAATAAGTTTGAGCTTCAGCTCCAGGTGTGACTTCTGCGAAGATGTTGACTATAGCTTCTAGACGACAACAACGCCATCTTACGTGAAGCACAATTATAAATTTCAATAATGTATTGAACTTCATATATAAATGAAAATGACACTGTTGAGTTAATAGTCGAAGCCGCCGGACTTATTATTTAAAATCCTAATAAATCCTTAAAAACGCGTGCCTCATATTACCTCGTAACTTGAGGTATTGGTACATGTACAAGTTAGTTTTAGCCAGGTAAAAGCAACGTGAATGCATTTGATGTCGTTCGTTCTGATTCTCCATTTTGCTACATAGTAGTTGACATAGTATTTCTTTTTGGAAGGTATACCATAGTATGTGAGCAACTTTTGGAGAGGCGTTTCGGTTTATAAATTTTTAAGTATTTTCTAGAAAAACTAATTTTTATTTTTATGTTTTTCATTCTTATTATTTTTTTCATTCTTATCAATTTTTCTTACCACAATTCTCGCTTTAAAGAAAAGAGGTGTTGTCTAGAACTGTTTCTCTGAAGTTGGAGATACTAGAGCAAACAGAACATTTTACTTTTGTATCTCCAATTTTAGAGAATTCTCTCTATCCACATGAAATTTGTTGAGGCAGTAAGAAGCGAAACATCCCCATCTGGTAAAAATTATAGCAAAAGAATTGCAGCCTTTTTCATTTGTAGAAAATAATGAGTCCAAGAAGTCTGTACCTGTATAAATTGTTTTTTTTTTTTAATTTTTTTTAATTTATGTACGCATACGTTCACATACTATTTTACAACTATAGTTGGTGTAGTAAATTATCTGAAGCTTTTTTTTGAGCATGCGTGGTTGCGTTTATAATTACATGTACACTGAGAAACAGTTTCTTGGTTAATTAATATTCCTACAAATTTGTAACACTTAATTTGGGAAAAAATGTATTATTTCGCCGCAAAAGTTCGCATATTAATGTTCAGCCGCACTATACTTAAATGTATTTTTCATAGCAACATAGTAAAAGCAACATTAAGAATATCTTATTGCGTGTAATGGCTTTCATCTACATATTAAAAGGTTCTGTTTACAGAAAAGTGTGTGGTCGCTTCCCTCATAAAAAACAATGAACTTTACTTTTCTTTATAAGCATTATTCTTATTATTAAAATAATTTTAACCATACAGTATGGTGTATCCATTGCAAAAGATATGGTAACGTTTCTGATCTAATGTTGTATCCACGTTCTTAGTGTTGTCCCCTATTCTGACATAGAAGTTTCATATGCCACATAGCAAAATTGTGTTTGGTTCGCTGTTCGATATAATTCATATTCATGCTATGCTGTGAAGTCTTTATATTACTTTGTATGACGCTTTATGTACGTTGTATGTAAATAAATGTATGTATGTTAATGAAACGCATTGCGATGCAGTGCAGTGCCGAAGCAGTTAACGCATGGTAAACCACATTGAACGCAGTCATATATTTTTACTAATGTTCGAAGAACATTAGTATTAAAATCGATTCGGCCAAAAATTCATATTTCCATATATATATATATATATATATATATATATATATATATATATATATATATATATATATATATCATCAAAAAATTTCAGTGAGATAATCTCGGGAACGCGCCATCTGATTGAGCTGAAACTTTCAGGATACATTGGTGTATATGCAGAATAGGTCCACGTCTCTTTAAATGTCAGTTATTGTTAACCTTTTGGCGCCGGCGGCCATTTAAGTGATATTTTTAATATACCTATTATTTCGTGCACAAATAATTTTCGCAAAAATAAAGTTAACGAAATAAATTTCGAACGTGTTTTACATATGAATCGGATAATGCTTTGGAATTTGTTAACCCTATGTGTGCGCTGGGTGCCTAAAAAGAGGACGGGAAAATTTGAAAATTTTTAAATTGCGATAACTTTTGACAGGGCTATTCAATCATTACGAAATTTTCAGGACATGTTGATATTATTTAGTTGTAGATTTGTGTAGCTTTTAATGAGCGTGCTGGCAACCCTGTAGCTAGGGCAGGCACTGAAAGTGAAAACCTCCAAATCATCGTCTCTCTTGAAAAAATGCCGTTTCTTCAAAAAAAAGCCACTCATATGTAAATCTTGTGCTTTGTTTACATAACCAAAAAAAAAAAAAAGATATGGTATAACGGGCACGCCTGGTAACCCTTGCCCAATTTACCTATATTTTTAGCATCAAAAACTTCTGTTCACGGAAACTCACGATCCAATAAGCAGAATTAATTGAAATTTGCAGAATGTATTGGTCTTAAATAGGACCAGGTCTGATAGAAGTGATTTTGAAATGCGGGCGATTCTGAAAAACCACTAAAAAAGATAACTGTTTTTAGCCCTATAAATTCTGATTGAATCGTTCGATTTTGACGAAACTCACACAATTGCTGGACCTTGCTTTAAGCCACGTTTGGTAGAAATTTGGTCGAAAAACTCGGTTGGAGTTGCCAGCTATGATAATTTTGGTGTCTTCATTTTGAAAAAAAAAATTTGGAAGTGAAAAATGTCCGTTTCTTACAATAAAACCAATCTGTATATAAATCTTATGTTTTATCTACACGTTTGAAATAAAACTTTGGAAATTTCATGTCGGACAAGAACGGTAACCCTCTCCCAGTTAACCTATATTTTTAGCATCAAAAACTTCTGTTCACGGAAACTCACGAACCAACAATCAGATACAGCTAAAATTTACAGAATGCATTGGACTTAAGGAAGACCAGATTTGATAGAAGCGATTTTGAATTGTGGGCAAGTCTGTGCCAGTGGTGCCATCTTGAAAAATTACAAAGAAAAAAAACTGCTTTTTGCCCTATGAAATGTGAATGAGTTACCAGATTTTCATTGAATTGACACAGTAGCTCAGCCTTACTCTAAACCCTGTTTGGTAGAAATTTGTTTGAAAAATTCGATTGGTGCTGCCAGCTATGGTAATTTTTGTGTCTTTGGTTTTGAAAATTCGCTCAGGAAAATAAAACTTTTCGCACTATAACTTCCAGTGCAGTCATGAAATCAATACGAATTTCATACAATTAATGAAACCTGTCATAAACATTATTCAGGCCAAATTTGGTTGAAAAGCCACGATAGGGTTGCCAGCTATTGTTGGTTTTGTGTTTAATTGCAATATCTTTACTAAGCGGTTTTATCGTAGAATTTTCAAATGGTAATGATATTGTAGTGACAATAAACAGCAAATATTAAGCTTTCGATTATTTGAAAAAACTCGCTGCAGGCAACTCTAAATTTCTTTACACTCCTTTAGCTTCTAATGTAATATAACAACGTGAAGCAGATGTGATATATTCTTGGCTTTGATACTGGCAGAAGGTTGCCAGCACGAGTCGGTTGTGCTACTTTTGTATCAATAAATGCTTACAGTTAGTATTCATACCGGAAACAAATAAATAATCAATGTTTCAATTCCCAAAGTTCTGCAAATTTTTCGGATCGCAGCCCCAAACACCAACTTCAGTTACAGTGCTGCAGGCACTGAGCATTTTCTTCAGTGATGTTATATGAGATGCTGCTTTCAAAATTATGTGAAATAAGCAACTGATAATGAATATAATTAACCCGTGTTTTGCTCTCATAAACGTTGAAATTCATGCCAGTGGTAATATCTGAAACCTTCCACCATATGAGTTATAATGCATTCTTGAGACCAAAGTAAAACGTGGCATTTGAAACAGTTTGGTCGTAATAAGCAGCACATGTGGTGGAATATGCACTCAAAACCTGGACGATTCTTCTACTGTTCTTCGAACATTAGTGTTTCTAGCGGTTCAGGTGCGCTAGAGTTTTTTTTTCTCTTTTCTTTCTTTTTTATCATCTAACACTTGTACTTGTTCAATTCATTTCTGGTCCATATTCACTTTAATGCTTCGAACCATATTATCATCAAAATTTAAAATGCTCTTGCCCGGTAAGCTACTGTCAAACAAATGCCAACTGATACAGTGTGCAGTGTTTTTAGAAATTAGTGTAAAGGATGCACTGCACTGCTGGGCAGTGGCTATGCTTACTGGCAATTGATCCTATGCTTACTGGCACTTTGTTCAAGGAAACATGGGAAAGTTTAACATGTTTTAGTTATTGGAATCTAAATAATTTGGTATATTATCAAATAAGTTATTCTATCGTGTATCTCTACGTACACCAAGATTCTCAGACGAAAGTCCTATAGCTTATGGAAGCTTTAGCCATAAAACTATATTAAAATATCTCATAGCGTTCTACTATGCAACTATGTCTAAAAATACTATAAATGGTCACTGTCCATATATACCCTATACACTATAGGATAAGTGATACATAAAATTGGGTAAAATATACTAAAATTTTTTTCCGTGTACGTTTCGCATTTTTAACTGAGTACATATGGATTGAGGCGCCATTTATTTTCTTGGCATATGAATGGTTATAGAATTGACCCAAATGACTTAAATGACCAAGTCTTTTTAATCGGTCACATAAAAAAACTGACCCTTTTATATTAAGTCATTGAAATGATTGAGAATTCTTATCACTACTAAATTAAGAAAACATGCAAATTAGCTAGCGAATTAAGAGCTCGATGTAATCATTTCAATCAAGCAATAAAAAAACTAAACGACATTTAATGAATAAAATCTAAGAATTGTAAAGGTGATCAAATTGTAGGTTTATCCTTTGGAGTATCATCAATGCAATATTTTCATGCTGATTAAATAATAAAAAATATATAAAAAAAGTATAAAACGTAGACTTGCAACTAAAAATGAGCCGTCTAGAAGCCCGAATAAAAGGACTAAAAATGGTACTAATTAATAAGCCCCACCCGACCTGCGTAGTGTCTGAATTTTTGATTAATGTGCTATAAATATGTGACAGAAATGTTCAATGTCACCACATCAACCAACCATCTAACCCATCATCCTATTATCTGTCAGCAATGTTGATGCAACTTCACGTCACATCCATCTATGTAATTGTTGCCATTACGAACTCATCTGTTAACACATCTCCCACACCGCTTAGCGTAACAACAAACCAAATGGTGAAAAGATGAAACATTAATGAGCATTCCACTGCCTCTAATCCGACAGTCATCTGAAATGGTATTACTCGAATGCTAATCCATCATCCGTGTGCTGCGAACGGTGTCCCCGCGTACAGAGCTGCCACATCTAACAAATTGTCTAGTGCGAATGTTTTGGGGGACTAACACTGACGAGGGTAGCAGGCTAAACGCAACAAATACATTTTTTATTCACTGTGGCTGCTTCGTGGAGAGGATTGAATGTTGCTTCTACCAGGGATTAATTTCACACTAAACTGGAATTCGATATAAGAGTTTCTGTATAAAATGTGGCTTAAGAGTTATGTTAATCCTAATCATGCAGCTCGTTTTATTTATCACTAATCCGAATTTCGACAAATCAATCGTCGACTTTTCCTTGGAATTTGGCTCTCCGTCAAATTACGTGAGTTAGATCGTTCGAAATGGATTCGATTTGAATATTCATTGAATTCAAATATTACTCGAGCAATTCATTTTAGATGATCAGCAGCCACCGGGACGAAGATAGAATCCGGCCGAGAGACATCCATTACAGCATGAAAAATGTATTCATTTCGATGCTAAGACATCATTCATCCGACTGTTAATTAAAATTTCATTTCTTGCTGATAGAATGGAATGTTTCACTTCCAACAGATTGCTCTCGCTTGCGCTATTCCTACCTACCGCTAAAGGAACCGACCGTATCTAAGGAGAACGTATGAATATTTTACGGGAAAAGTTTCAATTAGAGCGGGAGTCGAAGATTTGCCCAGAATCAAGTGTAGGATGCAAATAGGCAAATGAATAAATTCTGCTATAATCACCGGTGGCAGAAGTGATGAAGTGAAAGTAGGAAAAAGTCCAGGAGATCATTTCGAAGAAAATGAGATTAGAGAGTAATGAATGAGCATGAGTTATACTTAATATCCTTTTTCGGATCACGTAGATGAGGAAGAAAGCAGCACAAAAGAAAGTTCAAGTTTTTCTCGTGAGTAAGTCAGTACGGTGAGTCGAACCTATTTTTTCAGGGCGTGGTAATATAATATTTACTATAATTTACTAACAAGGAAGCTTAATAAATTGGGGCTTCAAAATTGTCGAAAAACTCATCATTTGTTGTAGTTCACCTAGCACTTCATTAAAATAAAAAGCATTTGTAGCACAAGCATTTCACCCTAGTTCCATAAACTACGTAAACATGTCCAAACATGTACTTTGCATTGTAAATACAATAAATACACTACTTGATTTCATGAATCCAATCTTTTATCATTACATCAGCACATGGCGGTAGAAATCATTCATTAATCAAAATCATTTAATCGCGATAAATTGATGAATTAGTCTCTCTAATTGATTGCTTGTGTAAAACTAGACCGAATACACTCTACAGGCTCTATAAATGTCCATCGTCACATGTTCAAGTAGACATATTATGTGTTTGCTACATTCGATGTCATGTCGTCGTGCCGTAATTTCACATTGTAGCAAAGTCAATAATACATACAACAAATTGTCGATTTCCGACAGAAAAAGTCATAACATTTCATGGGGAGTTTAGCTGGCATGTGTTATTAATTTAAGAAAATCGGATTTTTAAGTTATTGGATGGCTTTTATGCGGGTGGTAGGTTGTTTCAAGTTGTAGAAAATTGATGGTGGCCTTTGAATGTAGGTGAAAGATGAGAATAAATCATCATGAATGGTTCATTGACTGTCACACATGTTTTTTGTTGCTTACAATTTTTCGATTCAGATTTTCGGAAGAGTGTTACAGAATAAACATCTAAAAAATCATTATTTTTTTGCAACAAATTATCGAAACGATAAAAACAGTGTGGTTATAGGTCACGTTTGGTTTGATTCTTTGGTTTGCTGGGTCGCTTTTTTTGAAAATCGAGTGTGAAATTTATGGTGAAAGAAAATAATTCATGCTTTAGATTTTCGAACATTTTCGAGCTCTTATTAAATGTGAAGAATTTTTTAGAACTTTTTTGCTAAATTATAAATTTATATTTTGCCGAAGACCAGTAGAACTTTAAATATTCTCAAATTTAAGAAAACTCATAGTGAAGTTTTTTACTATTTCTTATCATAGGGTTAAATATATGAAAAAATATTATATAAAATACTATATAAAATACTTTTAATTCTAAAATTAAAATGTTGCCGTCGCATTGAAAAAACCGATTAAATTTTCAAATTGTAACAAAACTGCATGCATACATGTACTGAAGTCATATTTATATCAGCTAGCAGGATTCGCAGCCCACTATTCGGCCAGTAAAAATTGACTGGCACACCCTTACGAGCGAAGAAATGGACGAGTGTCAGAATATCTCATCGAGTGTGAAACTGGAGGAGAATTTTCTAGAATATTCGTGACATACGACAAACTAGAGTATCCGAGTTGAATAGGAGATCCAAAGAATAAGCAGCAAAGGGCAGCGATAAATTTTTATTGAGTTATATATAGACGTTAAATAGGAAGTTCAAACAACTTACTATTAAGTTCCAAAATATCGAGCCTACAAGCTGTTCTTTATGAAAAGCACAGCGATTGGTGTCAGAAGTTGGATTTTTATACAATTACAAATGGAAGCTAATGAAAACTTTAATAAAACAAAACAATATACAATAATTAATACAACTATAAATAGGATGGGAAAGTCTTGAGGTTATTTTAGAAACATGCTTTGGTAATTGTGGGAGAGGGAGTGACGTACTGGCTCTTGCTATTGAATATCTTGCAGCACCTGTTTATTGGCTCATTCGCTGCATATGTTGCGCAATAAGCAAATCGTCAGTGTTTAATCACTCTAAAGAGCTAATTGAGTAAACTTGTCATATAAGTAGTCGAAATTAACAACGTCTGTAACAACATTGGAGTTTAAAATAGGGAGGCAGGTATTTATCCTTTAGACACAAGCGATAATTTAAAAAGTCTAAGGCGTGATTCATAAGGTGATAAATTCCTGAAATCATATAGTTTGAAAGGATCTCTCAGAGCGAAAAGTAGAAACAGCTCCTAAATGAACTCAAATCCGGAAAGCTCTTTCATTCACGGCAACACTGAGGTATAACATTTGGTCAGCTTTATTGAGTGCAGTGTTGCTGAGGCGGTATGAATAATGGATGAGGGTACTTTTGTGGAAGAAGCTAATTATATGCCACTTAGCAATATTAAGGAGCTAGTACACGGAGCACCAATGGTTTCTGGAAAAAGGAGGAAAATGTTGTTGTCATAGAATAAATGCGAAACGTCAGATAAAAGCTCAGAAATGAAAATATTAAAAAAGAAGGCCACGTACCTTGAGGCACACCAGAGCTGAAAGAACATTATTTTTTAGGAAAACTTCCTTCAAATTTTGTATATTGCAAGTGGTCGTGGAGGTAGAAATTAAGCCACCTTAATAGTTATCGTGTAATCTTGAAATGTTGCAGCTTGGAGATTGGAATAAAGTAGTCAACTTTATCGAATGCTCCGCTAAAGTCCGTATAGTCTCTGTGCATAAATCATCGGATTTTTGAGCTGTAAATTTTCACGAGACGTGAACATTCCTGAAAAACGTGCGGACTAAATAAGAAGTTAGAGATATTTTTAGTGCAGTGACTATTGTAAGTAGGTATCACTGATTATCGTGTGAAATATTGTTGACTAGTGTAGTGAGAATAACAATTCCCAAGCTAGTAGTTTAGTTAGTTAATGTTAGAGGAATTGAAAATAGAGTTAAAGAAACGTGATTTTTTGACTATTGAGAACAAACGATCTTAGATATCACGGCAAAAGGAGGCTTTAAACTCGAAAGATATCGACCCGGTAACATTTTAACTCGCAGACGCGGAAACAAGCTATGATTACGATCAGAAAGAACAAAGCAGTGTGAAAAAGAATCCGCTGAAAATAGATTATGATACAGAACAGCTAGTTGATGATAGGAACCACAAGCCATGAAACTAGACTACAACTTGATCAACAAACCCGTAACATTCATGGACATTTGGAACTGCAAGCTAGAAAAAGCGAGCAGCAGCTGGAAGTAAAGCAATAATTACAAAAGTTAGATTCACAGGCCATGAAAATGAAACATTGGCTACATACTTAGGTTGTAAAAGTGAAATAGCAAGAGTGAGATGAAAGGTCGAATGTCAATAAAAGTTAAAATCGCCCAGCTGAAATCAGATTTGCAGTACGTTAAAATTAATGGAACTGCTCCAACTGAATCAAGCAACATTAGGGCGACGGGCTTATTTCCTGGATAATCTACAACAAACAGTTCCAAATTACAACAGAGTATAACCGTTGGAGCAGTCGGCAGCATTAATGGTACCGCGGCAGAAGATCCTCAAACTATTCCAGGAGACAGCTAATCTAGCTATTCAAACCTGATGAACGCTTTAAATATGAGGTTCGGTGAAGACCACTCGAAAAAAAGTTCGTCAGTCGCAGCTTAGAAAACGTGCAAATAATCTAGGACAGATCTCGCAGCATCTGGCTCGGGATATCAAGCGGTTCAAGCTTCTTTTTATCCTAAGTTACAAAGATATAGAGCATCAAGATGAAACGGTGAAGAATGAATTCATCCTGGCAATGCTAGACGAGAAAATTGAAAATATGATTTAATGCATACGCCAAAGAATCTTTGTCAAATCGGTGAATCAGAGTTAATGAAGTGTACGAAGCATGCGTGTTCCAAAAAGCATAAATCACTATGGAATCCACGACAGACAGACGTTGGAATTGGGGAGAAAAAAGGCATTTGAGTCGTGATTATCATCAGAAATGAAAGTTGAAGTAATGCCAAGAATGTCTACACCGAAGGACAACTATAGTGAAAAGTATGGAAATCTCAGCTGTGAAGAAGTAGGTAGAAGTAGGATTTCAGGTTTTTGGCAGGAACACGCAGTAGGATCCAAGCAAGACAGTTAATTTTTCTCGGCTAACGGCGGGGAGGTAAACAGAAAACAAGTTTGAAGACCAGAGGTAGACCTGATGGCCCAAAAACCATCTCCATTTCAAGGCTACATTTTTGTGAGAATGGGTTGAGTCTGCCACTGAATTGAGTTTGTAAAATTACCATTGACAAGTAGGTACGAATGGGTGATGTCCTGGAAACTGAGCAACGTTAAGTGATACGTGCTGCAGATGGCTTCCAGTGAATGGCGACATCATTTTCCAAATACGACTTATAAATTTGTGCAATATTACGAAATGAGTTTGCTTCCTTGACTATTTACCATGCATGTGATACTTGCATGGCAAATTTAACCGCCTCTTAGCAAGATAACGATACATTAGTGACCTTGCAAAATAAAACTAATTTGTTTAATTTTGAACTTGTCTGATTGGTTGCCGAGCGATTTGGCATCCCAAAACATACTAACTTAGTTCACTTATATACCAGTCTTATATAGTAAAACTTTTAGTCAATGAAATATATACTAAAATGTATGGATTTGGTTTTTAATGTTGTTTTTAATATTAAGTGTATGTGGTTTTGTCTTCGCTAAGTTAAGTCTACTGCTAATCTTAGTGCTCACCACTTTCTTGGGATGTCGCTAAAATTGCAAAGTGTATATTTTGAACAAGTTGTAACAAATGCGCTACTTATTGTCGATAATAAAACACGATTATTAATGTGTAACTAAGGAAACAATTTATTACTACAAAACTTAAATGACAGGATAGAAATAGTAAGCGCGCTCACGGCACGACCTGCTCGGTCGGCTGATGAAGATGAAGTCTTATTTCTAAGTACTGCTGACGATGGTTATGCAGTGCGGGCAATTGGTACTGCCGCGCCACTGTGTCCATGTGGTGCCCACAAAGTCATGACATTTTACGTGTTTACGTTTTAGTATACACTACATTTAATATAGCAGTATCGGTTCCTGGTAGCGTATATAACGATTTTTTAAGCCGTCATAGTTCAAACTTGGACCTGGGAGAGTGAAAAATCAAATGGAAATACCATTAGCACATCAAATAGAATGGAAGAATTACAATCGGCTGAAAACAGAATTAAGAATACAGCCAGAATACTTCAAAGTACAAACGAAGTAACGTCGCTTTTTAATGCTAAGAAGGAACTTTTGGCCTTTTTACTAATGTTCGAAGAACATTAGTATTAATTAGTAAGTTAGAGTCATAAGGTGACGTAGTATTTCATAAAATCTAGGGCCGGAGGCTTCTTGCTAGTTACCAGGACCGCCTTTGCAAGGGAAGTATTCTCCCGATTTGTGTGTGTGTATTTCTCGGCTGCTTCACTTACCAGCTCAGAGTGTCATTTGTTCTTTATATGGGAAAAAGCCTCTTTTCTTTGTGTTTTTTTACATTGCGGCTACAAAAAGTCTAATTCTTGACAAGTGAATAGCATATAGTGGCCCTCTATTCGAGGAGCAAATCGGTCCTATTTTTCAAGATCCGTCCTAGTCACATGGAGATAAGAAAGCTGCTAACTAGCATTCGCCTGGTGTGATTGCTCCGCAAATGCGTACGATGGTCTTTAAGGTCAATTCCTAGAGCAATAGAAATTGCCGCTGATTTCTAGAGCATTAGAAATGGTCTGCTTGATCAGTCTTTCCATGATTGCCACGGCTAAGCAAATGATGGTTTTTGCAAGAGCATTTTAAGACTGCCGAATATTTCAGGTTATTCCAGGCAGCAGATTGTGATTTGGATGATAACGGGTCTTCTAATAGGGACTTCTGAACTTTGACAGTTGATAGGTGCCATATTGTTGACGCTATGTCTGTGAAATTGGCTGTCATTTATTCCGTCTGTTTGGCAAAATCAGCATGGATGGACATAGCTTTCAACAACACCTGCAAATGATAATTTTTTTTTTTTATCAAAGTGGGTGTTCTGTTCGATCAACGTTCCGCGCGATTCTCCCATTTTATAATTACCATGATCGTTTTACCGAGGGGACTATTCGTAGTGTGGTAGATAAATTTGAGTCCACTAGTTCAACCGTCAACGAAAATTAAGATCTGTCGAAATCATCGCCGCTGTCCGTGAGAGTGTGCAGGAGAATCCGAGGCAGTCGATTTTGCGTCGCTCACAAAAACTCGGATTTTCGCAGGCCACAACTTGGCAAATTCTGCGTCGTGACTTGGGCTTGCACCCGTACAAAATTCAACTGACCGTAAAAAATTCAACTGACCCAGGAGCTGAATGTATACGACCATAGACAACGACGTGTGTTCGCTGAATGGGCTCTGGAGCAGTTGGAAAATGACCCTAATTTTCATCGTTCAATCATCTTCAGCGATGAGGCCCATTTCTGACTATTTGGAACGATACCAATCCACATGAGATCCAAAAGCATCAAATGCATCGGGAAAAAATCACTGTTTGGTGTGGATTTTGGGCTGGTGGCATCATGGGTCCATTCTTCGTTGAGAACGACGTTGGTCAGTATATCACCGTCAACGGCGAGCGCTATAGGTCGATGATTGCCAACCTCTTTTGACCTGAATAGGATGATATGGACACCAACAACATGTGATTTCAACAGGACGGCTCTTCGTGCTACACAGCTTATACCACATCAAACATTCTGTACGAGCGATTTGAGGGCATGGTCATCTCACGTGGAGCTGATGTGAATTGGCCACCGAGATTGTGCGATTTGACCTCGTTAGATTTTTTCTTGTGGGATTTTCTTAAATCGCTGGTCTATACGAATAAGCAACAAACCACAGCGGCCCTCGAAATCAGTATAATCCATGCCATTGGTTAAATTCAGTCTGATTTATGCGCCAGAGTCATGGAAAATTGGAAATTTCGGATGCGCGCCACCCAGAGAAGCCGCTGCGGACATTTTATTACATAATATTCCGTACCTAATGGCATCGACAGGTCTTTCAAACGAATAAAAAATTTCGACAATATATCACACATACTTGGTTTTATTGAAATTTAAAAATAGGAAGTGCTTAATGAAGTGCTTATAGAGGACCTTCGAGAAGCACGTATGCATAGATTACATAAATTTGATGGCAGGAATTGAACACTGAACCTATTCCATTTGAAAATACTATCCGATTGACATTGTGATAAAAATGTTTACTCAGCGACAATATTTTTTTTAGAGCAGATAAACTCCATTAATGACAATCTGTTCAAGAAGCTTATCAAAACAGCTCGAAAGTTTGACGTTGATGATAGCCTTTTTAAAAGTTACTTTTGCTTTCGTTAGCTTTAAGAAGTAGAGGACAACAATTTTTTCTACTCGCTCTGTTCTAAATATATGAGATACCTCAAGAATATATATTTCTGGTATATCAAGAATATCTATTTGTCTTCATGATTAACTAAATTATTACAAAAGAAATGAAATTATATTCGAGATACGTTAGATTGTGCAATTTTCAACTTCAATTCTTTCATTCTAAATAGAATTTCTTGGCTTGCTCATGCATCTGATCATCAGTAATTGTTTCCAATTTGCTTTCAATTCCCAAGAAACAATTTTTCTGGCAACGACTAAGAGCCTCAATCCAGACCATACAATTTCCACATAGCTGTATATGTTATATCATTGAGACAGCGATGTCTCGAAGAGTTCTAAAATATATCACAATTCTCGAGCACCTTTGTCTCATTTCAACAATTAGAGCGAAAGTTATTATGGGAACTTGGATGCAACGAAAAAAAAACAGGATCCGCTTCCTTAGTAATATGAAGGTAATTTAAATTATTCATGAGTTGAATTATACATTTCATCAATTAGTGTAGTGGGTAGAGCACTTTCCAGTTCCTGGTCCCTTTACAGTCCCTGCTTCGAATCCAAGTTCGGACGAGAAACCTTACACCGAGCTTTGAGTTCAACTAGCTCTGAATAGGTACCTGAGTTAAATCAAGGATAAAGTGAGTCGTGGAACTAATCACTCCAAACTCGTATTCACGTTAACTGTAAATTTGTGAATGAAGCTCTATATGAGCTTCAGCCTCTGAACGCAACAAGGATGGTTGTGGGATTACTTTAGAGAAAGGATAAATTACCTCGGGCTTTGCTATAAAAAATCATTACTCATTTTTCGTGAGAGGCACAAACATATGCTTATCACTTTGTCAATAAAAAATAGTTACCAAGCTTTTCACTACCTTATGACTCTGTAGGGTATGTATGCGCAGCAGGGCTTATTCAGCATCAAATGATATTTTTGACTTAATTTGGGTTCAAAGCTATGCATAATATTTTGCATTCACAATTACGACTGAGGTGAAACGAGAAAATTAATGTTTGTTCATTACTACATGTGAAGGCGCTCGACATACGTGCATGTGTATTATGCCGCATTTATACATAGGGACGAGCGTCTCGTGTTTTGGACTTTGGACAAGACTCAGCAAGACATAGGGCGAATTGTTTCCTTAGGATATTGCACCATGCATCTTTCGACAGTTGTGAGCTGTTTTGTTCAGTTCAGTGAACGATGGCTGAGATACAGGTTGTGACTATTGCAACGGCCTGGTGTGCGTTGAGTTATTTCAATCTGTGCCACGCAAGGATATGTTTGAAATCCCGGCGAAAAATTCGAAAATGTAAATGAGCATTCGCTACCCTCTCGAATCCCTTTGACTCGGTACATAAAACCGACTTCGCTTCCAGCAGCTTCGAACTAGGACGAGACGGCCATAAACACTCAGGCACAGCAATAAAAGGATCATTATCCCTTCGTAAAACAAACAAGAGCCGACGAGCAAGCCATTAACACACTCGTGCTTGCCATGAAAAACACAGCCGAGACTAGACAAGGAGACCGTTTACACACTCACCTTGTCAACATTTGCCATTCCTCGGCGAGAATGTAAACGCGGCATTACATGCGAGAAACTAAATGAGGCATTAACGTAACATTAAATGTTCGATGTTGTTCTGATGATAAAGTGGTTACAACGTGCACTCAACAGATTTTAATGAGCAATTGTTTGACGATGGGCGGAAGTAGTGGTATGTGCATGCTTGTTTGCATAAGGACAATAAGCTTCATCGCATGCAATTGCATTCTCAGGTTAAATGGATTTCGATTGCAATCGAAATATTCATGTTTTCCTGAAAATTGGTAAACTCTACGGTTTGGAAATTTCAAAAGCAATAATGAGGCCAGTGATGAATTAATTTCAGCTGAAGTAGGATGTTTGTGATAGGCAAGAGTTCTTAATCGAACGATGAATGCGAATTTCAATGGAAATTATTGGGAATGTACTAGATTTATTATGGAGGATGCCAACAGCATGGTTTTCGACAAAACAATTCCTGTCAGTCTAGAGGTGAATTCGTGTTTCCATCCAAATATGAACCAGAGAAGTATGAAGCCTGACTAATTTTCGAAGAATTCGGGCCGAAAATTGACTCACCCAAATTTTTAAGCACTTATCTTTTTTTTAAGTTTTTCAATTTTCGCTACAAATTTAATTTGGGTGCTAAAATAGGAACGAATCCTGTTCAATTTCGTATGATTTATTCTTCATCCTTTTATTGTTCATAGTTTTCTTTTTTATTTAGGTCTTTTAATTTTAGTATATGAAATAGTCAGTTCATTTTAAATGTTTAAATTTTGCTGAAATTCCTTTAGTCATAATTTTCTCTTTATTTACTTTTTTTAGTTAAATTTTGATAAATGCCATGAGTTGTGAAAAAATTGGTCGCATTATAATGATTCCTACGGATTTTCTTCCTTTCCCTGTTGATTGTACTATGTGTTAGATGTTGTACCTATTGTCTGCGTGCCGAAGCACGAAGGTCGGGTTCGTCCCAAAAACCCACGCCAGACTGAGCTAGCTGGCAGGTTTGGTACGCGGGACAGAATCGAATCCGACTTTAATTAAAATGTTGCACTGACGGCGGCTCAGCTGCGTTCGGGTTTGGCAACAAATTTTTTTAATAAATTTATTTGAATCGTTTGATGAAAATATGCGTAAATTTCAGTGGCCTGGTACCCACAGTATATTGAGATTGATGTATTTAAAAAAAATCCTTGAGTCACAAAACTTTGTTTACATTTCTATTTCACGTATTCGACTTCTTCATCAATTTGGTGCTAAGTTCCATACATAAAACTTAATTCTATACATAAAAATCAAAAGCTTGTAACAAAGAAATTCTCATTATTCTCATTATCGTGGCATATTAAAAGGAAAATATGATAATAATCCATCCACGAGCGTTTCGTTTCCGTGAAACCATTAAACGACACGAGTCTAATTTGAATTTCTAATTTTAAATTTCTTCCTGATTCTCTTTTTTATGACAACTTCCCATACTGTATGTATGTACTGTACTGTATTTTTACGTCAATATCAGAGATCCTTTTGTGTTTTCTTAGCAAGTACGAGAATCACTTCAATGCCGCCGTATTGTCTCCAATAACGATTTTTTAAGTATCAATAAAAGATGTTGTCGGTGTACGGTGTATAGCATGTGCAATTTCTTGGCAGACAGATAAGTTTAAACGTGGGTAGGTTTGAAGAAGTGAGGAGTAGGGTGGTGGAAGTAGTGATAGAACGGGACAAGGGGATCAGTCTTTGTTTTATATTAGTATTCAAGCCTAGACATCTTATATGATAGTATCCAGAACGTTTGTCCTTAAAAACGAAAACTTTTATTTTATCTATGCCAGCATGGATATATACGGCATGTCCTCTGCTCGTAATTCATGCAATAACGAGGATCCACCTTCTATACATGTTAACTCAGAAGAACTTCACAAAATTTTCCCGAGTTTCGTGTTGGCTAACAAGTACGATGACGAATGAGAGTTTGGTCGCATGGCACCTATAATAAGTGACGGTATGAGGTTTGCTGAATAGGAAGACCTCGTGTTCATTTAGTATGCAAGATCTGACTGGATGATTATATGAAGGACGATATGATTTCATGCGCAGTATATTATTTTTGTAATTACCTTAATTGGAAGCATTCAACTCGGATGACGAGGTAAAATCATATACTGCGGGTCTTTGGCGGGATGAATGGTAATGAAAACAAAGAGTAGATACTGTATGGCGTGATTGAAATTGTTTTGTACATTTGCTAGGCTGCAGGACATATTTTTGTTTAGTTTATTATGGGCAAGCCAATTGCCTTATGAGAGTTTTACTGTCAAAGCTTTACATTTACTTTTGAATTTTCATACGATAAACATAGGTCATACTTAAGGGGACATAGCACCTTCAAATTTTTCATAAATCGATTTTGGTTTTTTGATTGAATATGCTAGAATGAAGCTTTCAAACATGATTTTAATAATATAAAATTGAAATTATAAAAAAAAATGCTATGACCATATATAGCGAAGCGCGCCAAGGTCATCATTTCTATGATTTTCGTTCACTTCGCTATGCCGCGACATCGACTTAGGCTAAAGTGTAGAGAAAGATAAGTGAGTCAACTCCTTCAAAAGAAGCATAAAAAATGTTAGCCTCGGCAAAAAAGAAACAAAAAAAAAAATAAGCTGAAAAAGATGCTACTAAAAAAAGAGTTGAAACTCCAAAAAAAGGTCCGAAAAAAGTTCATCTAACAATAAAATTAATGAAAAATTGATCAACATATTATGGCCTACCTACACGACGAAATTATAATTCGGTTGAAAATATGCGCAAGGAAATTTGGGCAGCATATTCCCAAAAAAATTTCAACTGATGAGAAGCCTCAACACTCTTATTGTCCTGTTGGAGAAAAGACTTGGTGTAACTGGCGAAAGGCGGAGACAGCTGGTGGTAATACTTTAAAAAATTTCAAGCATCCTCGACCTTTAGATGATGAGGTACAAGAAGTTTTAAAGCCTATTTATGAAGACTTATCATCAAAAGATTTATTAAAGCGAAGAATAATAACTAAAGCTATAATTCTTGTATTTGGAATTTGGCTCTTAAACATACTTTTTGTGGAAAAAATATCATAAATATGGCTGCAAATATTTCTGCATGTACATTCAATGAAGGATTTATGGCTACCTTGAAAATAATGCAAGTCATGGGAATTACAATTGGCCAATTTGCACTGGAACATGCAGAAAAAAGAGATGCTGCAAGAAGCAACCAGCCGGAAAAACGCTCGATTGAGGCATCTAAAGAGGCCAAAAGTGCTCGAAGAGAGCAAAAATCTTTAGAAGAGGAGAAAGCAACGCAGATTAAATTTCGGTAAGATTTATTACAAAAAATATTGAATTTGAACTTTAAACCCGATTTTCTCGAAACAACCTTTTTCAAGTTGGCCTGCATGATTTAGAAAAATGTTTTTATCCAATCGTTCTGAAATTTTAAGACGTTAATCTGCACATGTTAATGCTCAGAGTGAGCTACGGATGATAAAATTGGCATTAAATTTTTTTAGTTATAGCCGATCTTAGGGGGAAAAAACCTCGATTTTTGAAAAAAACGCCGCCATTTTGTTATTTTTTAACCAAATTTTTTTTTTAGTTCATTCTACTGATAAGCACTCCGTTTTTGTTATTTTTCTCGGCCTCTTCTAAGGGCAGCTATCGAGTACGCCAGGTTTTTTTGGTGTTTTTTCAAAAAAATTGTAGCATACGACAGGGGGCCACAAAAAATGTTTAACATTTTTTTTATGTAGTGTATGTAAGCAAGTGAAGTATGTATACAACGTTTCATTAAGATATGTCTTTTTATTCAATTAAAAACTAACTTTTGAAAAAAAAACATTTTTATTTTCAATTTGAAGATGCTATGTCCCCTTAAGTATCCGGAAAAACATGACAACAGTTAAAGCGCAGCTGTCTCTTTGCCTCATAATAATTTATAGGCTTGACCTATAGTAATCCTTGCTTGATTACGTTCCGCTCTTGCACCATACAATTTATCGAATTTCCTGTAGTTTTGGATTTTACAGGTTAATGTTGACTTTTGGGGTCTCATTTAAAGAGCTTCAAATTATTTTCTTAGCGATTTTTGTTTATCCCGAAAAGCGTCCCCAGCTGCCTGCTTCTGATTGCTGTTTTCTCCTTTTTGTAGTTAGCAGCTTTTGGTCGCTCTTAGTGAATTTCGGAAGCATTTATTTTCAAAAGCCCCTTTTTTCCGAAGTAATCTTTTAGTTGACTGTATTTTTTGAAATTTATTTTTGGATATTCAGAATTTTGTGCACTCGGGTAACTGAAATTGGAGAAAAAATATTGTACACAGGAAGATTACTTGCGCTTGAGTGTGCATTTTTAGTTATCAAATGCTGTGTAATAGTTAAGTTTAAGTATGATTTCAAGAACCACGCCCAGCCGCCAAGGACTGAGCACTGGAAAGACCACATCTGGTACTGTACACTCATCGGTTCCTAATTTATATTTACTTTCAAGTGTATGTTGTTAAAGTCACTTTACTTTATTTCATTATATAGTCACCTATACTTTTGTTATGAGGACGTGAGTCAGCTCCGAAGTTTTTCTAGGACCATAAGTTCTACAGTGGCTGTTATTATCAAGTTTATTCATCGAGAAGCACAAAATTTACGATGAGAAAACGTCAAAATGTTCTCAATAGATTGGTAAAATTGTTTCTTAACTTATTTAATCATCAACTGCACTACAAATATAATCCAATTAGGATGCCAACTAATGAGAGATAAAGCACAAAAAAAGAAAATTGAATAAATTAGAAAGAATTGAATTTTCTTTTAATTAATGAGGAAAAATTCAAACAAAGGATAACTGGTTAGTTAATTCCATATAACACTCCTTACTATCAACATGGAGTTGTTTTTGCGGGATGGTTAAAATTTGAAATTTTTTTAACTAAGTGGTTTCGAAAGTATGCATTGATTCTCATCAGACATCAGCTCACAGTGCATACCTGACTGACTGTGGACTCAGTGTTTTGATCGGTAGAATATCCACGTGCGGTACCAATTTTGCTGATAAGTGATCAAACCAAGTCTGAGTCATAAGCTGCTGCAGCTCTGCTTGATTTGGCTGCAGTTGATTTTGGCTGTAAGTGCAGATTCTAGATAGTAGAGGACTTTCAGTACAGGCAGGCGAGGCAGGAGGTAAAATCACAATCAAGTTACAAACGGTCAGCGAATCCTATGATGTTGACAGTTGCTAGTTTGTCGCGAATTTGAGAAGCTTTTCTTCCGGGAATTCTGAACCTGGTTTCTGCACATGTTAAAAGAAATCGGGTACAGTAGAGGTTCGACGATTATTCTTAGTCCAAGTTGGAATTTATCACTATAATAATTGGTATCGGAATCTGCGCGATTAATACAATCACCAGTTGGAGCTGTAAGACCCGGAAAATATGGCGTGAAAAGTTAAGGTGCTGGTAAGTAGAAATAAGCCGTTGATATTCCTAATCAACATTACAAAATTGAAAATTATTCAAAAAATATTGCATGAAAATTTAAATTGGTATTATAATAAATTAAGTTTTGAAAATGTCCATTTTCGATGTAACCAATTCGATAGCATTCAATAAAATGATGGTGTTTATCGAAAAGTCGTATACAATACATTAGAGCAGATTTAGGTATTTAAAGTTTGAATCGTCCGACTGGAGTTCCTGTACATAATTCGAAAATCAACCCTGAGCAAGAATCACGAAGTCTTCGTTACCAGTGTCGTGCAAATCAAATAAAATACGAGATAGAATCGGGTCGAAGAATCATAGTATAACCTCAAAAATAATAAAGTTTTCTCTGCACAAACAATTGAATCGGTTTCAATAAAATTTTCGTATGCTTTTAGCGACAGTCAAATCCAATAATTCAAACATGGCTCCCTGCCTCCGCTCCACACCGATTCGCTCAGCGAGAAAAGATAGTAGCACCAGAACTCAAATGACACTGTACGTTCCTTCCCACTTTACCATGATGAAAGATATGGTTTGCAACTTTGTCGCTTCGTAGGAAATGATACTGCTGCAGGTCGTCTAGGATGATATCGCCACCAGCAAGCATAACCAGCTGTGGAACTGGTAAGTAAAGTGCGAGGAAAGGATCACGGTACGCCAATTCGCGTAGAAAGCTGTTTCATTTCAAAGTTATATGTTCAGGCATAAAACAAAACCACCAAGAGGACGCTTGGTAAAGATCCGATTTGTGACGACACAACTGATGATGAAAATTTTGATGAAACTGGCAGTGAATGCACTATACGAATCCGCATAGAAATATATTTTATGCTTGAGGGTGTGTTTGCTTTGGCGGCATTTGGTACAAGCAGTGAAGTATATTACAAGCTTTAATCTTCTTGTCGAAATGTCGTTTTTGTTGTTCTCTTCGAACTCGACGAAGAGTGTGCAAGCGCAGGCACCAAAACGCGAGAAGACTCATTGAGAATGATGCATCTACATAATTCAAGACTTTGAATGGATCCCATTTAATTAAATTTAGAGAAAAGGTAGCTGTAGTAACTTGTTGGCTTTCTGGTAAAATGAAAAAGTGTTCGCTCCTGTGACAGCAGCGAATCAAGGGAATGGCAGCTACTAGATTTTGTAGGGTTTATCGTAAAACAGATGGCCACTTGCTGCTACGATTTTACACTAAATTTTATTTCTCTGATTTGATATCACTAGAATGTTGAATCACAAGCAAACTATTCAACTAGAATCACTACTACGTTGACTCACTTGTCAACATTATAACAACTAACACTGTACTCCAGATTTTCAACTTCTCAAAAGAGTACTTCATAATTGCATGAGCGTATAATATACTGCATCTAGCACATCATCATTCCGGAGCTGGAATGAAGTGCAGAAGTAAGGAGTTTCAAATAGATGTCTTTGAGAATGTTTAAAATGTGGTGGCACGGATAGCTAGTCTGATCTTCGTTGTTTTCATTCTCATCGTAACAATGATAAATTAGTTGCAAGCTGCTTTCATTTCGCAAACAGCTTGCCTCATCTGAATAACATCTTGTGTTAAATAAATACCGTAGCAAGTATAGTGATTTTGGTTTTCAACTAAAATGGAAAAAAAGTGGCGTTTAATTCAATGCAGTGAGTTGATGAAAAAATTAGGAAAATATTTTTCCCCCTGAATTCAAATATTTACGTTTTAGCTTGGGTTCGTATCTTGTAGCTCCTGCATGTAAAAAACTACACTTATATAAATCTAAAACAAATCTAAATTCAAATCTACACACTACAACTGGTAATTTTCATAAAATGTTGTTAGTAAATTTTGGTTATTGTCTGTATTCAAGATACGCGAAATGAGTCCTTGTGTGCCATATGTACGTAACATGCAATTTAAAAAAGCAGAAGAAAAAAGTGGCACACGATTATCCATGAATTGGTATATACAACAGGATTTGGTCGTTTGCTTGTCAGAAGTTTATGATGATGTTGGAATCCCATAATACCATTTAAAATCGAGCGTGATAATGAAGTTGAAATGGCAGGGTATAATGGAATATGAAGAATCGTAAGCAGTTGCTCCATAACAAAAGTGTTAGATTATTTAATTTTATATGAACGTTTTTTGATTGTTTATACAATGAATTACTATTTTGTTGAGCTCGAGAATTTGTGACTTTGTATGATTATTTTCCTTAACAGTAGCACGACAGCATTTAGATTGGACAATTGAACAATTATAGCCTTAGTCTATTGCTAATGTAATACATTGAAGAGTAGGTTTATGTTTTCGCGACAGACTTCCGAAATAACGCAAATACTTAAGTCCAAACAAAGAGTTGACCAATTTTTTGAATTTTTAAATTTGTTAATTGATGATTTTGAAATTTTCTAAATTTTTTAACAAATGACCTGTTATATTTTACGAAATTCATGAAATTAATTTGAATTTTTCAATCGCAAACTAACAAACACTTAGTAGCAAAGACAGACCAAACAAACGTTTAAGAGACTCGAGTCCCTCTTGTATTTTACCACTACCGCTTTTTGAATTTCCCTCTGAAAAGTATATTTCATCTTTCGGAAACAAAAACAATAGAAATATTCATTCACCAAAATAACAGTATTTTTTTCACATTTGCGAAGGATCCCATTATTGTTTCATACTAAACTCTTCTGATATTGTAAATGCCCACGCTGGGCGCATTTTTTAACGCATCCTACATTTCGTTGCTAGTGGCCACAAAATTGCTTACATATCGATCATCATTCTATCAATGTGGCCTTCCGTAGATTAAAGATAGAAGATAAAAAAAATATTGATACTACATTTAGCAAATAAGACTGAAAGTGGATGGAAACGGAAAAACTGGTTAGTGAATATCCGGCTGAATCTAAGTTAAATTATTCTAACGGGGAGCATATGTTCGTTTTCTATAGCGACGCTTAATTTGGATTCATATGTAATATTATAAATATATTTCAAAAATCAGAATCAAATAACAAGTTGTGTTGAAGATGTTATTAAAGAAATTTACTGACTTTTTTTTTGGAAGTTCTCGGATCGTAAAACAAAAGTCTTTGTATCCCTGTGACCTCCGAATCAGTTATCGGATCAACACGAAGTTTGCAGAGGGTTGGCCTTGCCGTGATGGTTGTAGTGAAAAAAACCACTAGAAAAGTGTTACAAGCGCTGAACTTTTTCATCATTTTTAGGGAAGGAGCATCATTTTCGAGTCAAATTCATAGATTTTTCATACAAATCCATAATATTTTGATTCATAGTTTTTCAAATCGAATTCGGAAAGTTTCGATACCATTTCATACACCTTTTCACTAAAATTCATAATTTTTGGAAGTCAAATTCATAATTTTCGCAACTTAAATTCATAATTATCTGGAGTTAAATTCATACATTCTATACGTGAGTTCATATTTTGCGTATCGAAATTCATAAATTACTTGACGTGCAAAAATTATGAATTCACCTCGAAAAAAATGACGAAATTAATTCGAAAAAATGATGAATTTGACTCAACAAATTATGAAATTGACTCGAAAACTTACAAAATGGTATCGAAAATTTGCGAATTTGATTTGAAAAATTATTAATTAAATTCGAGAATATAATGAATTTCTGTCAAATTTATGAACATGAACTCATAAAGGTTATAATTTGTGATCATGGTTCCCTTCTTGTCTATAAATCAGCATAGACAACGTATATCGTCTCTAAAACTTATCAAAGCAGAGAATAATTGATACGGGAAACTCGATCGTTTTGCGGAATAAGCCTCCGAAAGCAGAATCAAAGTGGAATTGTTTTTGTGGGATGATTTAAATCGAAAATTTTTTTTTGGGTAAATAATTCCACTTTGATTCTGCTTTCAGAGGCTTATTCCGCAAAACGATCGAGTTTTCCGTATCAATTATTCTCTGCTTTGATAAGCTTTAGAGACGATATATGTTATCTACGCTGATTTATAGACAAGAAGGGAACCAGGATCACAAATTTATAGTTCCTAAGAGTTGGTGCTGGAGAATAAACGTGTATTGATATAGTTTGAGACCATGATACGGCTATCGAATTCCAAACTTGTCCTCATTGTAAATTTGTCGGTTGGCACAAAACATGAAGGGCTAAAGATGTTCCTTTTGAGCATACTGTCTGATCTCCTGAAAATGTCTGATGTAGAGGTTCGACATTTCAAGCGTAAGGGTCTAGAGACTGTTGACATTTTGTCCCCTCAAATGGCATTTTCATCCCGGACCACAAGACCTTCATCAGTGACGGAGAGGCTACTTTCACTAAATCCAGCTGATGTGCCTGATAAGACACCGCAATACAGTCTCTGCACGGTTTATGAAGCAGTTGAAGAAGACCCAAATGATGATATATACCAGAGGTGGGCAAACCTAGTACTGGTATGATCGACATTAATTTTTTTAATTTATGCGCGATCTACTTCGAAAAATGGGTTAAATTAAAAACAAATAAAAATTTAATTAAGGTCTAAACTGATATTAATATATTCAATACATTGTATTAATACTTTGGGCAATGTACTTTATTAATAAATATTTTGGATTAATTTTTGATGTATATTGATTATTGATGTATAACTCCTAAGTTGCGATTCGATGTTTTTCATTTAAGAAAACGTTGCTTCACATAGATAAATGGAAGCAAAAAAAATGCAAATATCCTCATTGCCACCAATCTCAATAATATATATTTGTTATGGTAACAAAATACAAAAAGAATTTTCATTTGCGCGTGCTATTGTTAAAATTTCTAACTCTAGATCCGATGAACTAAATTGTAAAGTATGAGCTAGATTTGGTGAAATATCCTCGTTATCAAATTCTCTAAAAGGAAATGAAATAAATTCAAAAATCGGTTGCAGGTTCTGGAGATTTGCAAATCGTCTCTCGAATTCTTGATTAACATTTTCCAGTTCAGGACAAAACATTTGAATATTACATTCACCAGTAAGTTAGGTTAGGTTGTAACGGTTGGCACAAGGCCACACATAGACCTATTTATCCATAGTAATAACAGATAAATGGGCCAGCAGAAAAAAATTCAGTCCAAGCGGCAATCGAAGGCACCGGACTTTTTCGCGAACTGAAGGATGTCTTTCAGCTTTTGGATTTTACATTCACCAATAAGTTTAATATGTTTTTCTAAATATGGAAATATTTAAAAATTTTGCCTATTTAATTGTGAAGCAAAAGATTTTAATTTTACTTAAAAAACATTTAGCGAAATCAACAATATTTTCCTTTTCCTTATAATTGTAATTTAAGCGAGCTGTAACGGCCCATAAAATCCGTAAGAAATGCTAATTTCTTTACCCATACTGGATCTTCCAATTGTTCATGTTTTTCTCCCAATGTGTCCGAAAATGCAATATTTTCAGGCAAAAGGTTTAGAAATCTTTGCGAAAATCTTCCTCAGCTAACCCATCTAAAGCTTAGTACTGTTTTTGATTTCACGTTAAATTTTCACGTGAAATTTATTTCGGCGAAAATTTAGCTTTTAAGCGTGAAAAATTGCTTGGAAGATGCCTTCGCTTTGAAAAGGCAGATTGCTTTGTGTCTCCAATCATTTCACGCCAATTTAGTATGTGCAGTTTATTCTTTAGGCTAGTACTGAGTTAATCGTGAAGCTAAATTTTGACATGTCTCCATTGTCTGGTCATTTGTTCCAGCGATAATTTTGAAAATGCAGAAAAGCGGATACACTTATCATTTCTGACGAATAAGATGTCAAGAATTTCAATTTTCGAACGATTTTGTTATTGAAAAGACATTTACACAATTCAATTTTCAAATTCAAACACCAAATGTCACTTTTTAGCTCGAAAGAATGAACTGCACAAACTAAATTGGCGTGAAAAGATTTTAATTTAAAATTTTATCTATTGTAAAATTGATTGATATTAACCGCAACAAAGGTTCAAACAACAACAAAGCAACAACCGCAACAAAGTTTAATGTCAATTTTACAATAGATAAAATAAAATTGTAAATTAAAACCTTTTCACGCCAATTTAGTTTTTCGAGCTAAAAAGTGACATTTGGTGTTTGAATTTGAAAATTGAATTGTGTAAATGTCTTTTCAATAACAAAATCGTTCGAAAATTGAAATTCTTGACATCTTTTTCTTCAGAAATGATAAGTGTATCCGCTTTTCTGCATTTTCAAAATTTTGCGCTGTGAGCGACAATTTACTACCTCGGTAGCAGGGAGACGAATGCAAATGCAGGCAAGGTGTATAGCGGGAAACAAAAATATAAAGTGTGTATTTTAGAACAGAGAGATTTAAGGAAATGAAACAACCGTATACGTATACGAGATTTAGTGGAGCAGTTTTACTACAATGATATAAATATATAAATTGCACAAATCGAGAGCATAGGTATCTCGGATTTTCCCTTAGGCTTCTCCGCCACCAAGGCTCTGCGAGCTTTTGTGTGAACTGAAACTGCGTGGACTGTCCGATTGGATCTATTAAGCCAAGGCTCATTCCAAAATGTACTGAATAAATCGTCTACTAAGTTCACATTTTAAATTAACCCAGTAAATTATTAAAAATATCTGTGATCGACTTGCGAACTGTTTGCGATCGACCGTTTGCCCACCCCTGATATATACTAATATTACTCTATATGCATGTATGCATTTAAACTAAACTTCTTAGTAAAACTTCTTAGCTGAGAGTTATTAATATCCGTTCCTCAGCATCTACGCACTCCCTTATAACTGTGTTTTGTTTTTCTATGACAGGGGAAACTATTCGCACAAGTTCGAAATAACTTTCCTTAGACATTCGATAGAATGACGAAAATTTGGCATCCAAAATTTGGAGGTTTTTAGCAGCAGCAAATAATCGACGGAGAAAGTTTCTTTCAATGTACGGGTGAACCCAAAATCTATAGCGATGTAAGTATAATGATATGACAGCTTCATTGCTTGAACTTTCGCTGGAATCAACGAAAGAAGACAGAAATGACGGTCTATTTATGATCCCATAGAAGAAACTACTGATTTCGATCTTTTTGGAGTAGCTTCGTGTGCAGATCCCTGTTACTAATCAGTTAGTAACTGATTAGTAATTGCAGTCATAAAACAGTTCCGTGCAATTTGAGTAGCTTATATAGTCTAAACCTAGTAAATTGAGGCAATGTTCCTACTTAGAGATTACCTCTGAAGGAAAACATGCTAGGCAGCACTGAACACAATGGGTGTAGTATACAATTGGTGGGGAAGCAAATGTTCTTTGAAGGCCCATCATTCTGTGATCTTTGATGCATCAAATTCACTCTGAATTTTAGTTCAACCTGCAATTCTTTGCTTTTTCGTAGACCCAAGTACTAACTGGGAGATATTTAAACAGGAAGCTGATAACAATATATACAATAATAGCAGAAAGCAATAAATACATCACACACAAGGGTATACAAATTTAAGATTGCATTTGAACGTTCCAGTGATTCGGGTCATCGCAAGAGATAAGCGCAAGTACTCTACAAATTAGAAATACGATTCGCAGATTGTTTAGATACAAGCCCGGGGAGCTTCTGTAAGAAGCTGTGCTACAAAATTTAGAACACGTCAGAAACGGTGAGACCTAGAAAACAGCTGGTTAAGGACATTATCTGTACTTTGCAAGTCACGTGGGGAACGGACTAGTAACAGCACCTGAGCGTTGAAGATCCTCGTAGACTCTCATCTTCCAGGCTGTTTGGATGAGTCAACTTCCACAAGCACATGCGAGAAAGCTCATGCGGCAAAGGAAATAAGTGAAGTTGTGACCAGGCACAAAAAAGACTGCGCCATTGACACCTTTAAATCTCCAGGACCGGATGAAATTTTGGCTGTCATACCACAGAGAACTAGAATGCTCATCATATCCGAGTTTATACTAATTTGCAAAGGTGAAATTTATGCTCAAAGAAAGTGAAAGCAACGATTCGTATTCAAAAGACGACAAGCGAATTAATCTGACTTCCCTCCTCCTCCAAAGACTTTTAGATCTCCTCATTAAGGAAAGATTAAGATTTCAAACTTTATCGAGAGCCCAAAACACGTAAACAAAAGGCAAAAGACCCGGGTCTCCCTAAAGTAGTTATTTATCTAGGAAATATACTCCGTTGTAAAGAGTATGTCTTAGGGACCTTTACAGACGTTGAGGATACCTTCAATAGCCTGCATACAACAGCCATTATGGGAGACCTTCAGCAAGTTTGAGCAAAAGTTCATATAAGTGGAATGGATGAGAGTGTAAATTAGAAAGAAGGTTCACAGCGGCACACGCCAAGAAGCTTGTGGAGCCTGATGAAAATTACAATTTGAAATAGGTTGGAGAAAAGTCGTGGAGCAAATCATCTTACACTCGTGTTCAATAATTGTGTTCAATTTGTGATTAAAACTTTTTGCTAAAATTTCAAGATTTATTGTGGAATTGCTTTACTTTGCTGGAGAATCATGTTTGTGACCTATGCAATTGACAGTGCGATCATAGACACGGTAGGTTCCGGCATACGCTTGCCTAGCTCATCGAGCATGTTCTGCGGCTGGTTGATGAGTGGGCGAAGACTGTAGGTCTTGGCACCAATGTCGTTTAAACCATTCAGCCAACGACAGAAAAAACATGCTGGGTAAAATGTGGAACTCTGGATTTACACGGCAATAGCAAGACAGATTCTTACTACGGCTGTCTCGTCAAGTGTCCGACAATGGATAAAATTACTTTTCCTGACATAACGAAAAGAGTTCAGCGAGTTTAAGCTTTTTTGTTTTACATCCACTTTTACCCTGAGTCCTTGACGTCTTACTTCACCTTCTCTCGTTTGACTTCTCTCCTCCAAGCACTGCTTCAAAAGTTGCTATCACGGTTTAAGAACCAGGATACTACGAGTCAAGATCCCTTGGTCACCGCGATATTGATATGGGGCTCATAAGCTGCACTGGCTCCTTGATGCCCACTCTTCGCTTCAACCGAAGATATCAAACGACCGCAGGTGCTGGAATAGAAAAGCATAGCAACTCTGAGAATCCGTACCAACGTATCCCAAAATAGTTGCAAGATTAAATGCTGCATTATACTCTGCAGTCAAATAAACCGATTATACTATTAGAGAGTTTTTTCTGTTTCAACAGATATGAAAATTAATGCTACTCTGCAGACACGAAGCCGATTTCGAAAGTTAACTCGGTTCATTTTTCGGTAATTTTGATTCCATGAAAAGTCTGTATATATTTTATCATTTCATTTTCGAGGACATTTAATTTTTAATGATAAATTTATTTGGCGACGAAAATTTGGTTTTTGCAGCATTTATCTTTTTTAGACAAAAATTTCAGATGATCATGGTTTTTGCAGGAATTGTATATTATCAAAAAACTCTCGAGATATTGCAAACAATCTGCAGTTTATGGGAAATTTAATAAAAGTATCGCGATACAACAATTGGCTAATATCAATGAAGCCTATTTTGTAGTTATCTTTCGTAGAAACAAAAGCGATTAACATAATATTCATGATGGTTTCACTCTCAACAAGGTTAGGAGCTCATTTTTGATTATTGGTGCTATATTAGGTATGTTATTATTATAAATTTTAATGGTTATTTTATATGTTCGCGTGAATATCAGTCAACATGCCTTGGCATATTGAATAAATAATCATAAATCATCGGCAATGCAACCAGGAACGAAGAAACTAGTAAAGTTATGACAGTGAAAATTTTCAGTACCGAAACAATGTGAGACAGAATATTCCACAATCGGTGCTATATTTCAATATTGAAGATATCTCTAAAATTAATCTATAAACTTGGCTGAGTCGCTAACAGGATATTAGATACAGTCATACGAGTATTTTTTTTTAAATAAACACTAAAACTGCAAATTGAAAAATATGTCCTTATACTTTTCGTGAGAGTACTTCAAACTGAGATTTTTCGTCGGTTAAACTTTCTGGAGTATCTAGAAAGCAGAGTTTGCTTTTTCGTTTGCACTAAAGATGCAATTTTGTCATCATTGCTGTTCAAGTTTATATTGGATTGGGATGCACTAGTGACCTATTATTTAGCATACATTTTTATTATGAGTCATTTGAAAATTTGCTTAAATTGACTAAGTTGATTAAGCAGGCAGGAAGCTCCAAAGAAAAGAAATATTTTCAGTGCATTTTAAGTATACTAAGCACTTCTCTCTTAGCACACACATTCTCTGGATATTGAAAAGTTTAAGCAGCTAAGGTGCCCAAAAATACTGGAAAAAACTTAGAGTGAAATAACAAGGGTAATTCAACGCATGCTCATGCCATTTTAAATAAACAGTAAAAGCTTTAACACAGTAATAGCTTTGATCAGCTATCAAAATTCTAATACATAAAGAAATGGTATATGAGATGGTATGGTGTGAATGAAAATAATAATCTATTCCCTAAATTTAGGAGTTTGAGTTCAACTAAGTTGGTGATAAAAATAAAAAACACAAATACTAAATTCCAAAAGATAAAGTACGGAAAATCTCGTTTTTTGAACATAGGAAACAACCTTAAGTGTTTACAAAATCAAAAATGGAAGAACTAAAAATATATCCGAACGGTTTCCGTCAATTTTACCTTTGCGTTTATTTTTTATATAATACTTGTCCGTAACTGGCACGTAAAGCACTTTTCAAAACTTGTTCAATAAAAACAAAGTTCGAAATTGTCGCATTTAAACTTTTTCCTAGCAGGTCACTTAGCCCAGCATAGAACTCTGCAACATGTCGAAAGACAAAATTCGAAAATAAGGTCACATCCCTTTAGACAACTGAAATCTAAAACTTTGTTGACTAAAACTGAGACATTTCACATATGCCCAAAGCTATTTGCAAAAGAAAAAGTAAATATGCACATAAACATACACTCCGTGCATACCTATTCGAACAAATGTCCTTAGCTTATCTTTTCTGTAGACCTCTTTACTGTCGTCTATATTTGGATATAGAAGAACGAGTATATTCAGTGAGCAGCAAGCATTAGTACAAATACTACAGTGCAATCACTCATTAGTCTCCAGTTACGGTCGAAATAACAAGCGACAATTCTAACCGCTGTCACTCCATAAAACTAGAAAGCTATAATTTTGAGGTTTCGGGATATAAATTATCTAAAATTAGCTTCATACTCGAGTGCACGACCTACTTATGCGTCCAATAGTCATTTGTCATTCTATACGTTCATAAATTGTAGGCGGATGGAGAGTGAAACTTTATCATAGTGAAAGATTAAGTTTACTTGCTCCGAGGGACTTTTTTTTACTGTTAAGGTCTTGTTGAATACGATTTGTCGCATAAGGTTTGATTGTAAAAAAAATTCTGTGGGAAGATTATTTGTATCAAAGGCTAAGAAAGGAAACTTTTTTAAATTAGAAATCACGATTTTGCAATTTCTTGAAACTTTGAAATATACTGACAGAGTTTAAAGTTTGATGTTTCCATGTATATAATCGAAAGTGCAAATTAATACACTTGGCAAATTTTTGTCTGATATTTTATGGTAAGAAACAGTTAAAATATAATCTTACATATAATTCGGAAGTATAGTTCGCAAGGAAAACAAATATTTAAAATCCTAAAATTCCATATTCCATTATCTTCCCAGCAACAAAAACATTTCGGAGTCCCTGTGAAAAGCTTTGAAACTGCATACGCATTTATTTCATCATTACATGTATCTACGTAGATACATACTATTATCTTTTCCATCACCACAAGTTTGCTTGACCAAATGTCACCCTCACATGTGTAGTGCTGGGCACTTAGTACCAGAGACTTTTGGTCTACTTAACTATAGTATGCAAGCTCTATAAGCATACAAAGAATCCTGGGAAGACCAGAGAGTGGTTGTATTCTACTGCTATGGACAACAACACGTTGGTTGACTCCTGTGGGCCATACTTACTTTATCCGATTGTAAACTAATAGTTCGGCAATGTCACGTCCTAGGCGAGAGTATGTCGTTTCGACGAACACAAGGACCTTTGGATCGATACGAAGTCTAGCTTCTGACCGATGATCTGGTGTTTGCAATTGTAAAATTTGATGTTTCCCGTTCAGCATGCGACAGTGTATCAGTGGCGATGGCCGGGTGTCCCGATGTATAAGTCTGAAACAAGAGAGAAATTAGATGCTTCTTAGTTGGAAAATTGATGGATACAGTAGTGCATAGTTGAAGGACTTTTGTTGGGTGGATGAAATTTAATGTAGTTTTTCGGAAGTGGTAGTGTAAAAAGTATATTTTAAGTGTTTTCTAATTTCTTGAAACATAAAGGCATTTGCTATTATAGCTTATAGTAAAATAATGTTCAATACATAATATGCAGCATATTTTATATATACAGTTAACCTCGGTTATAACGAACCTCTAGGGACCGTGAGAATTGGTTCGTTATAACCGAAGTTCGTTATATCCAAATAACTAAAAACCACGAAAATTTTTTTTTCGTAAGTTTATTTAAAGCAAAATAATATTTTCATTAATGAACAAAATATATATGGATATATGTATGTATTTCAAGATAATATCAAAACGCAAACTCAATTTCCAATTAATTCGAAATATAATATCAAATGTCCATGAATACGTAAATTCGTTACTTAAAATAGTCTGTTATTTTTTTTTTTTTTAATTTCTACCAAATTATTTAAAATATTTTGTGATACATCATGAGACTGGAAAAATCCACAAACTTCTGTTGGTTTTTGCACTATTGATGTAGTAGTTGCAACTGGACTTTCAGTTAACTCGTCCTCAGTTTCAGTATCAGAGCTTCCATTATTTTCCATGGCTTGAACATCAGCAACTAACTCGTCATCCGTTAAAAATGTCGAGGTTAAAAGACTGTCATCCGCAGTGAGGTAATCCAATGGGACATGGAAATCTTGAGGTTGTTCATATGTACTGCTGCTTTGAATGCTTCTTAATAACCATTCATTAAGTGGTAACAAATCATCCTCATCAAATTGATCATTACTGTTGGTCGCCAATAGCGAGTACCAGCATCAATGCTTTGAACAACTTTTCAACGAACGGATGACACCCTGATCCATGGGCTGTAATTTTGAACTGGTGTTCGGTGGCATAGACACCAGCTTTAAGGAATTCAGCTGCCCAATTTATGGATGCGCAGGACAGTTATCAACTATTAGTGCGATTTTTCGTTTTTTCTTCGTTAGCTCTTTGTCCTATTTGCGTAAATAATTGATGAAAATTGCGGATATCATCCAAGCTCGATTATTAGCACAATAATCAACAGGTAACCTTTTAATGTTTTTGAAACACCGGGGTCTTTGTGACTTCCAGATAACGAGTAGTTTTCGATTTTTCGTGCCGGACATGTTGGCACACACTAAAACAGTAACCTTTTCCTTCGCCAATTCGCCACCTTGGCACTGTTCGCCTTTAAATTTTAAAGTTTTATCGGGAGTCAACTTGTAGAAAATCCCGGCTTCGTCAGCATTAAAAATGTCATTATCGCCAAACCTCTCTTTAATTGTAGGCCAAACAGTGCTTATCCAATTGTTCACAACATTTGTATCTACGGATCCGGATTCACCAACAATTTTGCTGCAACAAGCATTATGGCGTGTCTTCCACTTATCAATCCAGCCTTCACTGCAGACAAATTCGTCCATAATTTTTCGACCAAATTCTTCTGCTTTTGCCCTTAAAACAGCCCCACTAATTGTTACATTACACAATCTGTGTTGTGTGAACCATTTTAGGAGTAATTTATCCACATCATCATGAAACGATTTACGCATTTTTTTTTGTCCCACCATTCACACTTTCAAAGGCAAGAAGCAACTCGTCCTTCTTTTTCCACATTGTCGCAATTTTCAACTTGCTTATATTTTTTTCACGCCACTTATCGCTTTGTTTTTTTCCACTTTGAATTTCGCGGATTATGTTAACTTTTTTCTTTTAGTGAAAATACCTTTCGCTTTTCACTCATACTATGTATGTATTTGGTTCCACTGTAAAAAAAACAGGCGATCGCGAAGAAATAACACTAATACAACGGTGATATCAACTGCGAGCTGCCAAATCAATTCAGGAATGCGAAAATTACCGATAGCCATTTGAAATCTGAAGTCCAACTTTGCATAATGGGAAATCCCAAATTACGCAAGCATATGAACTAGCGCTGAATTATTGATATGTGGATATTACCCTAATTGTTTGACTAGAAGTTCGTTATATCCGATAATGATGTTTTCTCAGAAGTTCGTTCTATCCGATAATGATGACCCAATTGTGCGAACATTTCGTTCACTATATACGAACGTTCGTTATAGCCGAGTTCATTATAACCAGTACTATTTCTAAGGAAAATAGTGAAAATTAGATGGGACCTGTTAAGTTGGTTAATTATATGCGAGGGTTCGTTATAAACCGGTGTGTTTAAGCCGAGGTTGACTGTATATATATGTAGGATTTTAGCCGTAAATTCATCATCGAAAACGGTGTCCATTTGAATTCTGCCTTACAACCACCTTTTAAAGACACAGTAACATTCATCAAAAGATTAGTTTTCAAATTAACTGTCTCGGTGGTTGTAAGGCAGAATTCAAATGGACACCGTTTTCGGCGATGAATTTACGGCTAAAATCGTTTATTTGCGACAACGATGAAAACAATGAACTTTTACCGTATGTTTTTCCACCGTAAGTCTATAAGAAGAAAAATTTTTCGTCTTATCAGAGTTCCATAAAAGCTGTACCTTGACTCGAGCGCAAAAGTGCTGAAGTCAACAATCTTCTTGTTGCAGTTCGCTTAGCAGGGAGTCTACTAGCGTACTCCAGCTCCAGTTTATAGGAGATAGTGTTGAAATCGAGCTTATTGGTGCGAAACAAGAGCTCCGCGTCAGTACACCAAAGGCCCGATGTTGATGGATCTATTTTTGATGTCATCATGGCATCAAAAAGACTGACACCCTTCCTAAACGATTGGATGGTAATTAAGAACTACACAGATGGTGATCACAACTGCATCACCTTTTATAAAGCTGAGAACAGACACAAGTAACACCGCTCATTCTGAAACACAACGCTTAACTGGAACGTGACAAGCCCAAACAGAAGATATTGTGGCATCGCTAAATTCGTGCATAATGAAGGAAGATTCGTCTGTTCTAGCCACCGTGAACCATGAAACAGTTAAGGCCACTGTTAGCAGACCATGGGGTGGACTCGGCTGCATACAATCTAACACCCATATGGACCCATAAATTGTGTGGCGTATTACCACCATCAGCCAAGCCGATGTTCGTTTATTCATGAATGAGGAGTCCAACAACGCGTTAACCAGAATGAGGAACCAGAATAAGTCAGTCAGAAGTACTACTTTATTCATTTAATTCTTGTTCGGTGGTGGAGGTCTTTCTGTTGCAGTGGAGAGTGGCTCGTTTCGTACTCATAAGAGCTGTCCCACCAAAAAATTGAAGTTTTTATCTTAGTGAATATTTCCGTGTGTATACCTGCTCCAGATTTTTAAGCCATTTGGTTACCTTCTATATAAAAGACAGAAAACTTTATTAGTATTCATTCATCCAGGAGCTTTTAAGCTGGCAACATGGAGTCGAAACAAGAAAAAGTATTTTCAAATACGTGGAACATTCGGAAATCAAGTTTTCAAAGATTGCTAAGGTCATTAAAACGTCACTTTTAACGGTCAAACGAGTAATAGCGAATTATCGAAAGAGACTAGCTGTTACAAGGAAAAAAGGATCAGTTAGAAAATCTGGAAGCATAGACAAGGCATTATCTAAGAAAGTTGGAGACCAAACCCAAAATGTCCGTTCGAAATATGGCAGTAGCTGCTAGTACAGCAAAATCAACGGTCGATCGAATGAAGAAACGTTACAACTTGAGATCATATAAGTTACAAAAAGCTCCAGATCGATCTGAGGAAAAGGAGAAATTAGCAAGAACGAGGGCTCGAAAATTATACGAACAATATGGAACGAAATTCGATTGTGTCATTTTAGATGACGAGCCATGTCAAAGCGGACTTCAGACAGATTCTTGGCCATGAATTTTACACTGCTAAAGCAAAGGCAGCAGTGAAAGAAGTATTTCAGTCGAAGAAAACCAGTAAATTTAAAAAACAGCATATGGTGTGGCCGGCAATTCGTCGATGTGGTCTAAGGAGCGATATTTTTTTTTATAGCGGAAGGCACAATCAATGCCCAAGTTTACATCAAAGAATGTTTGCAGAAGCGTTTGTAGCCTTTGATTAATACACATAAAGAGTCCGTGTTGTTTTGGTTAGACCTAGTATCGAGTCATTATGCTAAGAAAACGCTGGAGTCGTATGAAAACAGCCACGTCACTTTTGTCCCCAAGGAGGCTAGCCCACCAAATTGTCCTGAACTTAGAACGATACTGGGCTCGTACGAAACAAGCTCAAAATGTATCTGACTTTAAAAAAAATGGAAAAAATCATATGAAATCGTTAATGAGGCCTCGATGAAAAATTTACTGTCGGGTCTCAATTGAAAAATTCAAATGTTCACTCGAAGTGACACTAACGTTTACTAATAAAGTTTCTGAATATCTTTAGGAGTTAAGCTATAATAAAAGAGTAGCCCCATTTGCCTAAACTTAATAGGTTTCATTTTATGTGGGACAGTCCTTTTACTGGAACAGTCCTTAGATAAGGAAAACGGAAACCAGTGGAATATGTTAACATACCGCCCGCTTTGTTTACTGAGCTTTGCAGGCAAGTTTCCTTAAGGGTTACTCAAGCACTGGGTACAATCAGCGCTAAGATCAGCTGGTGAACTATAAGTATCAGGCAGCACAGAATCCCAAAGGGACACTCAATTATCGTTACATTTCTGAGGTTTTTGGAACAGCTGCTACGATAGAGAAGATATGTCACAATGCTAAACCGGTAGTTCTGCTGGTGACGCTTGATATGCAAAATGCCAACTCAGCGCGGTGGTCATACGTTCTTTGAACCGTTTAAAATTGTTTACACAATCCTGTCTACTTATTTGTCATGACGCAGGACTATTTTAGGAGCCAATGGCTACTGTTCGGCATCGACGAGGGCGCTCGATGTCGAAAGTATTTAGCGCAAGAGTCGATCCATAAACCTGACCTCAGACATAGTTTACGTCTGGACTGCTGCGCTTGGAAATGCCAACGGATGTTTTCTGGTGCGTTACGCTGATGACGTGGCAGTGGCAATAACTGCTAAAACAACTGAGTGTAACCAACTCAGACAACAAGCTAAGAGTGAAACGGTGGCTGTTGAACCATGGTCTTCAGTTGGTAGAAGTGTCTTGCGCATGGCTTGTAGCTACCGCACGGTGTTGATATTGGAAACGCAAAACAGAAAAACTTACACGCTCGGAAACGACTACGATGATGCTCAATACAACGCAATCAGTTCACAAGTTTGAGGAGCAGCCTCGAGTCCACGATTGCCTGGGTCAGACCAGAATCGATCGCGAAATTGGTGCTGCATAGTGAGTCTCTGCACAATTTCAGCATATGACGAGGAAATACTGCGTATAAAACGAGGAAAGTGTAGTCATACCAACCCTAAAGTTGTGTTGATTTCTACAGTTTGTGGGCTCCGATAGGTGAGCAAGCACAATGGGGTTGAAATAATGCGAGAGCGGATCCCAATCTGGCTATCCGTTTACCTTTTAGCATTGAACTAAACAGCAAATATCTTTGCGAAACAACTAAAAAACTTTTGGAGCTCAGCGTGAAGTTCAGCGCGAAACAACTAAGAAACTTTTAAATTTCAGCGTGAAAATTCAATTCTATTCATCTATGAGCACCTAATACTCAAGTGAATTGATTTTATTAATGAATAGTCGTCTGAACAAATGAAGAGCGACGTACGAATAATTGTAAACCATTTCGGTTCACAAGCAACTATTGATTGGTCTTAATTAATCAGATGAAAAAGTTATCTTACACAAAAAACAAATTTGGTTCCCAGAGAATCACTTTCGTAGCTCACATCAATGAGTTGGCCAATTTGTTGATGAATGAACTTGTGCAGCAGCATGATACTATTTAGTATAAATTCATCGCTCTCACTAATTGACCATTCCATACAAATCAGATTTATATCTTTATCTTATCAATGGGAGGACCGATTATCTACAAATGGAGTCAAATTTAAATTTTTTTTACAATGCATTCATTGAGTTCTAGTCAGTTAACTTTTTTAATAGTGGATTTAAATAACATTCTCACTCAAATCGCCAGATCTAAATTTTAACTACCTTAGTAGACACAAAAACCAACTGATTGATTTTATTTGATCGAAATCAATGAACAAACGACAATAATAAAATAATTGAAACGCCAAACATCTCGCCATCTGACCGTCTCCAAACACTTCAAACAATTTGACCAATGCTTGACACTCAACGCTCTGTTTATGGTGTTGAATTTCTTTCGCAATGTCGATTGCAATTAGAACACTTTCGAGATAATTGCTACGTCAAACAGTATCTAGGGCCAAGATCTCGCTACTGCTAAAGCTAGTGTTGACCAGCTCGTGACTTTAATTTACAATTAGACTTGGTCAGCCTGTGTGCACTGACCATAGAGATAGCTAAAGCTACTCAACAGCAAACGGTCGTATCCAGGAAGGACTAGAAAAGCTAACCAACTATCTGTCCGCAGAACAGCCAGTCACCAAATAGATGTACTGAACATCAATGCACAAAAGGAGCGGCCAGAGAGACTTTGTCCGAAGTGCATACAGGAGTAGACTTAAAAGCGCAATTTTTCTCGAATTTTTCATTTAGCCTTGTCCTCATTATTTTTTTGTCTCTACCTATGCAGTCAAATGCTCTTGAACATCAGTCTGATAATGCTGTTAAATAGAGTTTTTAACATGTTTTTGAATGAATTGGTAGAACGGTTGACTGACTGAATATATCGATGGCTGTTGTGTTTGTTGTTTTGACTGTTGTCACTAATTTGGTCACGGAAAAGTGATTTAGAGAAAATGAAAAGCATATGATAAGTTATTTTAAAGTGACACTTGGAATGTGTGAATTGAAATTGTAGACTGGATTTATTTGGTTTGAATATCATCGCGTGGAATTTCAAATATTAAAACTAGAAAAGTTGGTGTCTATTTTTGATGATTATGTATTCGATACTCCAAACACAAGATGTAGCGCTAGGAAAAGTTGCTCTTTGTGGGGTTTTCATTTGCTTATTCGAATTAACGTTCTTCTAATTAAGGCCAATGATAAACACGGCGGTTTCAGCAAGGCGTTTCCCGAGAGGAAAACCGAGTCGGTTTAGTTTTGCACTACAAAGCCGAGAGGCGTCCAAACCGCGGTGTGTCATCACAATGCTAAATGAACTCACGACTAAACCGACTCGGTTTTCCTCTCGGGAAACGCCTCGCTGGAACCGCCGTGTTTGTCATTGGCCTAAGTGAAATTGAGCTACCTCTGCATTAACCTTTTGAGCACCTTCTATGTCAATGATTTGCAGCAAGTTTATCCAGCTCCCAACAAAAACGGTAATTGGTTAGATATTGCGTTCACTAACGCTTATGACGAAGTAGTGGTAAGTTCAACCAGTGTCATAGAACATCTTTTTTGTAATAGTTCGCATCATACAGCGCTCTCAGTTGAACTTGCCACTTCTGATTCTATTTACTTAAGAACGTACAATAATTCAATTGTATATGACTTTCGTAATGCTAATTATGAAAACATTTACCATCTTCTTGACTCTATAGATTGGACGAATATTCTTTCAACGTTAGACCTTGAGGAAGCCATTTCCACTTTATACAACAAAATATTTGACGCCGTTGAAAGATATGTACCAAAGATAAAAAAAAGAACCATGGCTTGATAGGCATTTGCGAAATCGTAGGAACAAACTTTATAAGCGGATTAAAAACAATATTGACATTAGTTCGGCTATTCAGCAAGAATATAATGAAATTGCTAAGCAGTTTTTAACAAAGTCCTACGAGGCTTATGACATCTACATTAAGACTAGCGGTGAAAATATAATCCGCGACCCGAACAATTTTTATGATTTTCTAAATGTGAAGCGAAAAACTACTGGTTATCCATCGTCGATGTTCTTTAATAATATCACTTCTTCCTCTTCTAGTGAGATTTGTGATTTATTTGCAGATAGTTTCCAGACTGTTTTTAATGCATCAGACCCACCAAACTCACACCTTTCTTACTCTCGTTCCGCTCCAAAAGCTTTGGTCAGCCACATAGAAATTTCACATGATGAAATACATAAAGCTATTTCGGAACTCGACTGCAACAAAGGCCCTGGGCCCGATGTCCTTCCTTCAACTTTCTTGCGCAAGTGTGTAGATCAGCTTATAACTCCCTTGCACATTTTTTTCAACAGATCACTTTCGTGTGTAGTTTTCCCATCCTGTTGGAAACTTTCGTATGTCACACCCATCTTCAAAAATGGTAATAGACGCTGTATCGGATATTATAGGGGCATTGCCATTTTATGTTCAATTCCGAAACTTTTTGAAAAGATTGTCTACGATAAACCTTCCCCACTTGTTGACTCCCGTCTGAACGAGCAACAGCATGGTTTTAGAAAAGGTCGCTCAACTACCACGAATTTGACAGTCCTAATCTCAGACGTTCTGTGTAAAATAGAGAAAGAATACCAAATTGACGCAGTCTATACAGACTTCAGTAAAGCTTTTGACAGAGTTGACCAACCTACCTTAATTTCAAAGCTTCAGAAATTTAGACTTGCCGGATCTTTGTATAGCTGGCTGACTTCCTACCTTCGCAATCGAACACAATTGGTAAAATTTCAAGGAATTTTATCGAAAAATATATCTGCTACCTCCGGTGTACCACAAGGTAGCCATCTTGACCCACTCCTTTTTAATATATTTATTTCCGACCTATCTGACGTCTTAGCAAATATACTTTATACCGACGATCTCAAAGTCTATCACATCTTTAAATCTAAATCCGACGCACTCTTTCTCTAATCTAAGCTTAATTCACTTGATCATTTGTGCAATGAAAATAAGCTCTCTTTCAACATAGCTAAGTGCCAGGCTATTGGTTTTTCCCGAAAATGCACGGTCTCACATAACACGTACTTCCTCGGCAATAATTTGTTAGCCCGAGTTGGAAACATTGTTCACCTTGGTGTTATCTTGGATGAGAAACTCCGCTTCACCTTGCACTATGATAAAATACTTTCCCATGCAAACAAAAAGCTAGGGTTCATCAAAAGACGTTCCAAGGAATTACGTAACATGTGGGTCACAAGATCCTTATACATCTCACTTGTACGCCCCATTCTCGAATATGCCTCTATCTGCTGGAATCCTTCTTTTGAAACCCACAGTAACAGACTCGAGTCCATACAAAAACAGTTCTTACTTTTCGCATTGAGAGAACTATACAATCCTTAAGATTTTAATGCCCTTCCTCCTTATGAGTTTCGACTGGGCCATCTAAAGTTATTGACACTTGCATCCAGAAGAAAGATGATTTCGGCCTGCTTCACATTCGACGTCATTAGAGGCGTTTTCAAAGTTGAATTCCTGAATAGTAAAATGGTATTAAATAACCCTATAAGGAACACCAGGTCCTCTCATTTACTTAAGGAATATCCACATTCAACTACTTACGCAGCTAATGAGCCGGTAAATAGATGCTGCAGAATATTTAACAGCATAAGTTTTCTGTATTCCCCAACAATCTACAAATTCTCCTTTAACTCCTCCCTTTTCCAAGCCATCCATAACTCCTTATCTTAAGCTATATGACAATGTTTTATTTGTTTGTTATTTATCAGTTTTTATTGATTTATTTGTTAATTATTTAATTTATTTAATTTTTCGTTTACACATATTTATTTCAAATATTTTCTTTGTATTGTTTATACCTTGTTTGGTTAGTAAATAAAATAAATAAAATAAACTAAGCATTTAAAGGAAGGAAGTGCGATGCTAGATACAAAACTCGCATATTTTTTATCCAATCAACCCAAGTCTACGCTAAACTATAGCTCTGATTGGAACCAAAAGTAAAGCCCCGTTAAATATAAATAAGGAAAAACTCAAAAGAACTACCAGCTGCAATATAAACTTTAATGATTGAGCCCTTTAAACTAACTCATGACTATATCACAACTCAATTCAAACCCCTTCAACCTAAGCCTTCAGAACTGTTAACTCAAATTTCAATTATTTCTGGCGTCAGTCAAGAGTGCAACTAACATGATACATTTTCACACGCTCATTACATGACCGTCCATGACATGCAAATGGCAGACTTCTTTTATAAAGTAGAGGATCGCGTTTCGTGGACTTATCGCGTTTGTAACGTGGATACAATTTAATAGTGAAATTCATTCGTTGCACGAACAAACACCCAAAAAAAGATGAGAAAAAAGAAAATAAATATTTCCGTGCATTTCCCGACTTTTTTCCATTTTCCTACTTTCATCTAGCCATGCTGACCCAATTCCCGATCTGCACAGAAGAACGAATCTCGTTCGTTTATTCTTTACCCGAAAAACTATAAAGTTTTTTTTGTTGTTGGTGAGAACAGGGCTGCAACCTAGACCGTTGCTAAGTATTTGCACAAGTCGCTAAGTTCAGTTTATGAGCAAACTATCTGGCACAGTGCATCGTCTTCGAACCCTCCATTCCGAGATTGCTGCTGGCTCCCCTTTACGATTTTCTGTTTGGTTGAAAACAGCACAATATCTCCGCCCACCGCGACCATTACCCTGCACAGTAGTTTCATTCTCGCATTTTCAATTTATCTCCTTCTGGAGGAAATCCTTTGCTTGCGAGCTTTCCTTGAGATAGTTTCGATGGAAAATAAGCGCAGAGAAAATGAAATTTATGCATAAGAAATGAAGACATGGCCGGAATTGTAATCAGAGTAATGACGAGAATGTTCTTGCTTGCTGGCCTTGCTGCTCGCTGCCAGTAACGGTTAATAGAATGTACTCGTATATCTTTCACTTCATATGTACGATCAGACCACATTTCGAAACTGTATGCTTCGTCCTTGATGGGATAACCTCCTCAGTTCTTGTCGAGATTGTTTGTTTCGTTGCTTGCTTTGCTGAACAATCGCAATATTCACTTGGTACGTGATTTTCATGTAATCGCTCTTAGATTTTCGTCTATGTTTAGTGCCTGTGGGACATGCAAGCCATGTATTGTTGGCTCTGCAGTAGTCAAATGAGCTGAATTTTAAGTAAATTTATGGCTCGATGACGATATGGTGTATGTGTGGATGGTTTTTGGTTTTGGTAATTTTTTCTGGATTAGGATGTCCACTTTATCACCTGTTTAAATCCTCGTGTGGTTGGATAGATTTGGGGAACGATGCTAAAGACATCGATGCCAAAGATTTCAGAATTTTTTATGTTCGGATCCAATTTATGGTAGGTAGCAGCAATTTATCATGAACATTTTTTGTATGAATGGCATTTTATTTGATCCCATATGAGTTTTTTTCGGGATTTTTATTGACACAGCACCGTGCATGACCAAACAGACTACTTGAGGGTTTTGAGAGAAAATCTCAAAATATATGTGTTCTTCTTTGAAAATATTTTCTTAGCATTCAAGGTTTAATATGCGTGAATATATAGTATATGCATAATATGCATAAAAATCAATACCGGAAAGTCAAACAACAAAACAGAATCAAAAATCAGCTACAAATTCCTGTAGATTCAATTCGATTTCTACTGTATTTCCCAATTTCTTCAATTTATATTTGTATTAATCATGCATTTGCAACTTCATTTATTGTTTTAGAAGAGTACTGATATTTTAAACTTAGCAGATATATTATTTTGCTAGCTCTTGTCTTTTTTTGTATATTTGTCCTTGAAACATAATTTTTTCTACTCACTGCTGTAGCGGCTTACTGACACTTCAAAGCGTTAGAAATTATGCCGCAAATTCACAGGGAAAAGGAGGTTACATCGCCGTTCAACGCAAGTCACTACGTTTTTTTTTTTACAGTAAGTAGGGAGGTAGGTTCCGTAGCTGCCCTTCCAAACATACTCCCGAGAAAGCTCACTTTGGGCTACAAGCAGTGGCTGCTCGTCAGGGTGAGCCCGACCCGCCTGGCCCACCCTGACGAGCCGCCACTGGCTACAAGTGCTCATTGTGATACTGCATTGCCTAGTGCATAATGCACAACCACCACTGATAGTAGAGCCACCACGAATCTTTGACAAATTAGGCGTTCTTTAAGTCCACCGAAGCTACTTTGGTTGGGCTTGCGAATAAGTGTGAACACAGGAACTGCTCCTTTCTTTTAGTAAGCGCCATGCATACGCACAAGAGGTGAAGAGCTGTTTTCTGTCCCTACTCACAACTACAGATTCAGCAGAAATTGTTACATCTATCAGCTGCGCATTTTCATCAAAGAAACAATGTCTAGTTAAGTCCCCTCTTGGAGATCTTAATTCAAGAAGAACTGGGGCCAGTGTTTTGGTCCAGGACGCACCGTTGTGAGCCATGATAACCAAATTTAGTGCACAACGCCGTCTTTCTAAGAAACCGTTGGCCTGCGGATTGTACGCTGTGGTACATTTGCTTTCGAATCACAAGAGTTAATCAAGCTCAGCGTGGATCTCTGACCCAATTGTCTGTCAGTGTCAGCGAAATTCTGAATCGAGTAATCCAGATGCCCAGTAGAGCATAAGCAGTATTGGTGGCCAGTGGAATTATTTCAGGCAAGCAAGTGTAACGGTTGATGATAGGCAGACAGTAAGCGTATCCCTGTGAGTGCCTTATGGCGATGTGAATTACCTTAAAACGTTCACAAACAATAGAAAAAGTCGATACAGCTTTGGTCACGTTTCTGGTTATCTTGCATTTTCGACAAGATAAACTTAATTGGGCCTAAATGACAATGTTTTTGTTCATCAAATGCCAAGGTAGATACCAAGGTAGTATATATTGTGTTCCAAGCGGAAAACGTGATAGAGGTATAAGGTGGACAGGTTGAGCTAAACACTTAAAAAAAATTTTTACGTCGGCATCAAAAATTGGTTGTTTCCTTTAAGTATATTTTGAGTTCTTTAGGATTTCCTTAAGGGGTTAGCCCCACTTGTAGCGCAAAAAATAGGTCATTTTCATGAATTTTTTTTAAGAAAGCTACGAAACTTTTTTAAACGACTATTATATTATCTTAAAGTACATACATTGAACACCTATCAGTAATTTTTTTATTGAAAAATTTTACATTGTTAAATTACAAATGAGCGTCAAAACAATGGTATTTTAATTTTTACTTTTTGCGGTGACCAACATTGTGTCGAACTGGATCATCCGAAACAAAAAATAGCGATGGATTTAGTTAAATAACAGTATAAGCTAGTGTTTTATCGAAGGATTTAAAATAATATCCATTTTTCACAAAATTGCAGACAGTCAAAGCTAATGGTTCGATTTTCACTTAAAAAAAACCGTCCTCTTTTGGCTATCAAACGGCCATTTTTTATCAAAAGAACAAATAAAAATATCAAACACTACACTTTTATGTATTAAATAAGCCTGCCAAGTTTCAAAAAGATCGGTTTAGTTGTTTTTGGGTAATTTTGGTCACCGACTTCAAAAATATCATTTCGAGAAAAACGCGTTTAAAGTTTCGATTTCAGTTTACACGGAGGAAAATTTGTTTTGTTTATCGTCCATATAATAGATCTTCCGCCGACGATGCCGCTTCTAAAAATGGAATTTGCTGTTACCTTCTCAGCATTCTGCCTTCCCGAGTTCTCTCGGCCGCAACAATAGATAGAAACCGGAGAGAGGGTCGAGCGCGGCAGACGGCAGATTAGCCGTTTGTATAAGTAACGGTTTCTTCTCTTTCAACGCTCATATCTCGGTCATTTTTTTTTGGATCGACTTGAAATTTGAAGGACATATTCTCAGATAGTTATATTTAAAAAATATGCAACAAAAAATGAAAGAAATTTTCAAAGTTACAAGTGGGGGTAACCCCTTAAACTCTTTGTACGACTTTTGGGTCAAGACTATTGGAGGAGAACCGAGAGTACTGAGAAGAATGATTTATTTTGGACGAGAGACTGGACCAGCAAACAACGTTGCTTTAATCAGAGACATGCTGAATGTCAAAGGTGAACTCACTTTTCTAACTTAAATGTCGGGAACGACAGCCTCATGTTGTTAAGGGTTGTTGAAAACTTCAGCAGTTTCCACTAGTTTGTAAAGGTCGTCTTCTAAGAAACAGGCTAAAATAGCCTGTATTTGCTCCGGGAGTCGCTACAGCTAGAGAGGTTTTAAAATGTCCTCACCAACTGAAAAGCTTCCCAACTGTTTCATCTCCCATAACATTTGGAAGGTTGGCATTCACCTAGGATGATATTCCCCAAGAGTTATTTCACCTAAGCAAAATTGCTGACTGAAAGTCGTAATATGGGAGCCCCCTCATAGGATGTTTCCAGGTCAGGGCTCGCAATCGTGTGCCGAAGTCCAGCGAAGATACCACATATTTATACTTAGTCAGGGCTATTTTTCATCTTTACAGAGCTGGACGAACCACAAGTATGGCTCATTTATTCAAAATTCTGGAGGTTTTACTATCGTCACGCCAACGTTCTCCCTCCATATCAGACGACATCAGCTCGGAATTATCAGCGGAACGGAAACGTAGCAGAATGGAAACCTGACGGAACAGAAATGGGACGATATGCGGCAAAAAAAATGGGGGGCTGGAATTGTGTAAAATGTAAATTTATAAAATATTATGTCAAACTTGTTCCTTGTGAGTATACAATACATTTATTTTAAAATATATATTTATGATGCTTTATGAACGGAGTTTCGATCGTATCTGTTTGTAGCCATCAGGACTGATCGATGTTTTAATGAGCATTTTTTGTTATTGTTGGAATGTGGACATTTTCAAAAAAAATGTATCCTGGTTCCTGCCCTGGAACATGCCAGATTTTACCGACTAAAACCACCTCCTTCTTCTTCCAGACCCCCACGGGACTATTTATGCAGAATAATTTCGTGGGGGGGGGGGGGTTGATCAGCCCTTAGCTGCTTCTAGACATCCTTGATTCGTCCTTCCTCCTTTCCCGTTCTGCGTCACGCAGTTTGCGGTGTATATTTTTAGTGCTTTTCAACGGCATTCCACACTATTGGGGATTCCAGATACATGCATACAGTATACGATATTTTCCACTTATATTACTTCAGTATGCTTCAAAGCGCGGACGACTGAACGTAACGTGTTTTGCATTGGCAGGTACATTTTTACAGACTGGATAGTCCGGCGAGCTATCGGGTCAAAAATGGTACAGATAGTAACGACACCCGCCATGTCCACTCAGAAATCAGGTTAGGTTTTTGCGTGGCTCCGTGAAAGCTATCGCACAACGTTGGGGATCAGTTTTTGCGTCCAACGCTCGTTTTGTGCCTTCTCCCAGCTGTTCTGCCATGAGCGCAGTGACACTCGTTTTTCAATCTCTCGTGTGTTTGTTGCACGTGCTGCGGTTTTGTAGAGTCGAAGCGCTTCATCCGTAAAAATTTCAACAGGCAGCATACTGGCTGTATCACACGTCGCCTCATAAAACGTTGTTCGAAAGAAATCAGTCGATAGCTCGCTTACATTTTTCGCCGGTTCGATTTAATTTGTAGCGCTGGTACCCACACTGGTGCTGCGTACAGTAAAATCGAGCTAACGATTCTTGAAATCAGCAGCCTTCGGCTTTACTTCGGACCGCCAATATTGAGTAGTATTCTAGAGAGTGCTGAACCAACAACTGATGACTTTGTACCTGTTTTCTCCATGTGTTTTAATGAGTTAGGAATCTGGTCTAATATCGATCCGATTTCATCTCGGGTTGATGAAGTGATTGTGGATTGTAGTTTATGTCCTGACACCCAAAACAGCTTAACTATTGAATATTTCAACACCTTGATAAGAAACGTACGGCGTTTAAATAATAGCCCCGAGGAGGTATAAACTCAACCAAGCGATATTACAGCTACTTTGCTGTTCAAGAAAATTCGCCAATATTAAAGCGAGTCTTTCAAGAATATTTCGCCCATATTGAAGCGAGTCTTCCCTCAAATAGCTCAAAGCATTTCTGGTCGTATGTCCGTTCCCTAAAAACTAGCAACCAGTTTCCTGACACTTTTCTAAAAACTAGCAACCAGTTTCCTGACACTTTTTTTCTCGAGGAAACTTCGGCTTCTATCCCTCAAGAAATTTGTGATTTATTTGTTAAGTTCTTTGTTTCTTCATTTTCCTCTCCTAACTTTGCTTCAGGGAGCTCTGCTGCGGCTGTGTTTTCTCATGAGAATTTTGTGATGACCAATCCTCTGGAGGTGGGAATCCTAATATCCTCGTTGGATTACTCAGCAAGTAGTGGCCCAGATAGCATTCCTAATGTGTTTTTAAGTCTCTTGCATCTTCCTTATGTGTACCTTTGTCTATATTATTTAATTTGAGTTTGTCTGTTGGTGCTTTTCTTTTTACCTGGAAAGCTGCCAATGTTTTTCCGATTTTAAAATCGGGGGACATTGGCAATGTGGCCAACTACCGTCCTATATCGCTCCTGTCCGTTTCCGAAGTTGCTTGAGCGGATTGTTCATGACAGAATTCATGGTGCTTTTAGTCATTTATTTTCTGTTGAGCAACATGGTTTCATCAAGGAACGTTCAACGACTACAAATTTAGTGGAATTCACTAACTTTGTCGCGTGCACTTTGGACAGTGGTATTTAAGCTGATGTGATATACATTGACTTCGCGAAAGCATTTGACAGGGTAAACCACTCAGTGCTGTTGAATAAGATCTGTAATTTTGGTGTTTCCAGTTCCTTTAAATCCTGGCTTTCTTCCTACATCCATGATCGCGTCTGCTGTGTTGTGTTTAATGGTTGTTCTTTCTCCTCTTTTTTTCCTACTTCTGGTGTTCTCCAAGGTTCCATCCTTGGTCCCCTCATTTTCACATTATTTATCAATGACCTTCCTTGTAACTTTCAGTCCGATTCTCTGTTGTTTGCTGATGACCTTAAAATTTTCCGTGCTGTCGCTTCCCAAAATGATTGCTGTAAGTTACAATCGGATCTTTTTGTTTTAGGTGATTGGTGCTCTGCGAACTCTTTTGCTCTTAATGTTTCCAGGTGTTTCGTGATGTTTTTTTCCCAATAAGTCTAATCCCATTTCCTTTGAATATTTTTTATATTATAGTCTGTTGAAGAATGGAGATCAACATAAAGACCTCGGCTTCATCTTTGTTCCGAAGGTAAAATTTGATCTGCATGTTTCTTTTGTTGTTGCTAAGTCTTCAAAAGTAGCTGGTTTCGTTCTGTGCTGCTCTCGCTTTGCAACAAATATCAACACATGTGTTCGTCTTATTATTTCTCTTGCTCGTAGCATTGTTGAATATTGCTACCAAGTGTGGTCTCCTCGTTTAGTGTACCTGTCTAATGCTGTTGAATCCGTTCAGCGTAAGTTTACTCGGTGCCTTTTGTACAAGTTTAATGTTGCTTATCGTCCTTATGATGACCGTCTGCTTTTCTTAAGTCTCCTTTTGCTGGTTACCGCAGAACATTCCTGGATGAATGCCTTCTTTATAAGCTTTATCATGGCGTGATCTTTTCCAACAATCGCGTGTGTCATTTCTTACGTGTGTCTGATCGCCCGGTTAGAACTCAATCGGTTTTCCTTACTCCTTTTGCGCGTACTCTTGTGTATTTGAACTCACCTATACCTAGGATACTTAGAAGCCATGATGAGCATCAGTTTGGTTCTTTGTTTTCAATCTTTTAAATAACATGTTATTAATATTTTAACGTAGCCTCTTAGTTATTTTTACTGTGCTTTTTTTCTTTACTTTTTCTTCTAATTTTTATTATTTTTATTCCTTTGTTTTGCTTTATATTATTGATTTTTCTTATTTATTGTATCTCATTTTATAATTGGATTTTCTGTTAAATGAGATTTGAAGAAACAGTAAATGAAATGCAGATATTCACTCCACATACCTGTTGACTTAAGGGCCAATTGGCCGTTTCGAGAACCGCAAACCATTCCGCATGAAAGACACCGCAGCAGTCCGATCAGATCAAGGGAAAATACACCGCATCCCACTCTGATGTTTAGTTTGGAGCTATCGGTGCAATTATCTATATCATCTGTTCTGAAGGGTATTCCCTTTGCCTGTTCTAAGTACTCTTTCTATCATCTTCTGATTTGCAACCCTAAGTTTGGGTAGCCATTAAACTACTATCCCGTACAGTAGGTTTACTTTCACTGTGCCGAAGTAATTCTAAGAGACGATTCGTGTTTGCAGCCCCAGTTTTGTTTCAACGGCTCAATTTCGGTATTATAGAGCACAAAATAACTTGCGATCTGTTTTTGCTATATTTTTCATACATAAAAGTATCAGAGGAGTAGCAGAGTCGAGATAAATTTGCCTTATATGGCAATAGTGATGTTATGTGCAAACTCAGGTTTCCGTAGAATCGAACTAGCTGTTAGATTCAAAAGCAAGTGTGATAGAACGCTACCCTGAGAAGTCTGCATTTATTACTTGCTTGATGGTTGAGGCACTCGGTTTACTACGTTTACTCGATTTAATACCCGGTTTAGTACCCAGTAGCTGATTTATAAGTTCGGTATGTTACGAAATGGTTTAAGAAAGCATTCACAATTGCCTGATAACGCATATTATCGTATGCCATCTCGGTGTCAAGATATGAATACAACTCTATCTCCAATCTTCAAAAGAAAGGAGACTAAATCAATCGGTCTATGATCCTTTGGTTTAGCGAGCGATGGTTTCCTAGCCTTTCCGATAAATACAGCTCTAGTTTCCTGGCAGCAGAAAAGAGTGTACGAAAGTCTTAAACTGACATTGTATATGGCTATGAATTAAGGCATAGTGCCTTTTTATGCAGCAGATGTTCTTTCACTACCAGGAGAGGGAATATCTACCAGAGCCAACAACTTAAGGGGGGAAATACATGTAAAATGGAAAAGAAATTGCTAATTTCAGATTGACTTAAAATATATATATTGTTTATTCAGAAAATTTTTCATATTAAATCCTCAAAGTACATATCTTATAGTAAATGAAAATATTTTTTTAATAACTTTTTAACACAAAATGGAGGCGATGCGAGCAAATGAAAAAAACACATCAAAAACAGCCTCGTACAACTTAACGCCTTTTCCGAGAAACTTGCAACGTTCAGAGAAAAAAAATATGCTAATGAGATCTATAATTCATAGGTGAACCAATAAAATTTAGAAAAAAAATATCAAATTTTTACATTAATATTAGATTAAAAAAAAAAATCGATTTTTTTTCAAAAAAATCACGTTTTAAACATTGGTAAACTAATTATTTTTCCGAAATTACAAGAAAATGTAGGTTCAACGATGAGATAATACTCTTTTGTACATGTGATATAAATTTGAGCCGAATAGGTTCAATATTTTTTGAGATATCTTGTACGGAAATTGAAAAAGTACTACTTTGAGAAAAACGCGTTTAAAGTTCTAAAGCTCCACCGACCTGGGGAACGCCGCGCTGTCTATAACTGGCTATAACTCGAGAACTAATACGAATATCGCTTCAAAACTTTTTTTGGTATATTTCAAGAGTATTTCGAACACTTTGATGCAATAAAAAAAATCGTTTTTGTTTTAGCAGTTACATGTATCTCCCCCCTTAAACAGCTGCTTTGAGTCCAATTTGCATCGAAGCTTTACGTGCAACCCGCCATAGTTTGCTTTATATTCTCCGGAGACGACTTTCTTCATTCGTATCTTCAATATATAACTACTACTACAGAACAATTTCGAGTAGGCTTTTTTCTTGCATCAGCTTTAATTTATGCAGGACAACCTTTCAATTGCATATTAAATAGTAGTATTCAGAAGGATTAAATCAAGCATTACCATAAATTTTTATGTATTACATTCATAAATCTGCAATAGCCAAAACGGAACTAAATCTTCCCGTATCGTACGATTCATTTGCTACAACTCTTATCGAGACTCATGCTTTTTCATCATATTACACTTCACATAGTGGTATACTCTGGTCAACAAAAAGTACACAGATTCTTAACGCCATTAAGTGCAGATCTTTCGAAAAGATATGGTCAGAGCATACTTCAATGCATGCCCGTTATCTTGGTTTGCTCCCTAAACAAACCCTCAAGCTGATTTATGGATTCTTATGATACTCCCTATAATTACATGTCAACCCAGAAATTAATGTGTGCCTTCTTCTCTTTGCATGCCCCTCTTTGAGATAGACACCCAGCGGACTATCTGAACAATCTGTAACACACTGCACCGTTCATTCAAATCAGGCATGTGTGATCAAAGCACGTTCTTCCTCAGTTTTCATTTTACGTATGATAATAAAATTTGAATTGTTATTATCACGTACACAGTACAGCAAAGAATGATCAAAGGAAAATAATACACGAGCTGAAAGAAAAACAAAAACATCCGATTTTCGTGTGCCCGAGATACTTTCATTCTTAATTCTTCACAGAGGCTCTCTCAATGGCGCGAGCTAAGACATCAAGCGTGCTTAGCTTTGCTTCAGTGTTACGTTAGCTCCGGCATTAGTTTAGCTACACAAAACAAGCAAACAAATGCATACTGGGTGTGTTGTCTCCTGACAATTACAAGCCAACGAGCCCGAAGGAATCTGCTCTCTGTCTCTTGCCCCGATTCCTGTGCTTTTCTATCAACTTTCTAGGGATGCGAAGCATTTTCACCTGTTCATTTGTTAAGCGCGAATGCTCTGTTATCATTTAGTTTCAATAAACACCCGTGCAGAAGAGAGCCCAACAATATTCTTTGAGTATGTGCTGTGCACATCACCTAGTGAATTACTAATGAGAATTCCATGAAAATTCTATTCTTACATTGTCAAGAAAATTGAGAAGCCGATGGGATTAAAGTATGAAACTGTAAGCCAACGACAGCGTCGACGACGATTCGTAGCTTGAGATTTTTCGAGTGCACAAACAACGACGCGACAGCCAGATCCAAGTTCAGCGCTTGTATCCAAGTTTTAGATTTTCTTCTATGACAGCAAGATATTAAATTTGCTTTTTATCGTGTTCTTTGTTCAGGTATGTCACATAATCCTGTGCACATGCAGACATGTTTTACCGTTCAGTTCGTTTCGTATTGGATTTTCTTATAATCTGAGGATGTCGTTTCTCCGGATCGTATTCATACATGATATGGAGACTTAATGATGACATGATTTAGCTGCCCCCGCACAAGATAAGGTTTAATGAACGATTGTTGCGTGGATTAAAAAGTATGAAACGTTGGAATGGAGTAAATGGATTCAGTACTTTTGCGAAATTATATAACATTTTCAATGAATATACGAAGTTTATGTCCAAAACGAAGTCCAAAAAATTAATTTAGGTCAATACTGGCCAACTGTTTTCTGTTTTGTCAGTATTTACTTATTTATTTATTTATTTCAATATTCATCACAACAGAATACAAATTCCAATTATGGCAATGACATAAGAAAAGGAAAAAAAATTAAGATTTATGTTTACAAATAAAAAAAACTCTAGCGCACCTGAACCGCTAGAAACACTAATGTTCGAACAACAGTAGAAGAATCGTGCAGGTTTTGAGTGCATATTCCACCACATGTGCTGCTTATTACGACCAAACTGTTTCAAATGCCACGTTTTACTTTGGTCTCAAGAATGCATTATAACTCATATGGTAGAAGGTTTCAGATATTACCACTGGCATGAATTTCAACGTTTATGAGAGCAAAACACGGGTTGATTATATTCGTTATCAGTTGCTTATTTCACATAATTTTGAAAGCAGCATCTCATATAACATCAATGAAGAAAATGCTCAGTGCCTGCAGCACTGTAACTGAAGTTGGTGTTTGGGGCTGCGATCCGAAAAATTTGCAGAACTTAGGGAATTGAAACATCGGTTATTTATTTTCATTGTAAATGTTTCCGGTATGAATACTAACTGTAAGCGTTTATTGATACAAAAGTAGCACAACCGACTCGTGCTGGCAACCTTCTGCCAGTATCAAAGCCAAGAATATATCACATCTGCTTCACGTTGTTATATTACATTCGAAGTTAAAGGAGTATAAAGAAATTTAGAGTTACCTGCAGCGAGTTTTTTCAAATAATCGAAAGCTTAATATTTGCTGTTTATTGTCACTACAATATCATTACCATTTGAAAATTCTACGATAAAACCGCTTAATAAAGATATTGCAATTAAACACAAAACCAACAATAGCTGGCAACCCTATCGTGGCTTTGCAACCAAATTTGGCCTGAATAATGTTTATGACAGGTTTCATTAATTGTATGAAATTCGTATTGATTTCATGACTGCACTGGAAGTTATAGTGCAAAAAGTTTTATTTTCCTGAGCGAATTTTCAAAACCAAAGACACAAAAATTACCATAGCTGGTAGCACCAATCAAATTTTTCAACCAAATTTCCACCAAACAGAGATAAGAGTAAGGTTTAGCTACTGTGCCAATTTCATGAAAATCTGGTAATTTATTCACATTTCATAGGGCAAAAAGCAGTTTTTTTATTCTTTGTAATTTTTCAAGATGGCACCACTGGCACAGACTTGCCCACAACTCAAAATCGCTTCTATCAAATCTGGTCTTACTTAAGTCCAATGCATTCTGTAAATTTTAGCTGTATCTGATTATTGGTTCGTGAGTTTCCGTGAACAGAAGTTTTTGATGCTAAAATATAGGTTAACTGGGAGAGGGTTACCGTTCTTGTCCGACATGAAATTTCCAAAGTTTTATTTTGATCGTGTAGATAAAACATAAGATTTATATAAAGATTGGTTTTATTGTAAGAAACGGACATTTTTTTGAATATTCGATGGTTTGAATGTTTTCACTTCCAATTTTTTTTTTCAAAATGAATACACCAAAATTATCATAGCTGGCACTTCCAATCGAATTTTTCGACCAAATTCCTACCAAACGTGGCTTAAAGTAAGGTCCAGCAATTGTGTGAGTTTCGTCAAAATCGAACGATTCAATCAGAATTTATAGGGCTAAAAACAGTTATCTTTTTTAGTGGTTTTTCAAGAAGGCACCACTGGCACAGAATCGCCCGCATTTCAAAATCACTTCTATCAGACCTGGTCCTATTTAAGACCAATACATTCTGCAAATTTCAATTAATTCTGCTCATCGGATCGTGAGTTTCCGTGAACAGAAGTTTTTGATGCTTAAAATATAGGTAAATTGGGCAAGGGTTACCAGGCGTGCCCGTTATACCATATCTTTTTTTTTTTTTGGTTATGTAAACAAAGCACAAGATTTACATATGAGTGGCTTTTTTTTGAAGAAACGGCATTTTTTCAAGAGAGACGATGATTTGGAGGTTTTCACTTTCAGTGCCTGCCCTAGCTACAGGGTTGCCAGCACGCTCATTAAAAGCTACACAAACCTACAACTAAATAATATCAATATGCCCTGAAAATTTCGTAATGATTGAATAGCTCTGTCAAAAGTTATCGCAATTTAAAAATTTTCAAATTTTCCCGTCCTCTTTTTAGGCACCCAGCGCACACACGGGGTTAAAAAATTCCAAAGCATTATCCGATTCATATGTAAAACATGTTCGAAATTTATTTCGTTAACTTTATTTTTGCGAAAATTATTTGTGCACGAAATAATAGGTATATTAAAAATATCACTTAAATGGCCGCCGGCGCCAAAAGGTTAACAATAACTGACATTTAAAGAGACCTGGACCTATTCTGCATATACACCAATGTATCCTGAAAGTTTCAGCTCAATCGGATGGCGCGTTCTCGAGATTATCTCACTGAAATTTTTTGATGATATATATATATATATATATATATATATATATATATATATATATATATATATATATATATATATATATATATATATATATATATATATATATATATATATATATATATATATATATGGAAATATGAATTTTTGGCCGAATCGATTTTAATACTAATGTTCTTCGAACATTAGTAAAAATATAATTCAATAATCGAATGACCCAACGCTCACGTCTAGAACACATACTTTTAAATATCTTTTAAAGGTGTAGAACGATTGTGGCAGAGTTCCAAGCCCCAATTCATTATGACGTCTAGTGATTCTGACGAAAGGAGAAGAGAAGTACACATTTGAACGCGCGAACGGAACAGTGAAGACTTCTTGAGACCTGTTGCCCCGTGACGAGCTGCGAGGTCGGAATGAATCGGTGAAGCCAGATATAATACCTCGCTGCGATTTGAACAGGAAGCACTCGTCAAGCAACAGCTGGCGTGACTCCAAGGAAGGAATTTGAAGAAAGGACATACGGGAAATGTGAGGAGTAAGGGATATTATATTTAAAAAATAAAGAGTGTGTGAACCTACGCTGCACACACTCGATGGCCTCAGAAAGGTAAAAGAAACGTGGAGACCACACTTGACAAGCATATTCGAGGACACAACGAACTAACATTAAAAAAAGACGAACACATGTACGAACACATGTACGAATGTCAACGAATTTAGAGGTAGAGCGAAGAACCAATCCAGAAACTCGGGAGGCTTTAGCGGTGACTTCAGCAACATGGAAATTAAATTTCAATTTAGGGTCAAAAGTCACAACCCAGTCTCTAAATTGATTAACGGACGACAGATAGTTAGTGGAAATTGAATAAGAAAAAGAAATAGGAGATGATTTGAGGGAAAAGGTCACATGTTTACATTTGCTAACATTTAAGGACACGGAATTGCGGTTGCACCAATTAAAAAGAGCACACAGATCATTCTGGAGAATAATACAGTCATCAGCTGACCTGATGACTCGGAACATTTTCAGATCATCAGCATACGGTAGACAAGGGTAATCAATAATGGAAGGAAGGTCATTAATAAAAATTAAGAAAAGTAAACCAAGAAAGGATTGGCCCGAAACAACCAAACTGTGAAACTTTACTAACTAATATTCTATGGTCGACAGTATCAAACCCATGCTGTTCTGGAACAAGAATAGGATGAATCATGGGATACATTTTAGACAAGACAATTTTTTCAAGGATTTTACTAAAACAAGGGAGAAGAGAAATACGACGATAATTGGAGACGGAGGAAACATCGCCAGTTTTGAAAATTGGGTAAATATTAGCAACTTTCCAGGCAGAAAGAAAAGTACCGGATGATAGGCTCACATTGAAAAGGATAAAGAGGGGGACGCACAATGAGCAAGACATAGACCACGCATAAAAATTGGGAATACAATCAGAACCACCACCGGAATTCCTGTCTAGGCTGAGCAATAAATTCTCAGCTTCGATCGGATTAGTATGGATAAGAGAAAGAGAAGGAGGAAGGGAAGGAAAAACCGGGGGTTGCAGGAAGGAGGAAGAAAAGATGTTAGCAAAAAACTCACATACATCTTGTGGAGACGAGGAGGTAGAGCCATTGAAAGTTACTTGGTTAAGGATGGAAGAATTTTGCTTCAAGGACCGAATGTAAGACCAAAAAGGTTTAGTATTCGAAGAAGAAATAGAAGACTCCAGACTAGCAAAATAATCGTGCATTGCCTGCTTCATTTCGATTTTAGCGGAGGATTGCAGGGACCGAAATACGGCAAGATCAGAGGCAGAATTCGATCTTCGAAACTTTTTCCGGGCAACATTTTTCAGTTGGATTGGCCTCAAAACTTGTTGGATTAACCAAGGAAGATCTGTAGATTTACGAGGGTTGAAGGTAGGTGTATAGGTAGAGATAAGGTCATTGAGGAAGGAATAAAATTTGGAAAGTGCAGGATCAATATTTAGCCCACGGAAAAACGAAAATCAGTTAATTTTTTGAAATTCCGATGCCATTATATTTCTAATTATTATTTTAGACATCCTTTGATGGATCGTTTTCTCCATTTCAGCTTGCATGAGTCAGGGAGCATTTATCAGAATTTAAACATGATTGGCATAAGTTGACTCAAAGTTGATTGAACAAATGTTTTCATATTGAAAGTTCTCAATGCTTGAAAAAGTCGGGACTACACACTCTACTTGCATGATTTATTAAGAAGAGCACTAGTTTAAGCCTAGAGCTGAACGAAGAGCTTCAGAATATGATCAATTTAGTTTCTAAGCAAATTTTTCAAAAGGTTACTTAATCTTTCGCCTGGAGTTAGTGTTTTCAGCACTTTGACACCCCTCCTCTAGGTGAGTGTCCTTTTCCTTTTTCAGCCCGTTTCACTCCTGACCTAAGCACAAAGTCATCCCTTAGTTCAGATATTCCGCACTTTGCTGTTAGCTGTCGCAGGCTAGGGTATCGGCCACTCGGTCGGTTGGTGATATATTTCAGTTCCTCCATGGTACTTTTAGGATGTCCGTCTAGTCTGTCGAATAGTTTTAGTGTTTTGTCGCATATGTATATTGTGATCGGGACGATCCTCGGTTCTCTATGTATGTCCGTATTTCTAACATACCATAGAATTCTGAATATTAACGCCTGTTGGATTCCCTAGTTTGAATTCAGGTTAGGGTGAGGTTTCGCGCACCGAGCTTTAAGTTCATCTAGCTCTGAATAGGTGATTGTATATTTGTGATGAAGTTCTCTACCAACTTCAACTCCAAGATCCGTACGAGGGTTGTCGTGGGATTATTTTACTTTACTTTTACCGTTCTATTAGCCATGTTATTTTGTCTGCTTTGATCATTGGTCGAAGTCTACTCAGTATACCGTTAATAGTTTGCTACTTTTTTATGTACGCGGTTCATCATAATCTGCTGTCGAATGAAAGTCCCAAGTATTTGGCTGTCCGTTGCCAGTATATTGCCTGGTTTTCGACTGTTAATTATAGCGGTTGTTATCTATGTCGGGGCTTGGCTTGTGTCTTCCCGGCATTTATTTGGATTTTCCATTTCCGTGAATATTCCAATAAAATATTTAAGTAGCTTTGCCTGCTATGCAAACTATAGAAAATTGGAGAGAGTGGTGATCCTTGCGGGGCATCCGTTTCTATTTCCCGCATTGTGGAGTGATGGTTGTTAGTTCTAACACAGAAAGTCCTGCCCTGTAAGAATGATACAATGAGTTATACGAAGGGTAGTGGAACTATAAGTGTTTGCGGTTTGAAAATCGGTCCCGTATGCCAGACTTCATCAAATGCCTAGACCATGTCAAACATGACCAGGGCAGTTGATTTTCTTTATTTGAGCCCTGCACCAATATGTTGTACAGCTCTTGTGAGCTGGATTTCAGTTGAATGTAATAGTTTGAAGCCAGATTGTACCTCCGGGAATGTTGATTTTCCCCAACTTTCTCGTTTAGCTGGTTCAGGTGAAGACGCCCAGCGATTTTCCTAGGGATGATAGGTGAAATGGTGGTCTTTCCTGCTCTAATTTTGGTCGAAGTTGAAGGTCTTTGCCTGATTTAGGCATCACAGTAACAATCGCAGTTTTCCAGATCGCTGATTATGTTGGTTGCATCCGAAAAGGTCTCCAGTGTATTGTCAGGAAGATATTGCAACCACTCGCTACCGATAAATTCTACCCCAGGTGATTTCCACTTATGTAATCCACTTAATATTTGTTTGATATATCCGAAGTCAGTTGTTTTGATTCGAGAATCTCTTATTGGCGCAGAGACAAGGAGCTAATCAAAAAACTCAGAAACTTTCTCTTCCTCCCCAAGGTCATCCTCAAGAGAACGGTTTTCCTGGTATTGGAGCTCGAGTACGCCTTTCAAAAGGTTAATAGGCATGCAATACTATAAGTAGTTACTATATGTCGAATATATATCAGTTGCAGCTTGCCAAATTCAAAAATTGAGTGAAAAATGTGCCAAAAAATTTCATGTTTAACATTTGTTCTCTTTGAACAACTATCAATAAATAATATATGCCGTAACACATTCTGTTTGAGATACTACAGACAGACTTAAATGCATTTTCTGCTAAGTTTCATGAAACCATGGCCGTTTGCGACTATAATATATTATTTTGTGGAGTCATAAGTAATTGCCGATTTTGTGCTCTAAATTTATATTATTATAAAAATTACAAATTCACAAACTAATCTATAATATATTCACCTTTATTATTTATTACTTGTTGCCATCTATCAGGCAATGTGTCAATCCCCTCCTCGTAGAATGTTCTTGGCTTCGTTGCAAAAAAGGAGTCGACGTGCTGAAGTACCTGGTCATCGTTGGTAAAAGTTTTTCCGTTAAGGGAATTCTGAAGCGACCGGAAAAGATGAAAATCGGTTGGAGGAAGGTCGGGTGAATATGGTGGGTGAGGTAAAACGAACCAGCTTAGCTCCAATATTTTGTCCTGGGTGATCCTAGCGGTGTGGGGCCTGGCATTGTCATTGAGTAACGCTACTTGCCGTCGATTAATCAACGCTGGACGCTTGTTAATAAGTTTTTGTTGCATATGTTGCAGCTGTTGAACAAACACGTTTGCAGTAACTGTTTCTTTGCGATTCATCAGCTCATAGTGAATGATACCCTGGCGATCCCACCATACACACAATAAAATTTTCTTGCCGTAAATACTAGCTTTAGGATCAGGTTCCGGTGCCGTGTCTTTATCCAGCCACTGCCTTTTCCTCACGACATTTTCATAGGTTATCCACTTTTCATCCCCTGTAACAATATTGGCCAAATTTCCCATTTCTAATACCTGTATTTTTCACAAAAATTTATGTGCGCACTGTCAAACTTCTTAATTAAAAATGACAAACCCATACCTGTCATTTAAAAGCAAAACGATCACCCCACTACAATTAATAAGGAATTCAGAGAAATTTCAATTGCCCTCTACCTGCATCGGCAAGTATTTATGACTCAACCCAATATATATGAAACACACGTTGCGTACTCTTTTAAAATTGTTTGTTAAAAATGCGCTAGGAGAGGTTTATGCTTAACCAACAAAATGTTGAACTTTGACGTCCAGCAAGTGCTTCTGAATTTTTAGCCTTGAATTATATTGTTTATTAATATTTTTAGCGCTAACCTTGTTGGTTACGATCTTAGTGCATCTTAATATTTTTAAACACTTTTGGGTCTTGGAGCCCAGATGTTTTTTTGATTGATGGGCTTGAGTTGCAACCACCACCCATTGAAGAAACCGTCCGAGCAATTTAATGGCTCAAAAATAGCAAATCGCCTGGAGCTGATTAGTCGAATTAGTTAAATATGGTCGCGAAAAACTACATCATTCGGTTCTCCAACTTAGTTTTAAAGAAATGGGACATAGAAACTGATCCTGACTTTGGACTAATTTGCTTGTACACAAGAAAGGAGACGCTATAGAATTATAGAAGTTACACATTGCTGAGCATCGTCTAAAAGTTTTTATCTGCTATTCCACTGGATCGGATAGCCGCATTTGCTCAAAAAGTAACCGGCCCATGTCAACGAGGCTTTACTCAAGGCATATTATAAGCAAACCAAATTTGATCTCGGAAACAGAAATGAGAAAGATTTGAGAATACGACCTGAAGCTATTCTATCTTTTTATCGACATTAAAGCCATCTAGCACAGCCAGAGCAAAATTTTACGCAGTCATGAGTGAGATCGATATCTCAACTAAACGGATCAGACTGCCACGGCTGACCATGACGATTGTGCAAAGCCAAACTAAGGCAGCTGGATTCTAATCATTCTAATCAATATTGGCTCGATCAAGTTAAAACCTTCACATCTGGGGTTCAAAATCATAGCCGGTAACAACTTCCAATACTACGAACACACGACTGTTGACAGCTAACAAAGTTTTCTCATACTAACAAAGCTCTCCAAGAAGTCGAAGTTCTTCCTCCACAAGAGCATGGTCCTATCAGTCTTCATGTGCTCGTCGGAAACTTGGGGTTTTAGCAAGAAAAACTGCGTTCGTGAAGAAAATCCTCTGATGATTATTTGGCCCCCGCATGAAAATGGACGATTCCATCTTCTATGGAACAACGTGATCGCGAGGTCACTGATAAAATAATAGCTTAGCTAGCATGAGCGAGAAAGATCCGGTTCAGAGAGTCTATGCGGCACGATTATTAGATTGGGACACCTTTGCTGGAGCAATACGTCAGGACGCCAAAGAAATTCTAAGGATATCAAACTGGATGACGGTGGCGCTGATCCGAGACGTCTGGAATTCTCTGCTCTAGCTGACCTAAACTGAATTACCGGTTCTTGCACCTTTGATAATTTAATAACAGGAAATGCAATATGTTTTTTGATCTATTTACCATCAACTCGAGAATATAGCGACAAGTTCAGGGTTGATGGTTATGAACTTACAATAATTACACTGCAGTTCAATAAGCAACGGTTATAAGCAATAGCTAGCTTGTTGTTCATTATTTTTGTAAATATAAGGCCTCTGGTGGAAATCCCTGTACCCTGAATGACTGTGACAAGCCCTGTAGGAGTTAAAAGTATTAAAACAGGTCCATGATATTGATCACTGCGATTTCTTCAAAACTTAAAAGCTCTCTCGATGGAATTTGCACTGTTCTCAAAATTGTTTTTTTTTTAGCAGTGAGAGCTTTAACGACAACAGACTTGCAAGATTAGATTTTTCATCACCGGAATACTTGTTATACTTCAGGTCTCATGCTATAGTCTCTAAAGTGGCATGATTTACGCTTCCTCTCAGACAGAAATATATGTATGAAGGACAAAAAAAAATCAGGCTGAAGTGTAATTCTACTTCAATGTATGAAAGACATGTACTTCTACTAGTAAGCATAATCTTTACCAAATCTTGATAAAAATGCACTTGGTCCTTCTAAACAGAGATCAGTTAGGTCTTTTTGGGCTGTGTCAATTTGCTTCGTCATATGCACATTATTTAATATGTAATGCAAAATTAAATATTATTTGAGGAGGAAAAAAACTACATTTTTTTACTGTGAGAAAATATTGCAGGACAAGAATAGCTAAACTTAATTTTATATACAATACTGCTGTCGAAAGCTTAATATTGAGGAGGTATCAGATATTGGTACGATTTAGTAGGGAAGTCATATCTTTTAAAAGTAAGTTTTGGCATGAATGAATTTGTAAAATATCTGTAAAATAACATCCCGTTTAATTTCCTCTTGACGATGTTTGCTGTGCACGTAGCAAGATTGTAATATAATATGATCTTATCGCCAATCTTGCTATAAAGAAAAACACCAAAGTGGATATTATGGTGTCATTTTGCTCCGAGAGATATTTTACGAATTTATTCATACTATATCTTATTTTTAAAGGACTCATTAGGACTCCATAATAGTATGTCTAAAGCCCTTCATAAATTTCAAAAAAAAAAATTAATTAAGTTCAAACTTACCCAACAAACGGACCACTATTGAAATAATGCGAATAGTACAGGATCATGATAACGGTGAATGCAAGAAGTACGCCGATACATCGTCGAACATTAATCGATTTCAGAAGATGAAAACAGCAACGTGTCATGACGTTGCTGCCGTTCGGATAATTGCCACCGTTCAGCAGGTTCGTAGTACTGAAATTGAAATAACCGCTACTGCTACCATTATGGCCAGTGCTTGACATCGAAGACGTCATGGCTACCGTCGTAGCTGATGCTATAGGAAGCAGGACTGTTGATGATGATGTCGAAGGTGTTCTTATGTGACCATTACTGCCGACATGTGGTTGATGCTCGTCGTGACCGAACTTGTTGCCGGCACTGTGCTGCTCTTGCGAGTCTGGCAAAGAAACTGTCATGGCGGGTACCGTTGCTGAAACCGGTGCTGATATATGATTTGTCGTGGTCATCGTCGACACCGACGTCGGTGGCAGTGTCCTTTCCATGTTATTCGCCGTCGAAGTCGAAACAAGGTTGCCGTTGGCCTTCCACAGGACCGTTTTCTCAGTCACGGTCATGGTAGTCGGCTGCGATTTATCTTTTGCAAGCGAGCTGTATATTATAATGATTTCGCCTTCGCAATTCTCACTGGCCCGTTACTAATTAGACACTGATTCTATGGCACACAATTATCATTAGCAATCATTAGCTGAAACTAGCTGCGCTGATTTACGAAAATTCACAGGGAATTGTATCACATTTATTAGTCACGAAATTATAGTGCAAGTTAACTTCGCTTTGAAAATGAGCCGCGACGCAACACCTCGAGTGGAGTTGGGTTTTGCCTTGCCTTATCCAAAAACTTCAGACGTACGCGATTCGTTGGCCGGGTATAGTATTGTGCGCCTTTGTGTTCGTACTTTACTTATTTTCGAAGCTTATTATAGTTAAGTAACTTACAATCACGAATAAAGCTGCCTTAGTTGATAATATCTACAGAAATTTACTATTTTACACGCTTAGAAAGTTCAGTTATCGAAGCTGCCAATCGGTTGGCTCCTACAACGAAATCCTTAAACACCGACAAGCCGACACTTTACTTCACCGAATATGTACAAGGAAGGGTTTGCGTTGAGGAAATAAATTAATACCGCAAAAAAGAGTCTCACTATGAAAAAGGTACGGATTGCTTTTAGAACGGTAAGTTTCGCTTGCTTCCGCACTGCGTCTAAGTATCTTAGATAGAGCTTCGGCGCTTAGAAAAATGTCTGTAGGCGACGAGGACGAGAGACCGCCACTTGATATGTTTCCAGATTTTATAGTAGTCACCAATGATTTGCTTGTGGTCGACATGGGCCATCTTGAGGGGCGATCGTGGCCGACAGTGGTGATGCCGATGACGCTGGAGTTGAGGATGTGACTGATAAGTCTGGGGTTCCCACGGGATCGATCAGTGGCAGTGTCTTAGATATCCCTCCATCGATCGCTCTAACTGGAGTCGGTGGAAAGGTACAAGCTGCAATCGGTATTCCCGACGTGAATAATGATTCGCCTGTCGCAAATGTTATTAATGTCAGTGATGCATTGATGAGTGATTGGCAAATTGTTCTATGACTGAATTTGGATATGTAGCTGCTCGCCTCATTTGTATTTTTCGCACACGCTCCTTGCACTTCTTGTCGACTGGACGACGTGTTTGCTTCGAGTGGTTCGAATGTGATGTACTGATGGCTATCAATGTCAGTGGTCGGTGCGTTCTTTGCTTTGCCTCTTGTCACACTGCCATTGCGATCCGAAACCAAACTGAACATTCCGTTAGCGCTTTTCGCAATTCAATATGCGATTATTCTGATATGTAAATTAATTGCATTGATTCCGACGTGTGGATTGTTAAGTAACATGGTTTGTAGCTGCAATGAGAAGAGAGAGAAATAATACGTTGAATAGGTATAGAACAGATATAAGTTGCTGTGATGGATTTTATCGTGAATAGCATCAGAAAGATGGTATTCGGTATTCAAATGGTATTCGGTATTTAATAATTAGCATGCTTGAATCGTCGACAATGTAATTCATCAATATTTTTGATTGATTGTTTGACTTAACACAACACGATTGACGAATTTATGCGACGCTGAAGTCCTAAAATATTTTCTGCGTCTTTACGACTAAGCTGCGAATTCTTTAGCTGATTGCAAAAAAAAAATTTGGCTTAATTAGCCATAGACCTACTTAAGCGTTAAGTATTTGAGAATCATCAATAATTCAAAACATGTGCTAAAAGATATCAACATAAATTACTGATAACTATTTTCGACACATAACAAGAGCCTGAATTCGTATTAGGCTGCAATTCACCTTGATATGCTCATATTCATTTAATATATATATATATATATATATATATATATATATATATATATATATATATATATATATATATATATATATATGTGTGAGTGAAAATCACTTGAACGCTGAACATTAATTACCTAAGCAGATAAATCTAATTTAGCCCTATACGGTTTGATCATAGTAATCACAGTTCTATTTCGCTTTGATCCTATTGAAAGCTCCCTCTTCTACCGACTACTACCAATAAACACTAATTACACCCCTCTTTCACCATTAAACTGTAATACAGCCAGTTTTACTCCAGGCAAAATGAACACCCTGCACTCACATACATACACACTGTCATACCGGAAGCTTTTAGATTTCGAAATTTTAATTGAATTTGATTAATTGCCCATGGGTGCAATCATCAAAATTGAATTCCACAAATTTGCATCTGTCTTGAATAAATGTCGTACGGGGGCACGAAAGCTTGTCTGAAATGAAGTAATCCTATGTCACTGTTTAGCTCTAATATGTAGATTCTAATTCTAAATACGTTTTTGTCAGACCCGGATATGGCTTGGCATTCGTCCTTCGACCTGACATCGTCTTTAGACTGTAAACGGGCTCGTATGAAATATTCATGGCATTCTCATGGGTAGGCAGTTCTTTGATGGTCGGGATAGTTACATGGAATGTTTGTTGGAACTATTTCATATTTCCTGTGAGTTCTTGATGTCGGAGAAAGATAAATTCGAATTGGAAAGTTCGAATTGATAGTTGTTTTAATTGATTGGAATCGAAGGAAAAGTTTTACATTCCTATGACTAGAGGCGATTTGAATGGGTTTTTATAATCAGGAAAATAGAAAATTTGAATTGACATTTGAGAGTAATGGTGTTGAATTTAATCCGAAAATTATTTTTCAACTCAGTTTTCGAATGAAAATAATGAACTTGTCTTAGGAGTTCCTAAAAGTGCAGAAAGTGTCGTACGTTTGTCTTGGGTCGATATATCAACCAGTGATTTTTTGAGAGTGAATGAAAAATCACTGCGAAATCACTGCGATCGAAAGTCACCAAGCCAGCGAAAACTGTGATTCTGTCCACTGATATTTCTTTCGTTCTGACTTTTTCCTGTGATTTTGATAGCCGTGATTTTCATCGTTGTGAGTTTGTTTACAACCGTTCCACTTGCTGTGATTTTTTGAATTTATACCAAGAAATCGTGCTACGGCTGGTAAATCTCTGCCAAAAAAACGACTTGAAAGCATGTCCATCTTCTATGCCAACATGAGTGGCATGCGATCTAAACCTAACGACTTTTATATGTACAATCTTTCTTCAGACTTTAATGTCGTAGCCTTAACTGAAACTTGGCTCTGCGCGAAGATATTGAATACATAACTATTTGATTCGTGGTTTTCTGTCTTCCGTAAAGATCGTCATGGAGTTTTACTCGACGCCCCGGTTGTCTGTGCTCGTGTGGACCTGGGAATGGCGCAAATCTATTTAGCAGTTCTATATATCCCACCTAACTTAGCAACGATTTGTTATGAGCAAAAACTTAACGCCATTCACCATTTATTTGACATATTAAATGGAAATATAGAACTCATCCTCATGGGTGACTTCAACCTAGCCAGGATTACTTGGAACTTATTTGACGATGGCTTCACATTAGCCCCAACTTATTCTCTTGGTAATCACCCATATGCTGAAGAGTTTATAAACGCGATGCTTGCGTGCGGCCTAAACCAAGTAAACAGCATTTTGAACAGTCACGGAAGGTTATTGGATCTAGTTTTTACTTCAAACGCCTTCTCATCCGAGGTCAAGCACTGTCCGTCATCTCTTGGTGATTCAACACATTATGAACCAATTTTTTTCATATATGAAATCACTACATCTCTAAGTACTCCTTTACATAGCTCACCGTATCAATTTAACTTTAAGAAAGTCGACTTGGATGTACTAAATGGTCTCATTGTGAGGTGTGATTGGTCCCCTGTGATGTCAGAAAAAGACATCAATAAGGCAGTGTACAATTTTATTTGGAATGTCGTACCCAATGCATATCTTTCCATCAGAAATTGATGTCATATCCGGTGTTGCTCAAGGTAGTTACTTAGGACCTCTCATTTTTCTTTTATAAATAAATAACATCTCATCTGTCCTGAAACATTCGTCAATTTTATTATATGGAGATGACGCCAAAATTTTTAAAAAGGTATCTAACATTAAAGACTGCTTGGAACTTCAAGCTTACCTAAATAACCTCACGACTTGGTGTGACCATAACAAATTAGTCATTAATATTAACAAGTGTACCGTTGTTTTGTACACGCGTTAAATTAACCCGTTGAGCTTTGAATACTCTTTGAATAGTATTCCCTTTGAATAGTATACCCTATTCTGGCAAAGTACTCGATTTAGGAGTATTTTTATACTTTTAAATGATTCTTTTACTTTTGACGATCATATTAACGCCATCTTATTAAAAGCTTCATCTACCTTGGGATTTGTGAGGAGGCGATCCACACTGAAAAAAATCCACATGGCGCCCAGAGCCATGCAACATAGCGCATTATTTATGGCGCCATACGCCTATGTACATAGTACTCTGAGCTATGCAATATGGCTCCCAGCGCCATAATGTCAGAATCTACATAGCGCGTGGTCCTATGTAACATGGCGCAGCATTTATGGCTCCACACGCTATGTACGTAGTGCTCTGAGCTATGCAGTATGGCTCCCAGCGCCATAATTACATGGCGCAGAAATTATGGCCCCACACGCTATATTACATAGTGCCATGAGCCATGTAATATGGCTCATGGCACTCCAATTATAACTCGCAGCCATGCTGTGTGAGGGAAGGTATAAATGTCAGCAAGTGACATTAGAGCTTGGGTCTACATAATTGACTCATTTTGAACTGAAGTACTGGCTGCGATATTTTCGATACTTCGACCGGTGAATTTTCACACTGGAGCAGGAACATTCAATAGTGAGTATGTTGACTCGAATTTATCGAATTTATGTTTGGTAGAATTTATATTTGGTGGAATTGATATTTGGTGGAATTTATATTTGGTGGAATTTATATTTGGTGGTATTTATATTTGGTGCACTAAAAAAACACATAGCGCCAGACGCCATAGTACATAGGAGCAAATGCTATGCTTATAGCCCTCCACGCCATGTACTATAGTCCTCCACGCCATATACCATAGTCCTCGACGCTATGTACCATAGTCCTCGACGCCATGTACTATAGTCCTCCACGCCATGTACTATAGTCCTCCACGCCATGTAATATATTCCTCAAAGCCATATACATGGCGTGGAGGACTATAGTACATGGCGTGGAGGACTCTAGTGCATGGCGTGGAGGGCTATAAGCATAGCGTCTGCTCCTATGTACTTTTCGCTATGTATTATGGCGTGTGGCGCTATATTTTATCACTATCCCTAAATCGACTATGTACATGGCGCCAGAAGTCTATAAATTATGGCGCCTGGCGCCATGTGTTTTTTCAGTGCAAAGAGTTTCATGACATACATCTTACTAAGATTCTTTTTTGTGCGTTAATATGACCGATACTTGAATATACGTGTGTAGTTTGGGCGTCTTATCAGCAGGTGTATGTGAACCGCATCGAGTCCATTCAGAAAAATTTCTTCGGTTTTATTTGCGTGAATTTGCTTGGTTAGATCCTCTTTACTTGCCTCCTTACATTGATCGACTTAACTTACTGGCCATGAATACACTTAATAATAGACGTGAAAATTTCAAAACGATCTTTGCTGCTAAGCTCTTCATGGGTAATATTTCATCTGAACACCTTTTAGGTTTATTTGGCCTCAATATCAAGGGTCACAGAGTGAGACACGTCAACATTTTATCTGTCCCTGCCTATCGAACCAACTACGCCTTCAATGAGCCTGTTTCGTCCATTAAAAGAAATTTTAACAATGATTACCATAAATTTGACTTTAATTTATGCTTACCGTCTTTGAAAAAGAGCTTAGCTAAAAATAATACACTTAAACTGATTTGTTTGTAAGTTTTTAATCTTTATTGTAATTGCTACTAGTCTGTATTAGACGAACTTTTTTGAAAAAAAAAAGAAAACAAAATTTTGGGCTTTGTGTTTATGCGTTCGAATGCTAATTGCTTGGCGATTTAGGTGTTGATGGAATGTTTATCACTAGGTTAACTATTGCTCGCGAGACTTAAGGGGTTAGTCCACTGTTAAACTGCTCCAAATTTTTTTTTTTTTAAACAGCTACCAAAGAAAAACTATTCAAGATATCGATTTGAAATTTTACATGCATCTTTATTGAAGCTAAGAGCTAACATTTTCATTAGAACAAATTATTAGAAAACAAAATGACGGCCGCCCCAATGGATCGCCGCAGCACCGCCGAAAAAAAAAGCAAATTGCGCCTCGTAAATTCCTGGACAAAATAAGCCTCTGTGAACAAATTATCAAAAATACTTCATTAGTTTTGAGTATAAAGGACTGCACGGGCCTAAATTTAGAGCCCTAAAGCAATTAAAAAAAATGTGGTATACTTTTGAATCAATAAAATTAACAAAAAAAATTTTTTTAATCAAAAAAATGTTTCCCAGATCGTCAAAAAAATTTTTTTTGCTCTAAATTTAGGCCCGTGCAGTCCTTTGTACTCAAAACTAATGAAATCGTTTTGGTAATTTGTTCACAGACGCTTATTTTGTCCAGGAATTTACGAGGCGCAATTTGCTTTTTTTTTCGGCGGTGCTGCGGCGATCCATTGGGGCGGCCGCCATTTTGTTTTCTAATAATTTTTTCTAATGAAAATGTTAACTCTTAGCTTCAATAAAGATGTATGTAAAATTTCAAATCGATATCTTGAATAGTTTTTTGTTGGTAGCTGTTTAAAAAAAAAGTTCATTTTGAGCAGTTTAACAGTGGACTAACCCCTTAAGTGATTTAATTGATTAAGTGTTTATGTTTACAGAATGATTGCTTCGTGACTTAATATCGAGCACATGCATTGTCACCGTATGGTTAAATATAGTATATGTGACGCATTATATGAGTGTCACATAATGAGTGTCAGTAAGCAATAACATAGTTAACGCGAAATACTGGTTTCAATACCATTTGGCGAGTAAAAAGAACATCTCCGACCCCTTTTATGCTATCCACTACAGACGTTAAGGTTGTTGCCAGCAAATGTTACTTGAAGGGATCATATCCAAACTAACACACTCTCACCTGTCAGCTTCATGGATATACATACACACATCCTATCATTTGAAAGTATGCTTCTCTCACTTTTGCATATGATAAAGTGTACTTATTTGGTTTGTACTTTTCAGGTGCCAGCTAATGGTAAATTCTTTACTCTCTACTCTTCCCTGCCATCAGGCAAATGTCGCAAAATATCGTTCTTTTCGCGCTACCGATTCTGTACGCTTTGTCCTGGGTCAACATTTTAAATAAATAAAACGGTTATTGTCTTCGCTAAGTCCGAGAATGTTAGAAGTATGCAACAAATCCGTTCACTGTATAAGTTTACATAAAGCAGAGCAACTCGGCCGTTTTTCAACACATAAAATAATATTTTGCTTTGACTCTACGTGTATGTGCTCACCAAAGCTCTTTTCTAAATGTAATCCGAATAGTTCACTGAAAAACACCAAACATTATTTTTCAAAGAAATATTCAAACTGCTTTCGATGCTAATGCACAGAAACTTCAACAGCGTCCCGCTGCATTGGAACCAACAATTTCCACCTGAATGCAAACTCGAAAAAAAGTTCAAGCCTAAAACAAATATTCTACCATATCATAACATTGGCTATTTACTTAATTCAATCTCACGGCGCATTTCAATGAGCAAATAAATAAACAAACATTTCATTTGAACTCTACAAATAATGATAAAATCATATTCGTGCTCATGCACCACATATCAAAAAGTACTCAAACTCATTTGCTTCGGTACAGAGTGTATTGAACCTAATGGAATCCCTGAAGCAATTCAACTATTGCATGCGGACGCAGCATGTTTTACGCCCGGAAATTTTATTTAAATCCAGGTGTCATGTGCAAATAAGTATCGGCATTTGATTTGAAAGGCGTTTTCAATAGTATGTGTCCGCATTTACATATGAAAACAATATTTGTTTGATGAGTCTAACCATGCAACAATGTTTTTGTAGCCTAAACGGAGATGAAACGAACACGGAGATATATTAATTGAATGTTTTAAGTTTTAAAGAGTAAATTTATTCAACAAAAAATGTAATTTTTTAAAATTAATTTTATGATTCCGTGAGTTCCTTTTCAATTCGACACCATCAAAAGTTACAATAATTCAATTTCCATACATTGGAATAAGTCAACAAGCGAATCGATTTCCAGGACCCACGTTCACAGCTGATTAAAGTTCTCGAAAAATAACATTTTCTATAATCCTATACGACGTGCACATTTTCATAGAAACGTTCGTGCTCTGCAAAATTTTCACTTTGTTCTACTTTCTATTTCTAGTTTCCAGAATTTGCGCCCTGTAAGAATACGAAACATGTTTCAATAATATTTTAAATAATTCCACCCACGTAGCCGAGACCTGGCGTTTTACCGAATTGTCCCGTAAGGTTTTGAGAGGCAATAAATTCAAAGCCGGTCGAAGGTGAATTTCAAGTACATACTGTTTTTTTGTCGATGTACCTATAGAGAAGTCAATGCATCTATAACTTATCTAGGCGAGAGCCTTTAGATACCACAAAGACACACCGCTACACCGTAACTTTCTCGCCGCAAAGTCCAATAACAAATAGAGTTGGGAGAAATAGCTCGAACTTGATTAGCATATTTTCGATTAAAGAATGTGATTTGTTGGAGATCCAGGGGAGAAATTAAAGGCTTATTGCGGTCGGATACTGTAGACCTATAACATGAAGCAGATTATGAAAACCTTTTTCTAGTCGATTCAGACACCTACGCGACGAATGTTTTTTCGATGAGATTTATTCTAGGAATTTAAAGTGGTCCTGTTTTATGTATAATAAATGGATTAGATGCGGTAAGTAAGTATGCCTTTACACTTTCGAATTAAGCAGCTATTTCCAGGGTCATTGGGAGATAGGCTACAAACTGATAAAATTGTATTTTATAGGGATGGTTGTGAAAGGTTGATGGCTGTGGTTTAAATTAACGCGTATTTGACGAAGATGAATATAAAATATTTATGGAAGTGATTCATCCTATGGTTATAGAAATGAATGTGTTTTTAATGTTTGGGGCGATAGGCGAAATAGAAAAATGAAACATGGAAACATTGGAGGATTTGCCACCCTTTGTGCACGAATCCTGTGCAACTCTTTTATAATAAATTAGTCTTCGCCTAATTTACCCCATTTTTTAGGAAACGTTTTTATAGTTTAAGTATTTGATTAGTAATCTTTTTTTTTATTTCATTATTTCTTTGGTATAATTTTTCAATTACGACCAAAAATAAAAGCTAAAATTTTATGATCCATTTTTACGGACAAATGTCTCTCAATATGAAAGACAAGGATTCTTTGCGGTCGAAATCGGTCCAAGAATGAGATGAATCTTGGGGAAAAAATGGATAAATGTGTTCAAATGCCTAGACTGCTAGTAATTTGCATTGAAACTACAGATTATTTTTATTTTATTTTATTTATCAACCAAGCAAGGTACAAGTAACATAAACAGTAAAAAAAACAAAGTTGTAAATTACGAGTACATAGAAACAAAACGAAAAATTAAATAAAATAATTAACAAAATAAATCAATAATAAATTAATAAATAACAAATAAATAAAACATTGTCACATAGCTTAGGATTAAGGGTTGCGGATGGTTTGGAAAAGGGAGGATTTGAAGGATAATTTTGAGACTGTTGGAGAATACAGATTACTTATGCTATTGAATATCCTGCAGCATCTATTTATCGGCTCATTAGCTGCGTAAGTAGTGGAGTGTGGATATTCCTTAAGTAAACGGGAGGACCTGGTATTTCTTACAGGGTTATTCAACACCATTTTGCTATTCAGGAATTCAACTTTGATGACGCCTCTAATGACGTCAAATGTGAAGCAGGCCGAAATCATCTTTCTTCTAGATGCAAGTGTTAATAAGTTTAGATGACCCAGTCGAAACTCATAAGGAGGAAGGGTATTAAAATCGTAAGGGCTGTATAGTTCTCTCAATGCGAAAAGTAAGAATTGCTTTTGTATGGACTCGAGCCTGCTACTGTGGGTTTCAAAAGCCGGATTCCAGCAAATGGAAGCATATTCGAGAATGGGGCGTACAAGAGAGGTATATAAGGATCATGTGACCCACAGGTTACGAAATTCTTTGGCACGTCTTTTGATGAAGCCTAGCTGTTTGTTCGCACGGGAAAGTATTTTATCATAATGCAAGGTGAAGCGGAGTCGCTCATCCAAGACAACACCAAGGTCGACAACGTTATCAACTCGAGCTAACAAATTATTCCCGAGGAAGTATGTGTTATGTGAGACGGTGCATTTTCGGGAGAAACTTATAACTTGGCACTTAGCAATGTTGAGAGAGAGCTTGTTTTCATTGCACCAATGATCAAGTGAGTCAAGTTTGGATTGGAGAAAGAGTGCATCGGATTTAGATTTAATGATATGATAGACTTTGAGATCGTCGGCATAAAGTAGATGAGGTATATTTGCTAGGGCGTCAGATAGGTCAGAAATAAATATATTAAAGAGAAGTGGGCCAAGATGGCTACCTTGTGGTACACCAGAGGTAGCAGAGATATTTTTCGATAAGAGTCCTTGAAATTTTACCAGCTGAGTTCGATTTCCAAGGTAAGAAGTCAGCCAGCTAAGCAAAGATCCACCAAGTCCGAATTTCAGTAGCTTTAGAATTAAGGTAGGGTGGTCAACTGTGTCAAAAGCTTTACTAAAGTCTGTATAGACTGCGTCAATTTGGTATCCTTTCTCCATTTTACATAGGACATCTGAGATTAGGACTGTCAAATTTGTGGTAGTTGAGCGACCTTTTCTAAAACCATGTTGTTGCTCGTTCAGACGGGAGTCAACAAGTGGAGAAAGTTTATCGTAGACAATCTTTTCAAAAAGTTTCGGAATAGAAGATAAGATGGCAATACCTCTATAATTTCCGATACAGCGTCTATCACCATTTTTGAATATGGGTGTGACATATGAAAGTTTCCAACGGGATGGGAAAACTCCAGACGAAAGTGATCTGTTGAAAAAGATATGAAAGGGAGTTATAAGCTGCTCTACACATTTGCGCAAGAAAGTTGGAGGAAGAAGATCTGGCCCTGGACCTTTGTTGCAATCGAGTTCCGAAATAGCTTTACGTATTTCGTCACGTGTAATTTCTAAGTGGCTGATAAAAGCTGTAGCAGTGGAATGAGAGGAAGGGAGATGTGAGTTTGATGAGTCAGGAGCAATAAAAATATTCTGGAAATTATCTGCGAATAAATCACAAATCTCATTAGGAGAGGAAGAAGTGATATCATTAAAGAACATCGACGATGGATAACCAGTAGTTTTTCGCTTCACATTTACAAAATCATAAAATTTTTTCGGGTCGCGGATTATATTTTCACCTGTTGCCTTAATGTAATTGTCATAAGCCTCGTGAGACTTTGCCAGAAATTGCTTAGCAGTTTCATTATATTCATCCTGAATAGCAGAACTAACGTCGATATTGTTTTTAATCCGCTTATAAAGTTTGTTCCTTCGATTTCGCAAATGCCTAAGGTCCCTATCAAGCCATGGCTCAGACAGTTTCTTCTTTTTTTTTATCTTAGGTACATATCTTTCAACGGCGTCAAATATATTGTCATAAAAAATGGAAATGGCTTCCTCAAGATCTAACGTTGAAAGAGTATTCGGCCAATCTATAGAGTCAAGGTGATGGTGAATGCTTTCATAATTAGCATTAAGAAAGTCATATACATTTGAATTATTGTACGCTCTAAAATAAATAGAATCAGAAGTGGGAAGTTCAACTGATAGTGCAGTGTGGTGTAAACTATTTGAAAAAAGATGTTCTGCATCATCAGTTGGACTTACCACTTCCTCGTCATAGTCGTTTGTAAGAGGTTATTTGTAAAGAAATTTTTGAGATTCTGGTCATTTTATTGCAAGTTCATCTAAGACCAAAAGTTCCAAGTGATTATTTTTTTAAGGGAAACTAGGGAGTTTATACAAAGAGCATTAGCAATTTTTCAAAATCAAATGAAAGTTACTAACCTGGCAAAGATTTGAAATGCTCGTGAGGACATCTAGAGTTTCCGTGGAATGATTTGTCCTTATGAGAGCCAATAGTGATAAGTTTTGCAAAGGAGGCAATTCAAGACTGGAAATGGAAAAACAATCTACAGTGTCAAGTTTAAGGAGCCATGAGCTAATGCTCATACATTTATTTATCCAAAACAAGATTCGGGACCACATTGGGTGCCATTTGTCGTTATTTATAACTGGAATTTGCAAAGTATCGCAACAGAACTGAAGTCCAGCTAAGAAGCCCGCCAAAAACGTGACGAGAAACCATCAAAAAGACAAAAAAAGAGAATTTAATGCCCCTGGAGTAGGGTGCCCTAGCCGCAAAGCCCTGTACTGCCATACGTAGCATAAACGCCCTATCTATATTTTAGTAGTTGTTAAGTTATTTGAAAAAAAATTGTTTTTTTTCTAAAAGCTGCAGACATCTTAAAGCTATCAGAACAAATGACTCCATTGCAGAAGCGGATCTGGTGGTAGAAGGTTTTTGGCTCCAGAAATCGTGAAGACATAGACATATAAAGAATGGACACGAAATGATAATCCATGAACCCGTACGTGAATGAAGCATTTTTACTACATATGCAACTTACTCTCTGCAAAAAAGCTTTCCCCTCAATGCCGCACACTATACCCTTCTGCGCTGTTGACTCTCTATGTAAACAAACATTTCCATACATTTCTATTGTTGTGAACATGGTCGATTTTCGGGTTAGTTGGAATAGCAGGGAAAATAAAATATGTGTCACATGGGGCACAAATTTCAAAATTAATCATATTTTCTGAATGAAATTTGATGTTATTTTGTAAGGGGAGGTCGAAAATGTTGCTTGCATACATATAACAACCATTTCTTTCCACAATTCGAAAGCTTTCTATCCTAAATCCGGTAAAAGAGGTACATTGATTCAAATTGAATTTGTACTTACATCACACATTCTAGGGCGAAATCCTATGAGTAATTGGTGCAAAACACTTTTTACTTTCACACTGTTTATTGATCAATGTAAACATTTATACTTTTAATTGATGAAAACACGAAAATAAAACATGTGTCAAACCGCCCGATCGCCATTTTTATTGATTGCTTTTGTTCATAGGCGGGGAAAGCTTGATAGCGTGTAGGGGCATTAAGTTTGATCAATTATATGAATTGACGTCATTTAGGTGAAGAAAATTGTTCGAACGATGAAAACCGGTGTGAATGAACGATTTAAAGTAGCACAAGTAAACTTCGTAATTGACTTGGGCTACTATTTACGAATGCTGCGTGCAGATTATGATGCTAAATGATCTATACGCATGTAGTTGTTTTATGTTACGTTGGTAGGCAAACCGGTTGATTGAAATTAAATTAGCAAGTGTTTTGGTCGCGAAAATTTTATTTCAGTTTGATTTCAAATATATCTATTTTAGGGAATTTAAGGGAATTTTAAATTTGATGGCTGTGTTTGTCTGCAAATTAAATTTTCTAATTGGTATTTCTTACACTATAGTTTACTTTTTTATGTTAATAGAAAATACGTTGAATAAGGTGGCTAATCAAGAAATAATATTATTGTTGTTGCATTATTTGCGTCATAGGTATAAAATTAATTATAAAAGACATACAGTGAGAAATGTAATAACAATAAATAAATCAACCAAATTTTTTGAAACAAAGCATCGGTCAGAAAGGCCTAAAATCTTATCTGAGTGTGAAAAAAGTGGATTATCAGAAAAATTATGAAAATCCCTAAATTAAGTGCCCCAGTTTTACAAATTAAGGTGAACAAACGAGTTGAAAAGAAAGTCTCTACTCAAATTATTCGAAATTCAAAAAAGAAAGCGAATTTAAAGGGCAGAATGGCGGAAGCTAACCTTATAATAGTTAAAAAAATTGATTTGTTAAATAACGTTTCGCTTAAGAGTGCGTAAAAAAGCCAAAATAATTCTGGAAGTCCATAATTTTTGTTGCTGAAGTAAAAATTAATGTTTTTGAATCTAATAAGCGGCAATATGTTCGGCGAATGTTTAATACAGAGTTTAGGAGGGAACATACTACTTCCACTGTAAAATACAGCGGAGGAAATATTATGCTATATATAGATTTTGTGAATGGTAGGATGGATCAAACGTGTTGCCTGGGTATTCTTAAAAGAAATATTAAACAAAGTGCTGAAAAATAAGGCATTTTATACAATTTTCGCTTGTATCCGGAGCAATGTAGGCTTTGGGCTATTTGTTACTGTCCAAATGTTATTACCGAACTTAAACCCGATCGAACATTTATGGCATCAAATTTATGGCAATCAAATCTATGAGCTCGTTCATATAAAAAAACATGTATACCACTCTTGCCACTCTCTCGTATGAAGCATACCAATTTACTTTCTTTTTCCTGGGCTTTGTAAAGACGATCTCTAGGGTGGAAACGTAATTTATTAATTTTGAAAAACCTATTTTACCTGTAATAAATATGTCCGTTTGCTACAAAAAAGTGCGGTTATTTTACATACAATGGAGGGACGATTTGTAGAGTGGGAAGATAATTTAAAACAAAAGGATCGCTAATTTCGGGAAATAACCTATTTAACCTGAAATAAATACGTCCCCTTGGTTGAAAAAAGCCAAGATTTTACATGCGATGTAGGGACAAATTTGTAGGGCGGGAACATAATGTAAAACAAATTGATCATGAATTTTGAAAAAATATGTTTTACCTGGAAGAAATATATCCTTTTGTTACAAGAAAAGTGCGAAGAATTTTGTATATGACGTAGGGACGATTTGTCGGGCAAAAAGGTAATTAAAAACATGTGCTTAAGGATCATTTCGTACAAGAAATGTGCGAAGAATTTGTATTCGCACATTTTGAAAGCAAAATTTACGGCGAGTGGAAGCGTTAATATTCGTATTGAGCAAAATGAAGTGTAGTGTTGTGAATTGTGATAGTGATTATAAACGCAGTGCGAGGGCGATTTCTTTTTTCCGGTAAGTAAACAATATTTAAATTTACCACAGCAAATATTGCAAGTAAAACTTGTGTCGAAATAGACGCCGCGATATGTGAAGTGATTTTTTCAGACAAAAGCTATACAGCTTGAGCGCATTTGAAGGGATAAAAATGTACCTTCAAAATTACAAAATAGTACCATTTTAAATAATACAATAAAATATTATCGGCTTTAGCTTTAGAGACGATATACGTTGTCTATGCTGATTTATAGACTAGAAGGGAACCAGATCACAAATCAATAACCTCTATAAATTGTTTGTTTTTTGTGGATGCCGAGAATTTTCTAACATTATTTGCGCGTAAATGTCTTGAGTGTATATATAATTTGAAACTTTTTTAATACTCGTTAGATTAAAACATTTATTTCAGATTGTTTTATTTGAATAGTTTTTGAGCCTAATAAAGTGACTCAGTGCCGCTGAAATTGAATTTAGAATTTCTCTACCAAATAAATCCAAGGGAAGTTTTTTTTTCACGGAATTATGCTTAGTGATCTGCGTTATGTGGCAACACGGCAACAATTAGGTCTGTTCGCGTGCTACAATTAATTGCAATGAAGCCGTTTATGTACTTCGTTTTACTCAATGCTGAAAATTTCACCTCTTTCAGTAAATTTCAGTAGAGTCTGAGCTATTGAAAAACTGTGAAACGCGTGTCGCGAGTAAAAATTTCCAAATGTGCGCGGCAAGCAACATATTTTTGCGTAATGTTGTTTTGAAGATCGAATATTTTTGTGGCGATAATTTATCACCACTTAGAATGACTTTATAATTACTATTGTTTTCACAAAAACCGACAACTGAATCTTTTCCAGAAATGCAATCAGAGCGTTTTCGTACTTTTCCTGAATATCCCCCACCACATGATTCACAAAAATTCTGTGACTGAAAGTACGCGAACAGACTTCAGCTCTGCTCAGAGCTAATCATTTTCATAAAAGAAAAACCTGTTCAGCTGCCGCACAACTAATTAAAATACTACGCACAGTTTTAATGCAAATCGAAACTCATTGATTCGCTATTGACGTGAATTACATTACATCAATAATAACAAATTTTTATTTGCACCAAAAAAGTTGCCCTTTAATTTTACAATATTTCACGCCGCCCTCGTCATACAAACACATTGCGACCTCTCGCTCACACAACTACACCAGAGGTCGAAAATTGCTTCATTTCTCTCGGCCCATTTCGTATCCATTCCTCTCTATATCTATGCGTGAAGACCTACACCACCTTGTGCCTCCGATTTATCAAAAGTTGGCCAAAGGTACCATTCTAAAACATTAGCAGGCTAGCCATGCCAAGCGAAAATTCAGGAAGATAATTAGGCCAATATTGCTAATTTTAGCAATCCATTATTATTATTATTATTATTTTCCTGCCCTTATTCATGTTCATGCCCGAATGACAGTTAACTTTGAAAGAAAAAGTAGGTGAAGATAGACAAAGTAAGAGCGATTCATTTTCTAATAACGGCAAAATTTACGCACATAAAATTATCTCTGTTCACTGGTAGCTTATTATGGACGGTAGAACAGAAAAAGAAATCGTTCTAATCTTGCGCGTGACAGAACATTCAAACCAAATCAATGTCCCTTGTTGGTTGATAGAACTGTTTGCTCTGATTTGCAGCATAAAATGAAAAGGGTGGAACGCTTCCCATATATTATTGCTGATCTCGTACTTATCCCGAAAGCAAGCATCCCTCATTCACGTGCATTTCTTCACGTTGCCCTATGCCCTAACAATATTTCGTGTACGATTAACTTCGCTGAAACCCGACTTTTAAACCCAGTTGTCTTTTCACGCCAGTTCACTGATATACCAAAAATTCACTCACAGTCGATGATGCGTTTTATTCCCAAATCAGTTTTATTCCCGACGAAAATGATAACCATCTTCTTCCAACTAACCTTAGTGACTCAATTGACTTTAATCTTATAAGTACGTTTTATTGCAATGATTTACAACAAATTATCCCTATCCCTAACCAAAATGGTAATTGGTTAGACGTGATCTTCTCGGATGATTATGGCGAAGTGGTGGTTAGCCCAACTATTGACTCCGAGAATCTTTTCTCAAACACTCTGCATCACTCCGTTTTTACAATTGAGCTATCCACTACAGATATTTCTTTCGCCCAGTCATACAATAATGAAATTGTTTATGATTTTCTAAATGCTGACTACTTAAGCATTAAGCCCGGTCCAGACGCTAGGTTTTGCACAACGTTTTATCTGCGCAGTCAAAACGTTGCGGATAACTATGCCCTATCAACTCAATTATCGCTGCAACTGTACCGTTCTCAAAATTGCACAGTTTTCCTATCCACACACAACGTTTTGTCTGCAACGTTTTAGACTGCGCAGATAAAACGTTGTACAAAACCTAGCGTCTGGACCGGGCTTTACAATTGACTGGACAAAATAATCTTTAACGCCATCCACAAATTTGTATCAAAGGTGAAGAAGAAGAAAAAACTCTCAGAGCCTTGGTTTGACAATTATTTAAGGCGGCTCAGAAACCATAGAAACAAATTTTATAAAGCAATCGAAAATGGAGGCTCTCTCCAGGAGGATCAAATAAGATTATACGATGAACTATCCAAAGAATTTTCCATCAAATCTCGCGAGGCGTATGAGCTCTATGTTAATTCGATCAGGGAACAAATTATCACTGACCCGAAAATGTTCTTTGATTTCGTCAATTTAAAACGTAAAACCACTGGTTATTCTTGTTCTTGTTTCGTGGTAACACGATTTCGTCTTGTCCACAAGTCATTTGTAGCTTATTCGCCGACCATTTTCAAAACACTTACCACTCTCCAAAAATCCCTACTTCCACTACTAGACACGCAGCCAGATCTCTTATCGATGGGTTTGTCCTTACACGGCAGGCTATTACTGATGCTATTCTGCAACTAAAGATTGGCAAAGGACCTAGCCCGGACCTAGTATCTTCTTTCTTCGTGTTCCAATATGCAGACCAATTAATCACCCCTTTGCACATGGTTTTCAATAAATCCCTGTCTCTTGGTGTCTCATACCTAACACCTGTTTTCAAAAGTGGTGATAAACGATCAGTCGATAACTATCCAGGAATTGCTATCTTATCTGTTATCCCCAAACTCTTCGAGAAGCTAGTTTGTGACAATCTTACTCGCATTATGGACCCCCTTCTTAATGAGCAACAACATGGATTTCGTAGGGGTAGATCGACTTCCACCAACCTCATGATACTAGTTTCTAATGTGCTCTGTGAAATGAAAAAAAGGAACCAAATTGACGCGGTCTATACGGACCTTAGTAAGGCTTTCGACTTGTACTCTGGTACAAAAACTTCGCAACTTAGTATTTCCGGTTCTCTTCTTAACTGGCTCCAGTCTTACCTTTGTGATCGAACCCAAATCGTAAAATTTCAAGGCCATTTATCTAAAAAAGTGTTGACATCTTCTGGAGTATCACAAGGTAGTCATTTAGGCCCCCTGCTTTTTAACATCTTCATTTCTGATGTGTCTGAGATACTGCTTCGTATACCGAATCTCTTGTATGCAGACGACTTAAAAATCTATCACATCATAAACTCGCAGTCTGATGCAACCTTTCTACAATCCAAGCTTCAATCCCTCGAATAGTGGTGCAATGTGAATAATCCTAATCTTAACATCAATAAGTGCCATGTGATAAGTTTTTGTCGTAGGCATGCAATCACGATGTATTCTTACTTCCTTAACGACATTAAATTGAATAGGGTCGATCATATTATAGACCTTGGCTTAGTATTGGATAAAAAGATGCGCTTCAATCTCCACTATGACAAAATCCTAGCCAGGGCTAATAAACAGCTCGGATTCATAAAGAGACGCGTTAAAGAGTTTAAAAATATATGGGTTACCAAATCATTATGTACCACCCTAGTGCGTCTTTTACTAGAATATGCTTGCATTATATGGAACCCTACTTAGTGATCGAGTTAAGTCTGTTCAGAAACAATTTGTACTTTTCACTTTGCCATCTTACAAATTCAGACTGAGTCTTCTGAATTTAATGTCTCTTTCTTCTAGAAGAACTCTGCTCAGCGCTTGCCTTACATTTGATATTATTAGTGGTGCCGTAATTATTGAAGATCTCTCTAGTAAAATTACTTTCAATAACCGACCAAGACGCACCAGATATGCAAATCTGCTCAATGAATCCATTCATCACACTACCTATGCATATAATGAGCCCATTAATAGGTGCTGTAGAATATGCAATTCTATAAGCAGCCACTACACTTCGGTGATTACCAAATCAAACTTCAAAAATAACTTGTCCAAAGCCCTTTTCACATCCGAACCCGCTTAACTTCCATTGTTATTAGCCTAAATTTAATTAAAATAATGTAGAGTAACTGCTACAAAATTTGTGATGCATAGATTTTTTTTTGCGAAAGCGACTCAGGTTGTGTTGAATGAGGAGCACGTTTTCTAGAGCATGCATTTAAGATCTACACAAATCCTCCACTTTTCTTTATTTTTTAAGTTGGAAACAATTTTCACAGCAACAGCATTAAGCAGTAAGAATCTGAAATGATTTGCGGTTAAGATAAATATAAAATGTTCAACTACTTTCAAAGCAATTTAGAATTTGGATACACCAAAACATACAGTTTTTCCACACATCACAATATTTTTGTCTGTCTTCGATAATCTCTCTCTTTCTATACCTCTGGCTCTGTGTATTAATGCATATTTCCACATATCACACTGCTCGCGGCGAGAATTATTCTCAGATAAAATCAATCAATCATTCGAAAACAGTAAGCCACGACGATAAATCGCTATTGCAGGCAAGTTTATTTCATCCAAATGGAAACATCAGGCACCCGCTCTAAATCCTGCCACATTCCAAGATTTTTGTAGCCAATGTGGTCGGATCGCGCTATGACACACTAATTATGACGCAGACAGTGATACATTCGCGGCACAGCTGAAACATTGAAATCATCGAAAGAGAGGAAAATCTGAACGAAATACTTTCACTACTGCTATCATTTTTCATTTTAAGAGCATTTTCTCGTCAGCAGCACGCATTCCACAGGTCACACAGCTAAATATAAATACCACACGGGCACGCCGCCCAATCTGACGTATAATTCATCTTGAAATTTCAGATATTCGCTTTTCGAATTCTATTGACTCGAGTCGACTATTTATTTGTAAGCCAAAAGCAGTACTCGAAAATCAACCCGGGATTCCACACAGCCAGCGATTGTGGCCAAAATGGAAGTGATATTGGGTCTGAAGAGTTCTCGAAATATTGTGCTTCTCGTGCTCCTTGTACGGTCTGTCGTCAATAATCTCTAGCGTCTTTGGTTTCGTGACCTCTTTTCGATAACAATAAGTCAGTTTGGATTGCTCAGAGATGTTTTTAAGGGATTAGTTGGGTTCATCGGACGATTCGTCTGTTTGTTTCTTCGTTTTGCCCAAGGAATTCACTGACAGCCTGTTATGCGGGAGTCCCAACTGCCCGCAGCAGGAACACTGGTCGAGACTCATAGCTCCAAAATTGAAAACGGCCATAAGCGATGTGGAAGTACAGCACTTATTGAGTTTTCAAAGGAGAATTTTCGGGTTTAAATCGTTTTCGTTGAAAAGCTCGGTAATGTGAAGGGAAGGTTATTGGTTTTGTAGATTTTATCGATATTTCAGATGAAACGTTGGGATGATTTAATGGGATTCGTGATGGAAACGTCAAGTTGTTATTGCTTCCTTCAGTTAATTGTCTAGTGATTTACGAGATAGATTGATGTTTTGCAAACGTTTCGGTTAAAACGGATAAAGGCAAAACTTGTTGAACGTTTTCGGTTTGGTTCGACTGTTTATTCGTCGATTTATATTCAAAAGATTTTCAATGAGTTTATTTGTGATTTTCTCACAATCTCAAATATCCTTGTACACTTCTGCCAAAATTCAATTGGCAACAATTTCTATTAGTTCAATTTCGAATCATCATCATGTGATAAGCTTTCAATAATACCAGATGAGACCACTACAGTTAGGCAATATCCATTTACCTGTTCATGAAAAACCTTCCTGCCTTTGTGTTAGAGCATGTTGACTTTATTAGGATTGGTTGTTGAGTAATGATATTTTCCAATATGAAACAATCTGCACTTCAGTCAAAATCGCCGTCTAATCAAAGACGTTTCTCGGAGCTGAGAGTGCACTAGATGTCGTGAAGTAGGAGCATATCTGTAATTTCGAGTTGGCTGTCAAGTGCCATTTCAGATGCCATCTCACCAAATCATTGACTCTACTCTCGAGTGGCTACACATTCTCTTTATTGATTTTTTCCAAGTATCGAAAAGAAATATCAGTTTCTTTTTTCAACCCCCACTGTCTTCTTTTCTGGTCCATCCATTCGCTATGCCACTTAAGAAGCTGCTGAGCTGATGTTCCATTCCATGAGTAGGCGAAACAGAAGCCGCTGTCCGTGGTCTAGGTCTCGGATCGTAGTATCTATATAAGCAACCATGCTTTACTATTGGTTAGGTACATTGTAAGTGTGCACAGTAAAAGTGTTAGCTGGTGGTGGCTAGTAGCATGAAAGCACCAATTGACCAGCTAATAGATAATAAACTTCGATCTTTCTCTTATTTGGTCGCCGCCATCACCATCACTGGGCGCTTATTGAGTTGATTGCTTGCTCGACAGCCAGCTGTAGTACTGCACTCAGAAACGATAGATGTCAATGAGAAATATTTGCGAAGCTATGCAAATATTTCGAGGAGGGTGAGAATAGAATGTTGTAAAAAGAAGTGATGTTGCTGATTTTGAAGTTTTGAAGGCTAAGCAGGCTTCTGAATTTTAGATTGTTTCTGTTCAGGGTGATAATGCACGTAGCTGAAACGGCCTGCTTTGTAATTATTTGTTGTTTTTTTTGAAGAAAGTAAGCTTTCGATTGATGTGGATAGGAAGTGGTAGTATTGCAATGATAATACTAACAAGGTGATTGATATTGAATGGACAGATAAACTAAAGTACTGCGTAGTATCTTGTAATTATTTTCTTGAATTGAAAAAAAATAAACATTTTACATCCATATTTTCGATGGTCATATTACATATATTGCTTCTTAAAAGCACAGAATACAAAAAGTATCGGATTTATTTTCTTTAGACTTGCGAGGTATGAGGGTAGAGATATAAAAAATCACTAACAACCTGAACTGCTGCTGCCATAGGATTTCAGTAGCACTAAATAATTAATGACTTAGTTATTTTAAACTATAGAGAATCATCATCGGCACTACGACTGGCGTCCGGTCTTATTGAACTCCTTGAACTCCAAATCGAACTTATTAAGTTGATGGCATTTTAGAGTCTATGGAACTTCTTACTTACTGGGCTACTCTTTCAGAAAGTTTACGCTTTGCATTATAAAGCACTAGCTACTTTGGAGTTAACTTTACTATGAGTGCACTTCTTACTGATTTACGAAAAGAATTACTATAGGGCCCGTTTCACGCACGATGCTCGGTGTTCGGCCACTGTGTTCAGCCACTGTTGGAGTATAGAACGGTGGCCCGGACACTGTGGTTCTGTGTGTACGTTCTCATATAGTTCTATGCCTCGACAGTGGCTGAAGATTCAGGGGCCGGACACCAAGTGTCTCGTGTGAAACGGCTCTTAGAATCAATTTGGCTGAGGATTTACGTTTATCAAATAGACAATAAAGGAAACAAACGTACGATGCTGGAAATAAATTTATTGTGCAGGATATCGAATACTCAGTACTGGCTGTAATCAGGGGTGAGCAAACTGGCCTGGATCTTTGATATCCCATAAATGCAATGCTATGTAGGTTGTACACTTTATTATCAAAGTGGATAATCCTGCAAGCGCTTCCAGGTGCAGAGGTGGTAAAACTAGTGCTAGACTCTTTCACCAGGAGTGCCAAGCTTTAGCGGTCTCCACCTTTAACAGGAACTGTTACAGAAGCAGGCAGTCCCGTCGCCAGCTGTTGCAGGCACGTGAAAGGAATGCTAATGGTTGCCAAAGTTCACGTAGAATTTTGTTCAAAAAGCATGGATCCGACCGAAGCGTTGGAGGAGCTTCTTAAATTTCCTAAGAAAGGCTAGGGCGCTCCCTTGTACCAGGAATAGAATCAAGTAAAGTAAGAGTAAAAGCGTTGGTGACAAACCATACCATTCAGGAGAGGTGCTAATCAGATTTTACTAGCAAGGATAAGCTTGCGCTGAAGAATTCTGGCTCTCAGAATAAGATGCTAACAGCAAATAAGCAGAAGTCCGCAGAGGGTAAAAAACCCGCAATCAAGAAGCCGAAAAATTGCAACGGTCGACAAAAGGTCGAACAACTCTCCATCCCTAAACCAAGCAAGATCATCTCTAGCCAAGAAAGAATGTCCGTATCAGCTTCTTTTGTCAATTATTGCTTGAGAGAGAGAGAAAATCGTAGTAAAGCAGTAGTTCAATAGTTACTTAGGGAGAAGTTTTGTTGGCACAGAGGAGATAGCCTGATCGAAAAGGAAACAATTATAAGTCATCAGTCGCAGATTAAGAAGGATGTTACGAATTTGCACCACAGTAAATTGACTTTAGCTGAAGCTGAAAGGTAAAATTTACGTTACACTAGTTCAAAAACCTTGAATCACTGCTGAAGACCAGGTTCCCAGTTTCAAAGCCACACGAACACAAAATGGGAGGAATTCAGACGGAAAACTGGTAATTTATATTCTCTCCTTGGATAGCAAACCTGAAAAAAGCCACTTAATTGGCTGATTGGTAAACTAAAAAAAGGTTTTGAATGTTCCTTGCACCACAGTCTGCCCCAAGCACACCTTAAGCAACTCTGGTGGAACAGGGTCTTGGAATATCACAGAGGAATAACAAAAGAATTTTTCCAATTACCCAAAGGAGCTGATGGCAGAGAATACTGCGATGAATACAGGGGTGTTCTAAGACTCTATAAATATTGTAAGACAGATATACTGAAAGCCATGAAGAGCTTCTGTAAGATCTTTGTAGACACTCACGTTCCAGGCTGTCTGAGTGACTTCATCCTCACATCGACACACGGTCAAATCTCCAGCCTTCATGATGTGAAGAGCATTTAAATCTACATGACCGGATGGATTTCTGCTTGCCATACTTATAACAATTTACAAAGGTTGCCTAGTGCTGAGTCATGTACCTGCAGCCTGAAGGACTGATATGGTCGTATTTATACCTAGAGCAGGCAAAAGAAACCATGATTGCCATGCAAACCTTGTAATTTTAAGTAAATGTATCCAGATGAACTAAATGGTCCCTTTGCGAGGTGAAATGTCATAAAAAGAATGTAATAAGATTGTCGCTTGAAATGTTTCCTCAAAGTATTCGATAGACTTTTAGATCTCAACATTAAGAAAGAATAAAGATCTATGGGAAAAGAAAATCTGTTACGCCAGCTTTTCAATGGGTAGCTCTTGAAAAAATAAAGGCACTCCATTATAAATAGTACCTCCTAAGGTTTATTTTTTTGGACATAAAAGGAATCTTCAATTATCAATCCGTTATAGAAAGCCTCCGCGCGACCAACATGCACCCTGCCATCTGCAGATAGATAGCCGGTATACCTGTACAAAGGCTGATATAAAAACTTTCACACAGAAAGCTCACCGTAAGGTAAAGTGCTATTTCCTCTTTTGTCATCCCTGATGAAAAACACAATTTTCAAAACGTTGGAGACCAAAGGACTTAGGTTTGGCCTTATCTTGTTGACATTGCAATCATAGTCTCGGCTAGGGTCCATACACTCATGATTATCTCATCGAATATGCTCTGGGGTAGATTATTGATTGGGTAAAAATCGAATGCCCCAGCAACAACTTCGATAAAACCGATCTTATACTCTTTACTAGAAAATACAAGAACCTTGCAATAGCACTATTTAGGCTGTGCAATGGTAGATTAAATTTAAAGCCGTTCGCCAAGTACATGGGTAAGCTCTCGTGGGTGGTGAATTTAGAGGAAAGACTTAAGACAGCAAGCAAATCGATTTACGCCAGTGAGAACATGGTGAATAAAATATGGGATATCATTTCTGGTCAAACACACTGGATCTACACGGCGATAACAAGGTCGATCTTTGCTTACAACTGTCTTTTCTGATGGCCGGCAATGGATCACATCACTTTTGCCGATATGATAAACAGAGTTCAAAGATTGGTTGTTCTCTGTATTGCAGGTGCCTACACTATAAAACCAATTTTTTCCTGGATATATGCGGTTGATTCAAGGCAAAATGTTTCAAGGCTTTTTGGAAAGGATAAATGTTTACATTACGAAATCAATTAGAAGATGTTTAGTTTTAAAATCAACCTGCAAATGAATGAACTTTTTCTATGAATAGTTTGCTACCTGATTACATTTTTTTAGTCTAACACACAAAAACGATGGCATAAAAACACAAATATGTTGCATACTTATATAAGCTGCTGATGCCTATTTTCCTCCCCGTTCATTTCATACTTTTAGCATAATCATTTTATCAACACTACCATTTATAATTAAGCAAAATAATTAGATCCTACTTTGACATTAATCGAATTAAATATTCATTGAAATGTTCATTTCAATAACTGCTTGTAATACACTCTAAATTGGGGAATTAAATCCTTTCCGAAAATCGTCGAATCATATCCTCATGCATATTTATGAATTTACAGTATAATACAAAACCATCATGTCAAATAGCAATTCCACTTATCCTAGCAATCCCGAGAAGCGACAGGTCCTTATTTTAATTTCATATCATTAAAACACGAGCTATGTATGACACAACAATATGTACATTCTTCCAAGCTTGTATGTCGCCGTCATCATAGTGTACGTTGTCATCATCATCGTTTGTGACCATATGGTTAGTAGCGTTTCTCGTACAATACATCATCGTAGTGAATCGACCCATTTCAAGACAACCTGACGGGCAAAAGGCTAGAAAATAATAAAGAATGCAACACCCTCAATCAGCGCTAGTCAGCCTTTCTTTCCGTTTGCTTCAAACAGTGCTTCGGATGGCTGTAATCCATGCCTGACTCCATTTCCAGCCCGGATTATACCGTGATGACTTACGGCAACAGTTCTCTGCCAACCAGCCGGCCTAGGCTGGTACTATACTTGTCTGCTTCGCTCCATGGCACTATCATAGTAACGTCTATGTCTATTGAGCGTGTGCCGTTTGTAGTCCACGGAATTAATTCAGGCTTTTACATCTCCCGCTTTCATACTTTCTCGTTCGCTTGTAGATGGATTAATGCAGCAGATAAACATTTTCTTAGGACTAGAAGTAGCATTTGAATCGTTCTGGATGCGTCGAGTCGCAGCTGGTCAGGTCTGGTCGAGTTTGTGTAGTCTGTGGAGCAGGGATTTACATGCTACCATGTCTTCCGGACTATCTGACCAAACACTCCACTCACTGGACTTGGAACATATGAACATGCCAAAGACGACCAAGAGCACATATTATCACTTATGCTGTTGAGAGATTTTCTATTTTTTTTATTCTATGTCATCTGGATTTTTGTGGAGAAGGATTTCCATTGAATTGCTCGATAAACATCTGTAGTTGTTCCCTAGATTAGATTGAATTGTTTTCTTTTAGACACAGCCTACGCTAGCGCGCGTGTTGCTATGTACTTGAGTTTGCGACGGGATTTCATATACGATCTAAAATCAAAATATGTGAAGTAAGTTGTCCTTAGGGGAGATCTTACTTGTGTAGGTGGATTGTGTTGACTGAGGTGAGTCTGAAGATTTTCAGGCTCATTTCGAAAATTGTTTTAATACGCCATCATTGCTTGAGCGGAGAGTAAAGAAAGATAATAATCATTAGGCTATATGAAAAGATTTGATTATGTAGTTTAAGGACAAAAGTCTAGAAGATTTGATTAAACAGTTCATTGAGTTATTAGTGCTGAGATTTATTTATTATTGAAAAATGAAATGATGTCAGCTCTCAAAGAATCTGATAAAAACATTAATTTGAAAAGGCATTTTCAAAAGTACGGCAATGTTTTATCAAGAAAATGTCCAAAAGTAAATCTAAAATCACAGAATGTTGGTTCACCTACATATGGCAACTTAGTTGGTGCTCAATTTGAATTCGGTTATGTAATTCGGTTAGTTAATTATTCATAAAGCATTGTATTGTAATTTGTTGTTTATTCTAAATTTATTTTTTTCTCTTAATTTATTGCAGCGTTAATATGAAACTTACGAAACTACAAGAAACCATCATTTCGATTTCCAAGAAGTAATCAAAATGTTATATGGAGATTGACAGAATGATTGAATGAAACGAAGTAGACAGACAGACATACTTAAGGATATTACAACACGATTCAAATAAGGTACTGTAGATAAATTTAAGGGGCTCAAAAATATCTAATTTGTTCAGCAGTTTTGTATGTTAAATTTATAATCACTTATTTTTTGCACCGAAATTGTTATCTTTGCTAGCCCTAATATTTAAATAAAAATCTTTATAAAACAATTACGTATTATAGCGACTACAAGCTCAGTTTCCACTTGCTCAAACTCTTTTTAATTTTTGTTGTTTGCGCATTTTCTATAAAAACATATGCACAACTGCAGCATTTAAACTTGATGCATTGAAAATAGTGCGTGTGGTAGAAAGGTGAAATGTTTAAGGCGGTCGTCTAGTGTGAAAGCCGTTTTTTAATGCTTTTTTCGGGAATATTTTTCAATCAAAAACCTAACGCAGTTTTGGTCGTTAGATGTGAGACTGTACCTGGAAGTAAAATTAAGCTAGATTTCCAAAAACTCATTTTTTACGCTTTAGAGAAAAAAAATCAATTTTTCGTATTATTTGGGGGGTTTGTATAGCTTGTAAAATGAAAAGTAATTAAGCAATCTTAATTATTTTAGGTAAAGTTGTAGTTATATATGTACTAAAAATGCTGTATAAATTTGCGCAGAATCAATCAAATAGTTTTTTAAGATATCATGGCAGCAGTTTGAAAAAATCGTGTTTTGAGAAAAACGCGTTTGAAAGTTTTTGTATATAACTCATAATAAAAAAATGGTCTGACCATCAACCTGCTATGCCTTCCTCTTTTTCAAAGAAGTCATGCAAGGCCGTTCTCTTTTCTCTGTTTGATATCCGGGCTTGTTTGGCGAAATCGCTCAAGCGTTTCTCTGAGCGGTCGATGCAAATATCATTACGTTGATGAACGAACGCTTGGGCATTTAGGCCAATATTTACTCCCATGACTTCCATCACCTTTAGGATAGGTTCGAATCCTTCGTTGAAGATTAACACAGCAAGAAATGTATCGATTTCGACGACTTTTGCACCAGAATGAAGATGCTTCGGAGCGAAAGTCCATATTGTTGAGTTTGTGAACAGTTCTGGGTACCCGTTAGTTGACAATTAGTACTTTGTACAATTAGTACAATTTAGTTACACAAAAGAACCACGTAAGGAGCTAGGCTCGAGAATATTCGATGCGAAGGTCAGCGCGTACCTCGTACGGTGTACGTAAACCTCCTACGGTAACACTGTATACTTCCTACGGTTTACGGCTGTAACTTTTCAACGGCTTCAAATTTCGAAAAATCCTTTTACCCACGTCTTCTATACATGTTTAAGATGTTATTTATGAATAAAACAAAAATAGATTTTTATTATCTGACATACTAGACGACCGTCTTAAGTTAATATCTCTGGGGCGCCAGCAATGAAGATATTAAAGAGCAAGTGACCTAAATGGCTGTCTTGTGGAACTCCAGAAGATACGAAAACTGGTTCAGGCAAAAATCTTTGGAGCTTGACGACTAATTCAAAGCAGTTAAGATAAAATTAAAACAAATTTCATAGCGAGAATTTTGTACTGATTCAGAGGTTATTCAGAGCTAAGTGATATCAAAGCTTGGTGTGCGGTTCCTCGTCCGAAGCTAAATTCGAAACCCAGTATTTTTGGAAATTAGTGTTTGAGCCAGAACGGTTTGGTCAATATGAGATATCTAGATATTTTCGACAGTAATCGAATCAGCAAAGAGTTTGAGGCACGAAAAAGGTATCTTGAAAATAATTAGCGTTAAACTATATTTTACTTGTGGTAAAGGATAAGCATAGCTCCTTCTGAAAATAGCATCGGGCTATGTAGTAGTGCTTCGTTTAAGGTGCTTCGTTAAGGGTACCCAAAAAAAAGCCTCCATTAGCTTGACGTAGATATCATATGACTTATAGGATTTCGAAAATATTTTCATGTGAAATATGTTGCTTAAGTTGCTTAAATGAATGAATGTTGGTGCGATATTACAAAGTGCCCGTGTAAAGAAGTGAGAATACAAAACTACCAGCTAAAGTTTTTGAAATATGATTTTCTTTCACATTCAGTATTCGAAATTTGCTTAACTTCTCCAAGGCACACGACTTATTCTCCCTAATCCACCACCCACTTTACCAAAACTCTCATACTTCAAATTTAACACGAAGATTTTTTAAATTAATCTTTAATGATGATTAATCTTTAATGGCCAACATTCTGTCAATTTGACAAAAGTTTCAGGGCGGAATATTCACTGAGCCGTTTCATTTTTGGAAAAAAGTTTTGCGAAAAAAATCAACTTGTTATACTTTCGCAGATTTCGGCAACCAGAAAGCGAATGAGTTTCTTCATGCCCAAAGAAGAGGCCAGGAAAAAGGCATTCTACCTAATGATATCAGACCTCAACAGGCAAAAGCTTAGATTAGCGAATGGTACCCCAGAGGATAGGGCAACAAAAAAAGCACCAAATCATCAAAAACATCCTCAATTTAGAAAAAGGCAGCGACACATATCGTATAGTTTCGCCAGAATCACCTACAAAAAGGCTATATGATTCTTTATTGTAAATAACTGAATTGATAAGGAAGTGGTTTCTACATATAAAGCCGTGGGAAGAAACCAACCGTTGGATCGTCGAGGAATCCTTGATTCATTTTCTAAATCTTCTTGTAAGCTACTTGGCTAACGCAGTGAATCTGGCAAATGATAGGACTCTGACATTCGTAGAACATCCACGTTGGCTCTGTCACAAAAAACCCACAGTGAAACTGCAGACTGTTCATTCTCAAAGGTGGCACCAAACCAACTGACGTGTCAAAATTATAGACGTTACAGTGAAACTGCAGACTGTTCATCCTCAAGGGTGGCACCAAACCAACTGACCTGTCAAAAGTATAGAAGCCAATAGGCTTATATCGTTCGAATTGAAGACTAAAGAAAAGCTTATCGACTCTTGCATAAGGAGTGACCATTCGGTAAAGATTTCCCATGACAAATTTAAATTTGCTTACTAAAAGGGTAAATTGATTTTATCAGCCACACATAAGCCGGTTCAAACACTAGAATAAGAATTGGGTAGTGAGAAAATTGCACTATGCGCCTTCGAGGACATAAAAGAAGCCTCTGCACTATGCACCTCAGACAGATGGACGCTATGAGGGGAGAGGCTTATAGGGGTATTGGTCCCTGCTATGTTTCTCACTGGCAAATGACATTCGAGATATTAATTCGAGGGTCACAATCGGATACATTGAGATCCAGAAAGCAAAACGCCTGAAATGAAGCAACAAATTTATCCCAGGAAGAGGGTCAACCCGTAAATCCTCAGACAACTAAAATAATATAATTCACTTAGAAAAGTTAGCATCAAGGTAGGGGCAAAAATCAAGAAACTAAAATTCACCTGGGCTAGTCATTTATGTATAACAGCACTAAAGGTAACTAGGGCACTTGTGATGATAAAAAAATGCTTGAAGTCAATTGGGGGTTTTCTCCAATCACCTATAATTATATATAGTGCAGAAAAGTGGTGGAAGAGAGTCACACAAAAAACTGCTGCTACCAGACTAAGCAAGCTTTAAAAGGTGGCTTTGCTGATTACAGGGGCGGTGAACTCCACCCTCTAACTGGTACGGATGCTCTTCTAAACATTGAACCACTTTTTCTGAAGATTCAAGAGGAAGCACTAAAACAGACTAGAAGCCTGCAACAGACCAGCAGGTACATGTCAGGAGACATTAAGGAGCCACCAGAATATCCTGGAGGACATTAAAACCGTTATGGAAATGCTGAGCTTCAGTGATCAAATAACGGCTAAAGCAGCCTGCAAGAAAAGGTTCAAGGTTACAATTTCATTAAAGAACGAATGAAAAAATGACCTATTTTTACATAAACGGATAGCTTAAAGATCTGTGGAATCGGATCGGACTCGGGTACAAAAAAAAATCCTCCTCTCTAAAGAGGCCACTATCAATAAGTTCGACTATACTTTTGGACGCGGTAGACGCCCTAAATGAAATAAGGACAAGCTCTCGGGACATAAAAGGCACCAAGCAAACGATGAAGCTTATACGTAGGCCATTAGTGCCATTATGTACTGGGGCCTTGCAAACACTGTTACAAACAGGGCTAAGAAAAAGGTTGAATGCTACTGGTTAATTTGGAGGGTTTGAAATACTCAAAATATTACCCCAGCTTACATACTATTGGAACAAAAAAAAAGCAATAGTTTCCGCAAAAGTAGCATAAGTAAGGCATGACTGCTGCAGATACTGTGGAAAAGTGCTAGAGAGCGTAAAACACTTAGCGAGACGAAGATCAGAGTTTTTTAGCTCTACCCTTTCCTATATCTGAATACAGCAAGATGTATAAAAAGCCTGCCCTATAGGGTTATCACACTGAGGAGGCCACAGTACTAGGGGCAACCTGGACTCGCTCCATACAATCAATCAAACAATAATTCAAAACGCTTGGATAGAGTAATGCACTGGAGGACGAGTTCATCTGGTCAGCAGCCTTCACTCTACTACCCAAAGTAAATACAAAAACTACCTGAATGCTTCTGACTTGGATTATCTTGAGAAAATTACATATGATTAGAATCATTGCATCCCTACGAAATTCAACAAAGCACGTGTAGCATGTCTACAAAATTCAACAATGCAGATTCCAAAATTACATGAAAAATAATTTTTTTCATCAAACATCAAGCGAAATTGAGTTCATGGAAATTTCAATAACTAAGCCAATTCTCGCAAAATATATTCAGAAACACTCTTCTAGAAATTACCTTGTTATTTCGGAGCCACCCCGCTACCGTTTCATTCAGTTATTGAATTCATTTTAATCAACAACCAGCTCTCAATGAATTTCAAGCTGTGCGTGGAAAATTTATTCCAAGATGTACTACATTTGTAAATCAAAAGAAAAATATCAGCTGGCTGGAGCTTCCACCCCGTCGTGTCGTCAGTTGTCAGGTCAAGATATTATAGCTCATATCCCAACCAAATTGCAACCAGCCACCATATAAACTCGCCAGGAGTGATGGATGACCATTCAGATGCAAATTGAGTTTTTCTTTTCGAATCTTTTCTTTGATGTTCTTCGCTTTTCAGCATACGGGACTGAATTTTCGTACATCGCATGGAAGTTTTTCATTCGGGGTCGGACAATAAGAAAACAGTTTTGGTTTTTCATTTATGTAATGTTTTTGAAATAATTTTGTGTTGATGAATACTTAATGTGAGGTCGATAATATTTCAAGTGTTTCGCACCGGTAAATTTATTCTTTAATTAATCCGTTTCATTCTCTTTGAGTTTGGTTAATGTTGAAAGAAAAGCAATTAGCTGGGCTCATGCTGGTATTGCCAATTAATTTTTCAAGAGAGCATGAACAAACAACTCGGCACCATTAGTCTATTAGGAATAAACGTATGTACATCGAAATGTTTTTATAACTCGACGTATTTCAACAAAGCACTTTAAATCATCTGACCAAAAGCAGCCATAACAAAAACTATACTCAATCAATCGATGAATGGTTTTTCATCGTTTCCACTACAACCATATGCTTTTTGAATCAATAGTGGATCGGACAATACGCTTTCCGACTTATCAAGCCCATTCAACATTTTTCCAACTTCATTAATGAACAAGCATACAGCAATACATTTCGAAATCAGCAATAAAATACAAAACAAAACCGAAACTTTTTCGATCGAAATGAAAGTTATCGCCTCCCTCAGGCTCATAAAAATCAATTCCTCCACCATTTCAATACTTTATTCCTTGACGTTTAGTCTCTTCATTTGAAATCCACTTCTGTTCCCTTGTCATCGCAAAACGATTCAGTTCGTAAATTTACTCATTTTCCATCTACTCTACGCACTCAGACTGAGTAGCTTCGAAGCGCATTGGTTTGTAGTGCGAGATTGATGTTCCTCGGAGCCTGGAAAAAACCAAGGCACAGGAATCGCATTCAATCGACTGAAACTCTGTAAATTCCAATTTTCTCATATATGTATGTTTATGCGAAATGGAAAAAGGGAGATGTTCGCTGAATTTTTGAGAGACATGAAATTCATTTCAACAAACAGATGGTAACGAATTAACGTGCTTGTATTTTCAAGGTTGAAGGAAATAAAAATAACCATTCTGAAAATCGACAGATATACAACTTTCTAACGTCAATACGAAGATGTCTGCTACAGCTTCCTTTCTTCTCATGGCCAACTCTTTGCTAGGAATGGGTTTCAAAACTTTTATACGATTTTCTATATGTCAATTCACAGACAACTGGGACTCGGTCCTTAGTCTGCTAGCGACTTTTATATCGATCTGCGAACATCAAGTTTATGTAGCATGCTAATATTGTGTTATCGTTCAGATATTGTATTTGCGTATGCTTATATGTATGTCTCCGTCTGTTTTCAAGTAGCCTGATTTGTATGTTTCGTCGTACTTATCCCTATCATCGAACAGACTCAGGAATGAGTTGAAATTTAAAAATAACATGTTTTTCTTTATTTTTGCAAAACAAAAATCATATGATGGAAATAAGACAACGAGTATCAGATTTTCAAAATTATCCTAATCAAATGAAACAGTTTAAAATGCTTAAATAATGCTTGTAAAAACTTAGATGACTTTTGATCCGCCCAGGATAAAAATGTTTACCGGCTGTCCTCAAGTGTCAATTTAATCATAGTTATCGTAAAGCAAACTGGGTGAAAAAAAAATCAGCAAGAGAGCCTCAACATCTTAATCTATTTCTTGTTCAACTGCTACTATACCAAGCCTTCCAAACTATTACAATTATTAGGTATAATCTTTATCATAAGGTATGCTGCCACTAGTTAAGAACATCAAATATATTACAACGCCAAAGCTGCTAAAAGTTTGGATACACTACTTCCACTTCTAATCTAGACTATAGATGTGAAAAGCGCCCGCAGCCTCACTGACAAGGACAGTACTAAGGCAATAAAAATGTTTAAACCTAACCGTTCTAGATGCACGAGAAATCCAAAAGCTCCCAGGTACGGAAATCTGGGAACAACGTGGATCAACCATTGACAACGCAGTAAATAATTACAGTACTCGGTACGGCAGGACTCGGATTCTGCAGGCCCCAATATCGTGTAACACTAAAATGGAGGACCCTGATTGCAGTGAAAGATTACATCGAAAGATAATCGTAGAAGAATCGATGGCCAGCGAGTTGTCTTACTTGTTGATTGCATTTTCTATGGTTAAGAGCTTCGGGAAAGCAAGCGAAGCGTCAGCTTGAAGTTTAACTGCTTGGAAAAGAGATGTTTCCTTAAATACACAAAATAATGAGACCACACCGGCTAGTCTAAACGAGACACCTGCAGAAAGTATAGGTTGAATCAGTACTCTGCACTCTGCAGGCCTGTGGAGGCTCTCAGTCGCTTTGATGCTGTTGAAGACGGGAAAGTTGCCAGCAGAGGCGGACAATGAAATCAATACCATGAAAACTGCAACTATTTCTCCATAAATTGGAATCTGAGAGCCTATCTGGAAAAAACAGATAAATGTTGACTTATGTCACTGATATTGTCAGTTCGTTGCAAGCTAAGCAAAGCTTGATACTGGACAAATTATGCCTAATAGTTGTTCACAGTAACTCTCAGTTCATTCAAAGATGCAAAAATGTTTATTCTGATTCTATCCGTCACCGGATAGAATCGGTGTATTGATAGTCAAAAACGTGACATTTCAATCTCAGCTTACCTCCTTTTGTAACTCCTTACTTCCACCGCCGATACAAGAGCTACAAGACCTGGTTCACTAAGCTGAATCAGCGAGACTCGATTTGTTGGTGAGTTGCGATGCTAACTCTCAGCAGTCAGTTAAAACAGTAACGAATGCAATGCTAAGGGGACAAACTTTTCGATATTTTAACTTCGGGGGGACTGTGAATAGCCCTACCTTCATCTACCCTTACAATTTGTATTGATGTATCGCTATGTTCACCTGGAGTAATTTGATCAATTGCGGGATGGTGCGCATCAAATGATATCTCAGTCTCTGATCACCGCTACGTGGTGTTTTTTTTAGCTACGGATCTAAACCCCGTGGTGGAGAGTAGAAATTCTGATTGTGCTAAGTTTCCACTTTTTAGAAACAGAGTGTCTTCTAGTTGTATGATAATATCCCCGGGAACAATAGCTTTTCGATTGTGCACTTAAAAAAATGCCATATTCGGCAGGTATAAAAAATGTTTTCTCATCAGCAGGAGCAAACCTAGCAAGATGGTTCCTTGGTGGAACCGGAACTAAAGGGCAGATGCCGGAAAATTCCTCAATCAATTTTCAAAGAGGAATACATAAGATGAATAGATCGCCTAGAGATTTCCATAAATAATACAATAATTTGGTGAAAACCTCCACGAAGGATCATGCAACTCACTCTGTTAGTGCCTAAAAGGAATAATAGATACCTCAAGGCTCAAGGCTGAGTCATGAAAAATGGTCCATCTGAAAACACTCAGATGGTAAATTTATCAAGTCCAAAAAAGTCTCTATAGATTTTACTTGAGAATCAGTTTACTAGAGATGACACGCAGAACGTTTTTAAATCTCTGATCAAATATCTTGCTATCCGCGGCAGTAGGAAATGCTGGTACACAGGTAGAAGTGCGGTTACCACCGAAAAGGTCACGAGCATACATGCCACACCGCTGGCTTGGATAGGCTAGGTTAGGTTAAAGTGGCTGCCGATCCACAGAGGTCTGCCGACCGACACACATAGGCACAAGAGAGACCCGTTGTGATGCCACAATAATTTGTGACTCTCTCCTACTCTCTGAACTCGGGAAACCATCTGCTTCCCTTGACAAACATCTATCCGATTATAAAAAGAGGGAATGGACCATCTGAGGCAAGCTTAAAGGAAATACTGAGGGCACGCCTAGTCTAAGAGTATGTTCCACCATCTCGCAACGGTCGAAGAAGGTAATCTTTATACCAAAACCTAGGTGAGATGACTATTAAGATCCAAGGAACTTTTCAACGATCAGCCAAAATCATTTATTCTGAAATGTCTGGAAAAGCTCTTTAAAAAATCTTTAAGTAACATCCCTTTAAATAGTTACCATCATGAGTACCAGCGACGAAAATCAGGCGAGTTGGTACATCAGTCTTTGGTTGATCGAGTGACAGAGTGTGCGGCGTAAAGGTTGTGGATGTGAGCATAGATGGTGCGTTACTTGAGACTGGCCGTGTGCTGGATGTGGGAATTTCGGTCGTAAGAATTTTATATAATAATAATATAAGTCCAATCTGGCTAATTTTAAAGAATACGAAACAAATCGGCTAAGGTTCACCTTTTCAAACTTTTTTTTTTTAGCTACGGATCTAAACCCCGTGGTGGAGAGTGGAAATTCTGATTGTGCTAAGTTTTCACTTTTTAGAAACAGAGTGTCTTCTAGCTGTATGATAATATCCCCGGGAACAATAGCTTTTCGATTATGCACTTAAAAAAGTGCCATATTCGGCAGGAATATTTAACTTATGCTCAGCGAACTAGGAAAAATGCGCACGAGTCAATAGACGAATCAATGAGGAGGGTTTCGGCAATAGTGGATCCGCGAAGTGTTTAAAGTAAAAAAAGCAAGTACTGCAAATCATACTGCTGACCTGCTAGCTTCGCGTTTCACGGCAGGTTTCTGGGGAGGCTTTGGTAAGAAAGGCGTTTGCGGGCTCACTCGGCTCAACGAAAGTAGAAAGATTCTTTAAACAACAGTAACGGAATTTTCACCAGATAGCTCACTTTATTCGAATGAAACATGGTTTCCAATGCTAATGAAACGTGTTCTTTTGCGATGGACACTAGATAAACCTCTTTAAATAGCTATATAAAGCTGTTAAAGCTCATGGCGTGGACGATGTCTAAGTTAAATGGTTACATGTCATGCTGACGCCAAGATAGTTGCTGTCAGAAGCTGGAGCCAACTGCTATTTGGGTATGCAGGCGACAAATGTGTGGCCAAAAGATAGTGTTTGTTCCAGTGTATCTCTTTTAGACGAAATGCAACAAAATCTGCGTTACACGTCAGGTTATGCCAACCATGTGCCCATAATAGCAGTCAGTAAGGATGATTTCATTTCATCAATTGACTGTGTTTAGATCAGTCACATATTCAGAGTAAACATTGGTCTTTACACAGATAGCCAAGTAGCTACAAATTCCTTTGCTTGGCCTTTTAGAGTGCCCAGAACTATTGCAGAGTGCCGTGCATCTCTTAGAGTATTGTCGATGTACTTGGCAGTGCGATTTATTTGGGTACCTGGATATAGGGGGTACTCGGGACAAATGTATGACTGACGAGCGGGCAAAGGAAGGCATTTTACTGCCGAAAGGTCCCGTGTTCTTTCTCCATAGGCAAACTGACGTTGTCGGTCAAACTAGTCATTATGCAAAAATATTTTGAGGGCCCTAAGAAGCCGCTCGCAAGACAGTCCGAGGCCACCTTTGACAAAGGTCGCATTAAGCTGCAGTTAAGTTTGACTCGAAGACTTTTGGTTGTGTAGTGGTCACTCTATAGAGCACACTTTAAGGCGGCACACTCAGACGCAACAGTTGGGAGGCTTTAACGGTGTTTGTCAGCTCAGCGGATGAAGAGGAGTCCGTTGTGTCATGTGCCAACATTCAGCTCTCCGAAGGAAAAGAATGACCTCACTCGGGTGTCCGTTCTCTCCGGTCTGACTGATTTATCCTTTTTCGTTATAAGAATATTGTACAGTTCATCAAAGGAAACAAATACTGTCTGAAGTAGAGTGGCTAAAGGAGTTTGAGTGTGTTTCGGCAAAAACTCTGATTAGCAGCTATATTACCTAACCTAACCTTTTTTGTTGTTGTTTGGTTAACTTCTCCCTAGACCACCTATGTCACATTCGATTTTTCAAATACTGGCGGTATTTGTGGAGATGCTGATCGGCCGATTGGGATTTGCATATTTGTAGCTTTAATAAAGGTTAAGGGAAAATTAAGGGAAAAAATTGGCGCCTAAAATAATTGTAGCTTTTTAGCTTGGTAAATTTCTAATTATCGTCTAAAAATGCAGCGGGTGATTTTCTGTGCTAAAGACGACGTACCAATCTTTGCATCAGCTTACTGTATATACTCACAAACAGCTGCGGCGAATTTATAGGCAAACTTTTGTACTCTTTTAAGGAAATACTTCAAATTATTCTAAAATATACATACAACTTCTCATGCAACACAAAAGCGACAGATAGATATGCTTAATAATAGCACATCAAATGTCGAATTAGAACGAATTACGTTCCCATTAATAACCTTAAAATTCAAAATTCTATTTGTTCCCTTGAAACCATTAAGCTATTTAAATAGCGAACATGTTTCCATGTCAAACAAAATGAAAAACAATTGCGAAATTGAGTAAATCACTCCATCATATTAAATCTACTGAGTCCACGCATAGAAACACATCAAAATGCCGTTACCTTGCCTAATAGTAATTCATTACAGGATCGCTTGATTGTAACCACCATCAACATTCCATGCCCTCAAATTTACTTTACTAGCAATATAATTACGCACCGACATTATCCTTGTTCCGGCCAACCCAGCAGCGTTTACCCACCAACATTAGACATGCTGAAATTCGCAATTAAAACTCCCTCCCAGGTGACATCGTAACGTTTGTTGTTTTGTTTATTTAGACTCTGTACATACCTACTTACATAGTACGTTTTCTATACACATACGTGTGCGTAAAACTTTCGTACATACGTATGGATGCTGAAAAGAAGAAGCTCCGACTACTTCATCAGTTTAAGGACCTTTTGTTGAAATCTCACTCAATTATCGAGTCAACTAGGAAATCTACGATAAATTTTAGAAGCATGTATTTGAGTTTGTAAGCAACGTACGATGTACTTAAAGTGTACGCTTCCGTATGACTCATCGTGAAGCACACATCACTGATCCTGTGAGTCCTAGAGTAACCGTTCTGTATCGTGTCAATATAATTTCGCTAAGAGTTTGACAAGTACGGGTAGGCACGTTTAAATAAAAGTTGCCAATCTAAGTTTTATGCGACATTTTCTGTTTTCTCTGCATAAATGATCCGAAATAATGAAAACATTACAATAGGGAACAATGACAATTTGAAATGGCTTTTGTGAAATTTAGTGTTTTGAACAGTGTGTGGCATGAAAAGCTGTGAAAGTTTATATATTTTTATAGATACATTTTACATTTTGATAAGATTTTGCATGTAATCTACATATATTATTAAGGAGGGGTAAAATTTTCAAAAACTAAAATTATTAGCTTTTTTTAGTGATAGATAAACTGCTTATATTTGACTCAAGATAACAAAAGATGAAAAATATCATCTCTTTCACCTCACAAAATTTCTCCTAACAAACTTTCATCCCACAACAATACGAAAGTAAACCTCGCATGGAAAGATCGCAGTTCCTTTCACCACAAAAAAAATAAATAGGAACGTAAATTGGAAAATAAGGCCTTCTGTTATCGCATCCTGGCTGACTAGTTGATGCAAGGAACGCGACCAACCGCCCCTGTTGATGCCTCACTGGTACGTTCAATGAGAAATTGTATTTTTAACATGGTGGTTCGTTCGTTCGTTGCTTCAATTTGAAAAGTTAGTGAAAAGTTTACGACAGCAGATTTTCATTTTGTTAGCAGCCATTGTTGCGTTATGATATTCTTATTTGAAGTTATAGCCTAGGATTATGTTAGCTGTTAAAATATCTTCGCATTTTATGGCTGGAAATTTATCAATGTGCGTAAGTACATGCAAATAGTTTATGCGGCAAATTGAAATGGGTTTGTTAATGTCGAGTGGATGAGAGACAATTTGGATTTGAATGATGGTGTTACAATGAGCTTTCTGGTGAGGTTTCGTTTTTGGCCGACTACGGAATAATTCAAAAATCTTGAAATCGAATTTCAACTCTTCACGCAACAAGTAAGCCTACCTCATTTTGTCGAGGTGAAGGAGGTTTGCAATGTTGTCAGATATAATTGACGTCAAAACATTTTCCATGCAAATAAAATCACTTGCTTACTCATGAATTCAACTGTGAGCTAAATCTCGAAACAATGGAATTCCAATGCTTACCTGAAAATAAAAGGAAAATCTTGTTAGATGGCAATCTGGCATTTATTTCGAATCTAGAACATAGAAAATACATTCAGGAGTAAGTCAATACATAAAACATTTAGTGTTAATGGTAATCAATACAGACACTTAAGTGCTAAGAGGTTTAAATCAAATGTAAATCAGCTCCATTTATTCAGAGCGTGCTGTGGGCGCATTTTGTATTTTGAAATACGTAAGATATTTTGTATGCCATATTTGATTTAGGTGTTCCATAAAAAACCAAGATTTCAAAAACATCAAAGACATCAAAAACAAAATTTGCAGCGGTTCGCCACAACATCCTTGACATTTGATGCGATGGTTTAAAGGACGGTTACGAGGAAAGATAAAAATAGGCACAGAAAAGAGGAGACATCGGCAAACAGTTTGAAGTTAAAGAGTGGGAGCTTACAGTCGCAAGACAAGTATAGCTATAGATGTTAGAACTAAATTGAGCTAGGAAAATTAGGGACAGGTAAGTCAGGATCTGGGCAAAGTGGTTAACACTCTTGGTAGCACTCTCAACTCTGCTGCCATGCCAGCGTGTAGCCCTTCCAAAGCCAAAGGGGATATCCTAAGCTAATGTGGAGATCACTACCGTATGGAGTGAGTGCAGACAACTATTTAGCAACGCTAAAAGGTCTAAACACTAGACGATCTGAACGCTAAAAGATCTGATGACGGATCAATGTATAAAATGAAACTGAAAGGCTTTAATTATGCCGCACGTAAGGTGAAGACAAAGAAATTTGTGTAGAGGCTTCTGTAGTAGCACAGAGGCCATCAATAAGGCAAATCGTATATATAAAGTCTTAAGCTCAATACCAAAGGATGTACGATGTATTCAGAGCCCTTAAAGAAACTGCAATAATTCAAGGATATACACTATTTTCAGTACTTTTTTCACCTTAAAGTTATCTAGTACACACGGCGTAACAAATGGAGTAGGCCAGCAGGTTTTTGCTGCCTCTAAAGATCGTAAATTCAAAATTGACGTGGGACACAAACTTCCTCAAACCGTTTCAATCTCCGTATCTTGTTAGTGGTCCAGCAATATATAGAGGTTACGTTGAAAAAGTTCTGCAATGCGTGCTTGTGCTTCTCACATGTTCCATCAGCTCGTGGAAAACAAGAGTTGTGTATATTTCTGGAGCAGGGTATCGCACGTTAAACCCATGTACTATCATCCGATATATTTGCTCCGCTTTACCATATCAAATACCATATCAAAGATATCATATCAAATAGTCAGTTTAACCTTCGTTAATATCGCAGTCTCAGTACGGCTACACTAAAAGCAATTTTGTCAAAACTGCTCTATGTGCTCTCATTGAGTAAATTGAAGAATCTTTTGCTCTTAAGGAGTAAACGCTTGCCGCCTTGGTAAGCATTGAGGAAGCCGTTAACCAAATCAGGTCTGTTGCGATTGTGGAGGTGCTCGGCTGATATGCGGCTGACAGCTTTTATTAAACAGCTCCACAAGAAAAATGTGGTATCCTCTTTGCAGGGGGATGCCCACTTGCGACGAAGGGACAAAACGGGCACACCTCAAGGAAGGCTTGCTTCTTCTTCTTTGTGGAGTGCCGGCTGAGAAATTGTTGCTCATGCGGACGACATACCCATGGCATTGTCAGGAAAGTATATATCTACGTACGATTTTGGAGAAACTGAATCACTCTTTTGATTTACTTTCAAGTTGCAGTTGGAGTTGGAGTTGGAGTTTAGTTGGTCAAGTTTAGTCAAATGGAGCTGGTACTATTTACGAGAAAGTACAAATTTCCTCAATTTAACTTATCGATATTAAACAGGGTCTTCGCTGACATGAGTCCAAGTGTCAAATATTTTGACCTGATCTTGAACACGAAGCTCCTATGGAACGACAACATAGCAGAGAGAGTACGGAAGGCTTTTGGTGCACTTTACTACTGCATCAAAGTCATAAGGGCGAGTTGGGCTTTGCAGCGTCGCATTATGGCATAGCTTTAAATCACTTTGTTTGTGTCGATACGACTGTATAGGGTAGTGTTTCGGTGGTAGACTGCTCTAAAGGTAGTGCGGAGGCTACCCGCATTTTTAGCGGCAAGGGCTATCCGAACGACCTCTACTAAGGTGCTTTTCGTGCTGCTTCATTGGTTGGGAACCAATTTAATAATCTTGCCTCAAGCTAATCTGGCTGTTGTAAGACTGCATTACACTCGGCATGGGCTAAAACTCATCTGAGTGAGTCTCCGCGCCATCGGTTGCTGACCACATAGCTCCGAACACTTTTCCAGACCTGGAGTCTTCAACTCAGATTCCTGGTAGAGATGCGTAGAATGATAGTATCGTTCTCGAAAATGGGCTTATTCATCTGTATATAGATGGCACAAAACTGAACAGTGAAATTGGCAGCGGTATACACTTGGAGTCAATACATTCCTGGGCTTTCATGGATGCCAGTCGCAATAGGTCGCTGTTGAGTTTAACTCATAGTGCTGTCCGCTTTGTAGGGGCGTTCATAGGGCGGCACGTCGGGCTCAATGCTTTCTATCGAAGCTATGGCTCAGAGACTGAAGAGGAGTCCATTCTCCATCTCGTGTGCCAGGGTCCGGCTCTTGCAAGGAAGAGATTGGCTTCTCTTGGAGCACTCTTCTTGTCAAATTTGACTAATTACCTCTTAGGCCATCAAATCAAACCAATGGTTCCCAGAGTACAGTGGATAAGAGAGAGTAATCTGCAGTATCACAATGGGCCTCCATTGTTCCTATACGCATCATTCGATGGGATTCTTCGATTGATAGCAACTTGATCTAATCTAACTGCAGTCACAATAACTCGAGAGTTTCAGTTCAATTCAACAACTTACTGCCAATCTGTGAAAAAACGGTTTAATATTTTATTTATTTGGGGCAAACAATTTTTGATCTATGCAATATTTTGAAAAGGTACAGGAGAATTTCTTGTAATTCAGGAGAAAAAGCCGGAAATTATTCTTAAGATCGTTGGTTAAAAATTCGTGATGGTAAATTTGACGATGATGTATTTGATGTTGTCGAAAAAGTGTTGGTTTATAGAATCACACTTGAATTTTAAAGAAAGAAACTGTCGTGGAGGTGCCAGGTAGGAGGAAGCAATTATAAAAAAGAAGAAAGATTTTATTTTCTTGTCATAGGTTTAGCCAACCCTTCCCAATAAGACTTATTGTTTTCTCGTCGTTATAGACATTCCTTATAGCTATACGAAATTTTCTTAAATTACAGTTATTCCAATCATTTTTATCCGTCAAATGTACTCAAAAACCGCGATTTCTCAATCAAATCTACAAAGCCACATTTATGACCGTGCAAACATAGAGAATTTAATGAAACAACCAAACAATATTATTTGGTGCAATCGGATCTTTCGAAAATTGTCTTGCCGCAGCGATATCTGAAAAAAACACAATTTATAAACGTTAAGACAATAATAAAGCGTTTGTTTACAAAAACCAACTGCCATTTAATCACAAAATTACATGCTTTTACCGCCGTGCCGCCAAACAATACCTACGATTAAAAACTTGCATCACGCATTTTATCGCACCATTATCATTTGGTTGACTCAATGTTGGTGGCGATGAGGACGTTGATTGAGCAACAAAATCTAGACGAACGCTAGAATCCGACATACCGATACATACTTTATTCAATAGACAATGAACATTCTACATACTTACATATCAACGATGAGTTGTTTGATACAACAGTGAAAAAAAGTTTCGACACAAAACGGATTTGATTGACGGGCGCCCATGTTTACATGTCACTGATTAGATCGGTCCAAATAGATTGTGTCTTCCGCTGTTCCGTATTGGACGCGTTTGAATTCAACTAAGTCCATCGGACAAGGCTGTCTGCTTGCTATCAAGCTGTTTTGCTGTACAAGCATCCTCCCCCTATTATAGTTCAAACTCGCATGTCATTGACGTAAATCACGTTGATGTGAGGATTGCGTCTAATGGGGTCATGCTGGAGAAACTGTTCCAATTGATTTAGTAGCCATCAGTTGGAAATTATTCTTGGGAACGTTGAAAATTTGAATACGAGGAAGAGTTAGAATCGAAGAATTATAGGAATCTATTGGAAACTTGCGACGTTGTCGAAACACAATTGAAAGTTCCCTTAAAAGTCATAGTAATGTCCACCTGCAGTAATTCTTGTAAATAAGCAATGTGATAAGGAGCCGCGACTAGATCGCAGCTGGTGGTGGTACTTCCAGTCTCATTGTTCCAAGGAAATTAGGAACCTGTTTTTCAGAATGCAACATTATAGGTGAAATTGCATGCTCTTACTATTGATTGGGCTTCATTGCAAATCCTGCCATCAGGTCAAAGGAATAATTTGCAAGACATCCTGAAAATTTGCAAATTATACGCTTTGTGCCTTTACGTCCGTCTACAGGAAAGGACTGATTTAATGCCCTGACGACAATTACAACGACGCTGTTCGCTAATTTGTCGTTCAATGCCTTCCGTAATCAACTTGCAAATTAGCACGGGAACGTAGTCATAAACTACAAGCTTTCATTGCATGCTTGTTTGTGAAGGACTATTTGGTGAATGGCTAGGGTCTTTCCAGTCATTGAATTTCATTTCGTCGCATAAAGCTTTACTTGTACTAGAATGTCTGTATAAAAGTTCTTTTGGTTTTAGAATATGCCCAAAAGTGTAGCGAAACTCTCAATAGGTTGTTCTTGAACATGCAACGTTTGCGAAAAGTGAATGCATTTGTGAGCTAAGTATTTTAACAAATCAGTAATGTAGGTGGAACTAGCCTTTAAGATGCAAATATAATAAAAAATTGTATAAAGATTGTATGAGATGATTTGCTATGCGGAGATATCAAAAATACGTTTAATGTAAATGCGAGTTTAGAATATAGAAGATTGTTGAGAAAGTTTTAAATGTATTGAATGTTGTCAATAAGTCCATTGTTGGGCCAACCATATTTTCTTCTAATAAACGTGAAAAAAACTGGTTAAGATGGCACGGTAGCGCTCACCATTGACCGTAACTGGGCTGCCCAGATTATTAAAAAAGAGTACGGAGCGATGACACCACCAGCATGAAAACCGGACCAAACAGTCAATGCAGATGTAATGGTATTTCGTTAATAGCTTCGGGATACCTACTAGACCAAATTCGGCAAATTTTGCTTATTGACGAATCCGTTAAGCCAAAAATGTGCTTCGTCGCTCAGTATAATTTTGCGGTAAAAATCGAACTTGAATTTTGATTATAAATTTGCATTATCATTTAATGTTGTTGAAGCATCCATCCCTGATTGAAAATGGCAAACCTTCAACTATTCAAACGTCAAAAAAATTTGACAGAAATGTCATCGCATGACAGAGAAATTTCAGCAGAAATTTGGTATGATCGCAATGGGAAACCCTGTAGAAGACATTACTATTGGCATCGGTAGGTCATTTAACCAAAGAGGGTGCTTGGCATGACAAAATGCGGGACTTAGTCGTGGGGCCAGGTATTCTCTTGTATGAAATGCACTATACCGTTCAGGTGGGACTGTTAAAGGGGTCGGTTTGGGCAATAGGCGTATGCTACTTCACAGACATTTCGTCAGTTTATAATATTATGGTCAACGTATATCCCGTGATATTGTGGTCAGTGTTAAGCGGGTCTATCGTCAGTACACTGGTTCCTCCATCCACGTTGTTAAACTGGTCTGTGTGGAAGAGATTTTATTGTGAAAAGTTGGGTTTGTGTACCAAGAGAAATACAAATTTAAGAGTTTTCGAAACTGAGGATACAGAAGAGCTCATGTCCATTTTTCCGACTAAGGATGAAATCGACGTGCATCTAAACGAGCTTGAACATCGTTCTTATGACAAATGGCATCGTAATCTATTGTTCGAGAGGATCAACAACTAATGGGTATTGATGTCGAAAGGGTTTCAATTGTCTCATGAGATCCGTCGAATCTATATACTGTGAGCGTCAAAACCTTTCAAATTTGTTTTTGAGCTTCAATAAAAAACAAAATACCGATTGAAAAATATTTCTGATTGAGTTATATCAAACTGTTATTTGTTAAAAACTTAATACAAAAAAATCAATTCCATATATTAAATAACAAAAAATTTACAGCGGAACAAAAACAAAAAGTCAATGAAATATGAATCAAAAGTAAGTGCACATTTGTTCAAACGTTGCTAGGTTCTAGCTCTAAACAAATTCACGGATCTTTTACTATAACGGAATACAACTTCAATTTAATATCTTATCAATCGCAAAAATTCTTGGTAAAGTCATTTTTGAAAGAGTTAGTTTGATTTAAAACATGCTAGAAGAAAGGTGTGAAAATGAGGAAAGAAACTGAGCCAGAAACACGAAAAATTATAGTGAATTTGCATTGTGAAGGTAAAAGTTTACGGGAAACTGGAAAAATGGTAAATAGACCACACAGTGCAGTTAAAAAAATTATTGACAAAGACAATAAATTCAAAATATTGGACAATTTTAAAAGATCTGGATGGCCAGGGAAATTAAACAGAAAAGAAATAAGAAATTGAGTGAAAGAAGTTAAGGGTGATCCACGTTCAAGTGCAGCAAAAAAAGCTGAAAATTATTCCGCGACACACAATCATTGCGTTTCAGCCTCCACCGTTCGAAGAATATTGAATGAATATGGGGTACATGGCAGAGCACAACGCAGGAAGCCGTTTATTTCTAAAGCGAATAAGAAAAAACGCAAAAATTATGCTAAAAAATATAAAAACTGTATTTATGATTTTTGGAAAAACGTTTTATTCTCTGATGAGAGTAAATTTTACATGTTTGGCAGGCATACAAATAAAAAACTTTGGCGAACTAAAAATACTGAGTTCTATGAAAAAAATGTTCCCGGCACAGTCAAGCATGGCGGAGGATCTGTTATGGTTTGGGGGTGTATGGCAGCATCGAGAGTTGGAAACCTTGAAGATAGTACAAAAGATAGGCAAGGCTATCTCAATATTTTGCAGCGAATATGGCCGACAGTGTTGCGAAATTGGAATTGCCTAGGTCGTGGATCTTCCAACAACACTCTAAAAAGTGGGTCTATAATTAATACTTTGATAATAGCAAATATATTCATTTTTTCGTTTAAAATAACGAATCACAAGTTTTTTACACATTCGATGTGCATTTTTTGCTTTTACGTCATATCAGCTGAATAATCCACAGCTTTTTGTAAATTGAAGCAAACAGAGTGTAAATTTACTAGTTTGCTATTCACCTTTGCGCCAAAGCCATAAAATTGCATCATTTGTTAGGGTAAAATTACACAATTTGGTCGTAAAAAAAATATTCGTTTTGCGCATTTTTGTAAATTTACATCTTTAATAGTAGGAAACTAGTTTCCTACTATTATAAGGGTAAAATTCAACAAAAAATTGTTTGAGGTAAGATAACGATCCTAAGCACACTTTCTATTTAATAAGGAAGTGGTTGCTTTATAGAACGCCCAATGTATTGGATCATTCCCTCCATCCCCAGACCTCTACCCCATTGAGCATTTATGGGATTATTTAGGCAGGAAAATTCAGCAACTTCTAATCACAAGCAAGGAAAGTTTGAAAATGCTCTTAAAGAAGAATGGGATAATATACCAGCAGAATTTACCAGAAAATTAGTGGAATCCATGCCTAGAAGACTGCAAGCTGTTTTAAAGGCAAAGGGCGGTCAAACCAAATGCTAGTTTTTCTTAAAATTATTCTATGAATTTTTATTATATGAAGTGTGCACTTACTTTTGACTCGCATTTCATTGACTTTTTGTTTTTGTTGCTCTGTAAATTTTTTGTTAGTGAATATATGGAACCGATTTTTTAGTATATTGTTTAAAACAAATAAAGGTTTTATATTCCTCAATCAGAAATATTTTTCAATCGGCATTTTGTTTTTTATTGAAGCTCAAAAACAAATTTGGAAGGTGTGTACTCACTTTTGATGCTCATAGTATATTGAGCAAGAATTTTATTTCATTGCTGAGGTTAAATAATACGTAGGAAATACATATTGGCCCACGCAAGACCAAAAGAGGCTATGGCCAATATGTGTACACCCCCTTGGTGCGAGCTGGGCTGATGTTGGGCTGACTCCCAGCCTGAGTGGATTTTTGGCCAATATGTTGGGCCAACATTTTGGGCCAATATGTATTTGAAGCAATAGAGAAAAAGCAGGATTGGTTCCCTTAACATTAGCGCTGAAAGTGGAGAATTCTTGAGCTCTTGCCGCAATGGCATAAAAAGCATGAGTAGCTAGTATGCTTTTGCAGAAGAAGAGTAGGGTAGATCAGCTGCTTGGAGTTAGCTACACGAGTGTGGAACTGGTTAAAGGCTGGATAATTCCAATAATTAGCTGGGTGATTGATAGCTTCACAAGACAGGCTAGTTTCTCGTCGGTGTGTTTCACAAAACTATCTGGAGTATGATTCACGAGACTTCTGAACCATCTGTACGAGAGATTGCAGTTCAGTGTGTGAGTTTTTCATCCGATAATTTTCAATCACGGTTACAATTAACCTTTTTCGATAACAAAAAAGTTGGATATCAAAAGATTGATGCTTCTAGAAGAAGTACTAGCAATTAAGGGGGTATTCTGGTCTAGAATGTTGATCAAATCGACTTTTTTGTTTGCATATTTTCAAAGTTTAGCCCTTTAAGAATAAACTTTGAAGATTTTCGGAAATTCGTATTATTTTTGGAGTTACAGTTATTTTTGTGCAACGCCAACTAAACCAACAGACGCAATCAACAACGAACTAACCGCTCCGAGCTACGAGCTTCTCAAGCTTCTAAAGAAGTTCGAACTGCTATTATGGCTGAAAGAGCTCCCAAAAATCTCGCTTTTGAAGTTGAAGAAGGAACATTTCATGAGACGGGAATCTCTGATTAATAAAATCAAAGTATAAGATATCATTAAACGACTCAGACTGCTCGAAACGAGACTCCAAGCTTCAAACGCGTTTTTCTCGAAACTACTTTTTTTGATACGGTTGACATGATATCTCTAGTTGTAATGGACCGATTTACGTGAAATTTTGCACAAACCCTCTTAACACTATTAGATTTGGTCTGACAAAGGGATTTTTGAAACTTTTTTTTTCTACTATTTATCAAAAATTCCCAAAGTTGAAAAAATGAGGCAAAAAACGACTCTTTTTTTTACATGGACGCCATTTTGTAAAAAAAAAGTTTTTTCAAATCGCCTACGTCAGACTAATTCTTAATTCTTTTTTTTACAGAATTCACTAAAAATGTATGGTTCAGACCACCAGGAAGGTTGGAGTCATGTCAACCATGAGACAAGTTTTTTTTTAAGCCTTCACTTCACCGGCATGTATCTACATCCATTTTCGTTTTCTTTTTTTTTGAATTTTTATTCTTTTAAAATGTTAATATAAAACTGATAAAAAAATAGATATCAAAAATGTTTCTGGTTTTTTTTTATTGCGTCCGTAAAATCACCTCAAAATCGACCAGAATACTGCCTTAATAAAAGAGGTTTAGAAAAATCGTTTTTCAAGCCATAAATAGGGTTGTCTTTGAACGTGGTTCATTGCGCATTGGGTTTTGTTTATTTAACAGTTTTAACATAAATTTGACATTTCAATTTTCTAGTAGTACCAATTCATTCTATTTTGCATTTTCTTCAACATCTTCAACATCATATTCATGCATGCGCAAATATGATCCTGATGAACTCAAAACTTCATTTCAAAATTATATTGCATACTTATTTTGAAAACGTCTTATCACCAATTTAGCATCTTTGTAAAGAATCTTTTCATCGCGGAAAATTATCTTGGAAAACTTCCCTGCAATCACGAATTGATTACATTTCGTAAACATTTTCGGGAAAAATTTCAGCTTTTATGTTTCTACGAAAAAAGATTTACTGAATCGACGAAATCAGAACTAATCAATGAGAAAAGTTTTACGACTTTCAATTTCCATCTCCTTCCTACAAAAGTGAATTTCATTTTATCTCAGTCCAAAAGCACATCAAAAACATATCTACCCAGACATGGACTACTTGCATCATGTACATGACGTCTACGTTCCAGAAAATACAACGTTTTCGATAAGGCAACCAAGGAACCTTAGTAGTCCCGTTTGTTGTCGTTCTATAACTCTATTTCGTACTAGCAGATAATATAATTCAAGAGACGCTCTCGGAATTAGAAAAAAAAAACGGCGAGAATCTCATAAAAACTTTCTCTTTACATTTTCACACAACGGTTCCGCGTGCAATTTCCTTCTTGTGGCAAATGTGGTTTGGTGCAGGAGGTATCCCGTAAAAGTTTTTTTTTCACTACTGCCTTCCTTTCGCGTTGTCGAATAATGCATGTATGAACGTAAAGGACGATGTGGTGCGTGTGGCAAGAAAATGTGCTGAAGCTTAGGGGAACTGTAGAAACAGAAATTGTTTTCTCAACGGTTCCAAGGAGTAGTGGATGTGATTTGATGAGGGTAAGAAGGCGGAATAAGTTGTACTAAATTTTAAAGGAGATTTTGTTCTATTTTTAGTTACCAGAAAAGTAAACTTGAAAATGGTTTTCCAGACCCAAAGCTGATTACCGTTTTGTTTTCGTTGTTCATACTTTGAGCAGCTTTATTGGGAGGTAAGTGGAAACGCGTCTCTAGCTGTGCATATTTCTTGTAGTTTGGACAGTGAAACATTTTTCGATATATTTCACCTCAAAATAAATAACAGCTGTGGCTTCAAAAGAATTTCTTCGAAAATACTTCCATGCATCACTTTATGTTATGTTTCGCATTCAATTCACGTATGCGGCCAGCAGGCTTTGTGGACTTGACGGATTGTCAGCGTTTTTGGTGACATAGTTTTCAAGGGTCTGATACTTTTTTCGCAGTTACAAACGATCCTACACCTCACATGCCAATGCCACGACTGTCGTCCTTTTGTCATCTTTATCGTTATTCTTGCCTCATTTTCGAGCAAAACGTTGATGAGTGGGATGACAGGACGAGAAAAACCTAGAGACAGTGAAATATGAAAAAATGAAAGCTTGACATACGAAGTAGGGAAAAACTTGAAGTTGTTCGGTCCACTTTACTTCCTATTGCTGATGTTGCTCTTGATATGACTTACTTGCTCTTTTATAGGAGAGTTTGTGAAACACTATGTACTTGATACGAGCTAACGGGTCATGTGTGGTTTATGATTCGGTGTGTGAGTATGATTAATGGTGTCAGAATGGTACTTGAAATTGCTTGATAGAGTTTTCCTTGTACTCTAAGACTCTATCTGTTTCTGGGAATTATTTAATTTTATGTGGAAGTAATGGGAATTGAACAAAAAGTATTTTCTGGGACCAAATAAATTCCAGTGGATAAGTGAATTGTTGGGAATGACATGTATACGTGATCTGTTGGGAGTTTGGGAGTTCTTAGAAGTTATGTTGTAATGTGACCTATAGTAGTTTGGAAAAAGATCCAGAGGAGCAGAGCTTGCACGTATGTATGCTTTTTTTCAACAGGGGTTTAAGCAAAAGGACAATTCTTTGACACAATATCTTTGACACAATATCTTTTTATCGATGGTCATCGTAAAGGTATGTATCCATATGTATCATTTTCGCGTATCGTATCACCGGTGCGTATCAGTGGATACGACAAACGTATCTTCGTTGCGTATCAAAATTTGATACAAAGAAACGCAACGAACTCGATCGGTCATTTGGCGGTTTCTTGCCGTCGCATCAAAGGAATGAAACGATACGCTCTCGAGTCATATTTGGACCACTTGCGTTGCACAAGTCGCGTTGCATGATTTGACATTTGAGTCGTTAACTTGTCAATATTGTAGTGCAGTGCATAGATAATGGAGTGGAATAAAGAAAACATTCTTCAATTTATTGAAGTATATCGACGATATCACATTTTGTGCAAGAAATGATACGATACTAAGTGGAGTCATGTGTGGACACGTTGCGTTGTACACAATAGATTCGTGAATAAAAGCGTTGCAGCTGCGTATCGAGCTTTTTGCAACGGATCGTATTGGTGATACATGGAATATTGAGTAGTGTGGACACCGTATCCGTTTAGTGAATGATACGCAACAGGGATACGATACGGAAGAAATGCAACATATGGATACCTACCTTAAGGAGCATTTTTTTCAACAATCACAAATGTTAGGTATGATAAGGCAATATTCTTAAGAACTGGTGTTATATTATTTCCGAAAATTATTTATCATTTAACAGTTTAAAATCTTAAGAATAAAGTTTTGCCTAATCATGGTTTTACCTAATAGGGTTACTATTGTATCTAATTTAATAATTAATGTTTGATGTTATTAAATGACAGTATAATACGCACCGCATAAATGTTACGATTTATACACTTCCAACTCGAGCAACTAAAAATATTGTCTAAAGTCAGACTGACAGTTGGAAACTTAGGGGCATAACTAACCTGTCAGCTCAGATAAAATACATATGAGCCGTCGTGTTTCCGACCCAAGAATATTGGAAATGTAAATATGCAGCAAATGTAACGACCAATGTGTCAATCTATCAATCTGCGATGAAAAAACTTCTGAACAATTATATATATTTATTCACCGAACAAGGTACTTTCGGTTTAAGGGGGTATTCTGGTCTAGAAATTGATCAAATCGATTTTTGTTTGTTTGCATATTTTCAAAGTTAAGACCTTTAAGAATAAGCTTTAAAAAGATTTTCGGAAATTCGAATTATTTTTGGAGTTACAGCTATTTTTGTGACACGCCAACTAAACCAACAAACCCGATCAACAACGAATTAACCGCTCCGAGCTACGAGCTTAAGCTTCTCAAGAAGTTCAAATTGCTCGTATGGCTGAAAAAGCCCCCGAGAATCTCGCTTTTGAAATTGAAGAAGGCACATTGAATGAGACGGGGCTCTCTGATTAAAAAAATCGAAGTATAACATACCATTAAACGACTCAGACTGCCCGAAACGAAACTTTTAAACGCGTTTTTCTCGAAACTACTTTTTTCGATACGATTGACATGATATCTCTAGTTGTAATGAACAAAGTTACGTGAAATTTTGCACAAGCCCTGTTAACACTATTAGAATTGATCTGACGTAGGGATTTTTTAAAAAAAGATTTCTACTATTTATAAAAAAATTCCTAAAGTTGAAAATATGAGGCAAAAAAAGACTTTTTTACATGGACGCCGTTTTGTGAAAAAAAAGTTTTTTCAAATCGTCGCCTACGTCAGCCTAATTCTACATTTTTCTTTTTACAGAATTCACCAAAAATTTATGTTTCACACCACCAGGAACGTTGGAATCATGTCAACCATGAGACAAGTTTTTTTTTGAGCCTTCACTTATTCTACTTCACAAGTTATTTTTAACAATGTAACACGACCGCATTTATATTCGTCTATTCTGATTCTTTTGAATATTGTTTTTGATATGCTTCGGTGGGCAGCAGATGGACGATATCGTCAGATATCATATAGATGATGTTACTGAACTGTTTTCATAGACAAATTTATGTTGCTGGGATGTAGCCTTCGCTGAATTCTTCCAAAGAATTATGGAGCAGATGTTTTTTAATGAGTATTGCAGACACACCTCTAGCCTTGCTAATTGCATATTTGGTGTCGTAGATACCAAATATGCAATAAGCATATTTTAATTAACCTGAGATGTCTAATCTATTATATTTTCTGTGGGATGGGTTTCCAGTTTGAGAAGCACATCAGAAATGGCTTATATCATGAGTTGATGTGAGTAATTTCCCAGCGTGCCAAATTTGGAATTCAGAATTGGCTACGACTATTCCGAAAGTGAGCGAAAGAGATAGCAATATAAAAAGCTCTTGAAATAAATAAAACTATTGACTGGGGTAAGATTGTTCCTTATTTTATGAGAAACATATGAATATTTGTTGAGAATCTCTTCTGCAGTCTGCAAGAAACAAATTTGAAATCATTCGGAATTCGTTGCCAATATTTCACTGAGTTCGACCAAATTCCGAACAAATTTACGATAGGAAAATCGTTAAGAGTTTGTTGAGAAATACGTTGGAATTCATAACAAATTCTGAAGTTAACGCAATTAGAGATTTATGTATGAAAATACTTAAGCCATTTGTAAAGGTTTGAAAAGTTACTCAAGTTTTTTGTCCTCTAGTAACTTCTCCCTTTTGTATTCAGAAGCTGCAGTGCGAAGATTTTCGTCAATTCGACCAGAAGAGCTGGAATGTTTTTTGAAAAAGATTTTCTATGGCACCAAGGGCGGCTTAACATGAGTCGTAAAAAAAATGCTATTTAAGAACTATAATATTGAGTCTATATAATAACAATAAATAATATATATATATATATATATATATATATATATATATATATATATATATATATATATATATATATATATAATAAACAATAAATATCCAACAGAAATAAAAATAATAAGTGTTTTAATGAATATATGTTGTATGAAAATATTAAAAAAGTATTGAAAGTATTCTTTAAGAAGAAGAAATACACGAAAACCTAGAAAAGAATCTACAAAAATAAATTGCAAACGATTCGCAAAGACTTCGCAAATAAATCGCAAATAATTCGTTAAGATTTCGCAAATAATTCTTTAAGAATTCGCAAAGAATCACAATGAATTCACAAGGAACTCCGAAAAAATTCGCAATGAATCCTGAAAAAAATTGATCAATGTACGAAAGCTTTTCAAGAGCTAAAGAGGGAAAGTTTGAGCACTTTCGGCGTTTTTGTAACGTTTTCCATATACCGGTCATAAAGAATTCGTAACGAATAAGTTTGAGAATCCGAAAGTTTTTTCGGAATTCGCTTCAATTTTCTGAAAGAATTCTCAACGAAATGCCGAATTTGGCACACTGGGTTGTAGAGATGAGGCGTAAATACTGGAACAGGTATATGGAACAGGTATTTTTTTCGAACAGCCAGTATCTAATAAGAAATTCAAAAATATTAGGTACGAGTATTTTTGTGAACTATACATGTAATCAAGAATTTACCCAATAAATTTCGCCCATTTGATTCATGTAAATCAAACATATATAATAGTATCCTAATTTTAATATGCACTCGTATTTCATACTTGCAAGTGCTTTCATATTCACGAGTATTTCGTACTTTCAGTTTTTCCGGCGGATTTGATTTTGCCGTATCTTAGAAACTAGGCCGCTTTTCCCAGATTTGTATGGTAATTTCGCCCGAAACAACTCAGAAAAGTCCCCGAATTCATGCTAGACCAAAAAATTTTTTTTTGGAAGAAATGGTCGTTTTTGCCCAATTTCCCCTATTTCCTTAAAATATCACTAATATACTCCCCGACCACTTTCAATAATCGAAAGCGCTGTAACGGCAGTTTTTGCCTAACTATGGCCAAAAAAGCTCTTACTCCCCTACAAAACCGAAATTTTTGTATCACAGCAAGTTTTGTCCCAAACAACTCTAACCCGAAATTGGCGGATTTTGTCCGATTTCACCTATTTTTGCCTTAAAAACTTTTTGAATAATTGAATAATTGAATAAAATACTTGCAAGTACGAAAATACTCGCAAGTACGAAAATACTCGATACGAAAATACGCGATACGCAAATACTTGCAAGTTCCAAAATACTTGCAAGTATTTTCGTATCGCGTATTTTGGAACGATAGAAGTATTTATATCCATTATCTATCTTTCAATATGAGACTACAAATCTTGTTACGTGGTAACAGCACGAGTTAGGTATCAAAAACTAAACAAAAAAAAAAGGGTTTTCCCGGGGGAAAGCCGCTAAAACCGCGTATCCACCACTCACTTCGGTAGGGATTATGATAAAGCGTAGGACTCATCACTACGAAAAATCTACAACCACTAAACATTGCATTACAATACTGACGGACGTTCGCCTATAACGAAAGTGTAGTTACAATGAATCAAACTTGATAGTAACTATCGCGTGGAGTTGAGAAGGCCAGAAGTGAAGTCATAAAAATATTACTTGAAATAAAAGCCTTTTAATGAAAACACTATTCCGTGAAAATAATCCACACTTGTGAACAATATCTAATGACAGATCCGATGGTTTCTATTTGTGTTAATCTCGAGCAGTTCTAATGGAGGAATCAACACTCCGCGCCCGTGCATACTTAGGACGAATGATCGTATGGAATCGTTGGGCCAAGTGCGAATGGTATTGCAGTTACTAGCTACATCGAAGCGAAACACATTGGAATCTGTTTTGGACGGAATTTCGCTCGATGTGCGTTAACAGCGGATCAATTTAGCGGCACGGCACGATGGATGTAGGTTTATAGTTGGAAGACTTAGTTTTATGCAGTTGTTGCCATTTACCAGTCAAGGAAACCGATGCACCATCCAAACTAATCTCATGGCAACATCTTTTCTGTCTCAAATGTGTTAATTCCATTTTAGTCAGAGGCAGCGAACTTTATGGTGTCCATTGCTGGCAACGTACTGAGCTTCCAGGTCCCGATATGAAACCTGAAAATCCACCGATCTACAAACCAGTAACGTCACTTAGCCACAATTGTCATGTAGGAAATACATATTGGCCCAAGCCAGACCAACCTTGGGCGCCAATTTGTCACCCCGCCCTGTCGGGGGTGATCAGAAACCTGGCTGGGTTGGTTTGGGTTACCGGAGACAGGCCGTGGGGCACCACAGCCCAGAGCCGCCGAGCGATCTTCGGCTCACCAGGTATTATGTGCGGTGTCGCCGAGACCTCACGAGGTGAGTGCCTTCTTGTCGCGGAGCACCCGTTAAACCCACTACTAGTTCTCCAGGGCCCTCAAAGGGGTGGACACACGTGGGAGCACCTATCGGCCTAGCACTGCTCGCCAGTGGTCACCTAAGACCCGTCAGGGAGAAAATACCCCACGGCCTGTCTCTGGACTAGCCGGGTAACCCAAACCAACGCAGCCAGGTTTCTGATCACCCCCGACAGGGCGGGGTGACAATCTTCCACTTTCTACAGAATTTTTTCACAAGAATTCTTACTTAACTACAAAAAAGGCCGTGACAATAAAGTCAACTGATAGTGAAGTCAAACTCTACTCATGACATTACAGAAATATATTTCCAGTTCCGTGGTGAATAGATTAGACAGAGATATGCTAGTAGAGTTTCATACAAAAACACAATAATGGCGAATGACGCCAAAATGATGTTAAATAGAGAATTGTAGTAGAGATAATCTCTATTTGGGCGTAACAAAAACGAGGCACATATTTAAGTTAATTCAAACCCCACACATTACACTACACGAGCTTTCCATGACTCATTGAAGTGTTCGTTTAAGGAAACTCTTTATTGTTTTTGTTTTGAACAACGCCAATCTGTAATTTGGGAACGCGAAACTTAGATAATTGGTCACTTTTGCAAGTTTTATAAGCCTTCGACATTTTTTTACAAGTCAAAATATTCACAGAACTCAAACAAATATTTGATAGCTTTAGTTGCAATTTAAGTTTCTGGAGCCCGGAAAATTCCACGAGCACTAAGAGCTGTAGGCTCTAATTGAAACATAACTCTTACTATTGCCAAAAGCCATAATCAGTACTTTCAATCCAATTTATAAAAATAATTACTGAATCTCATTATCATGCACACTCGTAAATTGTATATCTCCACAAACTCTATGAAATCAATGAACAAAGTGTTTATAATTACACTACACTAGGTAGTCCATATTCATATTTTCCCTTTTCGCTTACTTTTAGCACTCTCCACTCGTGTTTCTGTATCCTTGAGCTTCGAATATCCTATACCGTGCAGCTGATTACTTAATCCACCTCTAGTGCACATGAAAATTGCAATAGGAGTGAATTTACATACTGGAACTCTGTAAATTTCACATGAATGTACCAGAAGGATAATCACGTTCTAGAAGTACATCCAGCTTTGTCGCCACACCGTGACTACCAGCAACCAGATAAGATAGCTGCTTTGTAATCTTTCTTTTACTAGATAGGTACATTTTTCGAAGTGGTCCTTTGATTCGGTTGGATTTTTTGAAATGTCCTTTCTATCCTCTATCTGTGTCCTATTTAAATGAAGTGTTTCGGTGCTTTGCGAATGGTAAATGTGGTGTTCGAGGATTCGAGAAGGGCTCTAGAGCTGGTTTAGGAATTTTTGGCTTCTGATCTTTTGGCTGATTGAAAGGGATTCGTTTTTGAATTTAGAAGATATTCATTAGTGAGGTGGAATTCGAAGAGATAGCTGAAAGTGGTCTGGAATTCAAGTCATGTATTAAGGACAGAGTAATAACCAGTTGAGTATTTTAGAATAGGTAAGAAGTAATGGATATGAATGTTAGAATCAAGTAATGTGTTTAGATATGGTCAGAAAAAATGTAGGAACTTTCTGCAGCTTCCTAAGAAGCTAGGATCAATTTAATGTGAGTGAAATACACATATATAAGATTATCATAATTTTTGAAGAGATTTCTTCCATTGAGAGGTAATTTGTCACAGTTTTCAATTTGGTTTGGAATTAGTTTTTTATTCAGAATATTTTTTTTTTCTAAATCTTATAGCAACATTAGCTTAAAATATACCCTATACACTGCCTTACCAAAAGCAATTTTCACAGACGGCTTCAGTCAATTATTTTTCAATCTGGCTACAATTTATAAATGACACAATTGTAACAGCCCAAAAGGACGTACAAATGAAAAATTTCACAATTATTTTTCTACTGCATCACAAAAAATTAACAAGCTAGCAGCAGCTTGCATTTCGTGAATACACGAGTCACGATAGCAAAAAATTGTGGAAAATATTTTATTTCTGCATTGCTCTACACTATATACTCTTCAACATGTCACCGACACTCGTGGCAATGTGTCACACACTTGGAAAATAGCTCACGAAAAAAATATTTTTTTTCGAACCTATTCCCAGCTGGTGATTGCAGGCAGGTCGTCGGGACATCAGCTAGTTGGTTTAGTTCTGCGGGTCGGTGCTGTCAAAACGATATTTTCACTTTGCCACAGCGATAGGACAATGTCACTCGAGCGGTTCTACTTTAATCTTGAATGTTCAAATCCGATATCATAGGTAAGGGCCCTTTCACACACATCAATTCAGGACAGAAAATTCTTGCCGATTTGGTCAGAGTTCTGTCAATCTGATTTTAATCAGTTTTGTAAGGTCTTCGGATATTTTTTCTAGTTTTTGAATTTCGGCAGTACAGAGCAGCGCGAATAAGTAAACTATAAACCAAATCGTTACAAGACATTCAAAAATGCTCATGAATCCAAGCCTTTTGATACTATATCTGCCATCTGAAAATGAGCTGGGAAATACTCGGCCCCTTCATTTTCACCCGCACTTTCTAAAATTTAGATTGACGGGTGTAAAAGGGTACTAAGGATTTACTGTGACTGATGGAATGTTAGTAAATGTTCCAGCGGATTGGAACGGATAACTATCAGTTCGGCATCAGTCCGACAGGCGAGTGATAGCATGTGCCCGGCCTAGGATTGTTGCGGAAAATCTTTTTGAAGTTTTTCCGCCTAGGATCAACTGTACCGACACACCGTTGAACCGATTTCATTGGACAGAACAGATTCGAAGAAATATATCCTTCGCTCTGTTGTTTGACACTTAACACCCGTTTATGTTCGATGTTGAGATTTTCTGTTTTGTTTCGAAATTTCATTTTGCACGCAAAGTGACAGTGACGTGGGTGCATGACAAATTGAATTTTTCCGGTCAGTCATAAGTCTAGATTAAGGATCGAAATTGTGTTTTTGAGAAGGTTTAAAACTGACCAATCCACGTGTATTCGTATCGATTTAGATGAACAATAATGATGGAAATGAGGATCTATGAAATCTATGGTCAAATGGTAATCGGTATATGTCGTAGATGAAAGTAAAGCTATCCCACGACAACCCATGAACCGGTCTAGGGGTTGAAGCTGGTAGAGAGCTTCATTACAATTTTTTTAATTATTGTGGATACGAGTGTAGTGTGATTAGTTCCACGACTCACTTCATCCCTGATTTAAATCAGGTACCTAATCAGAGCTAGGTGAACTCAAAGCTTGGTGCGCGGACCCTCGTCCGAACCTGGATTCGAACCAGAGACCCCACACGCAAGAAGCCAGTGCTGTACCCACTACTCAATCTACTACTCAAGCTAGATGAAACTGTCTTCAAAATTTTATAATTATGCTTAAGAAAATAAAACGTTTGTAATATCTTTGAGTTTAGGGTAGCGTATAGAAACAAAAGGAATAAGCAAAATTTATCCGCATAATATACTGAGATTCTATAGAATCATCCCACGTCGAATATATTTCCAGTCCAAATCAGTTATCCTGGGTTCACGGCATTTTCGGCCAACTCTATGCCTTTGAAGATTTTAATATCACTTTCAATGCCATTTCAATAGAAACAAATAATTACATTAACATCCAGGGATTCTGCAAGACTGTGTCTTTAAAATCATCCATTGCATCGACCAACAGAAACATTTACCAATTCCAAGGAATCCATTTACGGTTGCCTTTCACTGCAAATAATAGGCATCCTACCGATTTCAATTTTAATAACACAATATCCACTCAAGGAACCGAGAGAGCATTGAATAAACTTTTAGAATGGGATTGCAATTGTTCGCTTTCCACTCCTGTTTTCTCGAAGGAACCAAGTGAGCTCCAGGCGAGCGGTGTTGGGCGAGGAAAACATTGCATGTAGTACTGTACATTGAAAATGAAATCCATAGGTATTAGTAGCAGTAAGGCAACAGAATACCATTCCATAGCTGGCAGCTGCCTGATGAGCTAGTCTGTCGAGTAGGTAGCAGTGCGATTTAGAGCGTCGTTTCAAAGACTTGTCTCCATTGTACTAACCATAACACAACTCACAAGAAATGTTTATTAACGCTCAAGTGGTTTGTAAGTATCATTACCAGCAAGCCCCGTATCAAGTAGTCGAGCGTACATAGCCATCATCTACATATTGGGAAATATGTGAAAGTGAATATTGGATGAAAGCGAAGTGTAGGTACAGTACGTAGAGTTGGCATACAAAGGCTTTTGATAGGGCTCGATAACTACGCAGAGGTAAGATAGGTATCGTGCCCGACAGCGGTAGAATATTCACGCAGGAGGTGATACTTAAATCCATAGGATATTTTGAACTTACTATACAGGCTACATATAACTAAGTGACATTAGATTTGAAAGTGCATCCACAGATAGTTCTGGAAATGTTGGTAGAAGATTTTGGTAAAGATTAAAGGTACTTTGTGGCATTTCATAAATGCATTTAACATGGTTTTGAATTTGGTGTTAAGCTCAGGTTATCTGTTCAAGATGAAAATGCCAATGACCCTTTGTTTCAATTTTTAACAGATAAAGGGCATTTGAGGTAAATGTCAATGCGAATTTTATTACGTAAGTGCTGACCTTAAGAGGTAAACAAATTAGTTTCATTCATTTTTCAGTAGGTAAGATATTTATAGAGTTCTTAATGTCGGTGGTAGTGCATTTTAATTGCCGTTGTTTTAAGTGCGATTGAATTATGAAACCTTTAAAAACATTATATGAACTTCTCCGAGTTGTATTTTTTTTAACTCCTAACTACTATGTGTTTCTATGGCTATATTGAAATCTTTATTTTTATAATTTTTTTCAAATATGAGCCTCGTTTTCTTCTATTACAATTGTTCGCGAACAGTTTTTACGGGCAACTCTTCTGTCCAAAATACATTTCGAAACTTATCTTCTCGTTTCGGGATGCACACTTTTACTAAGATTTTCTGATTTTTTTTTATGGTGTAGGAGCACTTATTTTTAGGTTATATTGGCCTGTAGTACAATCTTTCATAAAACTTTGACAGCATTCTAGGCCTACAACTTATTGGTTTATTTTTCCACTGACTTTGTTGATTTAAAATGGCTATTAATGTCATGAATTGTGGGAAGTAACGTATTTACTATTTTCCCAATATTTTAAACTGATTTCCCCTTTTTATAATATTTAATAATAAAAAAACAAACATTTTTGGAATTTGGAAGCTTGAAAAAGTTTTGAACGGCTGCCACTCAGCGAAGATTCAGTAAAAACTCCCGAGCATCGATTCAAGAAAGTATACTCATTAGACCATTTTGTTTGTCGAATTGTTTGAAATTTGCTTGCTATATAGATTTTCTTTCTACTCAAAAAATAAAATACTAACCCAATAGTGTTTGTAGCAACTGCAGGCAAGAAGTAACCTACTACTAGTAACTCGACTAGGTTGAAACAATCCAATTATGAGCAGCCCTTAGACTAGCCAAGGGTTGTCGTGGGATTACATTACAATCGCTTGCCAGGTTTCTACTTCGAAAACGAATTGTGCAACTAAAGGTCCAACCAGTCATGAGTCTGCGTCCGTACGTGCGCATATGCGCCGAGGTAAACCACGCAAAGCATATGCTGCACCCAAACATAACTTTCCGAACAGCCAGCCGAACAGCTCTAAAACCGGTCGGTTTTGACAGACGATTATGTTCGCATCTTTGGTTAGGGTTTAACTCGAGAAAACCCTTTCGTGGTGGAGGGGCTTGTATATCGCGAGATATTACACTAACAGTGCCTGAAAAATAGTACGGGAATGAACGCTAAAGAATGTATATCTCCAGGTGACAGATAAAATGAGCCTGGAAATACACCCGTGCTAGCCTCGTTCCGTACGGCAGTGACTCAAATTCAATTTAGATATGTGGCTGATTTCGTTGAAGAAATAGAAAGGGAAATTTGGCTTACACAAGATTTTGATGCATACTTGAAGAACCCTCAATTGTATAGTCTCTAACATATTTCCTACATCTTGTGCTATGGTTATATAATATATTCGGTGGATACTCAGCCAGCAACTAATTTCAATAATTTACTGTAATAAAACCTTTCTTTTCTAGTGTTCGTTATCTTTGAAAATTCGTAAAGAGTACTTTATTTGTGAATAAGTTATGATAATGAACATAAACCAAGGTGATTAAACTTTAAAGATATACTTATTTTTCAACATAGCCTTCTAACAAGTTAATACATTTAGTCTATCTTTTTTCCAAATCCAAGATATCCTTAGAAAAAAATTATTTATCTTGATTCTCCCAAAATGCCTCAACAGCGGCCATCACTTTGCTATCATCTTCAAATTGCTTGCCTCGAAGGTTTTCCTTGAGCCGAAGAAAGATGTAAAATTCACTGGATGATGTAGAAAACAGTTTTCCAAAGAAAGATGTAAAAGTTCGAATCTCGTTTTTTAAATTACAGCCATCGAAACTGCAGCCTTGTGAGCCGGTGCGTTATCTTGATCAAACAGAACTCCGGCTCGCAGTTTTCCGTGTCATTTTTCCTTCATTGCATCTGGCTATCTTCTTATTTGGTCTGCGTAGTAGGAGCCTGATATAGTGGCTCCCTTTTCCAAATATTCCACTATGATAGTTCCTTATGCGTCCCAAAAAACGCATGCTTAATGTTCCCCGCCGAGCTCGACACTTTGAATTCCTTCGGCGTTGGTGAAGAGAGTTGCTTCCACGTCATCGGTTGCTGTTTGGTTTCTGGATCAAAATGGTAGATTCAAATCTCATCCATGATCACGAAACGTGACAAATATATCTCCTGATCTGCTTGGAACTTTTCGAGATTCACTCTCGAAATGTCGACTCGTTTCTTCTTTTGTCAGTCGGTTAACATTCTCGGCCCCCAACGCGCAGAGCCCTTCTTCATATGTAATTCGTGGGCAACGATTCTATGAACTAATGTCTCCACCATGTCGCCGGGTATGTTTTTGGTAGACAATTTTTTCAAACAGAGGTACTTAATGACATTTATAATTTCGTTTTTTTCCATTTTGATGTTCTCTCTTCGACTATTCGTATTCAAATGACTATACCTCCCTGGAATCATGGCCAATTTATTTGTTTTTTTTATGCTGACTTAGTGAGTATATGTGGTAGTAAAATTTTTTTTTTAGAATAATCGATTATCATTACTTGTTGATCAACCCTCGTACTACTGCGCAAATTCATAGTACACCGAACATAGAATTCATCTATGTGATTCGCGCTGAAATTCGCGAATGCTTTTTCTTACAATGTAAACATTCTGGGCCAGGTTAATCTGGCTTCTTACCTCATTAGCATTAGCAAAAGATTTAGTATTTTCTTCAATTCCAAACCTGATTTTTATTTAGCCATAGGTAGCTGAGTACTATGAGGTAGAGCGTCCGCACACGGGTCGACATTCAATCGGCTCGACTGCGACTCGACTGCGACTCGAACTCGAACTCCTTGCGATTTCCAATGTAAATGAATGGAGACCCGCACACGGGTCGACTTGTGCTCGACTCGGACTCGGTGCGACTGCGACTCGACTGCGACTCGTCTCGCTCGAAGTGTTTGGAACGGGAAAAGTCGAGCAAGACGCGTGATATTTTTTTTCGAAATATATGAAATTGATTTTTTTTTATAATGTATGCATTATTAATTATTTTATTTTATGTATTATTATGATTGATTCTTTGAAAAATGTTAATGTTTCTGATAACGTATCACGTATGTATTTTTTTATATGTTTGCATAATGTTGTTACATATTGTAATGTTCTATACATGAATTTTTCCTATATTTATTTTAATTATGTTGGCCACAAAATAGTTGCACCTATATGCTCATAAAGGTTATTGATATGTGATCATGGTTCCCTTCTTGTCTATAAATAAGCATAAATAAAGTAGAGCATAATTGATACGGGAAACTCGATCGTTTTGCGGAATAAGCTGCCGAAAGCAGAATCAAAGTGGAATTGTTTTTGCGGGATGATTAAAATTGAAAATTTTATAGAAAATGTTTTTTGTACAAAATGGTTTCGAACGTATGCACTGATTCTCATCAGACTCCAGCTTACAGTGCTTACTTGACTGATGTGACCACTTGCAGTTGGAAATCAGTAATTTTTATTTACGTTAGTTGTGACAAATTTTAACATCTCCGCAAAACGCAAAACAATCCAGTTTGTGTGAGCTGGTGTCTGATGAGAATCAGTGTATACTTTCGAAACCACTTTGTCAAAAAAAAAGTTCAATAAAATTTTCAATTTTAATCATCCCGCAAAAACAATTCTACTTTAGCATCTATATATTTATTCAAGCAACAGCGAAGTGTTTATAATGTAGTTTCCTAACAAAGAAACAAGCTTGCAATTTTTCAGGATGAAGTCCCACTTACTGGAGAAGCTTTTATTGAACACTAGTTGTTGCTGCCAATGGCTAATGATTCGATTGATATTGACATTCTTAGATGATATAGCAGTGCCATCTGCGAGGATAGGAATTTTGCACTTGGAGTGTGAAAGAGAGGCGTATAGCTATTGAATTTAGTTGGACCCTGGGACATGCTTATCAGAATATTAATGGAAGTGCTTCATATCGGATTCAATAAAGGTCGGATCATTATTACTTGTAGTAATCCATAGTGGGTGAATATAAGTTACACGTGACAAAGCGACATATACTAATAACATACAAGTATATAATATTATTGAAGATCTCTCTAGTAAAATTACTTTCAATAACCGACCAAGACGCACCAGATTTGTAAATCTGCCCAATGAATTCATTCATCACACTACTTATCATAAAATGAGCCCATTAATAGGTGCTGTGGAATACTCAATTCTATAAGCAGCCACTACTCTTCGGGGATTACCAAATCAAACTTCAAAAATAACTGGTCCAAAGCCCATTCCACATCCGAACCCGCTTAACTTCCATCGTTATTAGCCTAAATTTAATTAAAATAATGTAGAGTAACTGGTACAAAATTTGTGATGCATTGAAATACTTTTTACGGACAATTTTTATTTTATATTTATAATGATTAATTGTATTTTAGATTTATATTATGGTTTCTTGTTGTGTATGTTGCCTTGTTTCGTAAAATAAATATCTAAATCAATAATATATACTATTGTTTGTTTGTCAAAACTTCGAGTAGAAAACGACCCGTTTCGAGTTCGAGTCGCAGTCGAGTCGATTGCATGTCGACCCGTGTGCGGATGCAATTGTCTACTTCGAGTGTGACGCCTATGACGCTTCGAGTTCGAGTCGCAGTCGAGTCGATTGAATGTCGACCCGTGTGCGGAGGCACGTAAACTAAATTAAAGTAAATTATGACCACAATGTTAACATACTCATACATGTTGTTTGTGATACTTAGCTTCTACTAAATCGAACCCTAAGATTTGAATTCAGTTTTTCTTGGATAGATTTAGAAAAGTCAATTAACATAAACATTTAAAGAAAACCTATTATTTTTTAGAATTGTTGTTTTTGACTTACATTCGCTACATTTTCAATTCAACTCTACATAGCATTTAAAATTCGTCCAATACTTAACCCAACTCCACCATAATGCTATTCATACACACTGCTCCCTAAAGCTCTTCCATATATTTTACAAATCATCTATCATCAGAACGAGCCCAATTGAAAAGGAACGAGGAAGATACAGTCTCAGTTACGTCACGATTGGCAAATATAATAAGCATATATAAAAAGCATATATAAAAAGCATATATAAAAAGCATAAATCCAGAAAAAGAATCACACGGAACATCCAAAGTTTAGCTGACTGTAGGCCATGAAGCTGCCAATAAGAGATCAAAGACGAACAGATTCATACGCGTTCACATTGAAATTCGCAAATCATTCTATCTCATGCAGCAAGTTTGCTGATTCATAGGAAATGAATTCTATTGAAGAGGAGTCGTGCCTTCATGGTAAATTTGCACAATAGGCGCGAAGTGTTGAGCATCACACTTTGTTATTGATTGGGTTTATTATTTTGCTTCATTTTGCATACTCAGCAACCAATTCAAAGTGTTTCCGATTTCTTCCACAATTTAGAAAAAATGCAAAGAAGTCGTTTTTCCCCACAATATACATGTATATAGAATAAAGAATTGGGAAAAATTAAAAAGCAAGAAAAATAAATCTGGTTCAAGGTCTGAAATCATAGTCTTACAATACAAAGAAACATCCCCATTTTTTTACGACTTGAACACCTGAACGAATTATCTTCACCAAAAAACAAAAACATAACGAAAACATGAAATCCACACCGTATCAGATAAATTCAAGTTAAAATAAAAGAGAATGACATTTACATCATAAAACGGCAATCATCATAAAATCTGATTTATCTTAAAATAAACTTTGCGTGGTAAGTACACCGGTCGTAAGTAATATTTTCACTCCAAGGACATTTTCGCTCCCTAAGTAATATGTACGTGCATTAAGATGTTTACAGCTTGCCGGGCTAGCAGGTCCATGCTGTCTCGCACAGCAGCAACTAGTACATCCACGACGGTCACAAAAACCTGGAACAGTGACAATATTTGGGCCACCATTCCAGCCACCAAGCGTCATACCGTGCACGAAGCAATGATGAAATGAAATTAAGGACAAAGTACATCCATTCAATTTTTCAACTAAATAAGCACTTTTCCCTATTTTCTTTTCTGGACGCGGCGAGAGTTTTTCTGTTTGTGTTCGTTGTTTATGTTTACGTTAGTTGAACAAAAGTAATTATTATTTCAGTAGAGAGAAGATAGCGGCTAGGTAGGTGGCTGTGACTGAGATCCAATGCTAGTAGTCTTTAGTTAGACTAGGATACTAGAAGTGTCTGAGTCGTGAAAAAAAGTTTTCCCAGAAGTAAAAGTTTTCGCTGTGAGGAAATAAAGCGAAAATTAATTAGAACTGAATGAGGATTGCTGAGAGAAGTATTTACAAGTTGGAATAGAAGAACGGACAGGTAGGAACGTAGTGTAAAAAGTTTTGATAGAGAGTTTTCCGTGGGATTTGCTCGTATTTGTATGAAATTTTACTTACCTATTAAAGGAGATGGCAGTAGTACCTTCAAATAAATTTTGTCAGTAAATTCGCCTTAGTTTTTGAATGGACATCAGAAATGTGTTGCGACTGAATGCAGTATTTGATTTTGAGCTTCAGACACAAAAACTAAGGTAACGCGTTTATTTATAGTGCATATGAACACATATAATTTGGTGCACAAACAATTCGTCAATAAAATGTCAAACGAATGAATCGTTTTTAATTTAATTTATGTTTGTCAAAAAATTAACCATCGTTTATTTTATGCTAATGCAATCAAACGGTCATACAGAGTCTTTTTTTTTAGACATATCCCTCTCAATAGGGCAAATTTTCAAACCGAGCTGCCATTTTTTAACACTCTTTAATATAATTTGAACATGAAAATAGTTTCTGAGCGTTTATTTTTGAAATGCACGTTTATTTCACAACAAATAAAACAAACCTAATTTATCGCTAGCTAGAACACTTTGTTCTACCTGTAATGCAAGTTGTGGATTTTAGCAAAAACGGACTATATTTTGGAACAGCCGAAGGTAATGCGACCTCGTCGAATCTACGCCTGTTTACAGGAGCCAAACAATCAGATTCCCCCCCCCCCCCCCCCAAAAAAAAAAATCACCGAAAAACAAAATTTAGAATGCAGACAGGGAAAATTTGACAAATGACCACAACAACAAGATTCCTGAATGCTCTGAGATACAGAATCTACAGCCGTGATATAGACAAACATAATTGAAACTCAGTTGGGCACACCAAATTTGGACCTGCCGGATTATTCAATATCTTCCCTCTCATCACTAGACGCAAGCAACGAGAATAATAGATCCAAAACTAGTGAAGTATTTCCACTTACACAAAAACACAATCACCTACAAGCAAACAAGGATATACAAAAACTTCAAAATCTACATCTAAAAAACTGAACTATGATAATGGCGTGAAGTTCTTAAATCAGAGGAGTTCAGAGCTGCTCACCGGATGAAGTGAAAGAGTGCCTCAAATGATGGCATTTTAGCAAAGTCAGTAAATCTAAACTCTATAAAAACTACGCAGTGGAATGAATGGCTCAATGCCACAACTGCCAATGATTTAGGCTTTGGTCCAGTGATCGTCAAGCACAAGTTCAATGTTGGAGATACCATAGTCCTCATCGTTTTCAAAACTTCAAGAAGCTTCAGGAAGAAAGGTCCAACTGTGTCAATTGCGGAGGTGAACAGCGTGCTAGCTATGGATGCTGTCTTTGAAATCTGAAGAATTTGAGAAAGTCATTTGCCAAGTGGTGAGCAGAAGCTCCCGCGCTAAGCCAACTAACAAGCCACTACCCTACCTACCTGGCTCGTAAACCGAAATCCTAAAGTGCTAATTTCATTTCTACTGATAAATCTTCTGCTCCGTCCTCCAAAAGCATATGCGCCAGTTTTCGCCACATATTATGATAAAAACACACGATGGCCAGGATGTTCCGATGCATGTTCACAGCGCAAATTTCCCAAATCCTCAGCCGAATGCAAATTCTATCCTCAATAAGCGAATACTATTCTGAATTATCTAGGAAAGCTTCTTCAAATCGTCTTTGGATCTCCAACTGAATCCTTCGCAGGAGAGATATGATGACTGGTAAAGAGGGTCGTGAAAAGGAACGTCAAACACCATCACTACTTCGAACTCCCACGTCAAACATCAGTTCTTCGAACACCCACTTTCAACGGCTCAGAAGCAATCATCATAAAAGTGTAAAAAAATTTTTCAATTCATTGTAGTTTTGGAATACATGGCTTTTAGTTCCCAAAACCTCACTTAAGACTTTCCTGTACTGCTCGATTGATATGGGGTGGAATTCATTGAAGATGACCTCGACGTCTACAACCACCATTAGGTAGATGTGAGAAGCAACTGCACGGGACTTGATCGCAGATATACACGGTGTGTCCCACGGAAATCGGAACTTTTTCGAAATAAAAGCAAACACTCATTATTTCTGCAAATAACTTCCATTTTATTCAAAATAGTCTCCTTCCGCTGCGATACAACGTTTTGCACGTTCAATTAGCATGTCGAATGAATTTTTAAGGTCCTTTTTGTCCTTTTGTCCTTTTGTTTTGGGTCCTTTTGTTTTGGGTGCTTCCATTCAGAACTTTGACGCTTGGTTTCCGGATCATATTGAAAACACCACGTTTCGTCACCAGTCACGATGGAATATTTGAAGTTTTGATCCTTTTTTAACTCTTTAATCAAGTCACAGCAATGTTGGATTCGAAGCATTTTTTGGTCGTCGGTCAATTTGTGTGAAACAAATCGTGCACAGATCTTCCTTAGATTCAAATGATCGGTCAAAATGCGATGAACTGAATTTTTGGACACATTCAGTTCCATTTCCATGTATCTCAATGAAAATTTCGGCTCATTTTTTATGAATTCACGTACTTTTTCAATGTTACTTTCAGTAACAATGGTTTTTGAGGGACCTGGATGTTCGTCGTCCTGTATGTCCTCACGACCTGCCTGGAACCGCTTAAACCACTCATACACTCTGGTACGGGACAAACAATTATCACCATAAACTTCTTTCATCAAATTAAACGTTTCGGTAAAAGTTTTACCGAGTTTAAAACAGAATTTAATATTCGCTCTTTGTTCGAAGTTCATTTTTCGACCGATGACACAAACTCACTGTCACTTTGAACGCGATATCTCGGCTTTTACTGAACCAAATGTCATGAATGTTGGACTGGAATGTTCGGGAAGGATGAACATTTCCAACGCATATAGTCAGTAATAGATGGCGTTATGTATATAGGATATTTTGAAAAAGTTCCGATTTCCGTGGGACACACCGTGTACATTGCAATCTGCACATTCTGAACGAGCCAATGTATTTTGGTCAACGGAACTGCTACACATTGGGTATAGGGCTATCGCACGCAACATGCCATAATGTGCATATCAACGTTCTTGATGAGCTTTTTTCTAACCATAAGTTTTTACTCTTTTGGTTTGAGAACATATTTAATGACGATCCACCAAGGCGGAAGAACATCACAAAGTGGGAAGTTTTTCAAGTTCCACTGGCTGGAGCAACCGCACAAAAAGTACCTAGAGGAATCAGTAGGCCTCCACCCTAGCAGTCAGCCCACCCTGCGATTTTTGTTTTGGTCCATTGACCGTGTTTGGAGCTATCGGGATAAAAGAAATTTTAAGGGTTACCATCCGAAAACTTGATCGTTTTGCGGAATCATATGGAATGTTTTTGTAGGATGATTAAAATTGACTTTTTACTAATGTTCGAAGAACATTAGTATTAAAATCGATTCGGCCGAAAATTCATATTTCCATATATATATATATATATATATATATATATATATATATATATATATATATATATATATATATATATATATATATATATATATATATATATATATATATATATATATATATCATCAAAAAATTTCAGTGAGAAAATCTCGAGAACGCGCCATCCGATTGAGCTGAAACTTTCAGGATACATTGGTGTATATGCAGAATAGGTCCACGTCTCACTAAATGTCAATTATTGTTAACCCTTTGGCGCCGGCGGCCATTTTAGTGATATTTTGAATATACCTATAATTTCGTACACAAATAATTTTCGCATAAATAAAGTTAACGAAATAAATTTTGAATGTGTTTTACATGTGAATCGGATAATGCTTTGGAATTTTTTAACACTATGTGTGCGCTGGGTGCCTAAAAAGAGAACGGGAAAATTTGAAAATTTTTAAATTGCGATAACTTTTGATAGAGCTATTCAATCATTACGAAATTTTTGGAACATATTGGTATTATTTAGTTGTAGATTTGTGTAGCTTTAAATGAGCGTGCTGGCAACCCTGTAGCTAGGACAGGCACTGAAAGTGAAAACCCCCAAATCATCGTCTCTCTTGAAAAAATGCCGTTTCTTCAAAAAAAAGCCATTCATATGTAAATCTTGTGCTTTGTTTACATAACCAAAAAAAAAAAAGATATGGTATTACGGGCACGCCTGGTAACCCTTGCCCAATTTACCTATATTTTTAGCATCAAAAACTTCTGTTCACGGAAACTCACGATCTAATGAGCAGAATTAATTAAAATTTACAGAATGTATTGGTCTTTAATAGGACCAGGTCTGATAGAAGTGATTTTGATATGGGGGCGATTCTGTGCCAGTGGTGCCATCTTGAAAAATCATTCAAAGAGATAAATGCTTTTAGCCCTATAAATTCTGATTGAATCGTTAGATTTTGACAAAATTCACACAATAGCTGGACCTTACTTCAAACCATGTTTGGTAGGAATTTGGTTGAAAAATTCGATTGGAGCTGCCAGCTATGATAATTTTGGTGTCTTAAATTTGAAAAAATGAAAATTTCGAAGTGAAAACATTCAAACCATCGAATATCCTCAAAAATGTCCGTTTCTTACAATAAAACCAATCTGTATACAAATCTTATGCTTACTCTACACTTTCAAAGTAAAACATTGGAAATTTAATGTCGGACAAGAACGGTAACCCTTTCCCAGTTAACTTATATTTTTAGCATCAAAAACTGCTGTTCACGGGAACTCACGAACCAATAATCAGGTACAACTGAAATTTACAGAATGCATTGGACTTAAGTAGAACCAGGTCTGATAGAAGCGATTTTGAATTGTGGGCAACTCTGTGCCAGTGGTGCCATCTTGAAAAATTACATAGAAAAAAAACTGCTTTTTGCCCTATGAAATGTGAATAAGTAACCCGATTTTCATGAAATTGACACAATAGCGGAACCTTACTCTAAACTCTGTTTGATAGAAATTTGGTTGAAAAATTCGATTGGTGCTGCCAGCTATGGTAATTTTTGTGTCTTTGGTTTTGAAAATTCGTTCAGGAAAATAAAACTTTTTGCCCTATAACTTCCAGTGCAGTCATGAAATCAATACGAATATCATACTATTAATGGAACCTATTATAGACATTATTCAGGCCAAATATTGTTGAAAAGCCACGATAGGGTTGCCAGCTATTGTTGGTTTTGTGTTTAATTGCAATATCTTTACTAAGCGGTTTTATCGTAGAATTTTCAAATGGTAATGATATTGTAGTGACAATAAACAGGAAATATTAAGTTTTCGATTATTTGAAAAAACTTGCTGCAGGTAACCCTAAAATTCTTTATACTCCTATAACTTCGAATGTAATATACCAGGGGGAGCAGATGTAATATATTATTGGCTTTGATACTGGCAAAAGGTTGCCAGCACGAGTCGGTTGTGCTACTTATGTATCAATAAATGCTTACAGTTAGTATTCATACCGGGAACATTTACAATGAAAATAAATAACCAATGTTTCAATTCCCAAAGTTCTGCAAATTTTTCGGATCGCAGCCCCAAACACCAACTTCAGTTACAGTGCTGCAGGCACTGAGCATTTTCTTCATTGATGTTTTATGAGATGCTGCTTTGAAAATGTTTGTGAAATAAGCAACTGAGAGCGAATATAATTAACAAGTGTTGGTCTCATAAACTTTGAAATTCATGCCACTGGTAATATCTGAAACCTTTCCACCATATGAGTTATAAGACCAAAGTAAAACCTGGCGTTTGAATTAGTTTGGCTGTAATAAGCAGCTAGCGTGGTAGAATATGCACTCAAAATCTGCACGATTCTTCTACTGTTCTTCAAACATTAGTGTTTCTAGCGGTTCAGGTGCGCTAGAGATTTTTTTTAACTAAGTTTTTTTTTCCCAATTTTAATAATTCATCAAAACAATTCCATTTGATTCTGCTTTCGAAGACTTATTCCGCAAAACGATCCAGTTTCCCGTATCAAATACTTTCTGCTTTGATAAGCACTGGAGCCGATATACGTTGTCTATGCTAATTTATTGACAAGGAGAGAACCGTGACCACAAATCAATAATCTTTATGAGTTCATAAACTAATTTGCTTGCTCGCCAGGTTATTATCGCATCTTTTATTGTCAATTTTATTTCTCTTCATGGAGAGCTCATTCCATAACATCAAAGTGTGCTGGTCGTTCATCATATTTCTGTATAACTCAATTGTTTCGACATTACTCAATTTCAAATTCAATTCTATAAATAGAACCTTCAATTTTCCAACCTTTTTCTAAAATGAATACAAAAAAAATACCTCTCGCTTCGTTAGCCATGCAAAAAACAATCGACGAAATTAAATTAGACCAAAAAACTGCGTCTGCGAGAAATCAACCGCTTAACATTTTGAATAACATTTCATCAAAATTATTCAAGCTCATGTAACTCAATTAGGTAGCCTCGAGGCTCTATTTGTTCCTTGGTCTCTGGCGGTCGACTGCAATTTGTTTTCATCCGCGAACATTGACTATTCATTCATTACCCTTGTGAGTACTCTACCGAGATTTACTTTCATTCAACTCTCGATACGGATAAATTATCAAGGAGGCAGCCATTATCTTTCACCAAATATTTACTTAATTAACTTGTCTAAGCTGGTCGGATGAAAATGCGGGTGTGGTGACGTACACATAGATGTTGACTCGTCAAAATAGCTCGTCGAGCTGTTCAAAAAGGATTCAGGATTGTTCAGGATTCGTTATCGGCTGTGACAAAGCAAAAGAGGACTGAAAAGAGCAGTAAATATTTATTCAACGCGAACGAGTTTCGATGAAAACTGATTATCTGAACAAACATAAAGGATTCAATGGAAAATTCAACCTTTTTTATTCGCTATAACCAGGTAGGTACTGCCGATAGTGCCTGGTGTGTACTACCAATACTGCCTGGTATCTGAAATTCAAATTGACAGATTCAGAACAAATCCTCGATTCATCGGTACGAACAACTTATTCCGGAAATTATTCGCAGTCATAAAAGGAAAACAAGATTCCTTATGAATACCGTGCATTATCGATTTGGTTCATTGAGGTTTTTGTTTGGTTTTCATTTTCCTGATTTTTATTAATTTTTTTCAAATCGGAGCAGTACCGTTTATGGAAACATTTTCCATCTCAATTTACAAAAGTCGATCAATAGTTTTTGCGGAGCTTAAACCGTATGTCCTTGAATGACAGTGCAGCTATGAATGGCATGTATGAAAATCTGGCCGTCACTCATTGAATATTGTCCATGCAGAAGAGCTCAACATAATCCACCATTGAATACTTTTCGTAATTGAAATATAGGATAAGTACTATTCACCTCCTTTTTTTGAGGACATCTGTGTTGTGTGTTTCGAGCGATATTACAAGATTCCCATTGTCTGTCGTATCGATTTTATTTGTTTCGCTCCACTATACATATGCAGGTAGTATTTATGTGCATAGGTATTGTATAACAGGCTCAGGATTTTACTGCTTCACATCCTGAACGTATAGATGAATCAAAATTGAGGTAGATAGTCAACCTAAAATATCTAAAGTGGAAATCATTTTTCTATCGACCTTAAATGCAAGTGGGAATAGTGCTACGACAATGGATATTGTAGAGCTGTATATATTGCCGTCCTTAGCATAAACGCCCTATCTACATTATAGTAACTTTGGACGTATTCTATGATTTGTGTTTTTTCTAAATGCTGCAGATATCTTCAAGGGGAATGAAAACTTTAAAAATGGATACAAATACATTTTTTTCATGCTTTTTTTGCAGGAAATGTATGGAAATAATGATAGCACTAATTAGCTTAAACACCCTATCTACAGTAAATTCGGCGTTTATGTTAAGTAGTGGCTTCGTTTTCTTGTAGATAGGGCATTTTTCATTATTGATTTTAACATACTTCCATAAAATATAGGTTTTTCATATTTCGTAGAATAATGTTATAGAGTACGTAGCTCTCAAATACAGTGTTAGCTCAAATATGAAAAAAATATCAGATAGGGTGTTTTTGCTAAGTACGGCAGTATAAATGGCAACGGTTTTAAACAGTATGCACAATACCCATAGTACCCAATAAGCTCTGAGATGAGTTCTTCTAAAGGACCTGACGATTATAGTGCCAGTTGTCGAAAGGAACTTCAAGCGAGGATAAATTTCACAAAGGTAAACATTATGTTTTTTCTTGGAAAATCGATTTTCAGTTCAATTTTCCAGTGAGGTAGGAGGAATTGATTGGTTTTGACGTGAAGTTATGACGAGAGATTTCACTGAGAATCTGATAATAGTATGGGATTGAGAAAAGCAATGAAGAAAATAACTGTGTAGATGGAACAGATAAAAAGTTGATTATATGTTTGAGATGATGCTGTAGTTGCTGTGAAATTTAGAATGAAAGTGTAATATGACAATTTGATTGCTCCAATACATCAGACAGAGTTTGCTTGCCGAGGAATTCAACGAAAAATTTCCCATTTTATTTCATTTATTAAATTTACAACAAATATGAGTTTAATTCAATGACAAGTTGATGTCAATTTTACATTTCAATTTATTTTAGGAGTTATTTATAAATTGAGGAAGTGCACTAAGCTGAAGAAAATTCCAGATTGTTGTTAGGGTTCGGCCCATGTCCTGTTGAAATAATTCATGTACTTTGAAATAGAAGCAGCCACGTTGGAGCAGTGACGAGATCGATCCAAACCGGTTTCGTTACTCGACGCTCTCATGTCTCCAGTTTGGTATGGAACATCGAATTTCCAAGCAGATCGTTCAAGAGCTATATGCAAGTATTGAATAAAAGAAAAAGCTTTTGATGATCTAAAAACGTATTGGGAAAATAAGGAGACACAGATGGCCAAGTTGGCGATATGAAAATCAAATCAGTGTTTGCCATCAAACGTGATATTAAAGTCTTTTATACAGCTAAAAGAAGAATAAAAACTCTAGTGCACCAGATAGATATACTAATGTTCGATGAACAATAGAAGAACCGTGCAGATTTTGAGTGCATATTCTACCACACGTTTCCAGGGCAAAACCGCATTGATCTTAACAATGCATTTAAACTCATAATATGAAAACGTTTTCAGGGTTACCACTTGCATGAATGTTAAGATTTAAGAAAGTCAAACGGTAAAAAACTTCGAAAGCAGCATCTCCTGTAACATAAACAAAGAAAATGCTCAGTGCTTGCAACACTTTATCAGCACTGAAGCTAAAAGTCTCTCACAACTGCCTAACCTCAAAATCAAATTACCCTATCAATCTCGATTTTATCCGATAACTTCGTCGAAAGTTACAGGGATAGTAAGATGTTTGGAACTATCATCCGAAAAATATTCAGAACTTTGAAAATTTACACATTGATAACTCATTTTCATTGTAAATATTCGCGATATGAATACTAAATGTAAGCATTTATTGTTACGAAAATAGCAAAAACGCCTCGCGCTGGCAATCCGTCGCTAGAATAAAATCTAAAAATATATCAATCCTGCCCCACACTAAAATCAACCTACCCTGTGAATTTCGTGTCGATCTGATGACTTCATTGGGAGTTATAGGGATACAAAGAAATATAGGGTTACCACCCGTAAAAGTTTTCAAATTTTCGAAATCTTAATATTGGCTGTTTACTGTAACTACAAAATCATAACCGTTTGAATGTTTAACGGTAAAATCGCTTAAATAAAAATATGGCGAAATATACAACACCAACAATAGCTAGCAACCCCATCATGGTTTTTTAGGCGGATTCTTCCTGAATATTGCCTACAATAAGTTTTCATTTAGCAAATGATTCAAATTTTCAAAATCCAAGGCATCAAAATTACCATAGCTGGCAGCTCCAACCGAATTTTTCAACCACACGCGGTTTAGAGTAAGGTTCACCTACCGCGTGAATTTCATGCAAATCGGGTAACTGAATCAGAATTCATAGGGCAAAAAGCAGTTTTTTTAGTGATTTTTCAAGATGGCACAACTGGCAAAGAGTTGCCCACACTTCCGAATCGCTTCTATCAGACCTGGTACTACTTAAAATCAATATATTCTGTGAATTTCAGATGTATCTGATTATCGCGTCGTGAGTTCCCCTGAGCAGAAGTTCTGATGCTTAAAATATAGGTAAATTGGAGAAAGGCTACCGTTCTTGTCCGATGTGAAATTTCAAAAGTTTTGCTTTGGTTGTATAAACATAGCATAAGATTTCTATATGAGTTGATTTTCACAGTAAAAGACGAAAGAAATTTTTTAGGATTTTTCACTTTCAATGTCTGCCGCAGCTGCGGGTTTGCCAGCACGTTCATACAAAACTAGACGAGTCTACAACTTAGGAACATTTATATGTCTTAGCAACGTCAATATAGAAAGAACAACGGATCTAGCACTGAGCCTTGGGGAACACCAGTTCTGGATTCAAAAGAAGTTGAGAAACAGAATCTATAGCGTGCATAGCAAAAATGATCAAACAGGTAGAATCCAAGCCATTTAATGATGAACGATGAAAGACCAAGGAAGCAGGTTCTGATCCATATGATTAAACGTTTTCGAGAAGTCCGTGTAAATTTCATGTACGAGGGTTGCTCAAACATGGGCGAGAATTTCTCCGCTGCACACTAAAGAGCAAGAGTAAAGCGGAGTTAGTTGGAAGGTGGTAAGATGGGGGTAGTCGCTCGTTTAACCTACTATGGCCATGTGCACCAAGATGAGTGAGAGCGGAGTCCCCTTGCCTGTTGCGGAAAGAATAATCATCGAATTCCTGGAAAATGATGGCGTTCGCCCGGCTGTTGGCAATTTGAACTTCTTCTGAAGTGCGAGGACAGGTCGAAAATTAGACACATGATCGTCGTCCTAGCACATGCATCACGAATGAAAACATTCGAGCAGTCATCAGCCTTATATATCTGAAATTCCTTCTAAACTGGAAGTCAGCTATAAAAGTCTTCAAAAAATCATACCAGATGGTTACTAAAGTTTTCGCTTATTGGACCCACGAATTCTGATGGATGAACAAAAAACTGTCTGTCTCGACATCTGCCGCCGGTTTCTTCAACGATTCACTGCCGAAAGGGAAAGGTTTTTAAACTTCATTGTGACCTGTGACGAAACGTATGCCCATCATTATACCCCTGAGAGCAAGCATTGCCAGCATGGAATGGCAAAGAAAATGCAAAGAAAAAACATTAAAGCCTAAACGCCTTTTCGGCAGGAAAAGCTTTGAACATTGTTTTTTTTCGATTTCCAAGAAGTCATTTTGATGAAATTCCTTCGATGGACACTGTCAGTTGATCAACTTAAGGCCGCTCATCGATCAAAAAGCTGACGAAAACCCACGAGAAGTATCATTTCGCTCCAAGACAATGCCAGACCGCACACAGCTTTACGTACGGGACAAAAATTAGGAGGTTTCTTCGGGGAGACTCTTGAGCATCCCCCTATAGTCCAGACTTTTTTCCATGTGACTTTCACATGTTTGGCCCACTCAAAGACGCATTGAGAGGAAAGCATTTTGACGATGATGATGCAGTAGACACGTTTGTGCGTATTTGGATTTATATCGGCTCCCCCTTTCTTTGATGACGGGATTGAAAGCCTCCCAATTTGACGGTAAAAATGTGTAAAATTTTAATTTAAATATATATTAAATATTTTATATCATACAAGAAAAAAATTCAAAATATTAATTTTCGTTTATATTTGATCCACCCTCATATTTTTTATTGCGTTTCTAGCATTTTGGCATGGAAATTTGTAAAGTAAAGGAGATTTGTCGATGTAACGCTGGTTACTAAAAAAACCATGATCAGATAGCCGTAATCATTAATGATGGTATTATGACGGTATCGCACAAGTGCTTTAAAAAAAGATGGGAGAAGGGAGTCAAACAGTTTCTTCAGATAATGCAGAGCTTGCTTTCAGTAAAAGAAGGATTAAGGTTTCTTTCCAAATCCAAGGAAAACATTTTTGATTGGAATTTTATTGTAAATAAAATCAAGAAATGCTCAAATAGCTGCTTCCAATTTTAAAAATCGCTCCATCCAAAGTCCGTCCAAGCTGGAGCTAGGAATATTTAAGTGTTTTTGTTATAAACTCAATCATAGTGAGATAAATAAAAGGAAAGAACAATCAAAAGGGTAGGAAGAAGCGGGCGATGAAGGTATACCTCACTTTCATCACATATCCGCTACTGAATTGGTAAGATAAACACGGAAAATATTCGGAAAGTAGGTTGCCATAGTATTGAGGAGGGGAAGCAATTAAATGACCAAGTGTAATGTGAAGTGGACGGTGCGGATATTCTATTTTCTAATTACCACCACATATACACCTGGACAAATTAATACATAAACCCCTTGTATATCCGTAAAATGCCTAATTATTTTTATTAGTGGCAAGCCCTACCATTTGTTTCAAGCTTTTACAAAAAGAAGACATTTTGGCAACTCATTTGAGAATAAAAACGTAAGGGTAAATTTCCAGTTGTGCGTTCGTAGCGTCATTTTCTGACCACTCTTTGAAAATTACTGTGCACAAAATAATAGATAAACGTGATGTAACTTACAATTTAAAATTATTAGATATTATTAAAAGCGAATCAGTTTTAGTATATTTGAGGAGCAGTAGTTAGGTTAGGTTAGTGAAGAGGGCTGCCGGGAACGCGGCCAGCATTAGGCCACCAGTTTGGGCCCATTTGCCACCCTCATAGCCAGTCACACGCATTCACACTTACAGCCATGGCACTGGCGGGATTCGAACCCGCAGGCCCCGTAGCACGCCGCTTTTCGACCTGCCGCCTTAGCGAGCAGAGCTACCGGGTCCCCTTGAGGAGCAGTAAGTGTGCATTGTTGGCGATACTTTCGTTGCTATAAAAAGTAAATATGCCTTCCTTTAGATGAGCATAAATATTCACTGCACGGCTGAAGAGCGAAGGTTAGTATTGATACTTCGAAAAGAAGGCAGAGTTTTGCTAAGCATTGTCAACCTGGTGAAGCCGTCATTACGTTCCACTATTGTTTTGTCACGCTAGCCAAAAACCGATCCGTTCAAGTCGTCTAGATCAATTTCCGCGGAATTTGGAAAAATGATCAGTGCACGTACAGTTTATAGGTGACAAGTAGATGGAATTGTTTTATGGGCGATGTACATTTTCAGTTTCAAGTATGGTGCCTGCTTTAGATTTACGGTAGGTTTGAAAGTCTTCGGCAAAGCCAAAATATGTATATTTTTAAATTACAGACAAAAGATTTCGTAGATCAGGAGAGCTTAGAAAATCATATAAACTCTGCTCGGTTTCAGTATGTCGGCTGATTCAATAATTATTAATTATATTATATAAAATTAAAGAATTTTGATGACAGCAATATATTTCATAAAATTTCCAATCGGGAACAAATCATCAAAGTTCGATGGTAGAATCCAACGTTCCCAAATCTCAAGTCTACTCAATGGCCGCAAAGTTTGGAGTTAAGATTATCTATTCAATGGTTATATTTGAATTTTTCATCGACAATCATTACACTTCACTATCATTTTTGGGCAACATAGTGATTACACAGACACTTCAAGCTGTAATCGTTAAAGACCGATGATCATTTGTTATCACTTGCGCTGTAATAAATTCAACTAGACTGGCACGCGTGTTTATTTATTGTGGATTTAGGTCATGTGTGAAATCAAATATTAGTATAAAATGATGAAATTATTTGAGTTTTTGATAAGAAAAGTTTGAGTTTCCGATAAGAAGAGAATATTTATCAAGAAAAAAATCGACTTTTCAATGCATTATTCATCACACTGCAAATAATTCAAAGCGTATGAGTCAATTTTATCAAATTTGGCATACCAAAGGGAGAGGGGGTTTGTAGCCTTCAAGGTTTAAAGAATTATTCAATGCCCATCGACTAGAATTTTTCTTCAATTTTCATTCTTTTCCACACTGTGCAGTTTTTGCTTTTCATGCATATAATTGAGAGCCTCTTCTAAAATAAATAAATAAGTCAGCAAGCGCAAGAGCCAGCATAAAATCTGGATATCATTGCTATATGTACTATATACTTTATATACTTTTTCTATGATAACAGAAAATGGATATTAAAATATCAGCTACTCCAAAGAAGTCGAAAATTAAATGAATCTCGATAAAACACAGCCACATGTTTTGAGACATATGCTCTAAAATAGTAATTTCAAATTGTTTTTATTGTGTACCAATTTTTTTTCCCTAGCTTATAAAATTTTTTTTTAATTTAAACCAATTTTTATTTTGACATATATCGATGGTCTGGACCAATAAACACTAAAGAAGAGGGCAGATTACCCTCGAAATATCGATATATGTCAAAATAAAAATAAATCTAGCTTCTAAAGGAAAAAATTGGTTTAAATTAAAAAATAGTAATTTCAGTCAGAAAAGCCGGTACAAGTCGATTATGAAATGAAATGTTTTCCAAGTATTTGAAAAGAACTTAAAAGAACATATCATAGTCTTCCTTCAAGCCGAAAATAAAAAAATCTACGCGAGTGCTGACACCACTTTTTTTTCCAAAACTGTCTGCTCAACTGATGACATTTAATTCCAAAAATATCCTTGGAATATTATTGGCATGAATATTGCCGTAGTCCATTGCATGTACATATATTTCAAAACATGCTTGCTTAGCATATTTTCTAACTGTTCTAACACCACCATACACATTATTTCATACCGATACCATTCCACCAATCTAATATTAAGCTCCAACTCATTGCATAAATATTTACTATAATTACACGGAACAAATGTGTTAAATATCATAACCGACCCACGCCAATAATAAATAAATTCATATCCTGCGAATCGGAGAGAGAGGATGAATAAAAAAACATCCACAAAACGTCACCGTTCCGTTCCGTGTTCACCAAAGCAAATTACATCGTTTTCGTGTAAAGCACGATCCGGAAAATACTACCCCCAAAAACGCGCAGACAGCACACCTTAGTGTACACAAAATTAAAGATAGCTTAAGCGTATCTTGGGCGCACTAAGCCAACGAAAATGAGCGACTGTGGTGTAGTAATTGCATGGCTTGACAACCACATACACACTCACTCATTTGAGGATTTTTGGCGAACATTTTTCGAAGGAGCGTCAATCTAATTGTTGCTAGGCTCACTGTTGGGGGTGCATACAGAGCAGACGGTATAAGTGGATGTGAGGGATGCCAGCCACCGAGCCGATAAACAACCGCTCGGGGCAGAACCTTTGAATTTCGTCAAGGGTAGAATAATTGCCTCTCATAGTAGGCTGACTGGAGACTGGAATTGCCGAGGGCACGCATCAAAAGCGCGAGACAATTGCACGCCATCCTCCACTTTGACGATTTTGTTAGCATATACTTCCCTCACCCTGGGAGACATGTAAGCCGTAATGATAGAATAGAGCATGTGTATTTTCCCTCAATGTGACTTTCGGCTTTCGATGTGTTTAGCGCGGCGTTTGGCGTGACTAAAATCAAGTATGCAATGGGGCTGTGCTTGGGGTTTGCGGAATTTAAAAACCTTTACAGGATGGATTTAGGGTTTCTGGCTGGTAAAGTCATGACAGCTTTGAGTGATTTTTGATTTTCTCTATTTCGACTATCACCATATTAATTTTTTTAAGCATTTGAACCGAAAAAATCATCCCTTATCATCTTCTGTCGCTTATGAAGTAAGTACTCAGCTATTGGTCAAACGATTTTTTTTTTGTGCATACCTGTGAACGATTGACCCACTCAACTCAACTCAAAAACTAATTTGGTCCTACCTAATTCATTAACATTGCGGTCCCAAACAGAAATGGCTTTCCCTCATCATATAGACATGCCATCGGAAGCTTTCGAAAATATTTCAGAATTTTCATTGTGTTACCCTTGCTAGGCGGACTATACACACATTATCCCATAAATTTTAGGCTGTCTACTTCCGCCGTTGAAATAATAAGGATATGTCGCTGTGCAAATAACAGCTCCCTGATGATTTCGGAAACGACTTTTTTCCCCACTCCTTCATGTTCTCGTCCTTTATTCTCATCGACCCACACGCCTTCCTTTGACATTCGCTATTTTCCGAAACGGCTGGTTATTAGCAGCAAGTGAGGCCATTTTGAAGCTAAGATCGGATCATTTTTATTGCTTTCCTGGACACGAAATGAATTCCAAATGGAACACTATTCTATTCGATGCGGCACAAAGCGACGAACAGTATAAATTAGTTGTTAGATTCGAATGGGGATGATTCTGACTCGTCCTCGCCAACATTTCGGCGAACGAATCAACGGTATAAGATAATCGCCCGAAGGTATCATGAAAATTGCAAATTAGGTGCCAAAAACTCATTTCGCATATTTCCTGGCCGTTACGCGCTGTGTCTGTATGCCGAAATTATAGACGATGTGCAGCAAGCAGAAGCCTGCTTCAAGCAACGACACAAATGATTTTAATACGTAAATGATATGAGCTGGAAAGCTGCTGTAGTATTTCACATTTTCCCGAGAATCGTGCGAAACAAAACGCCTGTAGTTATTCAAATTTTTATGAGATTTGAGATGCATTTGAATAAGTCTGATTACGTAGGTACGTAGTACTTGTTATGTATGTACGTTGATGGATCATGTTTCGCAAAAAATTATTTATCTACATACAAGATGTGTGTTCTATGGTACAGTTGCGCAGGAGTTGGATGGGAACATGTTTTGCAGTTCGAGTTTTAAATTACTTTTATGCATGGTACATACACGTTTTCGAAAGATTTTTTAATTGAGTTTATTATATTGGGTGAACCGAAATAGCTCCGTTATGCAGGATAGTTTTGTTTATTTTTCGAAGATAGGGTTTTATTGGTATATTTTATAACAATTAGAATCTTTTTTAAAAAGTGTTACAAGCATTATTCCATGATGCAGTTATTTCTCGTATTGCTTGTTATACATTAAGCTTTAAATTGAATTGTTTCGATTTAATAGAAAGAAGATCCAAGCGAAGAAGTCATGCTTGGTAATATCATTGGAATAGGGCTATGAATCTTTGGTGCAAAGGTTGCAGTCAGCTTGTGCAGTCCGCAGAAAAGCATACTATTTTTTTTTATTCAGAGTTCAAGCTCAGTGACATTTTGGGCACTAGCTATCTAACGTTAAGAGTATTCGTGTAGCCGTTTTCCTTTGAAATCCAATCAATCACATCTTAAACGAACCAACATTAACTCAGACATTTTTCCGCCTACTGTATTTAAAAGGTAACTAATTCTGATTTACTGCGAATAGTGTACTTTTCATTTTTTTCTCGATTCGTCTTCAATTTTTCGTAGCTTAATGGCTTATCCAAAAGCAGATTGTTAAATACTCCGCTAACATCAATGTTCAAAATTTCTTTTTCACGGTACGAAATTCTCATTTTAGTAAAATTTGTAATCCAGTCAGCTACATTGTCTTAATTTACTTTGTTTCCTTTGCAGCACAATATGTTTAGATGAAATTATATATCCTCTTTGAAACCTCAACAATCAGTCATCGGAGTATTCAAAGGTTTTAATCTTCACTAGCGTATTAATTTCTTTACTTTTTCTATTATTTGAACATCTTGTTTGTTAACCACTTCAAAAAGATCACTTAGTTCAGTTGTTAAGATAATGATGCTGAATCAGAAACTACAACAGTGTCAATCTTTTCCATATTTTTTGTTTGTGTCGAAAATGTCTACTAAAGAAATTCAAATTCGTCCGCAATTTCATTTTTTGTCAAACCACCCAAACCTCTTTCGAAATTTTACTTTTGGGTGCAAAACACCCAAAAGTAAAGAAACTCTCCTAGCCAAGGTTCGACCCTTTAACTTGAAGTCTTAGGTCCTTAATTGATAAATATCTTGATAAAATAAAGTAACTTTATCTTAACAAAAAGCTTGCCACATATTTGTTCCTCTGTGTTCTATTTAATTCTTACCAAAACATTGGGCATTTTTCGACTGCTTGTAATCATGTGAAAATATTCCCTATTCCAAAAGCGTCAGATCCTATGATGCCATCAACACCTGTCCAATATCTCTGTACTCAAATCTGGGAAAACAACTCGAACGATTCATTCAGAAACATTTATATCACATCATTGATAAGAACTACGTTACACTTGGAAGACAATTCGGCATGAAAGCCAAATACTTAACGGTTGACGCTTTAATGATTTTGAAAAAAGCTGTCGAAGATAGCATCCAGAATAAGAGGATTTTGGGTGTCGGATTGATTGATCTGTGAAAGCCTTTGACTCTGTATGGATTTAAGCCTGCATCTCCCCGATGAAACTATGCACTTTAGCAGAGTTCATGGCCATGTCCTAGATGTAAGACTTTCGCACAATTTCTACCAAAATCTGCAACAGATCTGCGACGAAGGTGTATAGCCTCTTCGAACGAAGAAGAAAACGAACTAAAAAGCTTTCTGTGACGCAATGATGAATGAACAATATGAAGAAATACTAGAAATCGCCAGCGATATAAACAGAGCAATAGATCTCACAGCCAAAATCAAGCAGGCAAAAGAAGACAATACGATTCAAACTCTGGAAAAGGGGCTGAAAACAAACTCCGAAGAAATATAAAAGATATCATGAGGAGGAGGAATAGAATGCGGAGAAGATACGGGTGATATTAGCATCAGAACGGAAACAAACGTGCTTACGAATGTCATCAACAGTCGAATCGCGCAGTTCCGCAACGAGAAGTGCGGCGACTTCTTGCACAGCATGGAGTCTGTTGATGACAGCTACTGGCGCAGGTCAAAATAATTTCGGTCAAAAATAAAATTGTGCAAAAATACGTGGACCAAATGAACTAAAGTACGGCAACCCAAGCAAAGCTGAAACTTTCGCAGATGTGCTGAAGCTGTAGGTTCAAGAAAATCGCTCTTGAGAGGATAACGAAGAAGCGGAGATATCTGAATCTGTAGACCAAATCCTCGCATCTACGCCAACAGGGTACTATTAAATCAGACCAAACAACATCGAAGAGGTCAAACATTTAATAAGAGGTGGAGGCGAAAATCTCCTTGACCAGACACAATTTGTAACTGGTATCTGAATCACCTACCTCACAATACACTAAAGACTTTAACAGACAAAATAAGCGCAATGTTTGACATAAACAGCTTCCCAGAGGTTTGGAACTTGGCAATTGTAACAGCCAGGTAAAGACTTGCATTTTTCCAAAAACTGGAGACCTATCAGTCCCCTTTCCTCCGTAAGAAAAATCGCTGAACCCCTTCATCTCGATTAGCTTACCGAAATAGTTGTCGAAAAATCGATTGTCCCGGAGGAGCGATTCAGCTTCAAGCCATTACATTCCACAGAGCTCCAGGTAAAAAAACATATGTACCGGGTTTAACTAAAGAAAATAAACAGACATGGTCATGTTTGACGTGGTCAAGGCGTTTGATAAAGTCTGGCATGCAGGAGTGATTTCCAAAATGCATGCTTTCAAATACCACTACCACGCAAGCAACTTATTGCATCTTTCTCTAGGGCAGAATTTTCTGTGTTAGGATTAACAGCCACATCTCTAGAGTGCGTTCAATAGAAGATGTAGTCCCGCAAGGTTTACTAACCTCCCCAATACTGTATAGCATATACAAGATACCCAAAAAATGCCCAATATAAAAGTAGCCCTGTACGCAGATTGCCCATGCGTATTCCACACCTCTAGGCAGGCAGATACCATATCTTCAAATCTGCAATCTTGATGTATTAATCTTGATGTATTAATGAAACATTTCCTAAAATGGAAGATTCAAATAAACGCCGAGAAGACGCAAATAATCTTCATAAAAATACGACATAGACAACAACCTTCACAGCTTATTTTAAATGACCAGACAATTGAATGGCAACGTGCAGCTAAATACTTAGGACTAACATTTGACAATAGATTTTCTTGGACTGACCACATAAAACACAAAAGACAAAGATCAATGGAGTACTGCAGAGACTCAAACCACTGACAAAATAAAAAAAAACTGAATATGACAAAGAAAATGCTACTGTACAAACAGATAATACAACAAATGTTGACATAATGTTTAGCTTGAACAATGTTGAACTTCCAGCATAACCTGGACTTTATAACAGTGGAGTTGCACAAATCAATTAATTGGATATATATAGATAAATAAATGTCTGATAGATAAATGCCAGCAAGCGTTAGTTTATATTTTTCAGAGGAGATCAGAAAGACCTTAGAAAAAGAGAGATAAGCAGAAAAGTTAAATTATTATGAATGACCAGTCAATCACTCCTTGAAATACCGTAAAATACATTGGTATTAAACTCAACCCTCACTGAAATCTCAACCACTATATTAAGTCAAGCCTCCGCAACGCAGCCATTGCGTGCCACCTCATAGGCTGTGTCTTCAAGCCGAACTCTATTATTTCTTCGAAAGCTGAGACTACAAACCTCTGATTAGGCCGATTTTCACATACGCTGCCGTCAGTGGCGTGCACAGCCTTTTCACCTAAGGTATGCAACTGTCAAAATATACTCAGCCATAGAAGTACATGTGTATTTTCTTGCATAAAAAAGTAAAAACAAATTTTTAAAATACACTACTGTACCAAAAGCCGCGCATTAGATTGAACTGTTAACTGTTTGAGCACATGTTTGACTACATGTTTCCACATCATTAATTTGTGTGAACACTCCCCTTTAAGTGTGATACGAGCCTGTTGATGTTTATCTTTTAACACAATTAATCTTTAACGTATTTCTTTTATTTTTTTTGGTTTAATTTGCACAAAATCTATTAATTTTAAATTCAAATTTTATTTTTATTCTATTCTATTTTTATTTTTATTCTATTTATTCTAGTTTAAAAAAGTAGTTCTTTCACGTCAAAAATTTTTATATATAACTTGAACAATTTTCAATTTTATAGCACATAAAATTTTTCGTCGTACTGTAGCAGTCAAATAATTCATTCACAAAAGTGCAAATCTTTCAGCAGCGCCGTCCGCGCACCTCTGCTTGAGCACAGGAGCACAGCGAACATGCAGCTAAAATCGTGCTGAAAAGTTCGGCTGAGAGACATGAGACTTCATCGCTAATATCGCTGCTCGAATCCCAAGCCAACATGCGAAGAAGCATGCTTCCAAGTTACAAACACACATGCAAATTTGATATCGCCTAAGCATGGCAACCAAACAATGGTTTATACAATATACGTGTATCTCCACGGTATAATTGTCTCGTATGGCAGTGTGCGTTAGTTGGAAGCAAAGCGATCTGTGCTTACCTTACGTTACGAGTGGATGCAGCACAGCGTGTACATATAACAATTATGTATACAAAATGCCGAGTTAGTATCAATGTATACAGTACAACGCGAAAATTAAATTCAAGAAAAAATATTATGAACGCTATGGATTTGGTTTGTATGATAAATTTTTTAATTTTGTAGAGGGTATGCAATGCTTCTTTGCTTCTATGGAGTGCACGCCACTGGCTGCCCTTATCTGGTGTTGGTGAAATGCGAAAGTCGTATCCTTCGAAATGCCACCTCACTTCAGTATAAGGCCAATGACCACTATTATGGGAATAGTAACCTCTACCAGATAACGAAAATTACGCCTCTTTTCTCCTATTTGCTTGAACTAAGCAACAAAGCTACTCACCTGATCAAAGAGTACCCCAACTCAATTGTTCACTCTCAATATCCAAGGTCTAGAACTTAACGATTAGAACTGATCTCATGAGTAGCTCAAAGCTCATGAGCTACTCACTGTTCATTTATGAAGCTTCTTTTATGCTCTTAATTTGATATTGAACTCAATCCACCAGATTTTACACTTCAATTTATTCTCCAGAGCCAAAATGTTATTGTTATTTTAAGCACAAAATCAGTTAAACGCACCTTTAAAGCTTAGCTGTCAAACAAATCTCTAATAGAGTGAAAATCACGAACAGGCGCAGCTCATATGTAAGTCCATCATTGCCCTAAGAAATAGCTTTTGGTTATCTATCTTAATTTTCTGTCAATCACTCTCAAAATGGAGCTCAATGAAATTCTGGGAAAACTATAGAGAAAAGAACCTCTCTATGATGTGCATTGAATTTAATAAGTTCGGACGAGCCAATGGTTTTTCTCATAGTATTTCGAAATTTTGTTTGATTTTTGTGCTTAAGAATTGCCCGCACATTCATTAAAAAACTCTAGCGCACCTGAACCGCTAGAAAACTAATTTTCGAAGAAATTGTCTTTGAGTGACCAAAAAATTTGGAAAGACGTAATACACTTTTTTGTAGAATCATATCAACCATTCCTTATCTCATGCAACAAAACTCAACTATAACACAAATGATGAAAATGCTCAGTGCTGGCAACACTTTCCCAACGAAGCAGCAATAAGTTTACCATAACAAGCTCATACTTAAATCAACTTATTCTTTGAATTTCGTTCTCATCGGAGGATTTCATCGAAAGTTTCAGCGGTTAAACGTTGTTTGAGGCTGCCATCCGAAAAATGTTCAAAACTCGGAAAATTTAAAAATTGGTTTCTTATTTTTATCGCAAATGCTTTGCATATGAGTATGTAATTTCAAGCATCTGTTGGTGCAATATTTATGAAAATGGCTAATACTGGTTACCCTGTGTCAGCAGCAGAGCAAAATATATACCAAATCTGCTTCACGTTAAGTTAAACCCAACCAGTAAATTTCGTTTCGATTGAATCACTGCGCTGGAAGCTTTACGGGTGAAAAGAATTTTGGAGTTGCCACCCTCAAAACATTTCAAATTTTTAAAACGTTAATATTTGTTGTTAATTTTCATTGCAGGATTATTCCCATTTGCAAATCTAATGACATAATCGCTCAGTCAAGAAATTCCACAAAATTACAAAAATGGTGATAGCTGGCAGCCCTTTCATGATTTTTGTACGAAATTCCTACGACATTTACTTCACATTAAGGTCCATTTACTGCATGAACTTCGTTTTGATTTCTGCACTGGACCGGAAGCTATAGGGAAAAAAGCTTTATTTTGCTGAGCAAATTTGCAAGATTTATGAGACAAAAATCACCATAGCTGGCAGCCCTATTCTAATTTTTCAACCAAATTTTTACCAAATGTTACATAGAGTAAGATTCAAGTACTGTGTGAGTTTTGTTAAAATTTGATGGCTGAATCGGAAGTTATAGGCCAAAAAGCTGTTTTTTTCTCAGTGATTTTTCAAGATGGTACCACTGGCACGGGGTTGCCCGCATTTCAAAATCACTTCTATCAGACCTGGTCCTAGCTAATACCAACATGTTCTGTGAATTTCATCATGATCGGATAATCCGGTCGTCAGTTCTCGTGAACAGAACTTTCGAGTGCTGAAAATAGAGGTAATTTGGTGATGGGTTGCCGTTCTTGTGCAAATCGGAATTTTCAAAATTTCATTTTGACATGATGGACAAAGATCAAAATTTATCAATGATTTGAAATTTTTGCCAAAAATCAAAAATTTTTGAGGAGGGTCAGTGATTTGAAGGATTTTTTTTCAGGAGCCTGCCGTAGCTACAGTGATACCCGTGCAACCTTGAAAATCCATATATGCTAAGTCCTAGTCAACGTCAATAGGCTCTGCAATTTTCACGATGATCCGATGTTTTGATCACAAGTAATGACAAATCAAAATTTGGAAAAAAATCCTTGCCTACTTTTAGGCACTTAGCACCCACACACGGCTCAAAAATTTCAATTCTTTATCATAAACAAGCTAAAAACATAATAAGTTTTCATTCCCAATACTTTTTTTCAACGAAAATTTACACTGCTTGGAAATATAGGAGTACCTCAAAATTCACTAAAACGCTCGCCGCCGCCAAAAGGTTTAGGATATCTGAATTTGAGAAAGTCGTGGACCTACCTACTATATACATCTACGTTCTCCGAAAGTTTCAGCTCAATCGAATCGGCCACTCCAGAGATTATCTAGGAAAATCATTTTGCTGATATATATATATATATATATATATATATATATATATATATATATATATATATATATATATATATATATATATATATATATATAAAGAAATATGAATTTTCGGCGAAACGAGTTTAATACTATTGTTCTTCGAACATTAGTAAAAACACACACGTGTATTTCATGTTCCCAATTAATGTGTCCTACGAATTTCATAACAACCTGATGATTTTCTCGGAAGTTATCGCTATTTGAAATTTTATAAATTTTCTTTGCCTACTTTTAGGCACTTAATGCCCACATGGGGTTTAAAATGTCAATTTCCAGCTAGAAACAAAATAAAAATTCAATTTTTGTACTTGGTTTTACCAAATATTTAATTTCCGCAGAAATAGAGAAATTCACACAGATCTAAATATATTTCAATGTAAATCAAAAACACCGTACAACTCAGATACGGAAACAACTCCTGAAAATTTCAGCTATGCTCGTTCGAAACGAAATGCCACGAAGAGTGTCCTTTCAGTAGTGAAATTAAATGCCAACATTGACACTGGATGTCATTGCTTTGAAACTTTGCACTTAGAACAGAATTTACCACTTTGAAACGATCAAACGTTGTCATTTCGCTCATCGAAAAAGGAACCTTACCATCACTATCCCATTGACACATTTAAGGCTATATTTGAGAATTGAAGAACTAGCTAAACAGCTAAACGAAATATTCACACTGATAAAAAGCACACCATCAGCATAGACCATAATTTATATACTTCTGGCTTTATACACTTTGTTAATTTCGGGATTGTGATTAAATGTAGCGCCTGGCTCCATATAGCTTGGCGAAAAATTCATAGGAGTAGGTGTATGTATTAAAGCCCTGATAAGACTAGAAAATATTGAAAAAATATATAGCATAGCAGATTAGCCCACAATACTCGTATATAGAAATTTGGTTTTAAGCTATATTTTATAGCTCAGGGTACATGTGCATAGCGCTTGCGACCATTAATGGTGCGCTATCTTACATGGGAGCATTTGCTATATAGATTATGATATTATGACGTCGGGAGGTGCAATGCATAGCTCATGGTAGCGTATATAAAAGAATTTTCGCGTAACCCGAGTTCGTGATAACGAGTGATTACTGTAGTCTGTATCAAAAGGTTTTTTCAAATTAAAGAACAAAAAACTCACTAAACAAGAGTTCATTGACGTTATTTCATTCATACAAATCCCTATCATCTATAAAGACGAACATGAAAAACATTCTATACCTCTACTTCCTGTAATTATTGCATTTTAGGCTAAGAATTTCTTCATGACGACAGCTATTACTAAGACCTTCTACAGCAAATAAAAATTCATTTGAAATTCCTCCTAAAATTTCATACATTATTTTCAAAGAACGACCAGGTAAAGCAGTACACAAATAATCCGGGTCCGACATAATCTTTTCGCGCCACCCGAACGTGCTGTGAATTCAATCAAAAGAGCTGCTTCCGAAACTCATGCCTAGTAATTAAAATTCGGGTTAAATAGAAAATATTACCTGGCTGATGAGACAGTTCTGGTTCCTAGCATCTGTCATAAAAATATTTGATTGGCTAGTTTGCAAATCCTGGTTAGCCTGAGATGATAGGCTAAGGTCATTTCTATTCACTGGTCAGCTTATGTTAGGTCTACAAAGTTTCGACTTGATCGATTGTTTTTTTTATTCATCAACATTTTCTGGTATTGCTTTGAGTTCATTGTCCTAATCAAGTTAGTCATCGAAATATCTAACATTCAAAATCATGAAGCAATCGAATTTGGAGACTTTCGACTCTACACTCAAACAATTCAAACAATAAATTCAATCATCGGGACCGTTGAAAAATAAAATAATCGAATGTGCCAACACTTCGCTGGCAATCATCAGCGAAATCAATTTTGATTAATCGACCTATCGCACGACCCAAACGTATATATGAAGAAATCCAAGTATTGAAATTGGCGAGGATTCAAAGCCCATGAGACATCGTTAAAATTTCGCATATGTACATTAGAGCTCTTAAATTAAATGGCAAAATCTAATAAAATATTTGTGCAGAACAGGTTACATCTCTACCAGGCACTTTATATTTGCCAGGCTTTTGAAATTTAATCGCATAACTACCTAATGTACATACGCGTAGACTTACATATGTATGCATTTGTGTATAGTCACTTAAGGACTGGTCGAATTGCTCTGGAACCGCCGTTGATAGGCATAAATTTATCGTGGCTCTAAATCCAATTAATTGTGAATGACGGTCCTTTGAAATGGCAAAATATGATCATCGTCGTCATATCATTGCTGCTTCGTTTTCGCGCTGACATTCGCATCCCCCTACCCCGTCACACGTGCCAACACATATGATATGTGAATATTTTCGCGAAAAAGGTTTTCGGTTGCTTGCAAAAGGCTTCGCTTGAAATATGAATATGGCGCATTCATTCATCCGTCTCATGCTGCTATATAGGAAAGGACTAAAGTGTATCGTGATTACTTTTGGAAGCGTACTATGATGAATTATGAATGGCACGAATTGCAATCGCCCGACTTGGCTCGATGTAGCGAGTGCAACGCAGTAACGATACAATAGCATATGAATGTGTACAAACATTATACAAATTTCACAGGAAGTTGTGATGCAAATTCATGCATACATTATAAGACGTTGGGGTCACGATCAATTTTAGAAACGTTGAAGAATTGCAAGTTTAATGGAAATAGAGATGGAATTTAGAGCTTTTATATAAAAGGTCAATGGCATTAGTTGGCTAGGATTTATGAAACAGCTGAATCACGAAGGAATACATATGTTACTTATTTATTTGGTTTTTTTTTTCAATTAATTTAGTATATCATTATTCCAAAGCGTATTTCACATCCATAAAAAAAAAATATTTTTTTTAGTAAAGCTACAGCGAGCTTAAAAATACACAAGAAATCGAATTTCAGTTGTTTTTGTTTACGTCTTGCGAATGAAGTAACCGATGTTTTTTCGAAGCAATATCACTTAATTTTTAAAGTTGCGAAAAGTCATTTCTTCCTTGAAATTTTTTTAACGAAATTTTCAGCCATATAACCTGGCATCATTACTGTCCATTGTCTTGTAGCAGCACATGCTAAGAAAATGGGACTCCTAACCAGCGACACCTGTAGGATGTGTCAAGAGCCCGGGGTTTCAGAAACAATCCAGCATCTCCTGTGTCACTGCCCGGCACTGAGGAAAACCAGACTTTGCTACTTCGGTGAGTCCTGGCTGGTGGATCTCTCGCACGCGGTGGAGCAAAAGTTGAAGGACATCCTTCACAGTGGCGTGTAGTGATAATTTACCGTAGGGAAGCAATTAGTTCATTTCGATAATTGATTTTGGCTATGCTTTCTTCAAATTTGTTACGTATTAATAGAACCCCTCTCGTTAGCTACTTTTAACATTGCTAATATAAAAGCACTCAGGAATTACGACCGCGGACGTGAGAGCAGATATACTGTATTGTTATCAGTATTTGAATTCCTATGCAACCAATATGTAATTATTTTCTCTTTAAATAAATATTTGTAAAAATTATATATTGACAAACATATAAATTAGCAAAGCTGCAACAGCAAGCTATGTAAATAAAGCAATTTCAAATCTAGCTATGGCAACAATAACAAAAACAGTGATTATGCAAAATAAATGTTTATAGTCCTTAAAGCATAAAGAAAATATCAATATTCTGGTACTTAAAAAAAACATATTTTTACATATGTTAAAACATATATTAACAGTTAGTAAATATAAAATAAATGAATTGATAGTTTAAAAAAAGCTGTTATAAATCGAAATTGATGAGAAAATTCATGCATACTTCTATTAAAAATGTTATGCAATTCGTCTTTCTTTTCTTGCAAATTTATCTATGACGTCTTGATAAAAACTTTTCTCGCTTGAACATGATTTTAAGAAAACCTTTTCAATGGACATTATTTCCAAGTCACTCAGTGACTGCTCACTTGTACTATTCCTGAGATAAAATTCAACGCTTTTTAAGCAAGAAAAATTGCGCTCTGCGGACGCTACACACTCTCTCTCTCTCGCACTCGTTACTGGTAATGTTGGAACTAAACAAACTAATTTATAAAATTGTTTTAAACTATTTTCTAATTTATTGCTGCTAAAATATTCAAAATATCTTGGAAAGATTTTCCCTGTAAATCTGCATTAGAGTAAAGCACAATGAGTTCAGTTTTTAATGAAATCGAGTGCATCTCTTCGTTACAAAGATAATTTCGAAATTCGGTTTCGGTCGAGCCTCTTCGATAATATCTTTTTTGTCCGCAAAAGATCGAGATCCAAAACGAAATCGAAAGGGTCACTAATTGTGCAAAGTTGATCCATGCTATTCACGGAACAAATAAATACATTCACCTTTTTGTACAGTACAATATGGTGAATACATTCACCATATTGTACTGCCACCATTTTAAGTAGGTATAAAACAGAAAAATAATGCGATTCCAGAAAGTAATTCTACGCACTCAATTCCACACAATTAAAATCGATTTGATTTCATTATTACTAAATACTGTAAACTATAAGTGAAATAAATACCTTCACCAATTGAAAATACCTTCATCAAATTTAAATATGAAATATAGCACAAAATTTCACCATCGAACTACATTCAAGCGCTTCACTACAGCGAAATGATGACGGCTCGTCGAATCAGCAGTCTCTGGCAGCCCTTGCCACATCTCGTAGTTCAAATTCATTCAAAAATTCACATTGTGAAAAAAATACGCACAAGCAAATTACAATGTTTGCAATGATACGCGTATGGGGAACGTGGCAATAAGTTCCGCTGGAATCATACTTACGCGGCTTCTCTCTCAGTTTCCCTCTTGAGACGCGAAATCCCCCCTAAAGCATAGTACTGAGTTCGATTTCACGTGAAATTTTCATACAAAATTTCACGTGAAATCTGCTTCGGCGAAAATTTAGCTTGAAAATAAGCAAGTTTGGTACTGTGTTCTTAGCATGAAAAGTTGCTTTGAAGTTGCTTTCGCTTCGAAAACATAGATGGCACTAAAACATGTTGTCAATCATTTCACGCCAATTTAGTTTGTGCAGTTCATTCTTTCGAGCGAAAAAGTGACATTTGGTGTTTCAATTTGAAAATGGAGCAGTGCAAATGTCTTTCCAATAAGAAAATCGATCGAAAATTGAAATTCTTGACATTTTATCCGTCAAGAATGAGCAGTGTCTCTGCTTTTCTCTGTTGTCGAAATTTTCGCTCGAAAGAATGACCAGATAATGGAAACATGTCAAAATTTCACGTGAACTCGAACTCAGTACCAGCCTTAAGAAGCAATTTCTTCATTGCTTCCAAATAGCTAGTACAAGCACATTTTTTTGAATGACGTCACAATGCAGTCTACATGGAGTGAAATTAACGCTGGTAGATGCAATTTTTTCGTTGCTTCCATGCGTGATTATTTTCATTCGGTGGTGTTACCACCTTAGACGCGTGAGATGTTCATTATTCGGTTTTGGGAAGATTTATTAAGAAAATTCTTATGCAAGATTTTTTTTTCGCAATTTTTAAATAAGTAAATTTAAAATATATATCATCCAAATATAACGAAAGCAATGCTTCCCTTGCTCCTGAACGCCACGCCACTGATCCTTCAGTTCGTGAAATATCCAGGGCCTTGGGTGGCAGCTTGGACTGAACTTTCAGTCTCGTGGTCCGTTTATCTGATATTACTATGGACCAATAGGTCTATATGTGGCCTTGTGCCAGTCAGTATAACCTAACCTAACCTACAAAGTTATTAACATTCTTGTCGAGCCCAAAAAAAATTCCCCCTCCATGGTCGGCTCGATTTCTCATAATCTGAAAAAAAATCAAATTGTATGTAGTTATCGTTGCACGCAGCCGAATTTTTTTATTTTGATTTGAAAGAATGTGGCGGCCGCTTAAATTTTTTTGCCTATCTTGGATTCAAACAGCTTTAACAAATCTTAAAAATAAAAATTTTCAAAATCGGCTATGAGCAACCTTAGTCACTGTATGCAAATCTGTTGATATTTGTTGAATTATTGATGCGACCAGTTTGAAAAAAATCGTTTTGAGAAAAACGCGTTCAAAATTTTTCTAAAATCATGGATCTTATGAAATATTCATACTTCCTGGTCATATGAGAGTTCTTCTTTCTTATCTTTAGTTTTGTCCTTAACTTTTTTAATCTTTGCAACTTCCATATAACAGGAACATTATCTTTAGCCCATGGCAATATGGTTTTTTCTAAGATATCGACGTACTTCACGAGCAACATCGCTAAACGTTGATGAAGCCATCTCTATGCTTAAAAACGGTTGAAGTATAACGAGGGTCAAATTCCTCAATTCTTGGCCCCCTTACAAATCTCCTCTCATCAGGGCCAGTGTCATTTATTTTTGTTTTGTCGCTCCAAAAACTGGACTTCCACTCATTTTTCCAGGTCAAATGTTCTCCTGCGAATCCATTTTTTTCTCCCAACTAGCTGCCGTTAAGGGACTTATTTGTTCCTGGCTATCGTGCCATGTAGTCAGGCTTTCTGAAGACGTCTTCTGACTCTTTGCATCGAAATGTCACTTTTTCATCGAGTAGTGAGCGATGAATTTCGACTGCTGAATTTTCTTTGGGCACCATCGTGGCACAAAAGCCCGGAGTCGGGCTTTGGCCGCCTGGATCGATCTCCTCCAATTATCTCGGTCACGTGGTCGCGTCCTCCAATCTTGGAACCCCAATATTTGCTCGGCATCCGCGTATACTGAGCTCTCCCAACGAGCTCTTGGTCTTCCTTTTAGTCTTGCTCCGTCGGCTCGTCTTCCATTCATGACCCGTTTTGGCATGCGATCGTCATCCATGCGTTGTACATGCCCTACCCATTATATCCGTTAAAGTTTGATGATTTTGGTGACTCCCAGCTCATCGTAAAGTTCGTACAACTCATTGTTGTACCGGAGGCGCCATCCACCTCGGTCGCGAACAGCCCCAAAAATCCGCCGTAGAACTTTCCGTACGAAAGTGTCGACCATATTTTCGGAGGCTTGGGTCAGGGTCCACGTTTCGCAGCCATAGCACAGCACACGTCTTACGATAGCTTTATAATCGCGGAGCTTAGTCTCTCTGTGCATATATTTCGATTTCATAATGGGGAGGACTGAGAAGAATGTCTTATTTGCTAGTTGTATCCGTCGCTTGATTTTATCAGTTTCGTTGGCGTCATTCGATAGGTTTCTACCCAGGTAAACGAAGTAGTCCACGAATTTGATGTTAAGGTCTCCTACGTTGATGGTCGTGTGCGCTGGCGTTCTTGCCCTAGATTGCATCATAACTTTCCTTTTGTCCTCGTTGATTCGTAGTCCAATTTCCTTTGCTGCGGTGTCAAGTCTAAGCAGAAGTGCTTCTGCATCGGTCAGTTTTCGAGCCATGATGTTAATGTCATCCGCGTACACTGGCAATTGCGTTTACTTAAAAAGTAGCGTGCCGCTGGTGTTTAGGTTCATTGCCCAAATAGTGAACTCAAGTGCCAGGTTGATGAGCTTGGGCGCTATTCCATCGCCCTGCTTCAGGCCAACCAGAGTTTCAAAAGGATCCGGCAATTTGTTCTGGATCCGGACCTGCGAGACGGAGTTGGTCATCGTCATCTTTATAAGTCTCACTAATTTGGCCAGTACACCAAATTGCAGCATGATGCTATATAGTGCGCCTCGGTCGATGCTGTTATATGCTTGTTTAAAGTCGACAAAGATTTGGTATACGTTGACGTTGTATTCCCAGCACTTTTGCAAAATTAACTTGACCGTGAAGAGCTGGTCGATTGTGGAGCGACTAGATCTGAAACCGCCTTGATACTCGCCAATGATATCTTCCGCGAACGGTTGAATTCTGTTCGACAAGATTTTTGACAGAATCTTGTTGGCCGTACAGACTAAGGAGATGCCTCTGTAATTCTCACACCGCAGTTTATCTATCTTTTTATGCATGGGACAGATGATGCTTCTACGCCTATCGTCTAGGATCACCTCAGTCTCCCATATTCGCAGCAGTAGTTGATGTAGCGCACTTAATAAATCCGTTCCACAAGACATGAGTAACTCAGCTGGTTCTCGTCAGCGCCCGGCGCTTTGTTCTTTTTCAGTGAACCCAAGGCGAGATGAACTTCTTCTACTGTCGGGGGTTGATCCGCGGTATCATCATGGAGCTCAGCTTCTGCTGCCAGGATGTTTGATGGCAAATTCAGAAGCTCTTCGAAGTACTTCCATCTTTGTCCTTACAGAGGTTTGTCCTGGGTTGGTAGCCATTTTTGATAGTGTTTACTATGTCTATCCATACTATGAATTATTTTTTGCCTACGTTTTAAGCCTACCTCTTTCAAGTCCACAATCTTTTGTATTATTGGAGAAATTCAACTCTTAGCCTTTCTTATGGTTAACCAAAAAAAAAAACAACTGAAAATCACGTTTAAATAGTAAAGTTGCAACCGTTTTTTTTCAAATTAATCATAACAAATTTGCATCCCATACTATTTCTAATAAAATACGGTGTTTCTGATTATGTTTCTACTCAAAGTTTTGGGTTTTTCAGGAAGAAGTAGCATCGGCTAACTCTTTACCTCTCTCAAATGCATCAAGTAAAAAACTAACATAAAGGGAATAAATTATATCGAAAGGTTCATTGGCTCAAAGGTCACACAATAAATACTTACTATTTTTCCCTGCTGTGAGCAAATCTGAAAAAGAAAATAAAAAAATTTGATTTTTACATATAAATATTTTATTTTAAATATTATTTTTTAGATTTAAAAAAAACTTTGTAGATGAATATTTATTTTTGCTTTTGATTTACAAGTACAATACGTTAACAAACATCTTCATAGTTTTTGTTAAATCTACAACATAATTATTCGTGACTCACACAGTCCAAGTGAATCAGGAGTTCATGCAATCAGGAAAACAACTCAGACGGTGCGTCAAAGCGATGTCGATTCAAATGCAAATCAGAATGCCCCGGCCGACCTGTGTGGCATCTATTGACGAAGCTCTGAAAGGCTAATGATTGTCGACTGCCGGCCTCTGAAGTTGAGAAACTTTGAATCAAAATGAAAATATTTTCGTAGTTGAATAACCACGAGGAATTGGCAAATTTGCATCTAAGAGCCGCAGCTAAATATGCATGTTCATTTGGAGGCAGCAATCTTAATTGAATTAGACTGGGGACTCTCAGCTCGAAGCAGATAGCGACCACACATTCGCAGTGTTTTTCTTTCTGAATTTTTGCAATTCGGGCCGATGATTGTGGCATCAAAGTTTTTTAAGCCGGTACGGAACGTTAAATGGGGATGCAAATTACAAGGCAGTCGATGCATTTAACAAAGGGAAATCGTGTGAATCTAAAGTTCCAATGGAGCTGTTGAAGTCGCATACTGCTAGGCACACTCGGCTCAAGTCGACAGTGAAATATCTTCGTGAATTAACACCGCTAATTCCATTCGTCCTGGCGTCATTGAGCATATTGGCCGAAACGCAGAGGAAATGGTCGCAAATGGTGGTTCGTTAACTGACCGTCAATATCAGCTCAAGCTCGGTAAGAAATCGATGAATTCAATTCGATTGTGGAGTGAGTCAAACGACGAAACATTGGAAAAGAGGCGGTCATTTTCGCTATTTGATAAATGATGATGAAGACAAAAAACTGTACGGCCGATTTTACCAGTATTACAAGGTATGTCATGTGACACGAAGGACAAAACTAATTGCTAGTTGACTCCACGCAACCTGGCAGCTAGTGTGAGGACGACAAGCTGAGGTGTGAACTAGCATATTATTGATTTTCGATTGAAGTAAATGAGCCAATGAAAAATGTAACGGTGGAATACCTCAAATCGATCACTCAAAGAATTATCCTTGAAGAAATGACTTCATGCTATGTCTTAAGCTCCCAAATCACATGTGGGCACTGAAATCTAAAAATATAACACCACGCTCTCGAACTCTACATGTCGAACCATCAGAGGAAGTGATTCTGCTTCGTCGGTAAAAGTGTTCCTTATTTATCTCATTTCCGTGTGTAATCTGGCTCTTGACAGCTCACTCGCTCGTTCTGCCAAGGAAATGGCCAAGGACATGCCCATTTCATTTTGGTCGGGCTACCTTAACTATCTGAACGAAACAGGTCAAATCTCATTAGAATTGGTGCGTGCACGATGAAAACATATTAATAATATATGTGCATAGATTCCATAGTCTTATCAAGAAACCTATCACGAATTAGATACATGCCGATACGAATGTATTGATTTGTACGGTGTCTCGGTTGGTATCACACCCGCTCCAATCTCATGGTTATATTATATCAATTGGACGCAAGCAGTGTAGGAAATGATGGTCATTATTTACAGTTGTCCATCTGTTTCGGCGATGAAAGTCACACACAATTTGATTGGAACGAAAAAAAATGTATACTCTTGAGGTTTGGGAAGGATTCCTAATAAGGCGACGATGAATCGATATAACTTCGGAATGAGAGTTAAGTTAAATTTACGAATATTAATCATAATTATAGACGCATTAGGAAAATCATCGATGTCACGCACGGTATGATTATTGAAGATGATTAAAGAAAGAACGATTTGTTATGCGGCGATTAGAAGCCTATTAGGAATGACATTTAAAAAATCATGAAGTGTTTGAGGAGGAGTGACTTTCATTATTTTCTAGTAGATAGAAATTTTACTTGAACCTGACACCAATAGAAGTATTGGACTCAATCAATAACCAATTTCATCATACTTTTCAATTTCGAGAAGGACCAGGGTAGCTTAGCTGTCGGTAGTAGCCAAACCAAGGAGTTATGGCGAATGAGCAAGCTCCGCAGACTGTGGGCAGCCTTGCTGCTAAATCTCTTACAGCTAGTGGAAGTAAAGCGAATGAGTCAGTACAACTTTGGGTTCATCCCACATTCTTGTTTCAACTGATCGCGGGGCTTTGGTCTCCAAGCTTGACGTGAAGAAAGCATAGAAGCTTATTTGAGGCCAGAGTGACGTACAGGCTATAAATGAGGCGGTCCGATCATCAACTAGTGTCACTTCTAGCGTCGCTTCTACTTCAGGAACTCAATCTTCATCTGAACTTCATCAACTAGAATCTGAACTTCATCAACTAGAAGGTCGGTCTTCAAAGTTCTATGGAAGCTAGGTGCGGTTCCTCCCAAGGCGTTGCGCGACAAGAAAAAAAATGTATTTTATTGGTGAGCACCCTCTCCCTCGAAATCTGGCGGACTCTTCTAAAAAACGACGAAGGTCACCTGAGTAAAAGAATTAGGGCAGACAATTTTCCAAAAAACCTTCACTAATGACGAAAGCTCGACCTATAAACAAGATGGCTAAAGAGTGCGTCATTTATTTATTTAAGTATGAAAAAACCATAGTATGAAAAAAGCATAAACATAAAATAAAAACTATAAAAAAAAGAAAGAAATAAAGCGAAATACACTTTAACGTATTTTATGTAGACGTGGACTTAAGACGTGGACTTAAAACCAGACTGGTGCTTATCATGGCTTCTTAGCGTTCTAGGCACAGAAAAATGAAAATAAACGAGAGTACAAGCAAAGGTAGTATTAAAAAGCGAATGAGTTTTTGCCTGGCGATCAGACACACGTGAAAAGGGAGACGCGCAAATGTTGGAGGAATTAAATCATGATAAAGCTTGCAAGGAAGACATTCATCAAGGAATACTCTGCGGGTACTCAACGTGTGGACATTCAAAAAAAGCTGGCAATCATCATAAGAGCGGAATTAATAGCATTAGAAAAGTACACGAAACGAAGAGACCACACTAGGGACCAATATTCAACAATGCTACGAACGAGGGAAATAAAAAGATGAACACGATATCAGATACAATAGCATGAACAGCGGAAGACAATACCAGCATGCTTATAAAAGAAACATGCATATCAGATTTTAACTTCAGATCAAAAATGATGCCAAAGTCTTTATGTTTTTCAACATGCTCCAAATGACTACCAGACAAGAAGTATTAAAAGGTAATGGGGTCATGCTTGTTGCACTTAGAAACATTAAGAGCAAAGGAGTTTGCAGAATACCAGTTAGTTAAAATAAAAAGATCCGATTGCAAGGAGCGAAGCGACAGCGCAAGGAATTTTTGGTGATCACCGTATAAAAGAGAGTCAGACTTGAATTTACAAGGAAGGTCATAAACATAGAATAGAGTAAAAAGGCAAGGGCAAAAGACAGAACCTTGGGGAACGCCAGAAGTAGGATAGAAAGGGAAGGGAGAGAAGCCATTAAAACCAACACGGCACTCTTTGGGGAGTATCAAGGAGGCTTTAGGTCTGATCGATCAACTACGGATCAGCTCTTCACAGTCAAACAAGTGCTCAAAAAATGCTGGGAATTTAACATTGACGTTCACCAGATTTTCGTAGACGTTAAACAAGCATATGACAGTATAGACCGAAACATACTGTATAAAATAATGCTATACTTCGGCATCCCGGCAAAACTAGTCCGGCTGACCAAAATGACGATGATGTCGACAGCATCACAAGTCAGAATCAACAACAGTCTGACTGACGCCTTTGACACAAATGTCGGACTAAAACAAGGCGATGGGTTGGCCCCTCTGCTGTTCAACCTAGCACTAGAGTACATGATAAGGAAGATTCCTGTCGACACAGGAGGTACACTTCAGTATAAGTCGAACCAATTAGTGGCCTACGCGGATGACATTAACATCTTGTCAGGTTCCTTCACATCCGCCAAAGAACTCCTGTTGAAACTTGACCAGGAAGCCAAAGAAGTAGGCCTGAAGATCAATCAGACGAAAACAAAAATCATGACGCAAACAAGAAAGAACACCTCCATTAGACGAAATATAATTCTGGACGAATATAATTTAGAGAATGTGGACGAATTTATATACTTAGGCTCGAAATTGACAACGGAAGGCAGTGAAACTGATGAAATTAAACGGAGAATACAGCTTGCTAATAAAACTTTCTACTCCGTTCTGGCCCTACTGAAGACCAGCTGCATACATAGGAAGACGAAGCTCCAAGTCTACAAATTAATAATCAGACCTGTGTTTTGCTGCGGATGTAAAACTTGGACCCTTACCCAAGCATCCGCGAATATGTTGAACGCCTTCGAAAGACGGGTCCTCAGGCGTATAATTGGAGCTAAACAAGAGTGTGGCCAATGGCGGATAAGGTACAACCACGAGTCGTACGAGGTTTTTGACGAGCCAGAGGTTGCTATAATAATCAAACTGCGGAAGCTGTAATGGGCTGGTCACGTGCAACGAATGGACGAGCATCGAGTACCTAAGAAGGTATTCGACGGAAGGGCCGAGGGTCGAAGACCAGTGGGAAAACCCAGGAAACGCTGGTCTGACTCTGTCGACGAAGACTGCGCAAAGCTGCTCGGTTTTCGAAATTGGAGGACGCGGTCATTGGACCGAGACAACTGGAGGCGTCACCTGCGAGAAGCCAAGGCCCGAGAGGGGCTGTAGTGCTACGACGACGACGACTATGGATGCTGGAAGAAAGCCAGGATATAAGAGTACTAGAAACACCAAAATTAAATACCTTTTCCAACAACACTGAATGATTTACTCTGTCAAATGCTTCCTTGAAGTCAGTGTAAATCACATCAGCTTGTAGACCATTTTCCAAGAAACGAGCGACGAAAATGGTGAATTCTACTAAATTAGTTGTCGTAGAACGTGCCTTAATGATTCCATGTTTCTCTTTATTAAACAAGTGACAAAAAACAATATAAATTCTTTGACGAGCGATTCACTCAAGCCTCTTAGCGAAACAAGACAGTAGGGATGTATGATGGAAGTTGGCAATATTGCCAAAGTCCTGTAAATTCGAAATCTGAGAAACATGGGCAGTTTTCCAACTGTAAGGAAAAATAACAACGGAAAAACTCAAATTAAAAAAAATAGGCAGAGGAACAGAAAAGAAAGATGCTAGAGGCTTGGCAAACATAACTGAAATATCACCAGGGCCACTGTTTGCAGAGGGATCCAACAAGGATATTAAAATTTCTATCTCAAGAGGAGATAGGATTTCTATCTCAAGTAATTCTGAGGTTTATCAGGCTACGGAGAATTGGAGGGTTGTTAATATTAAAGATCCTGTTGAAAATCGACTGGAAGCTATCTTCATTCTAAATGAAGAGCCAGTATCCAAAGGAGAACTATTAGGTAAGGGGTCGAGAAATTGGCCTTGCACTTGTAAAGAAGTGATTGGACTAAGGTGTCCGGCTCAAAGGAACGAGAGACCACTAAGCATAGCCCGACGCAAAAAGATCAAGCAGTGTCGCTCGTTCAGTAATGGCTTCTGAGAAAGAATCTGATACAGAATCGCTATCCGTTGTTGTGGTTAGCGTTGAGACTGCCTCTAGGTCTTCTGATTTTGGAAACAGTCTAAGAAGATGAGGTAGCTATAACGTTCAAGGAAGACTGGATTCAACCTTATCCGGTAATGGTGAAGGTACTTCTAACTAATCTTCACCATTTGAAAGCAGCAATTGCTCTTTTACTCTTTTGTTCAACAAAATTAGGCGAGCAGCTGATTTTCACGCAAGAGCCCGAGATTGTAAATAGCCTGATTTCCGAGCTGCGCATCAATAGGTTTTGGCTTATAAAACCCGATAGTTTGGAGAAATTGGTCTGTATAATGTTTGACCATATCCGGGTCCTAATAGAGTCGCCCATGTTTCGTTTGCGTCACCAAACCATGTATCTAAGGCAAAGTATTAGGTTCCTGGACGAATAAATTTTACGGGAGTAGGCTGTTGGCATATTAGTACTAGTCTGGATAATGTTCGCTATCATGAAACAGAAAGTATCCCCGGAAAGGCCAATAAAACCATTGGCTTCTTTGTTCGCTACCAGAAATCCCTGACATTTTTTTGCAAGACTCCAAGTTCCAAGATTCGCTTTTTAACGCCTCGGGCAATTGTCAACTTAAAATATAGATAGGACTACAAAAGCTAAATATGTTTTCTTCAATAAGTAACAAATAAAAAATATAAAACATGATGATAAAGTCTTGGGCCAACTCCTGGATAGTACAGAAGTAGAAGATACCTTTCACGATGTTGAAAAAGAAAATCCTACCTCGCATTCTTGTTAAAATTGCTCTTGCATCTTCCCCCATAATTTTCAATTGAAATTTCTTCAACACCAATATTATAAAGCTTTAAAACATCGACCCAAAAAGTGTTTTTTTTTTTCATGCGAAAACATATTTTCTGCCATTAAGTTATAGTTAGTTTGATTAGCCTTTTTACTCGTACATATTATACAAAATGTGCCCATTTACTCATATGTATTCATTCTAAGCTCAAATTTACTGCAAATAACTCTCATAGGACTTTTTATTACCAATATATCCTATTATTTCCCCATCGACAAATCCCACCAGCCCCCATGAATCACAATAAATACAAACATCTAAATCGGACACAATTTGCGTAATCGAGGCATCTGCCGCATGGTTAAATCTCGTACTGAATTCCGGTCTTCATTCCATTGTATATATATCTACATGTTGATGGAAGTTTGTAAAGCATTTCAACAAACTCAGCAATAAAGCGCTTCAAATTGCGTTGAAAACATTATCAAGTCGAATATAAACATTAAATAAAAAAGTCCAGAGCGCAAATAACAATCTCACAAATTAATTTACGCGTGTATCAAGTGGCAGCATACTGCCTTGGTTCAGCCGGAATGAATATGTTGTTCTGAGGGTAGTTGGGTATCTAGTCTGGTATCTATGTTTGCTTTAATATACTGGGTCAGCTAGCTAGCAGCCAGCCGGTGTGTCGCGTGTAGGCGTTTTCACGGGAAAAATGCATAATCTCATTGCTCTCATGATGAAAGATTCTGTACATGGCGTGGCGTTTTATAGCCTCGGACTGGATGTTGATGGTTAAGAGCTATGATTGTTTAAGGCGAACGGTGTTAAGATGAGGCGGAGATGGTATGGTTCGAGTTGTTTTAATTGTTGTTGAAATGAAATATTAGAAGTTGGTTGTAAATTTGATGTCGTCGCGGGATCGCAGACCGTATAGTTGCAAGTGCACGTTGAAATCGTATCCTTCATTTTTGTAATACGGGCATAGTTACGAGTTTCGTCAAGTACCTCGATAGTCGTCGGTGTCGACATTGTTTTGATGCAATCACAGCTCGTATGGCAAGACAATGGGCAAACAATGAGTGGCATTGCATTTCAGTTTCAAAGTGCCAATAAAAATTAATTGTGGCGACAGATTACGTTCGTACACTGGTTGTCCATTTTCCAAGATAAGTGTTCTCCATTCCGGGAACAGCCATTAAATCTAAAAGGGGGCGTAAAATGAAAGCTGACAAATGGTTCCACGTTTCTTAGCTAGAGAGTTCGTATTCTCTTTCCGTATCTCGTCGAAATTATTTCTTTGTGATGAAACGTAAACAGTACGCATGCCTTCGTCTTACCTTTACGATAAACCTTATCTGTCTTGGATGAAAGAAGCAGCTCAAAGGTAAATTGTCAGATTACACACTGTTTGCTTCGCCACACGACTTCGAGGTCTAGCGTGTACGCTTTCCTGGGTTGTTAAGATTCTGCGTAGGCTGGTCGATACGATGGCAAATGACAAGAATACATGCTGATCTTCTGGCCGAGCTGAGCCACAGCACAGCAAAGATAACACGGGCATGGGCACATTATGACTGTACGTAGTCATGGGCACAACAGGTCTTTTACTCGCCATATGGTCACAAATGGTCGTAGCGAGGGAAGCTTCATGTCAATAAACGCTTGCCTGGACCATTTCCTATTCTTGATCTGAATTCTGGACGAGTAGACGATGTTTTCTTCCTAGTGGAGTCGTATGAGATTGTCGATGTGTGAGACGGCAATTCGGAAAGGACAGCCTAGTGTCAAATATTTAAACACGTTTCGCATGAGCAGTGAAATGTATGTTTATTGCTCTAATTTGGAGTAGAATATGTTTTCTAGCATATCAGTTACAACCATGTTAAAAATAATTCCTTACGTCATGTCGATGTAAACAAAACAAAAGGTTTTTAAAAATGATTTTTTTATAACCTGTATTTTGCAAGTTTTTGCAATCTCAGCGTGAAATACCGTTGTATAAAGCTTAAACATTTCACTTTTGCTCCAATAATGGTAGTTTTGTGGTTTATATTTTATATTATTTAAATTATTGATTTAAAGGTTTATTAAGTATGCGTCATGCAAAAAAATCCTACGGCAGCATCTATGTTGCGCTGAAATTTTCTCCTGATGTTTATTTTTGAAAGAGCTGGTTAGCTTTGGAGTCTTTCCGTGAAGCTAAATAAAAATGGATCAAACCTGGAAATGAAACTTCACAGCAAAGTGGTCAGACATACTATCATGCGTCCAACAGTGTGGGGTATCAATACTGCTATAGAGGTCGCTACTGTTTGCGTTGGGATAGGTTGTTATACCTGTGAATATCTTTTAATATAACATCTACTAAATCAAAATAGTATTTGAGCATAGGAAGAAGAATAATGTAGGAAGAATTCCATGAAAGTGCCATAATACTTCGTATAAACATTATTAGAGAGCCTATTTAGATTTATCATAAAAGTATTTCAACATGGATATAGGACTCATTTTATTTAATTACTGCCCAAATCAACAAAAACAAATTCAATTATAGACGAGACAAAGATACATATACATATAAAATAACAACAACATAAAAACTAACAAAATAGCAATACAAAAAAGCTAAATTGACCGTAAAAAGGAACTATTGAGTTGAGCCATAAGTAATTGCCGATTTTGTGCTATAAATTTATTTCATTATAAAAATTACAAATTCATAAACTATTCTATAAGATATTCACTATTATTATTTAGTACTTGTTGCCATCTATCAGGCAATATGTCAATCCCCTGCTCGTAGGATGTTCTTGGCTTCGTTGCAAAAAAGGAGTCGACGTGCTGAAGTACCTGGTCATCGTTGGCAAAAGTTTTTCCGTTAAGGGAACTCTGAAGCGACCGGAAAAGATGAAAATCGGTTAGGTGAGGTAAAACGAACCAGCCTAGCTCCAATATTTTGTCCTGGGTGATCCTAGCGGTGTGGGGCCTGGCATTGTCATTGAGTAACGCTACTTGCCGTCGATTAATCAACACTGGACGCTTGTTAATAAGTTTTTGTTGCACATGTTGCAGCTGTTGAACATACACGTTTTCTGTAACTGTTTCGTTGCGATTGATCAGCTCATAGTGAATGCTACCCTGGCGATCCCACCATACACACAATAAAATTTTCTTGCCGTAAATACTAGCTTTACGATTCGGTTCCGGTGCCGTGTCTTTATCCAGCCACTACCTTTTCCTGACGACATTTTCATAAGTTATCCACTTTTCATCCCATTGGCAAAGAAAGGCTCATTTCTTTGGCGTGAGAGGAGACTTGTGGCAATCGACATTCTGTTCGCCTTGTTGTTTTCAGTGAGATTGTGTGGCACCCAGACTCCAAGTTTGCCGGCGCACAGTTGATTGAGATGTATCCAGCTTCCCTACTAACTCTTGCGTTGTTTGGCGAGGGTTTTGTTCTACCAAAATTTTCAATTGGTTATCGTCAAAATCAGAAGACCGACCCGGCCTTGGATCATCCTGAAGCGTCATATCTCTGGAACGGAATTTAGTGAACCAATTCCTCACTGTTGTTTCACTTATTACTACACTACCATAAACACTGCATATTTTTTCAGCTGTTGCCCTAGCGTTGTTTCCAAGTTTAAACTCACACAACATAATATGTCTAAAATGCACTTTAAAATTTTCCATTTCTAACACCTGTATTTTTCACAAAAATTTATGTGCGCACTGTCAAACTTCTAAATTAAGAATGACTAACCCATACCTGTCATTTAAAAGCAAAACGATCACCCCACTACAGTTAATAAGGAATTCAGAGAAATTGCAATTGCCCTCTACCTGCATCGGCAAGTATTTATGACTCAACCCAATATTACAATTACTTTATTGTATTAGTTCTTTTTAGGGTCAATTAGGACATACGAGGGTTGATCTAAAAGTAGTGATAATTGGCTATTTTAAGTTTACTTAACATTAAAATAAAATTTTTTTACTACCGCATGCATCCACTAAATCAGCATAAAAAAAACATATAAATAAGCCACGATTGCAGGGAAGTACATTGAATATGACCAACAAAACGCTCCTATACAAACAAATCATACGACCCATACTGACATATGGTAGCACTGCCTTCTACCAGACGTGCAAGACTAACAAACAACAACTGCAGATATGCCAAAACCTCGCTCTTAGGAAAATATTCAGAGTTCCATGGTATGTTAGGAATACGGACATACACAGAGAACTAAGGGTTGAGACAATAGACATATACATACGCGACAAAACGTTAAAACTGTTTGACAGACTAGAACAACATCCTAACAGTACCATGGAACATCTGAAAAACACCATAGCCCGTCCTAACGAGAGATATCCAAGCCTCAGACAGCTAACGGAATAGTGCGGAACAACTGCACCAAGTGACATAATTTGCTTTGGGAGAGAAGTGAGTTGGGCCGAGGAGTCGCCCACCCAGAAGAGGGGAGTCAAAGTGCCGAAAGCACTAGCTCCAGTATAACACAGTTCTAAGGAGAACATCAAAGTGGAGAAAAACGAAATTAGAGCTGTCATTAAGTACCTGTGTTTGAAAAAAATGTCTACCAAAGACATACACAGTGACTTGTTGGAAACATTAGGAGACTCTGCTTTTCCATATTCCACCTTTGCACGCTGGGCCAAGGCGTTTAATCTGGGAGGAACATTCACTGAAGAGGAAAACTGCGGAGGACGTCCCTCCACGTCCCTTACTGAAAACAACGTGAAAAAAGTCAAAAGATGTCGAGTTGGCAGATCGAAGAGTGACCATCAGGCATGTAACTGAGGTCACAGGGATATAGTATGGCATTGCCCAAAAAATTGTTGCCAACGAATTACATATGAAGAAGGTCTCTGCGCGTTGGGTGCCTATAACGTTAACCGACGAACAACAGATGAAACAAGTTGACATTTCGAGAGTGACTTTCGAAAAGTTTCAGGCAGATCTGGAGAAGTTTTTGTCACGTTCCTTAACCATTTTGATTCAAAAACCAAACAATAATCGATGACCTAGAAGCGACCCTCTTCACCGATGCCAAAGAAATTCAAGGTGTCGAGTTCGGCGGGGAAGGTTATGCATCAGGTTTTTGGGACGCTGAAGGAATTATTATGGTTAAATATGTGGAAAAGGAAGCCATTATATCAGGCTCTTACTACGTAGACCAAATAATAAGATTGCGGGAGGCTATTGAGGGAAAAAAACGCGGAAAACTGCGAGCCGAAGAAACAGGATTCGAGCTGCTTGAACAATCACCCTATTCGCTAGATCTAGTTCCCAGTGACTTCTACTTCTTTCCTCGGCTCAAAGAACACCTTCGGGGCAAGAAATTTGAAGATGATAACGAAGTAATGGCTGCTGTTGGGGCTTTGTGGGAGAGTAAAGACAAAAATATTTTTCTTAGGGTATCGTGGGTTTGAAAAAATTATGGACTAAATGTATTAGCTTGTTAGGAGACTATGTTGAAAAATAAGTATTTGTTTTTACTAATGTTCGAAGAACATTAGTATTAAAATCGATTCGGCCAAAAATTCATATTTCCATATATATATATATATATATATATATATATATATATATATATATATATATATATATATATATATATATATATATATATATATATATAAATCATCAAAAAATTTCAGTGAGATAATCTCGGGAACGCGCGATCCGATTGAGCTGAAACTTTCAGGATACATTGGTGTATATGCAGAATAGGTCCAGGTCTCTTTAAATGTCAGTTATTGTTAACCTTTTGGCGCCGGCGGCCATTTAAGTGATATTTTTAATATACCTATTATTTCGTGCACAAATAATTTTCGCAAAAATAAAGTTAACGAAATAAATTTCTAACGTGTTTTACATATGAATCGGATAATGCTTTGGAATTTTTTAACCCCATGTGTGCGCTGGGTGCCTAAAAAGAGGACGGGAAAATTTGAAATTTTTTAAATTTCGATAACTTTTGACAGAGCTATTCAATCATTACGAAATTTTCAGGACATATTGATATTATTTAGTTGTAGATTTGTGTAGCTTTTAATGAGCGTGCTGGCAACCCTGTAGCTAGGGCAGGCACTGAAAGTGAAAACCTCCAAATCATCGTCTCTCTTGAAAAAATGCCGTTTCTTCAAAAAAAAGCCACTCATATGTAAATCTTGTGCTTTGTTTACATAACCAAAAAAAAAAAAGATATGGTATAACGGGCACGCCTGGTAACCCTTGCCCAATTTACCTATGTTTTTAGCATCAAAAACTTCTGTTCACGGAAACTCACGTTCCGATGAGCAGAATTATTTGAAATTCACAGAATGTATTGGTCTTAAATGGGACCAGGTCTGATAGAAGTGATTTTGAAATGCGGGCGATTCTGTGCCAGTGGTGCCATCTTGAAAAATCACTAAAAAAGATAACTGTTTTTAGCCCTATAAATTCTGATTGAATCGTTCGATTTTGACGAAACTCACACAATTGCTGGACCTTACTTTAAGCCACGTTTGGTAGAAATTTGGTTGAAAAATTCGGTTGGAGCTGCCAGCTATGATAATTTTGGTGTCTTCATTTTGAAAAAAAAAAATTTGGAAGTGAAAACATTCAAACCATCGAATATCCTAAAAATGTCCGTTTCTTACAATAAAACCAATCTGTATATAAATCTTATGTTTTATCTACACGTTCAAAATAAAACTTTGGAAATTTCATGTCGGACAAGAACGGTAACCCTCTCCCAGTTAACCTATATTTTTAGCATCAAAAACTTCTGTTCACGGAAACTCACGAACCAATAATCAGATACAGCTAAAATTTACAGAATGCATTGGACTTAAGTAAGACTAGATTTGATAGAAGCGATTTTGAATTGTGGGCAAGTCTGTGCCAGTGGTGCCATCTTGAAAAATTACAAAGAAAAAAAACTGCTTTTTGCCCTATGAAATGTGAATAAGTTACCAGATTTTCATGAAATTAACACAGTAGCTAAACCTAACTCTAATCTCTGTTTGGTGGAAATTTGATTGAAAAATTTGATTGGTGCTGCCAGCTATGATAATTTTTGTGTCTTTGGTTTTGAAAAATCGCTCAGGAAAATAAAACTTTTTGCACTATAACTTCCAGTGCAGTCATGAAATCAATACGAATTTCAAACAATTACTGAAACCTGTCATAAACATTATTCAGGCCAAATTTGGTTGAAAAGCCATGATAGGGTTGCCAGCTATTGTTGGTTTTGTGTTTAATTGCAATATCTTTATTAAGCGGTTTTATCGTAGAATTTTCAAATGGTAATGATATTGTAGTGACAATAAACAGCAAATATTAAGTTTTCGATCATTTGAAAAAACTCGCTGCAGGTAACCCTAAATTTCTTTATACTCCTATAACTTCGAATGTAATTAAACAACGTGAAGCAGATTTGATATATTCTTGGCTTTGATACTGGCGAAAGGTTGCCAGCACGAGTCGGTTGTGCTACTTTTGTATCAATAAATGCTTACAGTTAGTATACATACCGGAAACATTTACAATGAAAATAAATAACCGATGTTACAATTCCCAAAGTTCTGCAAATTTTTCGGATCGCAGCCCCAAACACCAACTTCAGTTACAGTGCTGCAGGCACTGAGCATTTTCTTCAATGATGTTATATGAGATGCTGCTTTCAAAATTATATGAAATAAGCAACTGATAACGAATATAATTAACCCGTGTTTTGCTCTCATAAACGTTGAAATTCATGCCAGTGGTAATATCTGAAACCTTCCACCATATGAGTTATAATGCATTCTTGAGACGAAAGTAAAACGTGGCATTTGAAACAGTTTGGCCGTAATAAGCAGCACATGTGGTGGAATATGCACTCAAAACCTGCACGATTCTTCTACTGTTCTTCGAACATTAGTCTTTCTAGCGGTTCAGGTGCGCTAGAGTTTTTTTAAATTTAACTACCTTTGTTTATTTTTACTTTATTATATTCATTATCATATAACAAAGACATATAGCTTTCAAGGAAAAAGACCAGGGTTAAGGCTATTGTGCTGACGAAACAAATGTGATAGTGCGGAAAAAAAAGGCGTCTGTACGGATAATGGAACTAATACACAACCGTCAAAAAGCTTGAAAAGAAGGCAAGGAAAAACGTGTAATTTATGCTAGTCGAACTTCAACTTAGAGTCAAAGCTCACACCAAAATCCTTGAAATATCAACAGCATTGACAGGGTAGACAAACACAGAGTAGGGTAAAAGCAGAGGGGATGTTTTGTAGGTGAAGGTCATTGATTAACACTTTGCAACATTCAGATTAAGGGAATTTCTGGCGGACCAATTAGTAAAAACATCCAAATCGTTCTGCAAAATGAAACAGTCACTAGCGGATTCAATCAAGCTGAAAATTTTAAGATCACCCGCATACAAAAGACAAAGTCAAAGAAAAAATAATAAATAAATAAACGGAACAAAAAAGGGCCAAGAAATGATCCTGGCGGAGGTAACAAGAGATAACAGTAACAACACGAGAGCGATCACAAAAGTAGAAAAAAAAACAAGTAAAAAGGCCACACAGAATCGAAAGCTTGGGCAAAGTTTGCATATAGAACAAGCACATACTTTGTCTGGTCGATTGCGAAAGCAACGGTGTTTGTAAACGATAATAAGTTTGTTACCATTGACTTAAGTATTTTTGTTCACTAGCAACGGCCGGATGAAAGACTGCACTCTACTGTTGACGACTCTTTCGAGGAGGTTACTAAAACAGTGCAAAAGGGATGATAGTTAGATATGCAAGAAATATCACTAGCTTTATGGGTGGGAAATATATCGGCAAATTGCCAAAGGAATAGAAAGGTTCCGGTTAAAATGCTAGGACCAATAATGATTGACAGAGAAACACACAAGAAAGATGAAATTATTCGGAATGCCATCAGCACCAAAGCTAGTGCCCAGTGTCATTAATAATGTGAAAAGGTCATTATCATTCTTGAAAAGGTCATTAAGGGAGGAAGTTCATGTAAAAATTTCAAAAAATCGATTTTCAGATATTTTACGTTAATAAATTACTTTTTGGGGTCCAAAAATGTCGGAAAAATAGCCCGAAATTCGGACTTTTATTCCAAAGGCTTATTTTATATTGAATTTTATGCTTTTTTATGTTATAGGTTTATCCTTCCCGTTAATATGTTATTAAAAGAAAACAATTGAATTTTTTGTTTCGAATCAATGCTTACTGTGTTATAAATGGAGCACTTTTGTACCTCGCGTCGGAGACGGCAAACGAAAAATTATCCTGTGCCGCCATTTCGGAAGCAGGAAAAAAATTTGTTTTTTATATTTTACAACATTTTTAAAACATGTCTAATTTTGAGGCGTTTACATGGACCTCCGCCTTTAAGCAAGCCAGACATTTTGTATTTGCTACGCGCTGAATTTTTGACTTTCAGGGCAATCGCAACATCGACTTATTTTATAACGAAAGGAAGGAGTATAACAGGAAATTAAGTTGAACACGAAGGAATAAAATTTATAGATATCATCATCCACATTTAGCCTTGTGAAGGATATGATAGCAAGTAGTACGATATATTTCATTGGACAAAGTGGAATATTTCGCCTTTTTATTATTAAAACGAAGAATAGAAGTGGATTTAACTGTAGACGAGTGGTTTAAATTAAGTTCCATAAAGAAAGGAGGATCAGTACTCACATACGGAGATAGAGAGGTACCCAAGCAAAGTGAAGAGGTAGTAAGATTAGTCAGAACAAGATAGAAAATCCTTCTCCTAGCATTATCCGAGGATCCGGGCATTGGGTACTTTGTCGAATTAGGAAAGTGAGCAAACGGACAACGAGGAAGGAGTTGCGGGTTAAATATTGCTTGAAGGTAAAATAATCGAAAAACTGTCATCTCAATCCACCAGCGGCATATTTAAGTCATCACATAAAAATAAAGAAGCGGAAGCGACGCGGAGATTGAGATAGGACAAGAGTTCCGCAAAGAAACGTTCATAGACCAGTAGTGATGTAGATTGAGGAAACAAGCAACATTAGATAATAAATTTTGGAACGATAATTTGTGGTGGGATTTCTGATGAATTTCTGAATGAGCACATACGTAGCAGCGTGTTTGGCTGTGGCTATAAAAAAACCGAGGCGGCTCAATCACTCCCGTTCAAGGGATAACAGAAACATAAATTATGGAAACAGGAGGATTATTCAAACTACCAGATAAGTAATAATTGTTCCGGATACGCATATAATGATCGTTGAAACGATTTATTTAAAAACAATGTTCTATCTCCAGGAGATGGAGAAGCAATACCAGACGGTACAGGTTGATTGGCTTGTGGATCGGCTTGTGACATCCACGCCTATAGTTTTCGTAAATGGTGCAAAAGTACCAGCTTGTTTAGAACCGAGAATCGGTTTTTAGAACCGAGCCGGTCAAGGTGAAACAACTGTTATAACAAGAGGCATGGCTGAAATACTTGGAAACAGCAATTTGCGTCGATTGCGAGTTGTTACTTCAATGGGAGATTCACCGTCATCCGTCTCAACGATTAACAAAGAACGAGATCAAAAAAAGAGTTTCTACAATGACGATGGTTACTCTCTGATTTTTCAACATCCAGTTTGTACAGCAATAAACAAAGTATCCCACCACAAGCCTCTAGTTCCATAATCGATTTTTTTTTTACGAATTTGAAATGATTAGTTCACTTAGACTTCGATATGACTCAGATACCTTATTCATAGCTAGGTTAACTCAAAGATCGGTATGCTGTCCTTCATCTGATTTGGAGTGGAACCAAAGACTTCAGGCGGGTTGATTGAATTTTTGATTTTTTTGATTGAGGAAGATTTTTATTTCATTTTAGTTGTACATTCTTAACCTAGCTTAAAGTATAATTAGCAATGATAACTTAAAGTCTTGCGGCTATACTATTTTGGCCTGCTGGCTCTTATGGTTTTTTTTATATAAATATTTTTTTCTTAAACAGTCACACTAATAATACTCCCCCAGCTTGTTGACTTCAGGCGGTAGAATCCATTGTTCTACTTCTTCTTATTTTTAGAGTCCGTTCATTTAAATTTCGTTCTTATCAGCTGTGTATCTTCCTCTACTCTTGTCTCGGTTCATGACTGTCATTTTACTTATCTTTTTTGGGCCTTCGCATTTCTTTACAATCCGTTAAGCAATCTTTCTTGGTGGTGCATTTGTGGCAGAGACTACTTCTCTGAGTCCATCTCCTTCTTTATAAATCATCGGAAGGCATTTAATTCTTGTCAGTTCACTAGTTTCTCCAGCCGTCTTTTTATATTATTTCAATATCTTCTTCACTCCTTTGATTAACTTCCGTTGTTGAGTTTGCGAACAAAAACTTAATTATATGCATTTTCCTTCATTTTGTCTAATTTAAGATAATATTCTGGTTTGGTGGCCATCTGTTTCAGTGTTCTTTGTTCCTTCCTTTCTGCTCATGTTGCCTCTAATCTATTCCTTCTGATGTTCGACAAGTTGCGCTACTCCTGCCTCGACATCTAGCAACAAGTCCTCTATTGGAAAAGATAGAACTTTGGCAGAATAGTTAAGGCTCTGGCCAAGTAGATGCATTTGTTGTCCTGTAAATGGGACCGCAGATTTGTTTACTCGTTAGCTGCAGTTAGCCTCTTTGCATTTCTTTTTCAGTTCTCCTTTTCTTTTATTAGTTTCTTGAGTTTTTTTCTATCTTTCTCACATTCAAAATCTATGTTCGTTTTTCTTAAAATATCCGATTCGCCTCCTTTTTTCCTGTTAAATCGCTTGCTATTTTTAAGTGTAAGAAGTAAACTTTAAATGTAGCTTCATCACAAATTGAATCTGGTTTGGTTTGAATCTCTTAATTTTTTTAACTTCTATAAACAAATGGTTTACGACATTCATACGAAAAGCTATCATATTTTAAGTTTACATCTGAAGGTAGTTAGTTGGATTAACATCTGCCCAATCAATATCAAAAAGCAGCTTAATTAATAATTAGACTATAGATGTCTTTTTATTTTGCGTTAAATAGATTTATCTGGAAACAGTCATTTTACTGGGTATTTTGTTACTGTACAAAATCTTAACTCTTTCTTTTGCTTCTTCGCGGTGGAAAAATAATGAATTGAAGGCTTCTGTTACATAAAACTCAAAAAAGAACTTTAACTTTAGTAAAAAAGGTACCTTGAATTTTTTATTTAAAAACACATTAATAAAAAAATAGCCAATAATTCTAAAATACTAATATTTCAAACCATAGTAGCGTTTACTTGTCCCATACAAAACGAATACTCATTGAAAAGTTTTTTTACTAATCTAAGCTTGAAGAGACAATTTTTCAGCTTTAGAAGCATCACAATAGATTCGCTTTACTTTTGTGAATTTGAGGAGTATCACAACTCATAAACTCGAGGCTTTTGATTGGACATTTTTGTTAGAAATCAGCATCGAAGCAAGATAATGTAGACATTTCAAATCACATTATTTTAACCTAATTTAAAACTGACCTCTGCTCACCATTATTTCGTGTTCATTCACTTCACATTCCTTGATGGAATCGTAATTAAAATGTCGAGTAGTTTTCGTACTTTTGTCTTCGACTTGAATCTTCTAAAATCATTGCTTCATGAATGAGCATTTAAAAACTGACACAATAAAATCTTATCACTTGGCAGTTGGTTCAATTATTTGTAAAATTTTCATCCGATTCGCTTGCCTACATGAAGGCTGCTAGAGAAACCATTCGAGCTATTGCAAAACAGTGTCATCTGACGCTGATGAAAGGCAAATTCCAGAGCCAAGTGCTAAGCCACTGACGTAAGCTCTTTGTTTTGAATACTTAAGCGTTCATCGGACTTGGATGAAAACGAAAGTGCAAACCGGTTACCCACGCTGCGAAATTAGAGCCAAATAGATTGCAGCGTACTACTAGCGCAAAATAAGCGGCCTTGGATTTGAGCGACGACAAAAGCAGTAGGCCGGGTGTGATTGGCGCCACATTACGTTCAATTGAAGCTGTAAAAGCCGTCATGTTTTCAGCAATATTTCAGCCATTTCCGCTCCGAATGGAAACAAAAACACAGGCAAGCAGAAGACGAGTTGGGCCGGATGTTTCGCAATAGAAGCAGTGCTTGGAACTCATTCCCGGCTGCCGGCTCTGACTGAGTACCTACAATAAAGGCAATGCAATAGTGCCTCGTTGAAAAATCAAAACAAAGTTCCCGCACGCTGAGACATTTTAAGTTCTTGGCAAGCAAATTGCGGTCGAGTGTTGATGGGTCAGGACGGATGCTGGAAACGGCTGTGAATTGTATTTAAGAGTGCAACATCTGCAGGTTTGGTAAGCAGTCAGTAAGAATTTAAATTATAAAGCACTTTGTAATCAAATATCATCGCATCTACAAGATTACTTCTGTGTCGGGATTCGGTGCGATTTGTTGTGAGAATGGTTGACTCAGAACTTGCATCAAGCAAAAACCTTGTAAAACTTTGCTCTTCTTGAAAAGTCAATATTACCAGCTGTAAGTATAGAATTCCAGCACTACTAATAGGGTTATAGAGTTTTAATTAGCATGAAATTTCCGATCAGACTATAGAAAACAATCGAACCTGATCAATATCACTCATTCAATGGACTTCAATATGCAATCATACTTAAACTCGACACGCAGCACTACTCACAATATTCAATTACTCGTTTCATTCATTTGTATCTTCTTCGCTTCTCCATTTCGTATTTTTTTACTATCTTATGCCGTCTAGACTGGCCGTACGATAATGTGTCAAAATGACATTTGTCACTCTTGTCAAAATCACATCTTTTTGCACTTTAATCAGAACACTTTATTGGAAAACACTCAGATTTACATCACTTCAACATTGCTCGAGTTGAAAATTCAACAGCTTTTCATGCACTTAACACTTCTTATTATGATTTATCATGTATTGCATTCGCGACGTAAAGCACAAAACACACAAAAATGACCACAACGTACAACAAGAGACAACGACGCGCATCCGATGAGCACAAACCGACGACTACGAACGAAACGTCATTCATCAGCAGCCATCTTAGCACTGAACTGAAATTTCACGTTGAAATCGAAGAGGGAAATATTTCATCGGGGAAATTTTCTGTACAGTAATGCCAGATCAAAAATGTTTTATAGTGTAGAAGACTTTCGGAAACTGTTGATTTGGTTTTTGGGAATGATTTATGTGTTGTTTGCTGTCAAGTACAGTGCAAAATGACTGTATCTTATTGTGAAAGCTATGTGTTTCATATGATTCGAGATGATTTTTAGTAAAAGGTACTTCATCTTCAGTTTTCTTCATAAACCGAAGGAGACGGTGAATGCCAGGATCTGATGGTACTAAAACGATTTGGAAAAATGCTTTTTCTGCGTCGGGAGTCAAAACAATACTGCCCGTTCGTAAATTTATAAAATTTTTTTGTAAATCCGGCAACAAATTGGGCTCTTTTAGAAAAAAAGTGAGAATGGATGGATTATGGCTTGAAAACAATTCGGCTTTTCGCCGTTTCCTTTTATGTATTTATATATTGTTTCAAATGATCTAATGTAATCATAGATTATAAAATAAGAATAACAATTTGACAATCAATCAAAAAAGAAGAGTATTATAGGATATAAGTTCAAACGACGAATTCAAGCCAAAGTATACAAAAAATTCATGTATTAAAATAATTTGATTCTCCAGAAATTAGTGCTAAGAATTTACATAACATTTGAGAACTTTTGCTGTCAAAATATTTTTTGCATGCAAAGGACGTCACCGATAGCGGGTCAGATCATTGTGTTTCCTAAATATAGGCGGTGCACAAACTATACAAACTAGGTGGAGGAGGAGAATTTTGAGGATGTCCAGCTTCGATGTGATACTTCGAAAAACAATGGTTGTAAAATCTAAATTGGAAAGTTTTTCCTTGGAGGAAGAAGCTAATAAGTTGGAAGTATCATTTGGGAAAATATTACAATAAATCAAAGGAAACTCGTTAGCACATTATTGGCTTTTGTTTTCATACTCTTTGGGATTGCGATATGCATTATAAATATTTTCGAGAGGATTGCTATATTTTCTCCCCTGCCTGGCAATATATCGTTTATATGTAATGTAAACGGTAGCTGATGATTCGAACTTGCTAACTGGTTTTAAGAATGTTTCTAGTATAAGCATGATGTCGATCCTGCGATCTCCGAAGAATTGCATCATCTCTCTTATGGTGGGTTGTATCATTTCAAGTCAGGATCTATGAAGAGTTACTATGGTTCATTACTCGCATGTAATGGAAACGATTGAACTGGGAGCATACCTGTACTATTTTGTGACCATTTCCGTCAGTAGTGAATCAAGTTGACCCTCCATGATGCCAAGAAACATTGCTTTGGCGACTTATAGATTTCAAGTTAGGAAGAAAAGGAGTCCGATTTTTGGGCAAGTGGTTGGAATTGGTCAACGGATGGGGAGCTGGCCTGAGTTAACTGAGCGAGAAAGTTCTTTAACTTTTTGGGCTTTTCGGGACAAACATTTTAGCCTGCAAAGTGCTCACCTTCATATGCGAAACACTTTTGCCTTTGATGAGACTGTTAAGTGCGAAATTTGTGAAGTTGAAGGTTTGCACAGCCTGAATTTTGCTAGTGATTTTCTCGAATGGTTTCTTCGAACAAGTCTTGTTACTAGCTCAGTGCTTTTTAAGTAGAATACTTTGATTGGATTGAGTCCTTGCCTTTCAAGAAAAAATTTGATCTTATTACATAAAGATCTCTGATTAAAAATTTAATTGGAAATGTTTTTGCGGGATGATTAAAATTGAAAAATTTTTGTTTTATTTACATTGAAAATGTTTATTTGACAAAGTGATTTCGAAAGTATGCACTGATTCTCATCAGACACCAGCTCACAGTGCATACTTGACTGATGTGACCACTTGCAGTTGGAAATCATTAATTTTTTTTTGCGCTAGTTGCGACAAATTTTAACATCTCCGACTTATATCCATCGATATAATTTACTTGGAAAGGTTACTGAATTGTGATTTTTCCGCAAAACGATCGAGTTTCCCGTATCAATTATTCTCTGCTTTGATATGCTTTAGAGACGATATTCGTTGTCTATGCTGATTTATTGACAAGAAGCGAACCATGATCACAATTCAGAAATTTAAGTTTTCTTTAAGAAGAAATTACCTGTTAGATGGGTAGGGACAAAAAAAAATCGGTATATGTACTTTAACCTGATATTTATTGTCACTAATAATTTTGGTCACCGATACTTTTGATCACTGATACATTTGGTCATTGATACTTTTGGTGACTGATACTTTTAATAACTTATACTTTTTATGACTTTTTATCATACTAAAAACTGCGCCCTAAAACGGATCCATTCATCCGAATTGTATATCTGCTTTCGTTACACGTACCATTCCAAAAGATACGCTATGACAATAATTTTATGTATCAGGTACAAGTTGTTTGGACACTGATTATTGTTGGACGAACAGAGTAGCATTCGAATACGCTGTATACATACATGCGTACACTGTACGCATTCAATCACAAGAAATTCAAATAGGCGTGAATGAATTCGCCACGTATTGGCTTTTCGAATCAATATGATGTTTGCTACAAAATATACCTGACTTATTTGGGCTGTATCATTTTCCTGAATCAGTGATACAGTATCAGTTTGATACAATACGACCCATTTGCAGTACCTGTAATACTGTACCTTGAGCTCTGTGAAGAGCTTAATGATCTTTCCGTGATCATTTGACATCTTTGACATCTTTTGAATGGCAAAATTAAACCTCCCAACGGGAAAAATAATGGTAAGCATTTCGCGTAATGCGTGGAAGCATTACCGGGCCATTGCATGTTGTTTTCATTTTAACATTGTATGTCCTAGGCTGGGAAGATTTATACAAGGGGAAACTTATGCTTTTAGCTTTATAGCTTTATGTATAAAAGCTTTTTGGAAAGTACGACATCGTATTCTCGCATTTCCGTCATCTACGGTGAATACGAATTGGTTTTTGCATGCTGAGTGATTGTGATGCTCATTGGAAATTCCAATAGCGCATGCTCTTTGCTACTAGGGGGAATTGATACTCTTGTTTACTTACCTGTGATGATTTGAAATGCTCCGAAATTTTCATCTTTCCGCTTTATATAGCAGACTACCCATAGCCGATGTATGCTTGCAAGTTCATTTCCCATTATTTCTGCGAGTGATGTTCATTGGCCAGTCATGGACTTATAACATATGAGTTTTCTCCCTTGCAGCATTCCCCATGCTCTAAGTTATGTATACGAGTATATCGTATGATTGCTCGAAAATAGCTTTTTAGCACATTACATTTACATTACCAGCATTGTTTGTTTCATGCATTCCCCCAGAATACATTACCGCGATTCCCGTTGGGCGGTATTCAGTTCAACGTTACGTTGTTCAAGTAATCGTACCAGTTCTTTCTATCGGTAAATTTGGTAGATTATAGCTGGGACAACTTTTGGACTCGTCTTCGAATCTTTTTGAGTTGCAACGTATTGAGAAGAATTTTTTAAAAGAGACTGTATTTGTAGGTGGGCTGAATCTTTCGGGCTAAAATAATTTGGGCTATTTTTCGCTTTGCATTTTTTTAAATTATAGCTTTTTAGGACTAAGAAAAGGAAATTTTTTAAAATTTCAGTGCCTAACTTCCGGCAACAACTGTGACCTTTTTTTACTAATGTTCGAAGAACATTAGTGTTAAAATCGATTCGGCCAAAAATTCATATTTCCATATATATATATATATATATATATATATATATATATATATATATATATATATATATATATATATATATATATATATATATATATATATATATATATATATACATATATATATATATATCATCAAAAAATTTCAGTGAGATAATCTCGGGAACGCGCCATCCGATTGAGCTGAAACTTTCAGGATACATTGGTGTATATGCAGAATAGGTTCAGGTGTCACTAAATGTCAGTTATTGTTAACCTTTTGGCGCCGGTGGCCATTTTAGTGATATTTTTAATATACCTATTATTTCGTACACAAATAATTTTCGCAAAAATAAAGTTGACAAAATAAATTTTGAACGTATTTTACATGTGGATCGGATAATGTTTTGGAATTTTTTAACCCCATGTGTGCGCTGGGTGCCTAAAAAGAGAACGGGAAAATTAGAAAATTTTTAAACTGCGATAACTTTTGACAGAGCTATTCAATCATTACGAAATTTTCAGAACATATTTGTATTATTTAGTTGTAGATTCGTGTAGCTTTTAATGAGCGTGCTGACAACCCTGTAGCTAGGGCAGGCACTGAAAGTGAAAACCTCCAAATCATCGTCTCTCTTGAAAAAATGCCGCTTCTCCAAAAAGAAGCCACTCATATGTAAATCTTGTGCTTTGTTTATATAGGCAATAATTTGATATGGTATAACGGGCACGCCTGGTAACCCTTGCCCAATTTACCTATATTTTTAGCATCAAAAACTTCTGTTCAAGGAAACTCACGATCCGATGAGCAGAACTAGTTGAAATTTGCAGAATGTATTGGTCTTAGATAGGACCAGGTCTGATAGAAGTGATTTTGAAATGCAGACGATTCTGTGCCAGAAAAATCACTAAAAAAGATAACTGCTCTTAGCCCTATAAATTCTGATTCAATCGTTCGATTTTAACGAAATTCACATTAACCCACGTTCGGTAGAAATTTGGTTGAAAAATTCGGTTGGAACTGCCAGCTTTGATAATTTTGGTGTCTTAAATTTGAAAAAAAATAATTTGGAAGTGAAAACATTCAAACCATCGAATATTCAAAAAAATTTCCGTTTCTTGCAATAAAACCAATCTGTATACAAATCTTATGTTTTATCTACACGTTCAAAGTAAAACTTTGAAAATTTAATGTCGGACAAGAACGGTAACCCTCTCCCAGTTAACCTATATTTTTAGCATCAAAAACTTCTGTTCATGGGAACTCACGAACCAATAATCAGATACAGCTGAAATTTGCAGAATGCATTGGACTTAAATAGGACCAGATTTGATAGAAGCGATTTTGAATTGTGAGCAAGTCTGTGCCAGTGGTGCCATGTTGAAAAATTACAAAGAAAAAAAAACTGCTTTTTGCCCTATGAAATGTGAATAAGTTACCAGATTTTGACACAGTAGCATGAAATTGACACAGTAGCTGAACCTTACTCTAAACTATGTTTGGTGAGAATTTAGTTGAAAAATTTGATTGGTGCTGCCAGCTATGGTAATTTTTGTGTCTTTGGTTTTGAAAATTCGCTCAGGAAAATAAAACTTTTTACCCTATAACTTCCAGTGCAGTCATGAAATCAATACGAATTTCATACAATTAATGAAACCTATCATAAACATTATTCAGGCCAAATTTGGTTGAAAAGCCACGATAGGGTTGCCAGCTATTGTTGGTTTTGTGTTTAAGTGCAAAATCTTTATTAAGCGGTTTTATCGTAGAATTTTCAAATGGTAATGATATTGTAGTGACAATAAACAGGAAATATTAAGTTTTCGATTATTTGAAAAAACTTGCTGCAGGCAACCCTAAATTTCTTTATACTCCTATAGCTTCGAATGTAATATAAAAACGTGAAGCAGATGTGATATATTCTTGGCTTTGATACTGGCAGAAGGTTACCAGCACGAGTCGGTTGTGCTACTTTTGTATCAATAAATGCTTACAGTTAGGATTCATACCGGAAACATTTACAATGAAAATAAATAACCAATGTTTAAATTCCCAAAGTTCTGCAAATTTTTCGGATCGCAGCCCCAAACACCAACTTCAGTTACAGTGCTGCAGGCACTGAGCATTTTCTTCATTGATGTTATATGAGATGCTGCATTCAAAATTTTGTGAAATAGGCAACCCGTGTTTCGCTCTCATAAACGTTGAAATTCATGCCAGTGGTAATATCTGAAACCTTCCACCATATGAGTTATAATGCATTCTTGAGACCAAAGTAAAACGTGGCATTTGAAACAGTTTGGCCGTAATAAGCAGCACATGTGGTGGAATATGCACTCAAAACCTGCACGATTCTTCTACTGTTCTTCGAACATTAGTGTTTCTAGCGGTTCAGGTGCGCTAGAGTTGTTTCACTTGTTATCTAAGCTTCATTAACAACTTATTGGAATAAGTAATCAAGCTCTTATTTTTAATTCAGATTCAGCAGTTTGTCTTCCGCAATTCATTTTCGAGTTTGGCATGCCTTCGAAATTTGGCTTATAGCAGGGTGGTTGGATGAATCTGCCTCTGATGAAGACTTTCGCTAGAACGAAGCAATATAAATGTTTGTTGGTTTTTTTTTTTTTTTTTGTTAGTAAAATTGGGTTGTTTTATATATCTTTTTGAATTTGTCATGCACTTTCTCATCCCTGCTCATAAGTTCCACTCTTATGTGGCTTTGTTAAGTCTATTCATCTTTAACAGTGCTGCCTTATTACGTTCTGAAAAAGTGAAATACTTGGTGACTATTTTGCTGGTGTTATTTGTAAGAGTTTTTCTACGAGTTGCGTAATCTTTGGTGCTGACTGAGCCCATGAAGATGCTCGTGGGCGCCACGTGTTTCTAACCAGAGCCGCACTGGAAACCTACTGTGAACAGCAAAGCAAGCAGGTAAATTTTGAATAGCTGTATGTCGAAGCTAGTCAGAGTTCTCTAGCGTTTGCAGTTCATGGCTCAAATCTGCTCAAGGTACAAATATTTAACACTATCAACAAGGCCCAGATTTGGATATAGTCCAGTGCCGATTGCATAAGGTCCGACAAAGTTTTAGAGAACGGACCCCTCACAAGCACCAAGGTAACTCACTGGGCTTTGAGTTAATGTAGCTGCATATTAGTGATTGGCTCAAAAACGCCAAACAGTTTTTCCTAATAGCGACAAACAGTTTTTCTAAAACCAATCGTTTTTATAAAACGAATCGTTTTTCTTTTTCCAAAACGAATCATTTTTTTAAAACGAATCGATTTTCGTTTGCTTTAAACGAATCGTTTTTCATCGTTTTTTTTTAAACGAACCGTTTTTCGTTTGTCAAAACGAACTGTTTGGCAGTGGAAAACTGTTTAGCTGCGGAAAACAGTATTTTCGTACGTTCGAGCATTTTTGTACTTGCAAGTATTTTATTCAAATATTGAAAAGGTTTTTAGGGCAAAAGGACAAAATCGGCCAATTTTGGGTTAGAGTGGTTTGGGACACAACGGGCACAAGACCTATTGCTGTGATATAAAAATTTCGGTTTTGTAGGGGAGTAAGGGGTTTTTTGGCCATAGTTTGGCAAATACTAACTTCACGGCGCTTTCGATTATTCAAAGTGGTCGGGGAGTACAATAGTGATATTTTAAGGGCAAACATTTTTGATAGGGGAAATTGGGAAATAACGTCCATTTTTTCCCATTTTTTTTTTTTGGCCCAGCATGAATTCGGGGACCATTCTCAGTCGTTTCGAACGAATTTCCACAGAAGTCTGGGAAAAATTGGCCTAGTTTCGAAGACACGGTGAAATGAAATCCGCCGAAAAAGCGTCCGGAAAAACTGAAAGTAGCACCTCAAGGGTATCTCCAACCCTCCCGGGGTTGTAAAATTTACGAGACCGCGGGAGGTAAGGTGCCCCTGGACTCATGTCCAGCCTTACATTAAAACATTTTTTTTATAATAAAATTAATAAAATTTTCAACAAACTTCATGCTTCAATGAAGTGAAGTGGAAATCCGACTGTTTTAGATTAACCAGGAGAAGTTTGGTATCAGAGGTCGCTGAATGAAAAGTCATATAGATGACAACAGGATTTGTTTTACTTTGGTCATTTGGACGAATACAGGAGGTGTTTTTTGCATACACTGAAAGAAAAACTCTTGGTTGGTTCAACTATTTTTAATAGTATTGGAACGATTCATTCAAAATCGTTAAACGAATTACGGAAAATAGTTATTTTTATTATGTTAATATAGTTAATTTAACGATATAAAAGTAGTTGGTTCTGGTTGTACAAAAATATCGCAACGTTCATGAAATCAACTGTTTTAATTGTTTCATAACCACGAAAATTAGTTGATAAATAGAAAAATTTTCATCAATTCACTCAAAACTTCAACGTTTCGAATTATCAACTGTTTTTATGGTACTTAAATTACTTCGCAATAGTTGATTTCAACAAACGAAATTCAGTGAGCAACGTCTTTGGAATTACTCTACGCAAAGTAGAATGGTTTCAACATTTGGATGTTTTTCATGCTCCGAATGAAATTGTTTATCAACCATGCGTCATGGTGCATAAAAGTAATCAACAATTTTCTTATGGTTGTTTTAACTATAGCCCTAGTTGATGCAAAAACAACTAAGGAAAACTGTTGATTTTTCATACTCCTCATACTCATACTCCTATTCTATCATAGAAGTTTCATATGCTACATGGCAAAATTGTATTCGGTTTGCTGTTCGATATAATTCACATTCATGTTATGCTGTGAAGCCTTTATATTACGTTGTACGACGCTATTTTGTTCACAATACAGCGTTTTCCGCTGTGGCATAGCATTGGGCTGCGGCAAAGCGCAGTCAAAAAATTAGAAGGCACTGTTTTGTATGGTAACGCGCACAATAGCTGCGGCCGAATTTGCGGCAGCGGCAGAATTTGCCAAATATCTGATTTTGCCGCACCACTAGCAGTGATACCTACCATAGGTTGGCATCACCTTTAGGTTGAATTAAATCTGTTTGAATTAGGTTGAATGATCTGGTGGAATAGACAAGCGATGGCTGATGTTTATTGTGATAAGCCAACCTAATCCTCGCACAACAGCATTTAGCAATACAAAAGAAAAAAAAATGAATTTGGTTGGTGCCTTGGTTGCATTGACAGCGACATTGTCGGTGCATTGTGATTCACCAAATTCAACTGCGGCATTCACGCCTCCCCTGCCTATATTTCGTACTATGTATGGAAAAAAAGTAAGCAACCACAAACAATGGTTGGAATACCATTGTTTGTGGTTGCTTACTTTTTTTGCACCACGGACGTTGTTTATCAACCACGCGTCATGGTGCATAAAAGTAATCAACTATTTTTTTATGGTTGTTTTAACTATAGCCCGTAGTTGACGCAAAAACAACTAAGGAAAATTGTTGATTTTACCAAGATTTTTCTTTCAGTGTATAATAAAATGAAAAACAAATTAAATTGATTGAATTTGATCGTTTTTCTTTAGATGGCCCCTAGATTGGAGAAAGACTTGCCAAATAAATGACCGACCATTGGAAAGTTACGAACAAGCTGCACAGACTAATGACTCGGTATTCTTTGAAGGTCATCTTGCACCATCACCATTCTAGCTCGGGAACGTTGTGTCTGGAGGGTGGGGGAGGGCATATCAGTCCGTTTCATTACATAACTACAAATCGTATGCATTGTGTGTATATATGAACATACTTCAAACAGGTATTTGGAACAAGTATTTTTTCGTACTCGTAATTGTTCCTAGTACGACCCAACTCTAATTGTCGTACAGCATAAAATTTGTTTCTTTTCGTTAATTCAAACGGTTTTTTTCAAACAGTTTTAAAAACCAGTTCTTTTTTTTAAAACAAAAACAGTTCATTTTCGTTTTTTGAAAATAACAGAAACGCCCACCACTACTGCATATAGGTATCAGAGTCAAATCAGTCGTAAAGTCACTCGAGAGATTTCTCCCTCCATACTTGTATACATCTATTCTGAGTAAAGTCTCTGATAACCTTAACACCCAGTCCGAACAAAGGCTGTTGTGGTGTCATGCTGAAAATAAAAATGCTGAATAAAATTAGGCTCTGTAAGACAGGAGATTGAATTTATTTATTTATTTATTTATTTATTTACCAAACAAGGCAACATGCATTAACAATACAATATAACAACACAACAACAAAATACATATTTTTCCAACACATTAGAAAACAAAATACATCACAACTTTTATTTCAGTTACTTTACTTTACTTTAATATATTTTATTTTGATTTAAGCTAAATTGATGGGCAAATTAAGTGGGATTAGGATGTTGATAGGGTCTTTAATAAGTTTGTTCTAAAAGTGTGTTTAGAGATCCCCGAAGCGTAGTTGCTGCTTATAGAGTTGAAAATTCTACAGCACCTATTTATGGGCTCGTTATATGCATAGGTAGTGTGGTGATTGACCTCCTTGAGCAGAGTTGCATACCTAGTGCGTCTTGGTTGGTCATTGAAAATAATTTTGTTGGAGAGAGCTTCAACATTGACTGCACCACTTACAATATCAAAGGTTAGGCATGCACTTAACAGTGTTCTTCTAGAAGAGAGAGGCATTAAATTAAGAAGGTTCAGTCTGGTTTTGTAAGAAGGAAGATGTTGGAAGTCTTTTGGATCATAGAGGTCCCTCAAAGCGAAAAGTAAAAACTGTTTCTGAACAGATTCTACTCTATCACTATGTAGCTCAAAAACTGGGTTCCATATTACGCAGGCATACTCCAATAGAGGACGCACCAGAGTGATATATAATGACTTGGTAACCCATATATTCTTGAATTCTTTAGCACGTCTCTTAATGAATCCGAGCTGTTTATTGGCCCTGGCAAGGATTTTGTCATAGTGGAGATTGAACCGCATCTTGTTGTCCAACACTACCCCGAGATCTATAATATGATCAACCCTATCCAATATGGTGTTGTTAAGGCAGTAAGAATACTTTTTGATCGTAATCTTACGAGAAAAGCTTATTACATGGCACTTGTTAATATTAAGATTCAAATTATTCACATTGCACCAATGTTCGAGAGATTGAAGCTTGGATTGTAGAAGAATTGCGTCAGATTGCGTGTTTACGCTGTGGTAGATTTTTAAGTCGTCTGCATAAAAGAGATGGGGTATACCAAGCAATGCCTCAGAAAGGTCAGAAATGAAGATGTTAAAAAGCAGGGGACCTAGATGACTGCCTTGCGGTACTCCAGAAGATGCGAAAACTCTTTTAGATAAGTGGCCCTGGAATTTAACAAGCTGAGCTCGATCGCGAAGATAAGACTGGAGCCAATCAAGAAGAGACCCTGATATACAAAAGTTGCGAAGCTTGTATATTAGAGTTTGATGGTCAACCCGGTCGAAAGCCTTACTAAAGTCCGTATAGACTGCGTCAATTTGACTTCCTTTTTCCATTTCACAGAGTACATCAGATACCAGGGTCATGAGGTTGGTAGAAGTCGATCTACCCTTACGAAAACCATGTTGTTGCTCATTTAGAAAAGGGTCGATTATGCGAGTAAGTTTTTCACAAACTAACTTCTCAAAAAGTTTGGGGATAACAGATAGAATAGCAATCCCCCGATAGTTATCGACTGATCGTTTATCACCACTTTTGAAAATAGGCGTAAGGTATGAAGATTTCCAGAAAGATGGAAAAACACCTAGGGAGAGAGATTTATTGAAAATCATGTGCAAAGGTGTGATCAATTGGTCCGCAAACTGCACGACGAAGAAAGGAGAAACCAAATCAGGGCCTGGTCCTTTGCCGATCTTTAGTTCGTGAATAGCTTCAATAATAGCCTCTTGTGTAAGAACAAACCCGGCGATAAGAGGTCTCGCGGTGATTCTTGCAGACATAGTAGAAGTGGAGGTTTTTGGCGAGCAAAAAGAATTCTGAAAGTGATCAGCAAAAAAGTTACAAATGGCTTGTGGGCAGGAAGAAACCATGTTACCACGGGACATCGAACAGGGATAGCCGGTTGATTTACGTTTCAAGTTAACGAAATCATAAAACTTCCTGGGATCACTAATGATTTTTTCCCCCATTGAGTTAACATAGAACTCATACGCTTCGCGAGATTTGATGAGAAATTCTTTGGATAGCTGATCGTATAATCTGATTAGACCCTCATTGAGCAAGCTTTCATTTTTAATTGCTTTATATAATTTATTTCTACGGTTTCTGAGGCGCCTTAAATTATTGTCGAGCCAAAGCTCTGAGAGTTTGTTTTTTTTCTTCAGCTTCGGTACGAATAAGTGAATGGCATTGAAAATTATTTTATAAAAGGAAGACACTGATTCATCTAAATCTAATAAAGAAAGAGAAATTGTCCAGTCTACTGTGTCCAAATAGTTTCTAATGCTTAAGTAGTCAGCATTTTGAAAATCATATACAATTTCATTATTGTACGATTGGGTGAAAGAAATATTTGTAGCGGAAAGCTCAACTGTAAAAGCGGAGTGATGGAGAGTGTTTGAGAAAAGATTCTCGGCGTCAATAGTTGGGCTAACCACCACTTCGTCATAAAAGTTAGTAAAAATAAGATCTAACCAATTGCCATTTTGGTTAGGGATAGGAATTATTTGCTGTAAATCCTTGCCATAGAACGTACTTATAAGGTTGAAGTCAATGGAGTCAGAAAGGTTGATTGGAAGGAGGCGGTCATCATTATCGTCGAGAACGAAACTGATTTTTGGACGATTGAAGTCCCCCAGAATAATTATTTTGTCATCGTCGTGTAAGGAAGCTGTTACTGAAGATATCAAGTCACAAACGTCCATGTAAGTAGTTTCATCAGATTGAGGTGGGATATAAACGATACCAATATAGAGGTAATGCTTGTCGAATAAGACTCTGACGAATTTGTGTTCAAACAATTTGTAAGAACTGGTCACAACAAGTTCACTTGAAAGGATATTGCGAATCGCAATAAGTACACCGCCTCCTCTTGAAACTCCAGTATAAAGGTAGTCGCGATCGGTTCTATAGATGGTCCAATCAGTGTCAAGAATTTCTTCGTTTATATGTGAGTCGTTCAACCACGTTTCAGTGATCGTTAGTATATTAAAATGGCAAGATTTAGCGTCAAAAAAAAGCTTGTTTAATTTACTTCTCATACCACCGCAATTGTGGTAGAGAAATCTTGGGCCAATAGAAGGAACTTTGTTGTTAGGAGTAATATTTCTTCTGGTCGTCGCGTGATTTTTGTAACAGAGAAATATGTTTGGAATTGACATAGGAGCGGTAAGTCAGAAGATCTCGTTTGACTTGCTCCGGAGACATTCCAAGTTCTTCATGGTAGCGATTGAAAATAATTCTTAAAGATTCAAGGTCAGTGGGAAGACCCTCTTGTTGAATCATAACTTTGAGCTTAGTCTTCGTTTTCCCATCAAAACACGTGGTTTCATGTGCATCATGCATGTATGCAAGGAAAAGACGGACATTGTCGTAGATCTTATGATCTCTGAAACGAGACAAGAGGTATCTGCTCTCTAGATCATCTTTAGAGGTTGCAGTCAGCTTTACGACAGGTGGTACAAGTGGGTCGAGGTATTTGGGTGAAGATGGTCGACCGACAGAGGTTTTTGGCATAATGATTGCTCCAGATTGAGATGGTATCAGATCCTCGCCACGAACGAAATTAGAATATATTGATTTCGACACGGCTTCAGTAGGTTTTAATGAAACGAGAGCCACTATTTGAAACGAGAGCCACTATTTCTGTTCAAAGACATATTTCGATTTGAATCGAGTATCACTTTTTAACTGATTGTGACCGTCACTTAAGTGGGTATCTGTTTTGTACCTACGTTAAATTCATAAAATACGGAAGAAATATTAAAAATAGTGCTAAAATTTAAGTAAATTAGTTCTTACATTCACATTCATTGATTGACACAATCAAAATCCTAGAATAACTCATCATAACTGTATGTAAAAGTTTCCACAAATCGCCTTTACATTACTCACCTACTTCTCTGAATTCTTAGCATTCCGGTCTTGTCAGGAGATGCCAATCAGCTCTCCATAGTTTTACAGCCAATGAACTTCAGACAAATGGACACAAAGTTTCATAATGCTGAGCAAACATTTTCAATAAAGCAAAACGATTTCTCGACCAGTTGCTTAGCTGGCAGGTCGAGTAGAATTCGTGGACGTATTTCCGAATTCGAAAGTACTTAAATGTTTGAACTGTATAAATCGTCCGACTTAATAAGAAACTTTTGAGCAAATTTAAATTCCTCCGTTAGGTCTCCTTAGTTCAATCTGAATCACAGAATTTGTCGTCTGGAACAGCATGCCGTGAAATGTCTTCTCGTAATGTCAAATACTACTCCCGACCTGTATAGAAGGATAGTTTCATAGATGCATCGAGGAGAAGGACGAAATTTGCAAAGAGATTCCAGTAAAAAGTCCAATTATCCAACTTCACCCAACTGGGCAGCTTTTATTCATTGTCATCGTGGCCAGCGAACGATTAAGGAAGACAGAACAGTTCCTAATAAGCAAATTTGAGTTTCACTTGAATTGTGGTCGAGTTATTTGTGGAGCAATCAGTTTAAGGAAACGGGCAGTCAGTTCGAGTTAGAAATGATATAATTAACTGGTTGAATGCAAGTTGAATGGTAGTGTGCCAAAGGCTTGTGGCTCGATTTGGGAGCACCAGCAATTTCTTGGAAAGTGAAATAAAATGTTGGATAATCAAACATAGGTATTGAGCATGAAGAGTGGTTGTAGCGAGATTTTAAAATAAGTTTGATATCACTTGGATGTAACTTTTTTAGCTGCAATTTCTTTAAAAAAAGCTGATTTCTGTGTTTATATGCAAAACGAAGTGCGTACACAGCTTAAACAGACAACCGGACAATGAATTGTACTTCACCATCAATCAATTGTGCCAGATAATAACCGAAAATCTTTGACAAAATTTTTCTACACACATCGACAAATAATATATGCAAGGATTTTTCCTGTAATCCTTCAATAAAAACGGTAACATCAACTAGAATTTCATTAAAATCAAATATTCGCTGAAAACCTTACAGAACTGACTAGAAATGCGCCAAGGAAAGTATATTTTTCAATTTTCAATAAGATGCCTTATAACGCTGAGCCCTGCGAATAAGAAAGTTCAGAATTCTGACTTGGATTAAATGCAATGGAACACTCAGCAAATCCTGTAATAATGAACAGATTATCTTCGCCAGGCAACTAGAACGTGGAAATCCTGAAAACTTTCACCATTTTTGATCATCGCTGATTTTAATATTGGTGCATGAATGTTGCACAAGTGTTAGTTTGATCGAGTTTTCTTCGTATCAGTTCATATTTGCCTTAGAGTACGCCCGTATTTGATGCAAGTTTTTTATTTGCTTGAAGCTAGGAAAATAGTTCTGTTTGAAATAACTTTCTAAACTTGGAGCAAAATTATTTCCGTAAAAGAACAGCTATGAAACTCGAGTACTGAGTACAGGGGAGCTTGTTGAATAAACCTTTGCAAACATTTGAATAAGTGGAGGAATTAAGAATGACGATAAGCAGGTAACGGCATACACGGAATTGAATTTTCCCATTCTTTTCGGACACTATCAGAGTATCGAATACCCGCGTAATGCAGACTTCCAAATTAATCGGCGTTCAGTCTATTTCCCGGCATTTAATTAGAAGCCTCAGCTTTGTGCTACCCGGAAGCCTAATTGACTATTTTTCTAATTGGAATAATCTGGCATTGTGTAACACATTCTATTCATCAAGAGCTGCTCGAACTCAGCTCTTTATGGTACATCATTGCCTGTTTGCCTGCCAGCCTACCGTTCAACTGAGTCTACTATCAATACCAAAGCCGATTAATAGTCATTTTCCTGGCAGGCTTCTCAACTAGATAATCAAGCCATTGAACCGATTTGACTGACTTCCATTTCGCCCACAAAAAACATTCGACCCTGCATACCAGAGCATGCTTCCCGACATCGTTTGTTTCCACAAATGTTCGCGTACGTAATCAGTCCGTTCGGCCCATTATTGCTAGCCTCCGATAGCAACAAATTGTTACTGAGTAGTTGGTGATGAGCCTTGTTAGTGTGGTGGCAGCTCCATTAGAGCGTGACTTGAATCCCTTACATGCATAGAAGTAGTAGAGAAATCATGGCAATATAACGTTAGCAGTTGTGTTGGATACAAGCCATGTTGTTTTTGAAATAGACGAGACATTAATAATATAACTTGATATATGATTTAATAATGAATTTGCTTACAGTGAAGAAGTTTTATCCTCAATTTGACAGGCTGAATAATCTGATAAAAAAAAACGGTAGTTTGTTAGCTTGTTCCATAAGTTAGGTGTTTAAAAAAAATATTTTGCATCAAAGTAAGACTTTTTAGCTTTCATTTTCATTTGGTTGAATACAATAGCTTCCAAAATCTTTAATATTCTGTCACCAAATCTTATATCTGAATTATTTCATATGTAACTTCCATCTGTGCGTTGAATTTATATACGTATTTATTCAGTTAGGTCATATTTTATGGAGCATTTCTATGACAACTAACGAAACTTGAGTAAGAAGGGAAGAAAAGCATATTCCGTTGCTACAACAAGTACTAGCATGTACTAGCGGGAATTGAAGCGAAGAAACATAATATACTGCAAAGTGTTTTAGCTAATTATACTTATTGCGATGTTTTTAGTGCCTTTTATATTTCCTTATTTCCCGATGAACGTTTAAGCTATCAAATCACTGTGGGGATTGATGTTTCAAAAAAATCAGAACGTTTCAGTGAGTTATTTAAAGATTTTCTGTTATGTTTTATTGATTTTCTCAGAATTTCGTTTACATTAGACTAATTTTGAGTTGTCTGAGGGACATTTTGTTTCTATTAAGCGAAAAGGCGATTGCTGTGTGTACTGACATAAACTTGAATTCATATATTCAAAGCCCACACTGGGCGCTTTATGTAGCTAATCATAATTATCCAGATGACAACCCAAAATGACGGTGATTTCCAGATCTATTTAATTTAATTTTTAATGTAATTTTAATTTTTTTTAACGTTTACAGTTATGTTGATGCAATATAAGCATAATTTTTATCCTTGATCTAAGTTTCAAGCAGTTTGCTAGATACAATATTGCCAAAAAATTAGGATATTACACAGTGAGTATTAATATTTTTATGTAACATTGAATGCAATCAAGTACCGAAATGTTCATTCATTTCATACTTACATGGACAAATTCGATGAAATATGTTTTATTTAATTATTAGATTCACCAATTTATTATAATTATTTTTTGGGGAAAAAAATGAAAACAAAAATATATAAAAATAATAATAAAGGACTGTTTTTGAAATCGATAAATTTTATCGACAAAATGCGTCCGATTAAAATTTACCGGCGTTTAATTGGGTAATTAAATTTTTGTAACTCTCCATATTCTCAATATCAACCCCAATACTTGCTACAACATTTTTTTGGCTGTTAATATTTCACGAAATTTTCGTTGTTTGTTTTTAACTATTAAGCATTGATACATACCTACTAGAGCGCTTTTCCTTGAAAGCTACCTTCTTATGGTGCCACGTTTGTTTGAAACCATCCAGATTCTTTTTTTCTTTCTGGTCTTCATTGATTATTCTTGATACATTGGTAACTATTTTCTTTGCCTTTTAATATTAACTTCCAAATTTTCTGCTCGTTTTCACAACGGTAAATTAAAATGCATTTTTAGATCGAATGAAATGATTTTTTTTCAGTTTTTTAAGCTTTGTCTGAACCGTATCACTCTTTCAATTACAACACCTTACCTTAGGCTTCATTTCAATTTTTTCATCAAACTTAGTATTTAATTGCACTAAAAATTCTCAAATTCATTTTTTGTTCTTGCTAAGCTCTTCAAAATTTTTCGAAGCTTCTTCAAGCATTCATAAAAATAAACTTGAAATATCAGTCACCCCAATTTATGAATTGAAAAACGCAGTGACATGAAGCACTTACAATTATAATCTGGCTTTGCAAGTTCAATTTTTTTTTTTAATATACCTATGTTATTTTCTATCGTATTTGGCATTGAATACTCAATTCCATCAACAAAATCTGTTTGAAAATCGCTTAAACTAAAAAGGCGACGAAATTATATTTCCGATTCGATACTCAAATGACTATTAAAATTTTAAAAGTGTTGGATGAAATCAAATATTTACATGAATGCACCTAGCAGGATGAATGTTCAGTCATAATAAAGCTTATCTAAAGTAAATACATATTAATAATAAAATCCACCAATCGCATTTATTATAAGAATGAAAATATCATAAAAACTGTATTTTATGCGCCCACGTTGGGCGCCCAATACAGTGAACCTTAATTAGCCAGTTTATATTGAATGCTTTGTTTAACAGCCACTTGCTTTTTTTACTAGTAATACGTGTATCGATTTTCATGCATTTTTTAAGTTGGTTTTTATTAATACACCCAAAGCAATCGCTTGCAGGAGAATGTGTGAGAATTTTTATTGAAAGAATTCAAAAGAATCCGAAATATGAAGAATATGATTTCTGGTTTGCAACTTACTTCTAGAAGCTTGATTAGCCTAGTGGGTAGAGCACTGGCTTCTTGCGTGAAGAGTCCGTGGTTCGAATCCAGGTTCGAACGAGGATCTGCGCGCACCAAGCTTTGAGTTCATCTAGTTCTGATTAGGTACCTGATTTAAATCAGGGCTAAAGTGGGTTGTGGAACTAATCACTCCCCACTCGTATTCACAATGATTGGAAAGTTGTACTGAAGATCTCTACTAACTTCAACCCCTAGACCCGTACGAGGGTTGTCGTGGGATTACTTTAATCTTCTTCTAGCTTCACAAGTAATAAATCAATACTTTCATCTCAGCTCATCAGCTAAGCAAGTATGATTTAAATATCAGTCACTTCGAATGTTTTAAGCTTGTATTCTGTAGATGAGTACCAGCTTTAAAAGATAATATATATAATGAAACAAAGTGATGACCAGAACTAAACACATTTAACAAGAGCTAAAACATTTTGCTTTCCATGATGAGGATAGTTTTGCTAAGCGTGCTTAAGGACTTGTTGTTTTAGCTTATGCATTGACGGCAAATTCACTTAACAAAACAATTCAACTGGCTAGTATATTCTGTAAATGTGAGCATCTGCTTCCACACATGACTTCAACTACACATTTTATTTTCTGCTGCATCTCTCAATACCATCCCCACAAATAAATTTTTGTTTAATACACCAATATTCCGAAATCCAATATTTCTCAGCAATGCATACTGCACTACATATTTCCAATTCACTAAATCCAATTATATTTAGTTTTCAGCAACATAATACCGATAAAATCATAAATGAAGAATACACAAACTTCACATGGACCCATTGCCTCACAAACGTGATATTCCTGCTTTTAATTAAATCATGCAACCGTATTTGAAAACACATCAAAATAAACATATTTCTGAAAATATTTTCATGCATCGAACATGTCCCTATAGCACTATGGTGCCTACACCAACCAGAATGACTCAATCAAAATTCCAACACTATTTTAATTTATTTCATTGAAATAGATTGATAAGGTTGCCGATTAATTTCGTCCTTATTCGTTCGGCACGAAACATGACCGTCAACAGATTTTAATTGGCATTTTCGATATAGGTACTCAGGGTAGTGACCGCTTGTGGCTTTGATAGGTGTTCCACGTTTATTTTGTTTTCGTTTGCTCATATCGTATTTGATGAAGGTTTTTTTCTCTGAATCGATGTAGATATGTAATTCAGCCGGTTGTGAAATTTGATGAAATAATTCAATTGAGAGTGATACGTGACGTATGTTTTTGTTCGGTTTTATATGTAGATGTTTTCACATTAATTCGTCTGCATAAATTGTTTTGTCATTAAATATTTTCGAAATGATTCAGGTTTTGATCAGACCGAAACACGTATTTTGTACGTCAATACATTTACTATTTCCATTTTCCCATGTTTTATTATGCGACATAACATAAGAACGATCATTTCAAAGTATCGCTAAATATCAAATAATATCCAAAATTGACTTCATTTACCGTTTGTGAATTGAATTAAAGTGAATATTAAAGGAACGAGAACATCAAATATTCATCTTCAATTTCTATTCAAATTTTTCTATGAAATTCAGAATTCGTTTTTTTTCTGCTATTTTTTGTCATCACATTTTCATTCGTTCGTCTCGACCTATCTACTATACCTATTTTCAGCTTTTACAATATTTTTTGTGAGAAATTTTTTTCGCATCCGTTAGACGCTCGAAAAGTCTCTGGGCGTCTAGAAAATGTATGCAACGAAGCCGACGAAGAAGAAAATTTTCAGTTTGCGTTGTATGGAGAGAGCAAGCGATTCCTTTCAATATTGAAGATACTTCTTCGTTTCATCTTTGCTAGATGAAGGGAATTGGCTGAAAATATGTTTAGAATCGGAGTTACCGTCCTCGATGCTGGAAGATAATTGATATTGGGCTCCGGATTCTATATGAGCAAATGCGTTCCTAGCGGTTCGAGCAGCTATGTTTTATAGATTTTAACATGAAAATTACAATCCAAATCATTTACATTATAATATTAAATAATTATCTGCTGAATCAGCATTATACGTAGCTGTTACCTCTTAGGAAAATAAGCCTGCAATAATCCTGTCACCAAGGTGATGGTGAAAGGTTAAAGTACGGGTTTAAGTCAGAATCCAGGTGGTCAGAATCCAGGGTGCGACCCTTAGCATAGTAGGTAAAGGATACCCAGACCCGATGGTATGAATTTGGCATGTTCGACGTCTTTGCTGGGTATTCTAGAAAGTCCAACTTGGGTGATTGGTTGTTTTGAAGACAATGTATAGCCTCAAGGTCTTCCTTGAAATTTGCAATCTTTCACAGAACGATATGGATGATTCCTTTTGGGTGGTAGATTTTTATCAGCATTCTGTGAAATTTCGTAAGTGGTTCAGTCATCTTTTGCGTCGCTCTTACAACCTCGATTGAGGTGTTTTCTGGTATCTTTCCTGTCACGGTTCCACGATGGAACATCTGCTCTTGCTGATTGGGCTCGTCTCTTTGTGTTTAGCTCATATGGCTGATCCTATTGACTTTGGTGACTTTATCCTACTTCTAAACGTGCTCCACAAGAGGTCACTTCAACTTAACCCAAACAGTTTTTCTTGGGTTCCGTCTCTTCACCATGGGTGATCACAGAGTCAGATCTCATCCAATAACTATTACTGGTGAACAAAGTTATATAGGTATCAATAAACGCACCTCCGTTAGTGGTGGCGAAGGTGGAAAGATTCCCAGTGCTTAAAGTCATGAGCCCCGAAGAACTTAGAAATTCAAAAAGTCTGTCTCCCCTAGTGTTTCCCGTGTTGCTCCCCCAATTTGTGTGCTGGCTTTTAGTATCAGAACCCATCAAAAAGCGCAGTATCTTTCATACAGAGTACTGAACCAGGGTTTTTAGCTCCTGTATTGATGTCGAGAGTAGCTTAGGTTAGGTAAGGTTAAGTGGCTGCCAATCGAACGATACGCGCAGGCTCGTTAGCTACCTGTTGTGACATGGACTTACTCTCCCTTAGCGACTGTAATCTGGGAGCCACTTTCTTCCTTTGATGAATTGTACTATACCCCTTAGTTAAGTAAGTGATGAATTAGTCAGACCTAAGAGAAAATATGCCCTAAGAGTAAGGAGAAATTAAGGAGTAATAACTGCTTCAAATAACTGGCATCAAATATATCGGAAACCACAACACAAGTCCCCGACCTCGTTTACCTTTCATCATAAAAGGTTTTTGCCTGTTTGAGTGACTTGAGTTCGCAAAACCTGTTGCCTCAAACCCACAAATCCAGTAGCAGTTTTACCAATTTCTTGCTCAAAGCAAGAGACGAAGCATTGGCATGTTGCAAGTTGATCTGAACAAACCTTATATCTTCAGACATAGAAATGTTCAAGATTAATGTTCGCGGGTCTCCTTGCAGGGGCAGTTAACAATACTCACGCTACCTTAGTGACAGAAACTCTATAGAAGAGAATTTGCTTCAAATCTTTTTGATTCAGTCGAATTTAACCGCATAAAAGGAATATCTCCAAAACTCATTGGAATTTTCTGAACACCGAGAAGCTTGTATATTCAACTCACATAAACACGTTCACCAGTAGTAGGGCTCTTTCTGGGATTTATGTACCTTATGATATCAAATTTCACATTGATGCCAAAATCCAGCTTACCGAACGTGCAAATGATATAACCTGCACTCTTACGAAGGCCACAAATCGAACGATTGACATGGATGGATTTGAATATATCGGGAGCTAAAATAGTGATCCATTTGAGCCACTCTTATTATGTTTGATTGGAGTAGGTGGTGAACGTTAACAAATCTCACTGGCCCGACCCCGCAATTTGCCTCGATAACTTGCTCCACCGAATAACACACTAACCATCAGTCAGTTTTCCATCGTTGTTAGACACATCTATCTTAACGATAAGGGACGAAAACGCAACATTTGCGTACGTCTCCCCTCTGCTTTTGCGGATGGTGTGTTTGTACATGTAGAACCATGAATCAAAGAACGATGATTACGACACGCGCATGTATCTCTCAGCTTGCTGCTTGTGCGTGACATCACCAGGAGAGTTCGGTTCATGAATGAAAGCATTAAATTGTGATGAAATACAAATAAATGCATGAAAAATTGTTTATGGTGTTTGCAGCATTGTTTGGCAGCATAATATTACAAACTATCAATGAGCTTATTTAGATCATAGTAGATTTTATTTATGGAAGTATATGTGTGAAAAATGAAAAATTGCAATGTAATTTGTGTGTTATTGCTGTACTGAAAATCAAAAGAGCAATACTGTGGCGGAAGAAAAAACTATTTTATATGTATCCAACAGATGCAAATTTTTGTGATGTGTAAAAGGAGGAAAATGTGTGGGAACTTGTATATTGCATGATTGTTTTTGAAATATTTCCCGAAAGAACATTAAGTTCAGGATTTGAAACATTTCTCAGGATAGATTTGAAGTAAAAAGTAAGTTTCAATGATGATTCTGAGTGTAAATTGCTGTCTAAAAATTCAAAGAAGAAAAATACAATTCTCATCTTTCATATAAAATTAGAAAAGACAACTATATTGTAAAGTGGAAACAAATCAGCTAGCGTAAATGAAGTCTATGAACTGAAAGGTTATGTGCTAACAGCTTTTCCAAATTCTTCAATAAAAGCTCTTCAAGATGGTGCTAGAAAGCCCAAAATTATGTGGAGGTCTGAACTCAGCTGCATTCTGAAAGTATCTGTTTTCTCATTCAATGAGATGGAAATTGACTCCATCAGAAAATTATGTGATGCAAGGCTTGTTCGAAAACTGCAAGCGACCAAAATATTATGCCTTTCAAGGTAGAATCACAAAATAAGGGACTGCTAATTTAACAAATGTTGTAAATTCACGTGGACTTCCAATCCATACAATTGTTAGTGATTCAAGAGGTGAAAATCTCACCATCCATAAGGGTCTAGAAGTATCCCAGTTTTCAAACTTAAAATTTAGGCTCTTCAAAAAACACCAGAGATATAAAAATGAATTGCTTTTTATAGACCGACCAACATTTTTTGAAATATGTGAGCTGCGTACAGTACTCCAATGTTAGGTTGGGTTATTCAACCCGTCATATTGGACGTCCTCCATTTCTCAGCTCATATATTTCATATATATTCAAGAGGAGTCTTAAACTAGAAATTGAGTTTTTGTATTGAAAATAAAATTACCTAAAATGAATAAAACCTATCTTTTTGAAGTTGAAACCATCAAAAGCATCATTAAATTGTGTTATTTACATATTGTGTTGTTAGTTGAAACCATCAAAAGCATCATTAAATTGTTGCTTAGCCACATCCCGAAGAGTGAATTTTGACTTTCTCAAATTTACAAACAATATACCCACGTTTTGTTCCAAATCTACATCGTAGATTTAGTTGAAATATACTTTAATCATATTTTGCATAAATTGTACATACATTTTATATGTACTACTAAGCACATAGTTTAATTGTACATATTATGATTCCTTAAGTGACGATTTTATGTACAAGAATGTATGCAAACCTGTTTTAATCACGGATTGTTTAAATGAGTTACGCCAGCGCCCATACATTTTACACCAATGCTTGTGAACATGCCGCGCGACGAACTCTCCCGGTGACGTCATGCGCAGAGAGAGAATAAAATGGTCACTCTAGTGTCGCTATCTCTAGTGTTTTTTGTATCATGATATAGTACCAGCCTTAGTAAGACCTCTCTCTCTCTCTCTCTCGACAATTACGGTATGTGGTTTAGTTGGTAGTTGGCGTGACTTTGCTTCAGGTCATCCGTTCGACACATTTCTGTTCCTAAATGACAGAATTGGCATTACCAGCCAATCTTTCTCTCGCTTCTCCAGGTAGGCTTTCATGTTCGTTCCACTGCCTGACATCCAGTTCCCTGATATACCCTTACAGTTTTTGCTGCACTGACTCCCCTGTCCGCCTTCACTGGCAGATTTCCCATTTTTGGAGCATCTTTCATTTCCTACACCTTTACATGTGTGTAGAGTCCAGGGCATACGCAACACGTTCCATCTATACTTCCTGTGAGCACTTCGCTTGCACTAGTCAGGGCTGCCTCTTTAAGCTCGTTCCTCTTCTTATTTTGTGAGGATTCGGAAGAGGAAATCTTATCCCCAGGCACTGCCGTAGTCGCATTTCCAGCTGAGGCTGTACTTGCGCTTTCGGAACCTGTAACCTTAGGAGTTATAATCAGTAAGAAAGGAAACCCGCCAGTCGTGGAATTTGCCACGATGGTAACCTATGATAATCAACTGCAACCAGGGAACTCCACTGCAGTTATTTATGATTTTGGGGCCTGCTGAATCTGAGCTTCTGCTATACTTACCCAGCTCAGCACGGATAGGTTTCCAAACTTGTCTGACTAACACCTGCAGAGATGCAATCTTTGGGATTCATTCTCATGCTACTTTCTAGGCACTCTAAAGTCAACACTTGCGACCTAGTGATCTCCAACACGAAAAGGTGGTTTCCGAGAAGGGGCTTGTTCATTTGAATGATTTCTTATGACTTGCTTGTCATAGTTTTAGAGTTCGCTACACATTCGGTAAAAGCCAAATATGCTTATTTCTTCATAGCAATGTGTCCTGTGAATTTCGTAGTGATCTTATGACTTTTGTGTACTCTTAGCTATTTAGCACCTAGTGTTCAACATTTCTAAATCGTTATCATAACCAGGCTAAAATCATGCACAATTTTCAATTTGCGTAGTTGTTTTTATTTATAAACTTCTTCTTTTGAAAATATTTCGGTAAAAATTGCTTCATAACACATCGAACGACAACACTTTCAAACTTATTCGTTTACCAATTTTCAAGAAAATTTCATGTTCTACTTTCCATAACGATGGTATACTTACCGAACAAATACATGACGAAGAAATTGAGATATAAAATCATACTTGGTCTATTTTCCATTTTACCCATTCTGATAACGTTCTTCACACTTTCAATTCACATAGTCGTGCAAGTCTTTATTCCTATTCGCGTGCGGATCTTTTCATAATATTCGAAATGCAGATACCTACAACCGAATGAAAGCTCAGACGCTCTAATAGCCCGTCCAGACTACGGATACTTAAGTATCCGCATGCATAAGTATCTGCCAAAAGATGGTCCACACTACAGCGACATTTGCAGATACATTTTACCCTTGCCATGAAAATCAATGAAAAGTATGCGCTAATTGTAGATACATTTTCGAGCAATAGCGGATACAATTGTATCCGGATACATAAGTATCTGGAAACAACGGTCCACACTTGAAATTAGCTCACACTGTTGTATGCAGATACAAAACTATGTGAAAATTACTAGTGTGGACCGTTGTTTCCGTATACTTATGTATGCGGATACAATTGTAGGCGCTGTTGGAAAATGAATGCGGATACTTCTTCGATTGAGCGATTATTGATTCGGAAGCGAGAAACACTTTGCGATGCAGTGCACGCATTGTAATGCACTTGAAAGCAATGCTGTGTTCTCACAATTAATGCCAAATTAATTTGTGGAGGTTTGATGTTTAGATTTTCTGTATCTGTTTTTCGTCCATTTACAATTTAATGCCTGGAATGTAATTCCCGCCTCAATTTAAATAGTTGTTGCACGGCCAAATATTTTCAAACAAATATCAACCGATGCAGTGTTTTCATAAATTAGCCTAAACGATGCAGTGCAAGTTGTTACACAGAATCACATGAGTTTTAAATTTCAATGCAGTGCAAGTTGTTACACAGAATCACATGAGTTTTAAATTTCAATGCAGTGCAGTGGACTGCACTGCATCTACAAGCATCATTTGCTCATGCTTTTTCGATTGAGCGATGAATGATTGTGTTATAGGTACAACATACCTACCTGTGTCATTTTTAATGACTCTGCAGGTTAGCCTGAACCTAGGGCAGGCATGTAAACGAAAATCCTGGTAAATAGCCAATGACCAAATGACCCATTTTTCAGCACACAAAACATGTGTTGAGAATTCTCGACCTCATTATCATACCAAAATGAAATTCACGGGACAAGGTGGTTTGAAAATGCAGCAGGTCTAAGAGACTTTTGGTGGTTGTTACTGAGTAATTCGGCCACTTTCGTTCCGAGAAACACTGCCATGGAAATTTCATCCACTGTATACCTGAGTATATTAGTGTACATGTATACTAATTGAATTTTATGGCCCTACACCTAATTAAAAATACGGAAAAACCTAACAAAAACTTAAAGACTTGTAATCATTTTTAGTTCTTTATTAATTTTCTTTCTGCGAAAAAGGGTAGTATATTTACAATACATATTGGCATGCATTACCTAAGTTTTACCTACGCTATTGATTATTTGTGGTATCTGTTATTTTATTAATTTTTTGTGTGCAGGTAATATATTTGCATATCCCAGTCTACGGGCGCATGCAACACTTATATGGTAAGTAAGTGTTGGACGGTTAAAGTTCTTGTAGGTTGATAATGTTCATACATTTTAATTAGCGTGAGTAATCATTGAATTTATCAATTGATCTCACTTTTTTTCGAAAAGCAAACAAAATTCAGGGGATCGATTATTTCATTTTATTTAACCTGCATATAGATGCTTGTGAAAAAAGGAGTCATGTATACCTACATATGTATATATATGTATATACATATATATGTATATATATGTATATACATATATATCAGGGGTGGGCAAACGGTCGATCGCGATCGACCGGTCGATCGCAAACAGTTCGACAGTCGATCACAGACATTTTAAATAATTTACTAGGTTAATTTAAAATGTGAACTAAAAATTAAGTAGTCGATTCATTCAGTACATTTTAGAATGGGTCTTGGCCTAATAGATCCAATCGGACAGTTCACGCAGTTTCAGTTCACACAAAAGCTCGTAGAGCCTTGGTGGCGGAGAAGCCAAAAGGAAAATCCGAGATAGCTATTCTCTCGATTTCTTAAATTTATAGATTTATATCATTGTAGTAAAACTGCTTCACTAAATCTCGTATACGTATACGGTTGTTTCATTTCCTTAAATCTCTCTGTTCTAAAGCTCACACTTTATATTTTTGCTCCCCGCTATACACATTGCCTGCATTTGCATTCGTCTTCCTGCTACCGAGGTAGTAAATTGTCGCACACAACGCTACAAAGGTTAATCTCAATTTTAGATATAATAAAATTTTAAATTAAAATCTTTTCACACCAATTTAGTTTATGCAGTTCATTCTTTCGAGTTAAAAAGTGACATTTGGTGTTTGAATTTGAAAATTGAATTGTGTAAATGTTTTTTCTACAACAAAATCGATCGAAAATTTAAATTCTAGACATTTTATCCGTCAGAAATAATACGTGTCTCCGCTATTCTCCATTTTCAAAATTTTCCCTCGAAAGAATGACCAGATAATGGAGACATATCAAAGTTAAGCTTCACGATTAACTCAGTTCTAGCCTAAAGAATGAACTGCACATACTAAATTGGCGTGAAATGATTGGAGACATGTGCCAAAGCCAGCTGCATTTTCAAAGTGAAAGCAATTTTTCACGCTTAAAAGTGAGCACAACTTTTGTTTATTTTCAAGCTGAATTTTCGCCGAAATAAATTTCACGTGAAAATTTACATGAAAATTTAACGTGAAATCGAAAACAGTACTAAGCTTTAGACGGCTCAGCTGAGGAAGCTTTTTGCAAAGATTTTTAAATCTGTTGGGCTGAAATTATTGCATTTTCCGACACATTGGGAGAAAAACATGAACAATTGGAAGACCTTGTATGGGTAAAAAAATTAACATTTCTTACAATTTTTAAATATTTTCCATATTTATAAAAACATATTAAACTTACTGGTGAATGTAAAATGCAAAAGCTGAAAGACATTATTCAGTTCGCGAAAAAGTCCGGGGCCTTCGATGGCCGCTTGGACAGATTTTTTTTTTCTCCTGGCCCATTTACCTGGTAACACTATGGACCTAGGTCTATGTGTGGCCTTGTGTCAACCTGTACAACCTAACCTAAACTACTGGTGAATGTAATATTGAAATGTTTTGCCCTGAACTGGAACATTTTAATCAAGAATTCGAGAGACGATTTGCAAATCTCAATAACCTTCAACCGATTTTTGAATTTATTTCATTTCCTTTTGGAGAATTCGAAAACGAGGATATTTCATCGGATCTAGAGTTAGAAATTTTAACAATAGCATGCGCAAATGAAAATTATTTTCGGATTTTGTTACCTTAAAAAAAATCAATTATTGACATTGGTGGCAATGAGGATATTTGCATTTTTTTTGCTTCCATTTATCTATGTGAAGTAACGTTTTCTCAAATGAAAAACATCGAATCGCAACTTAGGAGTTCTCTGACTGATGACCACTTAATGGCATCTATTCGCTTGTGCATCAGTGCTTACAAGCCTAACTCTAAAATACTTTTTGATGAAATAGAGTGTCATGCATATACATAAAAAATTAATCCAAAATATTTATTAAAAAAGTACATTGTACAAAGTAGTAAATACAATCTATTTAATATATTAATATCAATAAAGACCTTAATTAAATTTTTATTTGTTTTTAATTTAACCAATTTTTCGAAGTCGATCGCGTATAAATTAAAAAAATTAATGTCGATCATATCAGTATTCAGTTTGCCCACCCCTGATATATATGTATATATATATGTATATACATATATATATGTATATGCATAATATGTTAGTATATATATATGCATCTGAATTTCGGGCAAAGTGATTCTAATTTTAAGTAATTTTCATTGAAAACAGGTAATTGCCTACTTTTAGAATTTCAGTGCCCACAAATGTTTCATTTTCCAATACTGTATCTTAGCCATTCTTCAAAAATAAATTTTCTTATCAGATTTTCATTCTCATATCCCATGCATTCATCAATGCATCCGCAAAATTAGGTTCACAGCAATTCTTTTTCAAATGTTTCCGCATACAATTGTATCTGCGGTCTGGACGGGATTATATGTTTCCGGATACTTATGTATGCGGATACTTAAGTATCCGTAGTCTGGACGGGCTATAACACAAGACTCAAAGATACGAGATAGGTGCTTACGGATGTCATCCATGCAAATGTGAATGGCGAAGGGCATCTTTTCTGTACTTGCTGACTGCGATTCATGAAATTGAATACTCGTACTGTATGGTTCGTATGTACAATACGTACAGGTTTATCCTGGCAAGTATAATGACGCTCTGCATATTGGCATGGGTTATATGGATTTCCGCTTGTGAAGGTGATGTGTACAAGATATCGGAGGATATCAGGTAGTTCCTGTTCTTGAAATCAGCTGGGCTAGAAAGGTTAGCGGATTCACGTTCGTGTGAATGCTGGAAGGAGACGTTGTGCCGGAGATAAAAGGATGTAGCTCGATAAAATGTTTGATTGAAATTAGGTGGATGAAACACTTTTAAATGTGGCGTGAAATTGACGAAATAATGAAATCAGTGAGCTAAAGAATGATATTATAGCTACTTGATGCAATCAAGATTTGTCGTTAAGCATTGTTGGCGCATTTTTCAGCATGTGTAGTAATCTTCAATCCATCTGGCGATTCAAAATAATCTAGAATAACTCAATTTCTACTCAGCTGAGCTACGATGATACAACAAAAGACCCACGTACCCACTACAAAGTAATAGATATGAATCTAGCATTTAACCGGTAAAACTTCAATCTAAGTGAATGCAAATGACTTATCATCCCACTAAGCTACCACTTTAGAGCTCTCCTTTGATATTTACTTGTCATTAAAATTCCTCATTTTCTACTTTACTCAGATCTGAATTGCTGCTAATGAAAGGTGGCTTGGTTGTAATGAAGTGTGTCTGGAAGTCCATGAATTACACGAAACACCAGATGAAAATTTAAGTGAATCTTAAAACTTTTGTTTGATGATGAATTATGTACCTAAGTTTGCATAAGCTCAGACGTAATCCAAGTGATTTTTGATAAGTCGTATTGTTGCTTAATGATGTTATTATTAAGTGGTAATATGATAATGGTGAAGTATGCTTTATTATTATCATGATATTATTATTTGGTTGATGATTGAGTAAGGTAATTGTTCTGTTCGCAGGTAATCAAAATGTTTGACACTATTGCTTGTTTTGAACAATCATAATTGTGAAAAATATGTGTCAAAAAAAACCAGCTAATTGTTCTAATACTTTCTTTAATCGAAATTTTTTTATTTTGTCCATTATCACTTTTTCCCTGGAACAAGCAACATCACCCGTTGACATGGTGCTGGATATTCTCGCAATTCGGAGCACCACGCTGTGCTTAATCCTTGTTAAAAAAGGATATACACAGGAAGAAATCTTTGAGAAGATGTCATCGATTCTTCAGGATTCTGCACCTTCATATACGATGGTAATTTCAACAAAAAAAGAGAGACCTGTGAAGACGACCCGCAGCCGGGCCGGGCCGTCCAGTGACGATCCTGACCGAAGAAAATATCCAAAAAGTCGAAAAATTAGCTCTGGCTGATCTAAGAATTAAATTATGGCAGATGGCAAAAGAACTACAGAATAACAATGACCGAGTTGGAAAGGTTTTACATGAAGATTCGCACATGGAAAAATTTTGTGCGCGATGGGTAGCGCAAATGCTCACACTGATCGACGAGCAGCAACGATTGGAGAGTTGTAAAAATTTTTTCCAGTTGTCTGAGAGTGATATCGATAAAATTTGTAACGGCATTGTAACCGTTGATGAGACCTGGATTCGTCAATACGACCCTGAGTCCAAACAAGAGTCGATACAGTGGATAAAAGAGGGAGAAAAGCCACCAAAGAAGTTCAATGGAAAAGTTGTGGTCGAAAATTATTGCTACTATTTTCTGGCATAGCGAGGGAACATTATTGATTGATTACTTACTTAAAAGAACTACGATGAACGGCCAGTATTACACTAATTTGCTGGGTCAAGCACAGCATGTGAAAAAACGTGGAAAGTTGACGCGCGGATTGCTGTTTCTGCAAGACAACGCGCCCCTTCACACTGATCGGGTTGCGAGGGATGCATTCGCCTTGAAAGCTACGGGATTCATTAAGATCGACCATAAACCCAACAGTCTGGACATGGCTTCTAGTGACCGTTTTGGCCCTACTGAAGACCAGCTGCATACACAGGAAGACGAAGCTCCAAGTCTACAAATCAATAATCAGACCTGTGTTGTGCTACGGATGTGAAACTTGGACCCTTACCCAAGCATCCGCAAATATGTTGAACGCCTTCGAAAGACGGGTCCTCAGGCGTATAATTGGAGCTAAACAAGAGTGCGGCCAATGGCGGATAAGATACAACCACGAGTTGTACGAGGTTTTTGACGAGCCGGAGGTTGCCACAATCGTGAAACTGCGGAAGCTGCAATGGGCTGGTCACGTGCAACGAATGGACGAGCATCGAGTACCTAAGAAGGTATTCGAAGGAAGGGCCGAGGGTCGAAGGCCAGTGGGAAAACCCAGAAAACGCTGGTCTGACTCTGTCGACGAAGACTGCGCAAAGCTGCTCGGATTTCGGAATTGGAGGACGCGGTCATTGGACCGAGACAACTGGAGGCGTCACCTACGAGAAGCCAAGGCCCGAGAGGGGCTGTAGTGCTACGACGACGACGACTTTTTTTAAAATTTAAAAGAGGAGTTATGAGGACGACGATTTTCGGACGGCAGTGAGGTAAAGCCGGCCGTAGAAAACCATTTTAAAGAGAAATCGAAAGAATATTTTTTCAGTGTATAAAATTCCGACGTATTGGAGGGAATAGCTAAGACCTAGGCTAAGTTTAGGTCTAAAATTTCAATCAAAAAATTTCTGTGAAAAAATCTCAGGGACGAGCCATCCGATTGAATTGAAATTTTCAGGATGCATTGATGTGTATGCAGAACAGTACCAGGTCTGACAAAAAGCTAGTAATCTTTAACCCTTTGGCGCCAGTGGCCATTTTAGTGATATTTTAAATATACCTATTATTCAGTCAACAAATAACTTTTGCAACTTCGAGCGTGTTTTAAATGCGAAATTTTCAACCATATGTGTGCGCCGCTAAGGGCCTAAAATGAGATTGGGAAAATTAGAAAATTTTTGAATTGCGATTACATATTAATATTACTAATTTGTAGACTCGTGTAGTTTTTTATGCAGCTACAGCAGGCATTGAAAATGAAAACGTTCAAATCATCGACTCGCCCAAAAAATATTCAGCGAAAATCAGCTCATATATAAATCTTGTGCTTTGTTTCTACAATCAAAACAAAACTTTTGAAATTTCACATCGGACAAAAACGGTAACCCTCCTCAAATTTACTTATATTTTAAGCAAAACTTCTGTTCACGAGAACTCACCACCCAATTATTACATACAGTTGGAATTCACAGAATGCATTGGAACAGGTCTGGTAGAAGCGATTTGGAAATGCGAGCAACACTGTGCCAGTGGTGCCATCTTGAAAATGTATAACGAAAAAAAAACTGCATTTTGAACTCAGTGTGTAGATTTTCATGAAACTGACGCAGTAGCTGAACCTTACTCTATACAGTGTTTGGTAGAAATTTGGTTGGAAAAATCGGTTGGTGCTGCCAGCTATGGTAATTTTGGTGTCTTGGGTTTTGAAAATTCGCTCAAGAAAATAAAGCGTTTTGCCCTATTACTTTCAGTACAGTCATGAAATCAAAACGAATTTCATAAGATAAATCGAACTTATTATAGGCATTATTCAGAAGGAATCTGGTAAAATAACCATGATAGGGTTGCTAGCTATGGTTGGTTTTGTATTTATATGCAAAATCTTTACTAAGCAATTTTATCGTAAAATTTTTAAACGGCAATGATCGTGTCGTGACAATTATCAACAAATATTAAGTTTCCAAAAATTTGAAAACTTTTACGGCTGGTAACCCTAAATTTCTTTTTATCCCTATAACTTCCAATGCAGTGATCCGATAAAAACGAATTTCGCAGGGTAGGTTGATTTTAATGTGAGGCAGGTGTGGTATATTTTTGTCTTTGATGCTAGCGAAGTTTTACCAGCGCGAGGTGTTTTTGCTATTTTCGTATCAATAAATGTTCTCATTAGATATTCATATTGCAAACATTTGCAATGAAAATAAGTTACCAATGCTTCAATTTTCTAAGTTCTAGAAATTTTTCGGTCCCAAATATCTTTCGTTTTTTGATCCCAAACATCTTTCTATCCCAGAAACTTTTGACGAAATCATCGGAAAAAATCGGGATCGACAGATTTATTTGATTTTGACGTGAGGCAATTGTGGGAGACTTTTAGTTGCAGTGCTGGTAAAGTGTTGCAAGCACTGAGCATTTTCTTTGTTTCGTGTGGTAGAATATGCACTCAAAATCTGCGCGATTCTTCTATTGTTCATCGATCATTAGTTTTTCTAGCGGTTCAGGTGCGCTTGACTTTTAATTTATTTAAAAAAAAACATTTTTTCTTAGTTAATCTACTAGTGAATTAAAAAATGTCAAATATTAGGTTTTTATGGAACGTTGTGGCTTGGGTGTGTGGAGAGTTGTGTATTTTTGTAAGTGTATCCACAAAAATTCCCTCGCAAACCGTTTATCCCCAATTGGTTCGGGATGAACTCAAGTCATCAAATTCATGACCAATGCTGGAGTACCACAAGGTACTGTTCTCTCACCAACTCTCCTACTTTTGTTGACTTGACTTTGTCTAGTTTATTGACACAGTGCCCGTCACTCGTGGAAACAATACTTCTGTTAAGCGAGATCGCATGCTTATCTCATAAAACACAAACCTAAACTCAAAAAAAAATCGTTGTGTAACTAAAAAAAATAGATATGAATCAAATATTTTCAAATATGGTTTGGCGTGATATACGTTTCTTTTCAATTCAAATAATCTGCCTTCATTTCAATAACGCTGTATCAAAGTGGTCTTGTTTAGCACAAAATGTTTTACATTCAATGATGAAAATTTTGATTTGAAAATAACATTTGTATAATAAAGTGGAATCATTTTTATTGAATGTGGGGGCTTATTTAATTCAAATAAGATTCGTTTTTTTTTTTCAAAATCGTTTCAACTTTTGATTTAAATTTGATTCTACTAAATTTTAAGTGGTGAAATTTTTCTGAGTGTAGAATGCATTATCACTTGGAGCTCGCCGAACCGTGTTGTATGGAATGCGCCCAAAACCGAATACTGTCTTCTATCACTCAAACCTTACACTTCTCTTGGTAGCCACCATTTTTTCTGCTGATGGTATTAGATATTTCGCTAAACTGATGACTTCTTCATTATACCTAGTTTTGCTTGCCACATTTTCCATATTGCGAAAAATGCCTTGAAAAGCCTGTGTTTCATTCAAAGAGGCAAGATATACTTTATCTCATTAGATGAAGCGCGTATCTGCAAGACCAAGACTTGAGTGTAACTCCCGTATTTAGCGGAACTAAACAAAGTCCAACGCAGATTTTTCAAGCTCATTGGCGATGAAATTATTACTTCACGCATTGAATCCCTTGATCATCGACGTGCTGTGGGTTGCCGTTCTCTTCTTTATCACTATGACTATGGACATTGTTCCAATGAAATATCAAGTTTGATCCGTTGTAGAAAACTTCCTATCGCGCAACACCTGAACGTCTCAACGCTCTAACTCTCATACCCTTTCGGTCAACGGCAGTCGTACCGATAAAAAAAACACGATTCTTTCTTGCCTAGGTTAATCCGTTTGTGGAACAGCCTATTATGTGCTGTTTTCTGCACTGGCTATAAGCTATAGCTTTTTAAGCGAAGCTTGCACTGCTATCTTACGTAAAATCAACCCATCCTTTATCCCTTTTCTTAACTTTCTTTCCGTCAAGGCTGGATATTTATCGATTTTACTTATTCAAAAAATCAAGATGGATAGACTGTTTGGTTTTGACATTAGAACGTTTTTTTGATGAATCACTAAAAATAGTATGAATCATGAGACCTCCAAAAAAATTTCACATTTACTCAAGAAAATCAGGTTTCATTTTTATTCAAAATGTTCTAGGTTTTCTAAAGGTTCTGGCCATTTTTTCTAGTCTCGACGCTTTTTGTCCTTCAGTTATCGTTTGCATTCCTTCAAATCTACGATGTTAACTCCGCCATTTTGTCAACTACCGTAACTATTGCCCCTGAATTGCCGCCATACATTTTACCATTGTGTAAATCACCATAACAGAAAGGCAACTTTCCCCAAGGAAAAACGTCTACACTAAGTCCACAACAAACAACACCTTCACGGCAAGACAAACTATTCCAAAGGGACAATCTGCTGGACAAAACATGGCAAACGAAAAAAAAAGACTGCGAGAAAGATTAGATTTATCAAGAAATTTTCTCGATGTAATATACTAGTATATCCTTGGAGATAAGATGGCATTATAAATGAAGCAGAAATAATATGAATGGGAATTCCGTGCGTTCAGGCAATAAAACGTAACGCATAGAAATCGCTGCAAACCGCTGCTCGTTGGCAAAGCGGCGTGCAGAATAGACGAATGTTTCTATCGTACGCTAATTGCTCAGTTACGGTCGGAAAAGCCTTTAGCGGAAGTTAATAGCAATAGAACGAACGATTTATGAGCTTGCCGAGTATGTTATAGGGTGCGTTCGGTTGCTTTACGCAATGTCTGGAACTTATTGTCCGTCCATTGCGGAAGGACTTTAATATTCATACGTAACACGTTCTGTATAACATAGTTGTTGATGAAGAAGTTGTTAAAGTGTGAATATGTATTCTCATGCGGAAGATATCGTTCGGACCAAGGGTGAATATTAAATGCAGAAAAGGTGCTGCGAATGAATTGTTAATATTGCTGTTAAAATATTCCAGAGTTGAATGAAAAATGCAAAAGATATTTTTCGGAATGTATGTTTGCATATTCTGCAGAGAATTGAATTGGGGACAATTCAATCATGAATAAATAATTGTGGGACAATTTTAAAAGTAACATTTTTCTTGGTGGCTTCCAACTGTATTTTGTTCCATGTTTTTCCTATGGTAGGAAACCATTCTTTTTATATGCTCTCAAAACTCTCACAATCATTTCTTATTCACAAGAAACACTATTCTATATTATTTTCATCTTCGTTCATCCATTGAGTGAAATGACGTTTGGCCGTTTCTCACATCATACGGCTAGACGGACAGAATGATCATTTGGTAAAAAAAAAATCCCGTTGTAGACGATTCCTTTCACATCGGCTAACCAGCTAGTCAGCCAGCCAAGCGTCATTCTTTCTTTTAAAAGAAAGCAAAGATTTAGTGTCCGTTGGTTTCGTCTTTTCTGTCCATCATTGAAATTTTCATTCAATGGTGCGTAGATTCTTTCAATTTCACGCTTGAGACGTGCCGATATTAAGGAAGGATTTAGTCATCATATTAATGGACCATTGACACGATAGGATTCAATCTGGCAAATAATGTAATCTTCGGTTCGATGAAATAGATCAATGCGGATAGAATAGAGTGAATGGAAGGATTCAGTTCACTTTATTTGCTGTTAAAGATAGAATGTGCAGTGTGAATATACATAGTTGGATTTAGTTGCTTGATTTGAAGGTTCGATGGAGTACTCAAACTAGAGTTACTCTCACAAGTAGGTATTTGATTTTTACTTGGTGCTAATCAAGAATTAGATAGATGTCGATACTTCCGCTATGCTTTCAAAACTAGATAGCTTCTTTTTCTTTCCGCATAGTTGTTTGATTAACAATCAGTGCGATGTACGCACCTGTAGTGTAGCGAATCTTGAGTTTACGAGGCTTGACAGGTGCATCTCAACCAGACCAAAGCTTAGTCAAAAGCCTGCCAAGGGGTGTGGATGGCAAACAATTAACAAGGACTAAAAAAAATTAATTGAAGAAAAAACCCACAAATGGCCGTGAAGGCCTCTATTCCGCATTAGCGGAGCGTCTTTTTATCTTACACCGACGGGTGCTATATTGCCGCTTTGCTATTTCTGCGCTGCTGGGGTTAGACGCGGAAATATGGAACGGATTTGACCCAAAAGAAAATTCATCCGTATGAAAGGACAAAAATATTCATTCTGTGGCCGCAATATTTAAAAAAAAGGAATTGAAAGAATATTGTGGCTATTAAAGCGGAAGCAGAGCTGTTATATTATATCCAAAAGAGAGCCAACTGTTCCATTGAGCAAAAAAAATTAAAAAAATAGCAATGGAAGCTCTGTGTTTTTTTTAGTATTTTTTCAGCCATCTTCTGCTTCTTCTTTTGCTAGCTAACGTGTTTTGTCACATCTCAGTGACCTTTTTCGTTTTTTGCTATATTGCAGATACCATTAAAAGGTGTCCCATAACTAACACAAGATTTGAATTTACCGCCATTTGTCCAGTAAAGTGTTGGCAACCAAAAATAGTTTACCAAGCTTACAGTTTAGGGTTAGTCGACATGGAACGCTACACGAAAAAACAGTATTTCAAAAATAATGAAAGCTTTGCTGCTACAGTGCGCAAATTTCGTACAATATATGGTCGGAATATTGATTTAACTTCGTCAACTGGGAAGAACTAAAAATTTCGGGGAGACTTGGTCAATTGGGGACGCAAAATACACTGGCCGTCGAAAAACAAGCCATTCAAGTGATAATATCGAAGCAGTGTGTGAGAGTGTTGGTGATAGTCCAGGAACATCTATTAGGCGTCGTGGGCAAGAATTGCAAATTTCACGAAGCTCTCTACAGCGTATACTCACTAAAGATCTACGTCACCGTGCTTCCAAAGATATACAAGATACAAGAGCTGCAATCTATGATCATGCACAGCGAAGAGCGTTCGTTTAATGGATGAACAACAACAACAAGTGAATGCTGATTTTTCGAACAAATTAATCCTAAGCGATGAAGCTCATTTTCATCTTGATGGCTTCGTTAATCGTCAAAATTGTCGCATTTGGGGGTTCAGAGAGCCCAGATGTGCTTGTCAAAAAACAAATGCATCCACAACGTTTCACTGTTGGGTGCGTATTTTGCGTTGGAGGCATCATTGGACCCTACTTTTTCGGAAATGAGGCCTGCCAACCAGTTACTGTTACTAGTGCTAGATATTGCGACATGATACCCGAGTACTTTCTACCTAAATTGGATGACATTGATGTGAACGACAAGTGGTTGCAGCGAAATGGTGGAACGTGCCATACAACCCGTGAAACGATCCAATTACTGCATGAAACATTTTCGGGTCGTATGCTCTCTCGATTTGGTGATCGGAATTGGCTCCCTAGATCATGTGATTTAAAACCCTAGGACTTCTGCCTATGGGGTTATTTGAAGTCAAAGGTCTATATCAACAATCCCACATCAGCCCGCACATTGAAGGAGGAGATTCAATGCTGCATCAGCCAAATTGAGCCACATTTATGCAAAATGGTCATGAAAAATTTCGACAAAAGAGTGCGTATGTGCCAGCAAAGCCGTAAAGGACATTTGCTCGATATGCTATTCCTTATGTAACCCTATACTATGTACATTATGTTTTAATAAAAAAAGACATACAATTGAAAAAAAACGGTGTTTTCTATTTAATTAAAATCTTGCGTAAATTTTGGGACACCGTATATATTCAGTACATCTCGATTTTCAAAGACTCACCACAGCCGCGCAGAGCCAGCGAAGCGGCAAACCAGCGGCCATCAGAGCTGGATAAAAGGGGGCTCCACTAAGGCAGACTGGGAGCCTTCCCAGTTATTTCTAGTGCACCCTGCTCTAAGAGCAACTAATTCTAACTACACCTGTTGAGCCATAATTGAATCTGAATTCGCTGCAGTAGCCCAAAAACATGATTCAACAGAATAAAAACGAAATTGTAATCAGCGTAGCGAAAAATAATATTATCGGTTAAACTATGTTTCGAAAATCGTAAAAATTAATTTAATTGACCAACCCTACGTTTTATCTTCTGCAAGTTCTTCCCTGGGTCAGGCTATTGGCGATAGAGTAGTCTCTCTTACCAAGCCATTCATGCTGCAGGCTCCTTAATCTTCTCATTTGTATCTTTTCCCATCAAAGCCCAAGTTGCCATAATAAATATTACCATGCGGGAAACATTTATAACATTATCAATAAAACTAACTGGCACGTGTTTCGGAAAAACTTAGGGTCAAGTTTTTCTTCAGCGAACTTAACCTTAGCAGTATAAAAAGCTAAAAACAATTAGACGAACTCACGGCCCAGTCGAATAGAGCTGAAATCGAAGCGAGCAGGCCAAAGAAACATAAGTTTGAGATTAATCCCACCAGGTCACAGCTAATATGAGTAAATTTGTTGTAGAGTCTGTGGTCCAATAAGCGATTAAAGCTAGAACTACACTGGTCTCACGTAACGTGAGCTCACGTGTGGTCACATCAGCTGACCACACGTGTGATAGATCTGCAGTACCATTTTGTATGGTTAGAACTACACTGGCGACACGTCACACGGCTCATGTGAGCTCACGTGAGCTCACGTTTTTGATAATCTGCAAATTCAGATTTTTGAGCACACGTGAGAGCACGTTTAGCCAATATTTTTACCGCATGGTATTTGATTTGTTTGAAATGTATAAGGTAAGTGATTTGTTGAAAATGTATAAGCATGAATACTTGTGAAATGGCGAAATACATTGATGCTGGTAAATTGTGGGAAAAAATTGTAACAGAATTTTTATGTGCGCAGCGAAATTTAGTTAAACCTCAAACCGTCGATATGCAATTGCAACACACGTGAGCTGCTAGCATGAGACAAGTGTATTTCCAAGCGTGAGCTCATGCCTCCACACGCATAACGTGACGACACGTGAGCTCACGTTACGTGAGACCAGTGTAGTTCTAGCTTATGTCACTACTTTAAAGACCTTTGCTCTATGCTAATGTATATTGCGAGTCAAGAGAAATCACTACTTTCCTTCACTAAACAAATACAGATAGCGCGTAGTGCCATGTAACATAGCGCACATAATACTTTGTGTCATGAAATATAGTACCCAGTACCATAATATCACAATCTATAAAGCTCATTCTTCCATGTAACGTATCGCAGAATTTAATTCTCTCACATTATTCGGTTCTCTGCTATGCAGCATGGTGTCAAATTCTATATAATACAGTCTGACATACCATAAATATAATCTCGGGACATATAATTAAAGTTGTTTCTTATCAGGGGTATAATACGTGATGTTGGGAAATACATAGCACCCACTCTAAAAAAAAATTTCGCCATGCATTAGTTGTCAGGTGCTTTATTCTATTACAATCAATGTTGGCAAGCTGAAAATTAGCTTCATAGCCATAGCAATTAGCATCATAGCCTGATGGCATCGCCAAAAAAATGTTCAAGAAGTTTCCCGCGAGAAAGCAGTAGCTTTGCTTTGTTTTATATATGACGCTTGCTTGAAGAAGACATACTTTCCGGCTACCTGAAAACAAGTAACGGTTATTTCTCTACCAAAAAGAAGTATGAACCCCGCTTTATCTGAGAGGTACATACCCATCAGTTTATTAAGATCGTTTGGGAAAAACGACTCAGCCATATTTTTGAGTGTAAAAGTACCTTAACAAGTAGGAGGTTTGTTTAACAAACCAGCAGCTATTCCGAGGTAATCACGATATCGAGGGCTCATTTACCACCAAAAGATCTGCACGATTAATCACCTTAGACATTGAAACATTCGACAATGTCTGCCTACCTTATTAAATGGAGGGGGATGCAAGTATTTCCTCACACTGCAAAATACCGGCAGGACTTGCTTCATGCCTAAGTCCAACTCGTTTTTATTTCTTTATAGCTGACATTCCGTCAAAACGATGTTCCAAACTTTCTTGTTTTGTTGATGACACCTGCATATATACTGCCACCATGGACCCCAGAATAGCTCTGTCCAACTTGGAAAATGTGTTTATCCAGCTGTGTTATTTGTTTCAAGTGGGAAATAAAAATTATTATAGCAAAGACAAATGTAATATTTTTTACAAAAAGATACAACGCATTACATCGTCTCTCTCTCTCAATCTCAACTAATTCGACCAAGGAATTGAATGGGTTGACGAAATTTCTTACTTGGGTCTAAACTCGCATACAAGGCCCAGACAGACAACACTTATTTGAACGTTGCAAAAGAGCACATGTTTTTTTCTCTCCTATCTTCGATTTCACGTGAAATTTCCATACGAAATTTCACGTGAAATTTGTTTCAGGGAAAATTTTCCTTGAAAATAAGCAAGAATTGTACTTACTAGCGTGAAAAACTGCTTGGAAGTTGCTTTCGTTTTGAAATTCCAGATGACATTGACACATGTCTCCAATCATTTCATGCCAATTTAATATGTGCATATATAATATGTGTTTCTCTCTCTCTCTATCTTTCTTTCAATCTCAGCTTATTGGGTCAAATATTTGAATAGGTTGATGCAATTTTTACTTGAAATTTCTATCTTTTGACAAAAAACTCGCATGCAAATCCCAGACAGACAACGTTTGTTTGAAAGTTGCAATAAGAGCACATTATTTTTTTCCTTCGTTAAACCGTAACGCCAAGTGTCACTAAAATACGAAAAACCCTAGCGCATCAGAACCGCCAGAAACACTAATGTTCGAAGAACAGTAGATGATTTGTGCAGATTTTGAGAGTGTATTCTACCACTACCAGCTTTTCCTACTTAAACTAATATACCCTTAGTAATAATAGATCCTAAGCCAATTTAATTTCGATGACTTCATTGAAAATTACAGCGATAGAAAGGTGTTTGGGGCTGCCATCCGAAAAATGTGCAGATCTTAGAAAATTTAAACATTGTTTACTTATTTTCATTGCAAATGTTTGCGATGAAAATACTTTTTGCAAGCTTTTATTGGAACGAAAATAACAAAAAGGCCTAGTGCTGGCAGCTCTTTGCTAGCACCGTAGCAAAAAATATGTCGCATCTGCCTTACGTTGAAGTCAACCTGTTGTGCGAATTTCTTATTGCCCCAATGACTGCATTGGAAGTTATAGGGATGCAAAGAAATTCAGGGTTACCATTCGCAAAAGTTTTTAAATTTTTTAGATTTTAATATTTGCTTCACTATAAGAGCATTACGATTTGAAAATTCTATGATAAAATCGCTTACTAAAGGTATGCCAAAAAATACAAAACGACCATAGCTGGCAGCCCTATCATTGTTTTGAAATTCAATTTCTACTGAACATTGCCTACAATAAGTTTTATTTGCCATTTGAATTTCGTTATGATTCAATGACTGTACTGGAAGCTATAGGGCAAAGAGCTTTATTTTCTTCTGGAATTTTTCAAATTTAAGACACAAAATTACCATAGCTGGCAGCTCCAACCGAATTTTTCAACCAAATTTCTACCAAACGTGGTTTCAAGTAAGGTTCAGCTCCTATGTGAATTTCGTCAAAATCAAATGACTGAATCAGAATTTATAGGGCCAAAAGCAGTTATTTTTCTTAGTGATTTTTCAAAATGGTCCCACTGGCACAAAATTGCCCGCATTTCAAAATCACTCCTATCAAATTTGGTCCTGTTAAATACCAATATATTCTGTAAATTTCAATCAATTCTGATTATCGGATCGTGAGTTTTCGTGAACAGAAGTTTTTGATGATAAAAATATAGGTTAATAGGGAAAGGGTTAATAGGCGTGCCCGTTGTAAAATTTCAAATATTTTACTATGGCTGTGTTGGCAAAGCATAAGATTTATATACGAGTGGCTTTTTTTCCAAGAAACGACATTTTTTCCGGAGAGTCGATGATTTGAAGGTTTTCACTTTCAGCGCCTGCCTTAGCCACAGGGTTGCCAACATGCTCATCAAAAGCTACACAAATTTACAACTAAATAATAAAAATATGTTCTGAAAGTTTCATAATGATTGAATAGCTTTGTCAAAAGTTATCGCAATTTAAAAAATTTTAAATTTTCCCGTTCTCTTTTTAGGCACCTACCGCACACATGGGGTTAAAAAATTCCAAAACACTATCCGATTCAAATTTAAAACAAGTTCGAAATTCATTCCGCCACCTTAATTTTTGCAAAAATTATTTATGTACGGAATAATAGGTGTATTAAAAATATCACTAGAATGGCCGCCGGCGCCAAAGGGTTAAAGATAATTGACATTTAGGGACCTATTCTGCATATACACCAATGTATCCTGAAAGTTTCAGCTCAATCGAATGGCGCGTTCCCGAGAAATAGTCACTGAATTTTTTGGATGATATATATATATATATATATATATATATATATATATATATATATATATATATATATATACAGGGTGTCCCATAACGCAACGTCAAGCCGGAAAGGGGTGATAGGGCAGGTGGTGACAGTAATCAGAAAACTATTTAAAAAAAAGTTAGCTGCGTATTTTTTGAGATATTCGCTTTTGAAAAAAAATTGAAAAAATGCGTACCCTGTGACAATCTTTTCACTGCTACATCTACAAAAATTTTTTTTTTTTAATTTTCTTTTTATAATATAACCCCAGATAAATGCTCTTTAAATTACAGCCAAAAATTAAAAAATTACTGTTTTAGTTTTCAGTGAAATAGCACTTCTTTCACCAAAGATGTACTAAAAAATAACTCTTCACCCAACTTCATCTAACCGTACTGAAAAAAAAATGTACTAAGATATTTTGGCAAGTAGCTTTAAAAGATAGTCTACTAAGTCCTAATTCCAAAATGGTATTACACTTGCTTCTTAATGACTTAATTGAGATGAATATAAATTTTCTAACAGTCCGACATCCTAAGTTTGTTTTCGCACTATTTGATATAAGTTGAAATTAGAAATCAATTATTGAACAGAAATTACTTACTTTACTTATAAAAGGTGTTCGAAATGCTTGCCATCAGCGGCAATGCAGGCTCTGCATCTTCTTAAGAACGACCTTGAAATTAGGCGGGCAAAACTTCTTGAGTTTATTTCGTCGACCGCTTTTCTAATTTTAGTACGTAGCTCTTCTAAGCTTTGTATTTCAGTGGAATAGACTTTTTCCTTTATTGCGCCCCAATAAAAGAAATCCAAAGGATTTAAATCGGGTGAACGAGCTGGCCACGAAATTGTTCCACCCCGTCCTATCCACCTCTCGGGATACTCACTGTTGAGAAATTCCCGTACACTTCGAGCATAATGTGCTGGGCAGCCATCATGCTGGAAATACATGTTTCCATAAATCCTCAGTGGTACGTCGTCCAATAGTTGTGATAATTGGTTTTCCAACATATCCAGATAAACTTCGGCATTCAAATTCCCCGCAAGCTCAAATGGCCCAACAACTGAACCATTAAGAATGCCCGTCCACATGTTTATTTTAAATCGGTGTTGAGATTTGTTCTGTCGCATTAGATGCGGATTCTCCACGTGCCACTCGTGCAAATTATGGAGATTCATGTAGCCATCCTTGGTGAATGTTGACTCATCCGTCCAAAGAATTTCGTCAAAGAACCGCGGATTTTCTCTATACTTCTCCAGCATAGTTTGACAAAACTGAATTCTCTCCGAGTAATCTCGCGGAAGGAGACTTTGTACACGTTGTACATGGTATGGATGAAGTTGGTTTCTCCTTAGAATTCGCTGAACTCAGCTCTTGGGTACTCCTGTAGTCATCTGAATGGCACGCACCGAGGTTGACGGTTCTTCTTCAACTGCTTCCAATACAGTGTCCTCGTAGAGATTCCAAGGTCTTCCCGCACAAGCCATTCGATGGGGCAAGCGACCCTCTGAAAATGCCCGATGCACGTTTATGAACACTCGATGATCTGGATACCGTTCAACATTTGGGTACCTCTCACGATAAAGTCGTGCTGAAGCAGAAGCATTGGATCCCCATAAATTAGGTGCATATTAGCATATTCCTGTGCACTATATCTAAACGGCATTATGGAATTCACACTTTACACTTTCAATAAACGGAACTACGGGAGTATTCTCTTATTTGCTAGAAAAATGCACACTTATCAAATGACCGTAATCCACTATAATGCCACGCAAATAGCAAAATAACATAACTACGCATCTAATTTTTCCATCGACCTATAGGTAACGGTTTTTAAGAAGAATAAAGTGCATTAAAATCATTTCAAATAACTAATAGCAATTAACTGGGAATTGGTTCTCTCCAAGGTAAAAACGTTATTTTTCCTTAATTAAGAAATAAAGAAGCAAGTGTAATACCATTTTGGAATTAGGACTTAGTAGACTATCTTTTAAAGCTACTTGCCAAAATATCTTAGTACATTTTTTTTTCAGTACGGTTAGATGAAGTTGGGTGAAGAGTTATTTTTTAGTACATCTTTGGTGAAAGAAGTGCTATTTCACTGAAAACTAAAACAGTAATTTTTTAATTTTTGGCTGTAATTTAAAGAGCATTTATCTGGGGTTATATTATAAAAAGAAAATTAAAAAAAAAAAATTTTTGTAGATGTAGCAGTGAAAAGATTGTCACAGGGTACGCATTTTTTCAATTTTTTTTCAAAAGCGAATATCTCAAAAAATACGCAGCTAACTTTTTTTTAAATAGTTTTCTGATTACTGTCACCACCTGCCCTATCACCCCTTTCCGGCTTGACGTTGCGTTATGGGACACCCTGTATATATATATATATATATATATATATATATATATATATATATATATATATATATATATATATATATATATATATATATATATATATATAAATGGAAATGTGAATTTTTGGCCGAATCGATTTCAATACTAATGTTCTTCGCATTAAGTTCGTTTGATTTCATGTATAAGTCTCAATTCAATTTTATAGTTGTAAAAACAATCTATCTAAAGCTCTTAATTTAAGCATTTAACATGCCAAAAACTACATGAAACTCATAAGTGTTTTTTATTTAAATTTTCACCCATACTGTTTATCTGTTTCTGAGTGAAAAAGCAGAAAAAAGGACAAATTTATCAAGTTTTAAGTACTTTTTTAAAAGGACATATGAAGTGTTTCAAAACTTATATTTCAGTATTCCATGTGAGTTCCATAGAATGTACTTATTTTATACCTATTTTAGATTGTTTTTTCAAAATTCAGAAACAAAACATGTTCTTCAGGTGAATGATATCGGTTACTTAAAAAGTTTTCCACATTCTATTCTAAAGGTAAACGATTTGAGAGTAAAATACAAAAATCAAAAAATAGGTAAGTTACAAGTATTTATATCATCAAAATCTTTCTGCCGGGTCCTATGCGCAACATTTTTTTATACCAATTTATTTTCTCAAAGAAAATTTCATCATCAATCTGTGCGTTAACTTGTGTAGGATAATAAGAAACCGGTGTCCTCGAATTAAAATATTCAGAAGGTATATGCCCGGCTAGGAACACCAACCGCACCACTCTTAACATTAAGGGGGGAAATACATGTAAAATGGAAAAGAAATTGCTAATTTCAGATTGACTTAAAATATATATATTGTTTATTCAGAAAATTTTTAATATTAAATCCTGAAAGTACATATCTTATAGTAAATGAAAATATTTTTTTAATAACTTTTTAACACAAAATGGAGGCGATGCGAGCAAATGTAAAAACACATCAAAAACAGCCTCGTACAACTTAACGCCTTTTCCGAGAAACTTGCAGCGTTCAGAGAAAAAAAAATATGCTAATGAGATCTATAATTCATAGGTGAACCAATAAAATTTAGAAAAAAAAATCAAATTTTTACATTAATATTAGATTAAAAAAAAAAATCGATTTTTTTTTCAAAAAAATCACGTTTTAAACATTGGTAAACTAATTATTTTTCCGAAATTACAAGAAAATGTAGGTTCAACGATGAGATAATACTCTTTTGTACATGTGATATAAATTTGAGCCGAATAGGTTCAATATTTTTTTAGATATCTTGTACGGAAATTGAAAAAGTACTACTTTGAGAAAAACGCGTTTAAAGTTCTAAAGCTCCACCGACCTGGGGAACGCCGCGCTGTCTATAACTGGCTATAACTCGAGAGCTAATACGAATATCGCTTCAAAACTTCTTTTGGTATATTTTAAGAGTATTTCGAACACTTTGATGCAATAAAAAAAAATCGTTTTTGTTTTAGCAGTTACATGTATCTCCCCCCTTAATTTATAAAACTTCTATTAAAGTTATTTTCTGTCAGCAAAAAAAACTTTACTTCAATTTCAATTCCATTCCATTTCATGCTTAAATAATTCATAACAGCCAATGGGCACTTGTAGTACCCGTTGAATTTTCGTTCACATGCATTAGACAACATAATACCGGCAATTGTTACCATTAGCAAATTATTTGCTACATGATTTTTCAATTAGATATAGTTTTGCACCAAGCTATCCATTTCAAAAAGTATTGATTCGATTTTGCAGTGAGTATCGCCTGAATCATTTCATTTGCATTTTCATTAACTCAAAATTATGTTGAGCTTTGGAAAAGTTAAGAGCTATGTAGGCACGAATATTCTGGCTCTCTAATGGAGTATCTTATATCTAGTACAGAGAATCGCAGTGCTTTATTTCCAGCGTATACTTTATTAACTCTCTTCCAGAGCCGAATTCTACTCGTGGCATCTTATTTTAAAAGTATTAAGTATCTTTTTTTAATCTGAAATCTGTTTTATCTGGGAATCACGAAAACAGGAGTAAAATCGAAAACTGGCAGTAAATCTGTCAGGTGTTTTGACAAAGAATTGGTTATTCAGGGTCTTCATTTTCTTGAAGTGGACCCCTTCCAAACATCCTAACTTTCCACTTTAAACCAACTGTTTTCAAAAACTTCTAGACCAAACTATCATCAAATTCATCGCACCTTTCAATTTCCTGTTTTACCGATAAGCAATGCCAATCTCACCATTTGCCTCTTTATTAACTTCACATTTTCCTGAACGCTTGATTGCATCCCATCGAAAAAAACGAACAACTGATGACACAATACTTCCCAAAGTCACATTTATATTTATGGTTTTCTAATTTGAGAAGCAATGTCGCCGTCTAGTCTGTAGAATACCAAAATCCAGTTTCGTCGAACGTCGAATCCACCTTATGGCTCGCATGTATCGAACGCTGATAGAACACTCGGATACGTGGTAGTGAGTACGAGTATGTAGGTAAGTACAAGGACGAGACAACAGAACCAACGAAGATGTCAACATTTATTCTAGGCAGGTGCTTCGCAACCTACCACATAGAATTTTCCAGTAAACGGAACTTTTCCTGCCAGAGGGGTACGGGGTGTTAGTTCGACATGACGGAAATTCATCGTAATCTCTTCGGAGCTGTAAAACTTTTTATGGCCAAAGGCAACTTTATTGCGATAAATATGCCTTTGGCTGCGAGACGTGTCCAAAGGTGAACAAATATTCTTTTTGGATCAAGGAGTAAAAGTAAAACCATGAATATTGTAGAAAAGTGCTGCCGACTCAAAGAAAAAAGCGAGGATACACAAAAAGCGTTAAGGAATGGTTAGAAATTTACATCAGAATTTGTATTATGAAATACTTAGATCATAAGATGCACTGGAAAGCTTAGTTAAGGATTTACAATGCCAGGTTTTCAAAAAAAATCGTTCCTTTCAATGCTTGGCAGCACCGGCTACCTAGTGACGAAAATGATTTCACCTTATACTTTTAGCTGTTCGACAAAAGCAAGGTATGTAGTGTTGTCTTCATTGCGTCGATCGAAAGGCAGGAACATTAATATCCTGTGGTTACATACGATATTATGGCGTAAAAGCACAAACGTGACACTGACGTGCTCACTGTAGTTACCGGTACAGTGAGAACTTATCGAAATCGATTTCCTTGCGGGGCATTCACGTAGCACTTCCAATAATGACCGATGCGGTGTAAGTTGCTGATGTCAATTACACTTGAAAGGCTGCTCGACGTGATATTATTCGGATCAGGTAGTTTTATCAGGTGGTTGTAAATCAACATGAACACGTATTATTAGCAAATGTATTTATTTCCAACCAGTCCAAGAATACTTTCGATTTCATCTTAGAATCTTGAAGGCATTCACAACAGAAATTCCAGCGAAATTTCATTTAAAGTTGTTCGCTTCAAATGCTTAACTTTTAATTTCAGATTAAACTTCTATTTGCTAATCCCAAATTCATAGTCAAACACTCGGCATGAGCCATACATCTACGTAAACCCGCACACATCCACAACATAGCACGAGAGTAGGCCCTTTAGCGGAATGCCTGTATGACTTGGACGAGCAAGAAACAAATACCTTGTATGGGTCCAAACCACTTAAACAAACATCTGAAACATTTAAACAATTCGCAACGGAATCCGTTTATTCGTCGACAACAAGGGAAAATATCAAAGTCAGTATATGGCCAAATATAATTCTAGCCACAATGCAATGGGTGGAATTGCAGTAAGCTTCATCGTAGACCATATTAAAGGAGAAGTAAAAAATCGATAGACAAAGCAGACTCTGTGGGCATGTAAGGGGTAGCTCAGGAATTACAATGTGACTTATTCATTTAGCTACCACAACAAAGTAAATTTGTTTGATGTACGATTTTTGTGTGTTTTGAATGTTTCTTGAAAATCAATTAGTCTTTAATTACACTGGTAAACAAAAAATCATTTGTTGCGTGTAACAAGAAAAATTGTAGCTGATTTTGTTAAGAACGAGGTCAAGTAAAGTAGAATTAGTAGTCAAATATTTTAGACACGAATAGTTATATTGTAATATGAATTTTTTGTTATTTTTTAACTACACATTTTTTAACAAAAATTAGATCATAATCAATGTTACAATATAAATATAAGTATTACTTTATGACTTTCTCCATCAAAAACGTCGCGTTGTAGTCCCCAACAATATTCCGCCAGCAAATTTGGCCTCCATTTTCCTTGGTATGGTTTTTCTATTGTAAAAATATCTTGGTGGAATCTTTCACCGTGTTCATCACTAACAGCACCCAAATTTGTGGAGAAAAAGTCCAAATGTGAATGTAAAAAATATATTTTGAGGGACATATTGCAGCCTAATGCCTTATAGTTGTTCCTCTATAATATATTGTCGTAGTCATTTGATCAGTGATTTCCTAGAAAATTTTCGGTGATTTTTATAAATGATTTCCAAGCTGGTTTTTCAAGATCGTTGAGTTTTTTTTTCTTTAAATGATTTATCGTGCATTACTTGTCTGGTTTGGGAACTTACAAATATGCCCTCTTTACCCTGACTGATTTTGGGAAATTTTTCTTTTAGGTATAAAAATTCAGCACCATCTCGATCCATTGCTTTCACAACATTTTTCATCAGGCCAAGTTTTGTATGGAGAGGTGGTAAAACTATATCATCAGGTTTTACTAAAAGAGCATGTTTTACATTTTTCAGTCCTGGAGTAAGATATTGTCTTTTGGGCCAATTTTTCTTAAAATAAAGATTTTTCTATCTCTACTGTCCCATTCACAAATAAACAACAGAATTTTGTATACCCAAGTTGCAGTCCTAAAAGAAGGCTACCAACTTTGAAATCTCCACAAAGCTGCCATTGATGTTTGTTATATTCGATCTTTTCCAAAATAAATTTCATGTTTTCATACGATTCTTTCATGTTAGCAGCGTAACCTATCGGTATGGAAGAAAGCTTATTACAATTATGTAACAGAACAGCCTTTAAACTTGTTTTTGAAGGATCGATAAATAAACGCCACTCTTCAATTTTGTATTGTATCCCCAAAACATTTATAACGCGACAAATATTGTTACAAAATATAAGATCGTTATCCTGTGAGGAAAAACTTTTCAGGTCTTCGAAAAAGAGTTATTTTTTTGTTTGGTTGCAATAAATTCCATCCTTATAGTTCTACCTATTGTTTTGACAAACGTAAACCACGAACTAAATCATTGTGATCTCCTTAAGACAGTAGATGTGGTTTTTTTTCTTCATTGAGACAAATCGATTAGGAAGCTACTTGAAAATCAGGATCGATACTGGCATTATCTGCTTTCTCTGATTCAGTTGATAGATCGGGTCGCTGAGGTGGCTCTGATATGGGTAGATTTTCATTATGAGGAATCGGTCTTTTGGCAGATAACACGTCAGGATACTTTACTTCTTTTTTAATTTGAATTGTAATACCTTTTGTATAAGTGAGACAAAAATAACAGTTTGATGAATGGTTTGTAGGTTCCATCCATATCATTGGAATTCCGAAAGACATAGACTGAAATGTTTTTATCCATCCCATCAGAAGTCCCACGCATGTTACACAACAGATATGAAAAACTCACTGTTTATCTTGTTATCCGACAGGAAAGCTAAAATAACTTTCATACAATTTTTTTTACTAATGGTGTTAAATTTCTCCGTTGACATATAAAAGTAATTTCACCACAAATGTAATAGAACTTGTCAGGATCATTTTTACACTTTCTTGACATAGTTTAAGAATCACTCTACACAACAAACACAAAACACAGTCACTTTACTGAGAAACAAAACAATCTGAATTAGTAAAAGTAAGTTAAAAATGATTGTTATTAATAGCTGCAACACAAAAACTAGATCTGATCAAATAAGAATAAATATGATTTGGTATTCAGGCTAGGTAGGTGATTCTGGTTTCTGGTTACAAAATTTTGTTCACCAGTGTAATTTGTCAGTTATATTATTATACTCTTCTTATACTCTTCAAACTTAAATTGGTTTCATGTTGGTGTATTTATTTGCTATAGTAAAACTGCACTCAAAAAAATTTTGGTTGAATTTTACCCTTATAATAGTAGGAAACTGGTTTCCTAGTATAAAAGATGTAAATTTACAAAAGTGCGTAAAAAGAATATTTTACGTCTTAAGTGTTTAAATTTTTTTACGACCAAATCGTGTAATTTTACCCTAAAAAGACGTAAATTTTGGACGGAAATGGATGAAATTTATGTAGTATTAGTTGTTTTTTAAGAGCTTTCTAAAATAATAAGCGTCATTGATTCGTGAATTTCAACAAAAATGTGTAAAAATCACAATCAAGCACTGGTAAATTTCTACATCAAAAGTTATCTATTGTGACCAATTTTAAGAAATTCGCATTACTTAAGCGTGAATTTCATAATCTAAACTTTAGTCACTTAAATCAAGGATAAGCTGTAATATAAAATATTGCCCCAAATGAAATATAATTAACAAAAAGCTGTAAATTGGTAACTTTAAAAGCCAAAAAAGGCGAGAGTCCTATCAAGTCAAGGAAGTAAAATATAAATATTTTTATTATCAAATACAAACACTTTTTCCTTTTAGTTTATAGTTTATTTTAATTTATTATATACAAATATGCACATAAACGTATAACATAATTACTATTCTACACTAAAAGACTGCACTGTTCACTTAACTGCAACTATTCAAATGTGCATCACCAAATGTCATACTAGTTCAATCTTGCCAAATTGCCGTTTTTCGTGACAATATTACACCAATAATAAGTCGAATTCCAGAAAATGATGTAATTTTATGGCTTTGGTGCAAAGATGAATAGCAAACTAGTAAATTTACACTCTTTTTGTTTCAATTTACAGAAAGCTGTGTATTATTATGCTGATATGACGTAAAAGCAAAAAATGCACATCGAATGTGTAAAAAAATTTGTGATGCGTTATTTTAAACAGAAAAATGAATATATTTGCTATTATCAAAGTATTAATTATAGACCCACTTTTTAGAGTGTGACTCGTTTTAAGAGCATAGTTGCCTTCATTAGCTTCACGTAACGATTGGTGAAACGTATGAAAATTTTTCAGAATAATTTGTAAAAAGTTTTCTTTAACTAATGTGCTGAACATGGTAAATGGTGGAGGAGATTTTTTGACTGACCCAGTTTCCCAATTAATGATGCAATAGAAGGTATTCCGGTCGGATTCTAATACATAGTTTCAGATACCTTGATTTTACACCACTATCGACCAAAAAAAACCTAAGTAGGCTTTCCAAGTCGGATCTTTCTTACGTTTACAAGCTATGTTTGTTGCCTATTGAGCCCGATTTATAGTTATATTTTTACTGATTTTCACAGAAAATTAATATTAGTTGGTGGATCATTAATGAGAGTAGTTTAATGAAACTTAATGAGTTCAGAGACTCATTATAAGTATAAATAGCAAGTTTTATTTCGGAAAATCGGCTCAAACCATGATGTAAGAGATGAGACTGAGGACAAGATACTGGAAAAGTAGATCATTGAGTAGATCATTTTTTTTTCATAAAGTTTCATAATAATTTTTCAGAAGGATCGATGATTTGAAGAATTTTTCTTCACTTGCCTGTCGTAGCTAAAAGGCTGCCTGCACAGTCTTGAAAGTCCATGTATTTATAATTTTACACTGAAAGAAAAATCTTGGTAGAATCAACAATTTTCCTTAGTTGTATTTGCGTCAACTACGGGCTATAGTTAAAACAACTATAAGAAAATTATTGATTACTTTTATGTACCATGACGCGTGGTTGATAAACAACGTCCGTGGTGCAAAAAACGTAAGCAACCACAAACAATGGTATTCCAACAATATATTATACATAGTACGAAATAGTAAATGACTATAGTATGTGGTGTGGAATTATGTTTGTTGAATTTAACAATTGTAGAGTGGTTCGTTTACTATGAAAATGGTTGGTAATTCAATATTTTGTAGTGTTAAATGAATTGATGCTCATTTTCCTGTAGATCAACTATTTATCGTAATTATGAATTCCAGGATTCAACTGTGTTAATCTTCAAAGGTTTCCATATTTTTTGTATCAGCAAAGTCAACTACTTTTGTATGGTCAAATGAACTATTTTAGCATAGTAGAAAGAATCATTTTCCGTAGTTCATTCGACAATTTTGAATGAATTGTTGCATTACTATCAATAATAGTTAAATCAACCACGACTCTTTCTTTCAGTGTAGTCAACATCAATACGCTCTAACAAATTTCACGATGTTCCAATATGTCTGTCAGAAGCTATGACGTATCGAAATGTGAAAAAATACCTTGCCTACTTTTAGGCACTCAGCGCTCACATAGCGTTCATAGTTTCCAGTTCTTTATCATTTTCATTTCCAGTACTTACTTTTAACAAAAATGTACTCTGCATAGAAATATAAAGGTACTTGAAAATTCATTAAAATGCCCGCGATCGCCAAAGGATTAAAGATATCTTATTTGCTTTCATTCACATCCTCTGGAATTACTCGTGACCTAATATTTCATTCACTCTTTATCTGCCAATTAGCTCTGCTTCACGACTTCACTGTTCGTTTTCTGGGCTCGGATATGGGCTAAATGTTGCACTCAAAAGCAATTATATTGACATGAATAGAATTGAAAATGTCGTGTCGGCTGGTAATTTTTCGATACTAAACAGCAGAGATTTTATTTTAAGCCCAAGTCAGTTATCAAGTTCGTATTAAAGCTCACCGTCAATTTCGATTGAGACTCAGTGCTCATCATTTGTAACCTTGTTCGTGGAGTCAAGTTTGATACAATATAATTGTATCTACATTATCGCATGTTCGCTTGAAGTACATGATAATCTGATGCATTTCAAAGTTATATCTCGGTACTTTTCAAGCTCAGGTTTGACTGAGAATAGTTGGTTTATTGTTCACCAACTTCCTCTAAAACTACCTTAATGCTCTATTATTTTATAGTGTTTTCTATTATTTTAGCGGTGAGCGTTGTTTACCACCTTGTGAGTATACAGAGCATATGATGGTTTTTTCACCCCTGAAAATGGCTCCAAAGTGGATACTTAAAGAGTCCTCAAAATAGGCACGCTTGCTGATGGTTTTAGGACACCAAGCTATCATGCTGACCACTTCAAAGCTTCTTTGGTAATGCTATTGAAGAAAGAAATTCTTCCGAACATAGAAAAAATAGTGCGCAAACTTATAAGTATCAAGCATTACACATGTACACAAACATATCTGTTAAATAATTTCAAATATTTATCACCACTCAAATTCAGTGATAATAAGTACAGGAAGCTTAAGTATCATTTACGACGATCATCCTCACAAATATTCCTCATTAAAAGTTATTCAACGAGAAATTTTTTCCGGGTGAATTACAAGCATCGCTTTTCCAATTACAATCGGATTAACACTAAATGATTTGCTAGTAATCCGTCGAGTGAATTTATCTATTCGAGACCATGAGCCAGAGTTGCGCGCGAGCTATTCCACAGAATTGTTTTTAAACATGCTAATTGAGCGAAATATTGTAAGCTGCATACTTACAAAACATATTATAATAAGCTCATTCAATTAACTATAAGATACTGGGCATATATACGAAGCTGGAAATAGTACAATATATAAGAGAAAAACAGTAATCATCAAAAAAATGTACGGATTAGTTCAAATTAGGCAAACAATCGAGAAAAGTTTTCCGTTTCTCACGAAATTATACTGTTACGTTTTTCTTTGAAGTATGCAAATTGCCTTATAATCAGTGACTTGCAGCTTCGCTGGCTTTTTTGTGTATCTATGGATGTATGGAGTTTGTAACGGATAAACTTTCTTCGGTTGCTCTTCACAAAGAAATAAGTTATATTGGGTATGGAAAGGCCAGACACTACCACTGTGTTTTGAATCACGTAGCGTTAGCTACGAAGCGATTGAAAAGTACTGAATTCACTTCAAACTTTCTGCAACTTCATTTCCAGAAATTGGTTTTTAATTTAAATTCTTTGTTGGATAATCTCGTAGGAATTTGTAATACTTTTGTGTAAAAACAAAAAAAAACATAGATGATGGAAAAATTGCATTTGATGTTATAATTAAAAATAAATACTTAATTTTAATGCAATTCATCGGAAGACAATGTATCTGTTTCGATTTAGGTTTCAATTTTAATTAATTAATGCAAATTTAGTTGTTTAGTATCATATTAGCCCAAATCTAAAATGTATTCAAACAAATGTTGTGTATCAATGCAAACCGAAAACAATTATTAAGCAACTTCTCTTAAAATGTCAAGGAACCAAAATTATCGAGTCACAACTAATTTTCCAGACCATTACATTTTGGTACTTTGGTCTCTCTTATTTACATTCTCCAGTGATTTACTGGTTTGCTGGCGTCAACATTATTGTCATCATTATCCTAGCAACAACAATAACAACAACGCAACATCCTTATTAAAAGTTCGAAAATGAAAAACGGACTCGTCGAAACGAAAGAATTTTCCCATTAGGAATGGAAATTGTCTATGGTTGCGGGCAACAAGATACGGCGTAGCAATTTAAATGCTTAGACTTCTATATTTCAGGAAAATAAGTAAAACCAACAATTAAATTTAAAAAGGCCGTCTACTCAACTGAGCCATTTATTATTTCCATGGCATCTCCCGTTCGAGGATGGTATATACTTTGAATGTAGTCACGTCTAGTCCAGTCAGCCTTGAGCTGGAAAATGAAAAGTAGAAGATGTGAAATTATTAGTCCGCCTGTTTGCGAATGCTGCGAACGGAACTCATTAAACTAGCGAAAACGAATTGAAAGGGTTTGAAAATGGTCGTAGTGTGGTGTTTAACTGATCTGGTGAAATTGCAATTAATACTTGAGTTGACTGAGTGTTTAATTGCTGTGAAAGTATTTTTTTATTGAAATTACTCGCTTGGCGAAGTAGATATTTGTTTCCTAAAGTTTTTCTGTTAAAAGCGACGCAGAATGAGCGTGCAAGAAAGTTTTCATCAAATCAATTCAGCAATAGAAACAGGAAAAAATTGAAGATCAATTATATTGCACGCTAACAAGCGTTTGCAATAAATCAGGTTTTATTCGAATTTAATTATACAGGTTTTATACCAATTGTACAGTATTGTTACTAGTGATGGGCGTTTGTTTTCAAAAAAAAAACGAACTGTTTTTTTTTAAATTATTGTTTTTTAAAACTGTTTCACAAAAACAGTTTGTTAACGACAAGAAAAAATGCTATGCTGTGTGAAAAAAATAAATATTTGAAATGTATGTTGTTCAATTCAGAAACATCGTTCATAGTTTGAATAATCTTCAATTAATTCAGTGCAATGCATTTTTACGTATTATTTTTTTCTTATTTATATTTTATGTATTATGTCTTCCACCATCGTATCGTAAACATTCATTGCTAGGACTAAGCGCTTCCAAACTGAATTGATACTTGTATTGTCCCAATTTTCCATTATATTATCTACTTGATCAACCGTATAACCATACATCAATCAGTACACATGGTCGTAAAGATTCAACATACATGGTCGCATGCCATCGAGAGCTGGTTCTGGTAAGCAGCATTGAAAACAACGGCAACTTTTGTTGTTTTCAAAGCTACCTACCCTAACCAGCTCTTGATCAAGATGCAAAAATACGCACCTAATAAGTCTGAAAAACTCGTATTATATAGGGTTATTCATTTCATGCTTTGCTTCTGAACATCTATTTCCCACAGTAAACAGTTTCCCAAAGCCAAACAGTTTGTTGTTAAAAACCAGTCTGCGGATACGAAACAAATCGCCGCTGCCAAACAGTGTTTCTCTACCAAACGGCTTTCCGCTAAGAAACAGTTTTTCATTCGCAAATATAGATGAAATCAAAATAAAGTGATTTACATCATCAGTCTCGTTATTTAATAGCCACACATCGTATTGTGATTCATTTTTAGTTTTCTTTCATAGATTCATTGAAACTCAGGTAAACAAGTTAAATTCTTCACATTGTTGATTGCATGGAGCAGGTTTAGGTGGTCCCTAGCACTTCGATCTTCTGGGTCTATTGTGCTTCCTCAATGCTATGTCCTATAACATTTTCCCAGATGGGACTTTTTTTAATGCCCCAGATGGAAAAAAACAGTGCCAAAAAGCTCTTATCTTCATCTCACTAGTGGTGGACAGTGCCCCAGAAGTTGCTTTGCAGTATCTACAACAGTCATCGCGCTCCTTGCTCGTTTAGAACACAAAGAACCCTTATGCCACTTTCATGGAGAGCCATTGTTTCCTTTGTTCTTCTTGTATCGAAGCCGATTTTTTGTTTCAAACCGTCCACATTAAGCCAATAGCCTCCTATTTTTTCCCTGGTCTGTTTTTTGATTTGGCTGCCCGTATCAGTCTTCAAAAAGCCCAAGTACGGAGTGGGGCTAATTTGGGGAAATTCAACAACTAATTTGGCATTAGTATAAGCTTCCTTGGTGCTCCTTATGGGCAGGGACCCATATCAGCGCAAGCATGTTCTGTGCTTCTTATTTATTTAGGGCCTCTCGCCTAAGAGTGTAGCTAAGTTTATTTTACACTAGGCTATCCTATAGGATGCTCATACTGACGCATTTAGTGGTCCCTATTTTGATTATATGTGTAGCCTTAAGTATAGCAGATAATTCTGTTCATGAGATAATGGCCTCTTTAAAGAGATGAAAGCACATTTTGCACCTAGGTTCATCGTATATCACATTTTGCGGAGTCATTCGTATATCACATTTGCGTTTTTATGTTGAGATATTCTTTCATTTGCTCTTTAATAAAATTGTGGCCTTAAAACTTTTCTTGACGGTTGCTTTAGTCTTTATCAGATTGCTAGAGTACAGCATTTCCTTTATGGGCTTGATGTCCTCCCACGTATTAAGGTAGGCTTTTACGTTTCTTAGTTTGCATACCTGTCAGGCCTGTATTGTCACTTCGTTTGGACTTTGAGGTCTAGTGGCTCTACGTTTCAAAGGGCCCCCATCCATATTTGCTGTTGGGGTAAACAGAGCTCAATAAACTTTTTTAAACTTTTTAAATTTATTGAGCTTATTAGCAACCAGTTTTTGTGTAGATTTTTTTACCAGGATTCATAAATAACTAATCATCATCCACTTGATTGTTTGCTTCGATTGAAAAAAAAACAATTTGATTTTGTCTAGATCATTTTTTTTTATTTTGTCTAGATAAAAAAAAAAAAAGAAAAAAAAATTGCTTTCGGCAAGGAAAACTGTTCATTAGGATAAAAGGTTCTTGATGCTATAAAATACAAATTTCGATCAAATCCATTTATAAAGAAAAATAGTTTTCGCATATTTTCATTCACGCGCCAGATCTTCAATGTATTTGCGCCCAAATACTAGATCCTGTTTAACAGAGAAATTATCATTACATAGTCAGTAAGAGGGATAGAAAATTTGGATGGCCCAGGAATCAAATTTTACGAATTATATTTCATCCGAATCTATGTTACAAAACCAATGATGCTGTTTTGGTGTTTATTCTACAATCAAATTGTAGAAAATGAGTCAATACTTAGAACAACAACGACGAAAAACTTCAAAAACTGTGGTTGATTTAGAGCCCACAGTGGGCGCTGAAATGAGATAACTCTCTTTCAGAGTATGATCGCCATTTAAAAATATTTCTTACCAGCTAAGCCTTTTTAAATACTCCAAACTATAAATCAATTGATGTTTTGAATAAAATTTATTCGATGATTAAATACTTTAGTATGCCTAGTAGCTAGATATATGTTCATAAATTTCGCATATTTGAATATTTTTATGCCTGCTTCATCATACTCTTATTGGAAAAGCTCACACTTCTTTACATCTTCTGTATCACGGCGGCTGCAATGATGACGAAAAGAAAAGTCTTGTAAATCAAGATAATGCAGGAAATATTCTCTGATGATGATTGAAAAAATTGAAGCTAAATTATATTATTCTTCACTATGAAGTGTACTATTTTATTCTTTTATTTCTTATTTTCTTTCCTATTTTTTTTTAGTTAATAATACCGTTTGCATTGCTTCCCTTACATCTGGCTGACATAAATTTTAAATTGTTTTTTATTTCGAAATCGTGAAATAATCGCGCATAAACATTTATTAAAAAAAAAATTTCAAATCAAATTGTGAACATCTCACACAGTTGATCTGGTAACGCCACAGAATGAAAATAATGAAAGCACAACAACGGCTTGGAAGCAACATAAAAATTGCATCTACGACCGTTTGTTTGATCCCATATAGACTGGACTGTGACGTCATTAAAAAAAATGTGTCGATACGGTATGTTTGGAAGCAATGAAGATGTTGCTTCCAAGGGGAAATTATCTTATCAAGAGAGAGACTCAGAGCGGAGGAACATATTCCTGCGTTCCCCTCACTAGCAGCAGGGTAAATTGTTATAGCTATCATTTTACTTTGCTTGTACAGATTTTTTATGAATGAAGAATACTTGCTGTGAGCGAATTTGAATTACGATATGTGGCAAGCATTGCCAGAGGCTATGGATTAAATAAGTCGTTATTTTATGTGTTTTATTTATGATTTATATTATGGCATTATTTTTTTGTATGTTCTATTTTGTATAGAAACTTTTATGAAGGTGTTTTCAATCGGCGAAGGCTATTAGTCACTGATAGCTTATAGGATTTGGTAGTAATAGGTGAAGTTGTAGACTAGAATTGTGTAGAATTGAATGTGTAAAATTACTGTGTAAAATTGAATGATACTTTTAATTGATATTTGAAATATTGAAATGTTGAAATAGGTGAATGTATTCACTTGTTCTGTGGGTCAAAATTTTAGAATTCGTTAACTTATTTAAATTTTATTTCATTGGATCTCGATAGTTTGCTGAAAAAAAGGACATCATCAACCAGGACCGATCAAAACCGAATTTGAAAATTGTCTCTATAACAAAGACATATACCTACTCGACAGTTTGATCGCGAAATTAATAAATGAAACAAAAATAGTTTTGTTGGTCATGTGTGCTATTTTCAAGCGTTTCAGACATTTGGCGAAATATCGGATTTTGTAATTTAAATAATGTTTAAGCTGTGAACAGGCATGGTAGAAATAGCATTGATCACATCCATTCAGTCCTTTTACTTTCCAAGTTTGATTCCGGTGATTTTCAGTGATATTGCTCACAGTTAGGAGAAATTGAGAAACGATGAAGATTCTAATAAATATTGTGTGCCATTTAGGATGTCAAGAAGAAGCATTACATAGTCATAATGAAAATGTGTATTCTTGCAATAGGGGTAAATCACCTTAAGACAATAAATCTTTAACTTTTAATGGTAAGACAATAAATCCTTAAGACAATAAATCTTTGACTTTTAATGGTAGGTTATTTTCAAAATTTGTAATTAGCAATTAAAATAGCTCGTGGAATATATAACCGAAAATTATAGTGCTGATTGAGACGGAGAGATCGTTAATAGTGAGAGTGGGCTTTTTGTTTTACTTAAAGATTCTTAGTTTATTTTTCTGTTTAATGTTTTTTTCTAAAAAAAAAACAAAACAAAAATACATACTATTCGATATATTTCAGTCCAAACAAAGTAATAAAATGTATCATATTCAGATCTTATACAATCTTTAAGAAACAGTTTCATGGAAATCGGGAACGAATTATGAAGGTTATTGATTTGTGATCATTGTTCCCTTCTTGTCTATAATCGCATAGACAACGTATATCGTCTCTAAAGCTTATCAAAGCAGAGAATAATTGATACGGGAAACTCGATCGTTTTGCGGAATAAGCCTCCGAAAGCAGAATCAAATTGGAATTGTTTTTGCGGGATGATTAAAATTGAAAAATTTTATTTTTAACTTGAAAATTTTTAATTTAATTTAAAACAGCACAGCGTCGTAAAACAGAAAGGTGCATAATTGACAACAATGAGAATGTTGTACCATTCTTTACAAGTGCTTATGTCGAAACATTTGATAGCATAATCGTTAAAATAAACTCAAGGTTTCATATTTTTAAACCTTTTCAATTCTTCGAAGTTTGGCCACTTTCAAAAATATTATATTTCTAGTTCTGGGAATGTTATTATTTTACTGATAAATATTTATATGGTTTCTTATTGTATGAAGGACTGTGAGCTTTTATTTTCATAAGAATACAGAATGTCTATTCTCACGTCCCTGTCAGTAATTCCTGGGTGATTTTATATAGGGGTTCTATTACACGTAACGAATTTTCGGAGAGCGTAATCAACCATGGACAACAACCAATTGCTTCCCTTCGGTAAATTGTCACGCCACGCCACTGATCGATATCTGTCTTTTCTGACTCTTGCAGCAAAAAGACCTGGCTCGTGAGAAGCAACCATCAGTCAACGTCTACTCGATTTATTCATTTATTCATAAACGATTCGATTTATTCATAAACTATTTGGATTCATAAACGCTCAATTATAGGGAATTTATAAGAAATAAAAATCAGTGGTCCTGAAAGTTACCCTAAGCTCAAAGTCATCTTAAGCTAATTAAATACGAATTTGTTCTCAGAACTCAACCTTAAACCTACAGCTTAAGGACCACTAAAAAAATATATCTATGTATTTAATTATCTCCAATATGAAAAGGACGAATCTATAGATTTTTGTCCTAACGTGAGTCCCTACGAGTGCGTTCGCAATATAATAATAAAGAGCTTATGATGAAAATGAGATTAAAATGTCGTCTATATGAGTGTCCCTGTTGAAATGGACAAGTCGAGGCCATAAACACATAATACGGCGAGCTCAAACGTTGATCCGTGTATTGTATGATTTTATCATAGGACACGAAAATAATGAAAAATACAGAACTTCATATAGGAGCTGTACGCAGGAAACATAATTCCTGTATGCTCTTCGGGTCAACATGGTCGCGTATTGATATGATTGAAATAAATTACAAATTATATTTCGCTTGACTGCATGCAGTAGGTTTTTGTATGGAAACATATTCTTTTCTATAGGGATCAGAGATGGGACATCATGGGGTATACCGCAGTAATGATTGGAATAAAAATAATGTATGCTTTTCCTGTGAAAGATACATGCGGTTGATGAATGCGAAAATACTGGAGATACTTTAAAACTTTAATTTTGTCCAATTGGAAATATTTAAGAGAATAAGTATTGATAATGTTACTGTTGTTGAAGTAGCAGCAGGTATAGAGTTAAAATTACTTCATTTATAAATAAACTCCACGTGAAGTTCAGAATTTAGAGCCAACTTCGGAAAAATTAGCAGAAAGCTGAATTTTGGTGTGAGCTTTAAGATTGTCGTTGTGAACAAAATGTCATAAGTCCTCATCGATCCGAGTGCTTCTAAACATTTTAAACTGGATCAAGGGTAAACAAAAGTGAGTTTTTGTAAATATCTTTCTTATATCAGAAAAACTATGCATGAAATTTTATAGCTTAAAAAATTCCTATAAGGAAGGATAAATGGAGTTCCTAAAAACTTTTTCTTGTAACGTATTTTGATTCATAAATTGATAAACTTTATGTTCTCCATGAAACGTGCACTAGCTTTTGCGCCATCTTTGAGGTATAAAGTACAAGGTACGTTTTTTATGTAATATACCCAGTAGGGGAAGGGGAGGTATGACGGGGTAGCGGTGAAGACAGGGTTGCGGGTCTCATCGGTCGAACGAACGACCAATCATAACAACTCTGGCTCGTAACGATGCGCTATTGTGTTGTTCATCAGCCAGCTCTAAAACAGGCTTGTGAGTCCACGCGTTTTCGCAGTAGCACCAAAAACTTGGTTTTCGACAAGTTTTTTGTTTTTTGTTCCCCAACATTAGTCTTCTAGAACTGCCTAAAAGTTTTTCTTGTTTATCAATGATTTCACAAACAGGTAAGAGCATGATTTTTTTCATATTTTACTTTATTATTTAAGGCATGTTATTTTATTGAAATGTGCATGGGAGGACAAGATGGAGTATGGGGTACCCCATCTTGCCTCTCGAAGAAAATTATGATTTCTTTATGACAATTTATCTGCCTTTAAACTTAATTTTAATTTTATCTTGTTTTAGGATGGTGAAAAATTATAAAAAAAAAAGACGGAGAGGGTGAATTGGAGTGAACAGAGTATGAAAAATGTGGTAGATGTTGTTACTCAGGGAAAATGGGGTATAAATTAGCGTCGAACATATATTCTGTGCCACAAATGACCCTCAAAAGAAAAGTTAAAGAAGCTCGTGTAGTCCTAGAAGATCCTGCTGCTCCTGCATTTTCTGTGAAAGTTCCTTTAGGCCCAAAAAAGCGAACATTTTATGATGATGAAGAAAAAGAACTTTGGAACTATATGATGGATATGGAAAGTCGTCTTTATGGACTTATGGCAAAAGATGTAGGGCTTTGGCATACACTCTGGCAGTAAAAAATGGAAAGCAACATCTCTTTAACTCTGGAAAAAAAGCAGGCATCCAGAATTGTCAAAATGAAAACCAAAAAGCACTTCAGCTGCACGTGCGGCTGGATTTAATAAATAAACTGTTGGACAGAATTTAGTTTCCTCGGCAACGTTTACGATGCAGGCCCCAAGCCGAATGACTAGTCGTTTTTGTAAGTGCGATGGATGACGGCAACGTACAGTTCGTGGGGGAGCTGGGAAAATGCCTCGAATTGTATGATTTTACAAAGCATAATGACGTTTTCTTGACGACCCGTGTGCGGACATCAAACGAGGATGACGACAATCGTTTTCTCGCAAGCTTTACAAGTGTCAAACACATCTCTCACACATCGTATAGCTAACGACCCGTGTGCGGAATGCTAAGTAGACCTTTCGCATCAATTGATGCTTCAGCTGCCCCAGAAACGATATCCGCTTCAACAATACCTGCAAAGATAACTTCAGTTTTGATAGTTCAAGATTCTGTGATTGGAGCAGAGCCTGAGCTCGAATGCTTCACTTGGATGAGGAATATCGAAATAGATCAAAGGCCAAGAGTCCCTTCAATATTTTCTGTTGCTGGTCCTCAGCAAGTGATGCTTCATCCTGATAATTCACAAAATCTCACGCGTGACAAAGAAAGAAACGAGGAAAAACGGCTATCGTAACTTCTTCCTCGTATAAAAATGAATCAGAATAAACAATGGAAAAAAAAAGAAACTAGCAGAAGTTAAAAAAATGAGATAGAGAGAGCTAAAAGAACAAAAATAAGAATAAGAAAATCGAATTGGCTAAGAAAAAAATAAGAAGGAAACCAACAATAATCCTAATTCTTCATCAAAATGTGACAACGATGAAAATAATATCCCTTGCTTTTACTGCCATGGAAAATACTTGAATATAACTAAAGAATGGGCCGCATGTTCTCTCTGTGAGAATTAGGCACACTGTAGCTGTGCTGGGATAGATGAAGAGGACGACGAGGCAATATTTGTTTGCGAATTTTGCAACCAAAAATAGAATATGTCTCTTATACCCCATCTTGCCGCATAGGGTACCCTGTCTTACCCGACCTAGGGGACAAGATGGATCGGTGGACATTTTTGTCAAAATTGTTCATTTTGTTCTTTTTCCATGAATGTAAGGTCTGTTAGGTTCCTTATTTCCAAATTTTGAGTATGTAAGAATAATTATGAATAAATAAATATTCAAAATACTTAAAAATGTGCATTTTATTACGCTCCAAACATTAAGGACCCCGTCTTGCCCCCGTTCCCCTAAGCCTAATCCACGTTTGTTTCTCTTTGCAAAAGGTTTATTTTTTTTTTGTTAGAAAATCATTGGTTTATTTATTGTTTCATTTAATGCAAAAATGAATAAAGTCAATGATTTTTCATCTTCAGACTCTATCTCTATATGTATACTTTCCTCTTCATCAGCTTCTTGTTCTTCTTGTTTTTCTGTTCAAGAGGGATCTAAATTATCATTCATATCAGATGGTACATTTTAGAAAGATCTGCCCGTACAAATTACCACAAATTAATGGACAATATAGCCCAACTTTACTGAGGGAGCCCGGTAGCTCTGCTCGTTAAGGCGTCAGACCGAAAAGCGACGTGCTACGGGGCCTGCGGTTTCAAATCCTGCCAGTGCCATGGCTGTAAGTGTGAATGCGTGTGATTGTCTATGAGAGTGGCAAATGGGCTAGTGCTGGTCGCGTTCCTGGCAGCCCTCTTAATTAACCTAACCTAGCCTAGCCCAACTTTTCTGCAAGCGTAGTTTAAGCTACAACCCTTGGAGAAATTACTAAAAATTATATTTAGCAAAATTTCTGGAGCATGTGGAAGCAGAGTTTGAATTGCCGCCATAATGGTACCACTCAGCTTCCATTCCCGAGCAGCTCTATACTCGTATGATGGCGGATGAGCAGATAATTGAACAAGTTGTTTTTGCTGTGTAGATCTTATAAAAGCTCAACAACTTTAAGTGTCAATAGTTACTTCTTGTGCTGGAGCTTGATACATAGCCAAGAGAAAATGAATTCTATTGTTGAAGACCACGTCTGGAGAATCACACAATGTTCGCTAATTAGATATCGAAGTAAGAAGATAGTTAGATATCGATGTAAATTTAAATAAATCATAGCTGGGCGTATCCATGCGTCATTATCTAAATCTATATACAGTACAATAAAAATATATAAACAAAATTCACATCTGCGCTTCTTTAATTTAATTACAACACAAAACACTATACACTAGTAAATATACTATATTTTCCCAAAACTAAATCTAAAATCTACATTTTCAGTTGTCGCAATCCAAATATATTACACTCCCTTAGAGATTTATTTATCTAAATCGGGGGGTGTACATAAATTACAGACAGTAAATCTCGGACAAGCATTGTTCTCGGGTACATTTTTTTTCCTGTTTTCAACTCTCTATTCGAAGCCACCACACACAAAGCACATGCATAAACAACACCATTCGTTTATGTTTTGTCTCTGCAACTGAAATGCTACGAAGACGTGGTCGTTTCAATAATGGAAAAAAAATGTACGGAAGGAAGTTTTATTGATTTTTGTCATCGGTTATTCCTTGCCATTTTCTAGATTTTATTTCCGGATCTTTTTCAGTATTTTAGTCATAATTTGTGGCTTGTGTCCACTGTATCTCCAAATCAAATATAACCTTAATGGTTGCAAGCTGAAGCACTTGCAAAAAAGATTGAGAAAATTTAATATGAACACTTTTGAATTTATTGTCATATGTCACGATGACTTCGATATATAGCAACTTGTAACACTTGAAGAAAAAAATGATCCTGATCATGATAATAGTCATTTTGCAGCCAAAGAAATGAAAAGTGATTTTTTTTCATACCGCGTGTTTGAAAAGAATGTGTTTTGTGAAAGCGGCATACTTGTGCAAATAGCTATAAATAGATACGCCTTTCTTATACCACTAGGTAGCACAGCTAATCTGCTTTGAAATATTCTCTAGCCTTAAATAGATTGTAATAAAGTCCGTTCAAAATAAAGATGTTTTCCCTCCTGCTACACAAACTCGAACAGTATCTCAACCACCAAATGGGTCTCCATTAATATCATCCCCCGATTTGCTCAAGAATCGACTAAATTAATTAAGTGCACTCTGCCGTAGGTCCATTATCAGTATATCCCATAATTTACCATGCTTTCAAGAGTTAATGACTAAATACACGACCAAGCCCTTTGACTTACCATTCAATTGCTGTGTTCATTACCTGGTCGCAATTATTTCATTTTAGGCTATCACGGCAAACATCTATATATATCTCACTTTAATAGTGTCGTCATCAATAACGTTTAGGATTCTGTGGAAATTACTTACATATTACGAAAACAATGGGAATGGCACGCATGATATGTCGGTAAGAGTTAACGCATTGCTCATGTACAGGAATGCTTCATTTAATATAAGCAGGTCTCTTCACTGCATTCTTGAAACCGGAGCAACAAATATCTCGCAATATATTACTCCCAATTGACCCACGAGGACCAAATCTGGAAAGTCTAGCTATTTATCTTACGTTCAAGATATTACGAGCGATAAAGAGAGGTAGCTTCGGGTATTGTTAATGCTTAGAAGTTATTGTTTAAAGGGTTTCAAAATAAAACAAACATTTTTTAGTGCAAATTCAATCTTCCAATCATACTTTAAGAAAAATAAAATTAGCCTAAATGCACCATTCCCACTTTTGTCAATTGCTAGACATTTTACTTCAAAGTATGAATTTGCCTGAGATAGATTTTTGATTAAATGGTTTCATAAGGCTCAGCATTGTTTCGGAAATTCTTCGAGACTGTTTTCTCGAAGGATTCTTGAAGTCTCTTCGATGCTTCGAGATCGTTACCCCCTAGTGGATATGAAAAAATTGTTCTAACACTTCTCTAAAAAACAGAAATGGATGAGCTTAATGCTTAGTATTTAAGGTGAATACATTGGCATACGTATACATAGCGTATTCTGCACAATATATGTCACCAAGATGATATGGAGTGAGTTTGTAAAAAACCTCATATGGAGCAAATTGCTATAGCATAGAATATTTTCCTTTATATGCGTGGTGATTTCCCACTGAACAAAAAAATGTTCAATCCAAAGTAAATTTCGAATGTCCGTTGATGTGATTCTGCTCTATGGTTAATGAATATAGCTTTTAGGTCAAACTTGGACAGAAATGCTTTTTATATTTTTTGCTGTTGGCAAATTTGGCTACTTATATAGTGGGCTCATGGGGAAAGGGTGAATATACATTTCAAAGCAGAAATCAAAAAATACACACAAACATTTTCTTCCCATTTATGTATCCGAACTTGGGTGCTCAGCAAAAGGTACTCTAGGGTTCAGGCCCGTGCGCAAGGGGGGGGTTTTGGGGGTTCGAACCCCCCCCCCCCCCATTAGGACTTTTTATTCAAAAACAATGCTAACGATATTGTTATAAATAAATAATTTATATAAATTATTCACTTAACACTTGTACGAGGATAAATTTACTGGATTGGAAAAGTATAACACACTTTTCATTTCAATTTCCGCGCTATCGACCTCTATCGATTGTGGGTGATCGCCAATTGTCGCTGTATCATCGTCAATCTTCATATGACAATGACCTGAGGAAAGTGCATTTTTTTCCTTGTTGTTTGCTCGACTTTGTTCATTAATTGACGGTTGTTGACAGTTATTTCTAACGTTTATTTGTTTGAACGTGAATTTTTACATGGATATCCGTCGCTTTTTGTGCAAAAACCACGGATAGAAGTCGAAAATGTAAGTACTGAATTTTTCACAAGTTGAAATGACAAACCTGGTAACTCGAGTTCTATGAAGTTTCTATAAAATCCCTTATAAAATTTCCAGATGATAGCAAAATTGCGGTTTTTTATAAATCAAGTTTTTGAAACTTATGGATCTCTATGAAACGTAGCTAATTTTAATAATGAATTTCATGAAATGTGATTTAATTATTGGAACGACAAGAAAGAAAAATGTTTCTGTTCTTACTATGAAAACTCCATGTTTGATGGAAACATTCCTTGCCTCCATGCGAAATTGCTACTTGATATTTTGAAACTAGAAACTTCATTACGGTAACGACACATTTTCTCCATATCTACTTGATATGTTAAAAAATTTTGTGAGTAACATCTCAAAGTGTTAAGTGTATTTATATTAACTTTCAGATATCCATGCACATTTTGAGCTCGGTACATTCTTTGACTTCAAGCTTGAGTCGAGTACTTCAAACAGAAAATCAGGATCTTGGTGAGGCTGTTGAGTTAGCCGATGCTGCAAAAGAAGAACTGACAAAAAGAAGAGAAAACGCCGCAGAAAACTTCAGAAATTTTTTCGAAACTGTAAGCCAAATCAGCGAAGAATACGACATTCAATTGCGAAAACCAAGGACTGCTTCATGACAAACGCAACGTTCTAACGTGCAAACTGATTCAGTTGAAGATTATTTTCGAATTACGATTTATATACCATACCGATTCGATTGATTCGTTTGTGACACATTTACAGGACCGGTTTCTGAATCATCGCAATATTTTATCAAATTTCGCTTGCCTTTTTCCGAACAAAATGAAAAAATTTGATGAAGAGTCATGTGAAAAATTATTCGAACCCTACTTTTCAATTTTGCACGATGATTCGCGTGACGCATAGGTGAATGAAGTCATACTCTGGAGACGACGCATTATTGAAAAGGACATCAAAAATTCTCTCGAAGCCCTTGAAATTTGCAATGCAGACGCGTTCCCGAACGTACACCAAATGCTTCGCATTATGGCCATTTTACCCGTGACGACAGCGAAAAATGAACGCTCCTTTTCAACATTGCGTCGTCTGAAAACGTACATTAGATCGACAATGTCTGAAGATCGGCTCAACGGCTTAGCCTCCCTCAATATACACCGTGAAATTGAGATAAATGTGCAAAAAATTCTGGAAGAATTTTTTTCGTTACCTCGAAGAATTAATCTGTTAAGTAATGAGAAATAAATATGAAGTTTTTATATGCAAACGTCTTTAAAAAATAACATAACAGTTTGTGTGTTTTTACATATTATTGAAAAAAAAACTTTTATTTCAAAACCCCCCCCCCCCCCCCCCTTAATTGATTTCTGCGCACGGGCCTGCTAGGGTTGAATTCAGAATCACGAAGACTGGTTGAAAAATTGAATGTTATCATCTGTTAATTTCACAATCAATAGTTTATGCAAATTTTTTTATATTAATCAAGTCTTGGTTTGAAACGGTCGACTACAAGACGCAAATTTTTCTTATCACCAAACGAAGAAAACTAGCAGCAATCCAGACAATAGTTGGTGACGGTATAAATATTAGCAGCCTTTTATAAAAAAAACCCGGGCGTAATTATCGATGAAAAGCTAAACTTGAAACAATTCCTGTATCTCTATTCCATTTTTTCCTAACTCAAGAGTTCCGCAAAGTTCAATTCCTCTCTATCTGCTGTTCCTGTTGTTTATCAATGACCTACCATTCTGTATACTCTCTCCCTGTCTTTTCAATACTGATAATGTCAAGATATTCAAAGCAATCAAGACATTTGACAATTGTTATCATGGTGGAAATTTTGATATTCGTTCAATTGACTAGGCTCTTAAATCCTACTTGGAAAACAACCAATGCCATTGGATTTGCACAAAATATTTTCACAACGGAACATCAAAACATACATCGTGGAGACCGCTTGTTGGATTAAATATTGATTTTCTCGGCAGAATCAGTGGCAATTACCCTGGAAAACATTAAAATTGCTTGTGCAAAAGTAATCATCACTTTGTTTCCATCTTTGAAAGTTCCGAACAGTAAATTGATGAAATCGTAAGCACTTTGGAAATATGCACAGCAGCAAATATTATTTATGCACATTTTACAGGATTTACTATGTAACCCGGAAACCAACTCAGGATATTTGATTGAACCTGAACGTTAAGAGACATCCGCTCAGATGGAATTCTCGGAAAGTGCAAAGTGGCTAGACGAGATAACTCAGTAGGAAGCAACGAACCTTTATATGAGCTTGGTGAAGACAACAAAGAGTTTTTCAAAAACTGCTGACATTGAGGAAGCAGAACAAATAAAAAAAAACGATCCTAAACAATCACCGCCAGAAAATGCTGTCTTCAAAAGTAGATGTACTGTATAATTGGTATGAATGAACTTTGATATTTTTCGGTACCTTATGTGTGGGTAATTTTAGATTTTAAATGATTTCCTGCTACGGTTTGGTGAGACTAAGAATTTGTTATTTAAAAAGTTAAAACTGTATGATACTTGAAACACCATATCTGTTAGTTCCTTATAGATTGGTGTTTAATTTAATAATGAAAATACAACTATTTTTTACTGATACATATAATTGATTTTCTTTGAAATTCTAAAGGTTATCAAAGGCTAGTAGCATTGGAATGAATTATTGGAATCCATTCAAAAGTCATTCCAGCGTATATTACTTTTAAATTGCTACTATATTTGGCATTAAATTAAATCAATAATAAGATTTAATACATTCGTAACTTCAAAGTTTCCCCAATGCAATTAATATTCAACACGTATAGAGTGCAAATCAATACACAGAGTATTATAAAAATCTAATTACAGCTATATTAATGTTTAATATAATATTTTCAATAGTAAGGAACTTGTTTTAATATTTGAAAACTATTAAAATTTAATATATTTTATATATTTATATTTATATATATACAATACAAAAAATATTAAAATCTACTCCGAAATTTCTAGCCGTTTAGTAGTGCTCTGGAATACTGTTGTCGAGTGAGGTGTCCTCATTACCATTATCTTCCGCATTTCTTAGAATCCGTCCTACGTAGGCTGATCCGCTCATTGTCTTACAACACATTTTATCGTGATATTACAGACTCTTTCTTTTCAATCACAAAGAGTTTTCCTAGACAAATCTTTCAAACTTCGTTACCACCTTGTTTTTCACAAAGAAGTTCCTAGACAAGTCTTTCAAACTTCGTTACCATCTTGTTTTCTCTGATCTAAGATGAATATAGTCGATTTAATGGATCTTCTTTTGTTTTTGGCGTTCCATTCGCACGACCTGAAATTCACTTTTGTTCACCGTTATTACCTATAGCTAGATTTCTTTCACTATTATTTCCTAATCTGTAATTTGATGTTATTATGTTGTATCAGACATTTGAACAAGTAAACAAATACAGGTGGCCCACAGCAAAGTTAAAAGGTCTACCCAGTCATGAGTCCGCTTACGCGGCGATGCATATGCGCCGGGCGAAACTACGCAAAGCATATGTTGCAACCAAACAAAACTTTCCAAACTGCCAGAAAAGTGGTATGCACATTGAGCAAATTTTTGCTCAATTGTTGCTATGAGCTGTCCGGATGTAAAGTGGTGATGAGATATGTTCACTCATGCACTGGCTGTATGGGCACTAATGCTCACACATTTTTGCGGATGTTAAAAAGTTCCGTTTTTGCTAATGAACCGACCGGTTTTGACATTTGCCTACGTTTGCAGAGTCATGTTTGATGAGTACTGTTGAAAATGAATGAGGTGGTTTCAGTCGTTCAAAATACGACGTGTTTCAAATCAGGAACACTGCAACATGTTTCTAAGCCTTGTACTTTCCAACAGCGTAATAAACATAGTCCCAACTCCTATATACATAGCCCCAATTCCTATGAATATAGTTTTAGCACAAATCATTCTAATATACTATACAAGTTCTAGCGAATCCAATCCCGGGATCCCAGATCCCGGGATCCCGGCCAATTTCTGGTCCCGAAAATCCCGGGACTGATGAGCTCTAATCCCGGGATTTTCGGGATCAGAAATTGGCTGGGATTTCGGGGCCGGGAGTCAAGCATTATCGGCAATCAAGATACAGCAAGACTCGAAAAGTGCAAATAGAATCCATATTTATGAGAAAACAATTAGCTCACATCAAAATGCGTAAAGAATAGAGCAAAACAAACCGATGTAACAGTTAACAAGAGAATACAAAGGGGTTTGTAAATAAATAAGTATGGACTGTTTCACATTTAAGCCCTGAAATGTATTCGACGCGAAACGAAACGAAGTGTCAAATCCCATACAAAATCAGCCTGGCGCGGAATTTCGTTTCGTTTGATTTTGCTCGTCAGTAATGTGTTCGAAGACGTATAAGTGTCTTCGAAGACATCGCTGTGACTTGCTCTGAGATGGCGCTGCACTATGTATAAGTTAAATTTCGCAGCCATTTAATCACCCAGGTATCTTAAATTGATGCGAAAAATGTGACAGCTCATAATTTCATTCGAGTTTGCGGATATTTTATTGAAAAATGAGTGGAAATGGATGGATGAACAGCGCATCCTTGCAATAGTAGTTTTTGTTTTGCGGATAATATCATTTTTGATGCCGAATAGTTAAATTTATATGCACTGAATTCAAACGTAATGCACTTGTTAAATGATATCAATGGCAATTTATACTGCCCCCGGTGTCGGGGTGTGGAACTTTACTTCGCTCGATTCCGCACAGACGTTTTCGCTGTATTTCGTTCGTCGAATACATTACTAGGCTTTAGTGCATTCGTTACATCGAATGATTTGAGGAAATTAATACTAGCAAATGCATACACAGATTTACCAAAATCCTTAACAACAATCAAAAAAAGGTTGTTGGCTATGCAAGCAGGATAAAGAAAATAATAAAAAATAAGATATAACAGGCTAGTATCTCAGGTGAACGGTTCAGTTTGATGTTTGATTAATGGACCTTGACTGCAAATAAGCGCTATATAAATATAAACATCTACTTAGTAAATTCTTACTGGAGCTTGGAGCGAGTAAGAATATCAATGACAGCTGGAAACTACCTAGATATGAGTTGAATGTTTCTCTCGGAAAAGACATTGTTACCATCGTAACTGATGGGTCAAACGAAATGCGAAAAGTAGGCAGACTAGTTGGTACAGAGCAACATATTTGTTTGGCGCATAGCATCCACTTGGCAGTTTGCGATGTTCGCTATAATATGAGGTCCATTCCAGATTAAAGAGTTGATGAAGCAGCTGATAGTCTGAACGACGACCACGAAGATTTGGATGGTCCTGAATCAGCTAACTACGTTGAAACCGGTGGCCTGCAAGACACGCTAGATCAGACGAAGGACATCAGCGCATGCATGAAGAAAATTCGTTAGGTAGTTTTATATTTTAAAAAAGCTCCAACGAAAAATAATAACGATCTTTAAAACTATGTCGGATCCGAGCAAGGCATTTAACTGTCTGCTTTAAATGGATTGTAAAACAAGATGAAATAGTCTCTTGACAATGCTCGAATAGTTTCCCATTTTGAAAAATAGTATAAATTAATAAGCCTGCAATATTCAGAGCAATTAGAAGCAACAGAGTTTGATTCGATTCAGAAAATTATTGAAGTTTTACTCCCTGTAAAATTGGCTGTGACGGCCTTTAGTCGCAGACTTGTTAATTTATGCACTGCTAATACTTCATCAAGATTTGTCTTTAGGCTCTTAGGAGAAAAACGGTCTATTCTTCTGAATGCTATGAAAATTGCAATATTGGACCGAATAAAAGAGCCTCAGTGGTATGCTAAGCTATCTCCAGAATCCACATTGTCCCAGCGAAAATTTACCAAATGAAATAAAATCTCTATTTTTGAAACCAAGCAACGCAAATATTAAAAAAAATACTACAATGATCTAGATGCTGAACCCTATGCTTGGTAGCCAAAGAAATGAAGAGAACCCAGTAGATACCCATATTGATCAGAACAAGATAGTCGTCAATTAACGATACAAGAAGAGCTGCAAAAGTATGAAAATAATCAATCATGAAATGCCGCAAGAAACTAATCTAATTAAAACCATTGCAAAAGAAATGAATCTTTTCGAAAGTGGTGGCACTTGCATAGTTTGGAGCAGGCGTACCAATATTTCTCGACCGTTTCCGAGGCGTCCAAAATCGGGAATAAATTTAGAAGCAGGCTTGGAGACGATACCTTAGATGCTATGCTATTGCTTCAATGTTACTTCCGAAAAACCTAATGAACTTTGGCCGAATTTTTTATATGTTACTTTATAATGTATCTCAATTCTAAGAGTTGTGTTTTGTTGTTGTGGTTTTTTGTCGTGATTTTTTGTTGTAATTTGTAATAGATGTAATTTTTAATATCTGTCTTCATACTATCAACGTTTTGGATAATTAAAATTATTGCTTTTATTTGCATCAATAATATAAATTAGTAATAATGCAATTTTTTATACAGTTTTGAGCTTACTTATTGTTGTAGTTTTGAAATGATGGCAAATTATATAATCTGTTTACTAGAAACTTGACTTATTTTGTTGTGTTGTATTTTGAATTTCAAATCCCGGGATCCCGGGATCCCGGGATTTAAGATTTTTTAATCCCGTAATCCCGGGATTGAAAATATGGTTCGGGATTGGAATCCCTATATACAACTTTACGGTTTCAAGAGGCTCATAAAGCATCGACTCTTAGGGTCTAAGGTTTCTAATGTGATTCTACATTTGGGCAGAGGTGAAATTTTAAATTTTGTCAGAGTCTATATAATATGGCGTTGAGGGTAATAACTAGGGCTCGAAAAGTTATGCAAGTGCATGTTGCATGCATATTTTGCATATTACACATATTTTAACCTTTAGAGCATATTTTGGTTTAAAATGCATGTTCGTGCACATTTTCATCATTTTTGTTCCATCGAAATTTAATTTCGTAGTACTGGTTTCTCCTTTTGGTATTTCTCTTCCAAATATGGACACAAAATTTCAAGCAATTGCAAAATGATGAGATTTAGTATTTTTATACCACTGCATATAAAAGCATTATGTACATCAGAGACACCTTTATGTGCGTCGTCAAAGGAATCCAAATATTAGGATCGAAATATACTTCGACATAAAAATATTTGATCAACTTTGGACTCAATTGACTAAAAAGAAATTCGTCAGAAGTTCGAAAGAGTATCTAATCGAAATGTGGGCTTCGATTTATTGATGCGAATTCAATAAATTTTGTAGCAAAATAATATTCAAAACGAATACGTAGCACTTTTGTCATCATCGAAAATTTCGATGCTTATTTTTGCCGTTGTTATACCTGTATATGTAGAGCGATCTTTTTCATTTATAAATCAATTTTGACTGATAAACGGCAATTTTTCACGTTTGAGTAGTTTTTTAAAAGTTTTGTGCACAACTGAAAAAATCAAAAAAATCTGACAGTCATATGTATTCAAACCTTTCTTTTTTGCATGTTTTAGCAATTTTTGGAAGATTTTTGCATATTCCGCTCATTTTCATTGCATGTTTATGAGCATATTTCAGTGATTTTTCGTGCATATTTGCATGCATATATCAGCCTTTTTTCGTGCATAACTATTCGAGCTCTAGTAATAACACATGTAAAAGAAGACATAATATATGACTTTGCAGGCTTTAATACATTGTATCGACTCCAATATATTCTTCGGTTTTTGTTTCTGCTAGTTGCTATAGTTTACTTTAATTTAAAAATCAAAGTATAAAGTGCCAATTGCTCACAAATTATGGTCTCTGACACCCCAGTGAATCAGTCCTTCTTTCATTGATTATAGGTACGTGGAACTCCCAATTTGCACCCATAGGTACGATGAATTCCCAATTTGCTTTCGTCGAATTCTAAGCCAGCCATATTTTGAACCTTTGTTAGATAGCACTGGTATAATAGTGAAAAGAGAATCATGTTCTTTGTTAGCTTGAGTTTAATGGTGTATACACTTGGTATATCGGAATCATTCCTGTGTTCTTTTCTATGGTGTCTATATTATTTATAATTAATCAATTTCACTGAATTTCACAAAAGAGAGCCTCTTTTTCTAGTGAACTAATATTCCAAGTAAAGCATGAATTATTCTAGGTATTGTCTTTCAAATAATTTGTGACTTCTTGCTAGAGTTATCATATACTATATGAGCATAATTTAGAAAAAAATATTAATCACAAATATATTTTCTAGCTAAATTTCAATCGAAAGATGTAATAATTCTTCATTTTCTTTCATCGGGTCACAATCAATCTACTCGATAAAAATAAGATATAACAGTGAACCACATTGGCTCCCTAGTGATAAGGGAGAATATCAAATACCTGTATTTCGCTATCACGCTATACATATACTTCCTTTCCATACTTATAGTTATAAGACCCATATCCTTTCAAGTTGAAGTGGTAGCGAGAGCGTCAATGCGGAACAAAGAAGCTTTCTTGGATGTCGTTTTCAATTTCCCAGTCACCATAAAATCTACTCTAGCCGAAAGAATGCCGTTCAGCATGCAAAGGTTCTCCATGCTTTGTAGTTCCGTCTGAGCCGCGAAAATTGCATTACAGGCTAATTTACATATTGCCACCGTTGCAAAAGTACCGCTTTTCTACATACACGAAACCTAAGGTGCACTACCATACGGACTAAGATGGCTTGTTATTAGCAGATGACATGTTTAGATTATGTTGTCGTGTTTGTAATTTGATCCTGGAAAAATATCCGTTCGGATTGTTCGCAGTGGAAAGTGGCTAGCTGCTATCGTATCCTATTGAACGTTGAATTTTATTTCCATTAAAATGGCCCATAAAATTTTATTGGCTTGTCGTTCTGCGGAAGCGATGTCATTTCGTTAAACGTCTTGATAGCAATTAAGCGAAATATCTTTTATGTGGTAAAATGAAGTGATAGTTTTCATACATTTTCGATTATCTCATTAATGGAGAAATTTGAGAATTTGGTGCGATAGAAACGGAAGGGATATAATAGCGTAAAAAGTTTGTGTTCTTAATTAGTTTTTCAGCTTTTTTGTGTATTTTGTGGTTAAAAAGCATTTGATTTTAAAATATTGAATTTAGTTTCATTAGCAATGAGAGCTTTTAAACTGGTTTATACTTCTGTATTACAGCTTACAAGCTTTATTACAAAAATATGAAAAATGTGTATGCTACATTTAAATTTAAAATTTCAAGGTCCTAAGTTTAATTTGAACTTATTTTTTTTCCAACATTGATGCTGTTTATTTTTCACTGTCCTATGAAAAAGTTTATAAGTAACTCAGTGTTGCAGTGCAACACCTTCTTTATATGCATTTGACAAATTCGAGTAGTAGCAGCATATCGAACAAAGTCTGTGAGTACGAAACAAAAATTTCCAAATAAAATTCTCTTATTCGAACAAGCCCCAATGAAATTCAATGGAGTCATGTCGAGCTAGTCCTGATTACAAGACTTACTACAAACATCTCTACCGTCGGCAACCACCAACAAGTTTACCGACATAATCCTAAATAATAGTCTTCTCTGCGATAATTAATTGTCTACACTCCGCATGGGGCTGTTTCCCAGATTTCGCTCTCAAAGTTCATGTCGTAAATTACGAATGTATTGCTGTTTATTCAGCGAAAGTTTAGCCGTTAAGCCAAAATAATAGTCAACCTGGATGCTGAGACGAGATCGGTGCTTGAAAACGATACTTCTCATCTCATGCTGATACATTGATACATGTGGGCTGTGTGATAAATTCGCCCGTGTAATGGTTTCAATAAATTGTACCTCAATGTGCTTCAGGGCTAGAACGAATGACACTGTCAAAGGACGTGTCAGTTTTTTTAGTGTATGTAACAACAAACCGAAATTCGAATGATGAATTATAGCAGTTTTGAAATGGTTGAACTAGGAAAAAATATTATTTGGCCATTCGTCAAATTATTTTATAAACGAAGCGGAGTTTCGGCAGATCGCTATTAATATTTCAATGTATTTCAGCGTAGTGAAAATCTACTGAGAAATGTGACATGATGTAGTATATCGTATTTGTTATTCTCTTCATTCGTTTTATTTCAACTTCACGGAAGAAAATAAGCAACAAGTGATGTTACCTCCTACCAATAATCGTGCATCTGACATTGATTCACGACTCAATCAATACCATGCACTTAAGCTTAACAAAACGTAAAATTAAGATAGAAATTTGTGTGCTCAGACTTACTTCATTCTTCTCACACAATGGGCATTAATATTTCAGGAGTCAATTCATGAAAACCCACCTCTCACAAATTCACAATACCCGTTGCTCCTATTTTATTGATATCCTTGGACCTTCGATTGCATTTGGCTGTAAAGGAACAGTATTTACGTTTTGCAAGGTCCTTGGCTGTTGGTATTTATTACACACACTTAAGGGATTTTGCGAGAAATTGGATTCTATGATATGATAGTTTGGTACTTGATTTTTTTCATTTTTCTAAAAATATGTATAAGAGAATGAGAAGTAAAGTTCGTAAAGTACTATCACCAACACAGGTCTGGGGTGCAATCGATGACTTAATTCATCTCTGATTTTTTTTTGCAGGCGAAGCTTGTGCAAAAGATTGAAAACGGGTAGCTAGCGTGTGTTGGCCGTGGCTCAAATCCAACGGTAATGATATACGAGATCATGGAGTAACTTAGTTTCAGTAGATACCTGATAATCCAGTGAAATTCGACATAAAAAAGGCGAAACTTCGAAAAAATTTGGGGAAAGCTGAATTTTGGTGAGAACTCTGATACTGGCGTGTTGAACAAAATTTCAAAAGTCCCTATCGATCCGAGTGCTGCGTTACTTTTTATCCGTATAAAAATTAACGCAGCACTCGGATCGATAGGGACTTTTGACATTTTGTTCAACACGTCAGTATCAGAGTTCTTCACTTTTGGTGATCTTTGACTCCGTGTCAAAGGTCACCAAACGTGAACTTTCCTAAATATTTCAGTAACGGTCACGTCTTCAGGAAAAAATCTTTGACGAATTTGTAGCTTAGAAAATTCCCAACAAAAAGGTTTTACAACTTTTCCTTGTAACCATAACCATTTTTGAGATATATTGATCTAAACATTTGTTACTAACAGTATCCTCTTTCTCAACGGCATGTTGATATTATCCGATTTTGATTACGACTTGGAATATTTGTGAGGAACAATAAGCCAGACAGCAGTTTTCAATCGACTTCTTTAACACAAATTTCAGGGTAGAAAGGCTTCAAGGGTTAAGATTTAGGAAAGTAAAACACTTTTTAATTATTTTCATGATAGGATGCTTATTATATGAAAATTTGATGGCAGCATCTCCTAGTACAAAAATAAAATTCTCAGTACCGGCAACATTGTATTCACATTGCAACCAATACATGGCACTGGCAACCCTTTGATACCACCACAGCCAAAAGTATGCGAATTTTGCTTCATTTTAAGGTCAGCCGATAAGGGGTAAAAATAACTTTAGGGCTACCACCTATACAGATATACATATACTTCCTTTCCATACTTATAGTTACTACCACCTACAAAAATCATTTCTGTTAAATGCTTACGATTGTATTTCAAATAACTAGACAGTACAGTGTTAACTCTTATGGTTCTATTCCAATAACTGGATAGTACAAAAACGGAAACGCAAAAACATGAGGCAGAAGGCCTGTTACAAAACACACTGACTCTCATCTGTCAGATTTCAATTTACGAAGGTGTGTTGCCAGATAATAATATTCTACACTCCCTCCGACTTAATTTAGAGAATAACATTGTTCATAATTTACTTTACTCATTCCAATATCCAAGTTTGTGGATCAAATCTAACATTTTGAATTCTATTGCGATTTGAACGTCTAAAATTACTTAAACTACTTTTCCCTCCTTCTGATGCTTGGTCGGTTGTGACATTCGTTGGTGATGATTCAGTCTGAGGCTGGCTCATAATTTCGATAGGATTGCCCTCTAGACCTGCCTGTGAAGTCGCTGTTGAACGTGCTGTGGAATCTGCTATTTCTGTTGGCACGATCACTTCAAAATCCAATAACGTAGATGATGTATTCGGAAATTGAACTTTTGGAGAAGGATTCAGTCCTGGATTTCTACAACGTCGGATCTGGTTCTGATGGCGTCTTGTTGTCCCTTTTTCAGTCTTGAGAATATACATTTTTTTGCCTGGTAATTTGACCACTTCCGCTTCAATCCATCGTTTTGATCCCGCATAGTTCCTTGCAAACACCCGCTCTCCCACTGTGAATTTGGTTTGGTGGAGAGTATTCAGGTTTTTCTTGGGAAATAAGGCACACAATATAGTAAGTGGTTGCCTACCGTGCAACAACTCTGCCGGTGACTTTCCAGATATTGGATTTGGCGTGCTACGAAATGTTGTTAAATATTTATATAATGCCTTCTCTGCATTATTTTCATCAGCCATTATCTTTTTGAACGCCTCCTTGAAGGTACGTACATGTCTCTCCGCTAAACCATTTGAAGCTGGGTGAAATGGAGCACTCGTCAAGTGTTTAATTGCGTTCTCTTTGCAGAAATCGTTAAATTCTTGCGATGAAAATTGGGGGCCATTATCTGTAACTATGGTTTGTGGTAACCCCTCGATGGCGATAATTTTTTGTAAACAAGCTAACGTTGATGTTGTTGTTGCAGATGAAAGCTGCACCACATATGGGTAACTTGAGAACGAATCCACTATAACGAGCCACATATGGTTGAAAAATGGACCCGCAAAGTCCAGATGAATTCTTTCCCATGGTTGTGTAGCTATTGGCCATGATGAAAAATCTCTTTTTGGTTGGCTCGCCGATGCCTGACAAACCAAACAGCCTTCATGTAGTCGATCAATGGCTTTGTCTATCGTTGGAAACCATACATTTCTTCTGGCTAACTGCTTCATACGGCTCTTGCCCCAGTGCCCTTCATGTAGCAATGATAGCACTTTTGATGGCAGAGTATTTGGTACTACGACCCATAGATACTCTGTTTGCAAAAGATTGACTCCATTCTGTATTGATAAGGCGTGTCTCCGATTGAAATATGGTTCTAAATGTTTATCTGCTTTTGTTAGTTGATTAGGCCAACCTTTGTGCACATATTTGAGTACTTGCATTAGTATCGCGTCCTTTGTCGTTTCTTCTTCGACTATTTTATAATTTATTGGAAATTCCTGGACGGTAATTTCATAGGAAGTTTCAATACTACTCAGCTGTTCCTCTTTCATATCGAAGGTTTCGTCCCCTCCAGCTGGTAACCGTGACAATGCGTCAGCGTTTGCATTGTCCGAAGATTTCTTGTATCGGATCGTATTATACAACATCTCTGATTGCCTTAATTCTGTTTCGTTTATACAGAAATCTACCGAACTTACTGTTTCGCAATTCGACGTATTTATGCTGTTGGCATTCGCTTTTTCTTTATTGTTTTTATTCCAGTTACTATTAGGTCTTTGTACAGCGTTGACTGCACGACAGACTGCAGCAATGTGCCCGAGTTTTGCACATGTTCGACATTTCGACTTATTTTTGAAATGATAGCACTGAGAGCGCTGGTGCCCCACTCCACACTCTGGACATGACTTGCCCACTGTTCGAGATTTGCTTCTTGTCCGCTCTTTGTTGCTATATTGTGCTGGTGGTCGTGCCCTGCTTATAGCGTTTACCGATGCCGTGTCATTTCTAATTAGCAGACACGTCTTTAATGTAGCCTCATACACTGTTGCTATTTGTAGCACTTCTTCTAAAGTAGGGTTAGCTTTCTGTAGAGCTGCAGTATGTACCTGGTCGTGGGGAGAATGCATAATGAGCATATCTCTGATGCTTGTGTCCGCATGCGATTCGTTGCAATCTGCCTTTGAGCATATGAACAAGCAATGCCTAGCTGCACCTCGTAACTCTGCTACCCAATCTCCATATGATTGACTTGGCTTCATTTTTGTTGCGTAGAACTTATACCTTGCTGCCAGCACATGCTGCTTCTCTGTGTAATGGGCATCAAGTTTTTCAATGAGGGTCGTATATTCCTTGCCACTAATGTCTCCGTCGCACAACTTTTGCAGCAATTCGAATGGCTCCGCACCAATCCATGACAGCAGTGATGCGCGTTTGATAGCGTCTGCTGACACGTTGTTTGCTACAAAATGTTGTTCCAGCTGCTGCTTGTATATGATCCAACTTTCCACGGCCTTGTCGAATTTACGGAAGCTGGGAACACTAGTGTTAACTCTTATGGGCCATTTAGACAAGCGTCCATGCGTCCGCGCGTCCAAGCGTTTTTAGATTACACGAGTCAAGTCAACTCAAATCCAGTTTTTTGAAGGCGGGGCTAAGGCGATAAGTGGATGGATTTTACACGCTTATGATGATGTTTTTTTGCTCCGTATATATACCGAGTATATATACCTACATATATATGTTTGTGTCTAGATATTCAGATGCATTCAATTTGTTTTCGTAATAGTCATGCACGTAAGGATGCAAAATATATATTATCCACATCATTATATAAGAAAATAATCATCCACAAAACATATATTTAAATGATCACCAACGAATCATCCACACATGCCACTGAGCGAAAGAAATCATTTGAAAATGTATTGTACATGAATCAGCATACTCCACCTCCTTCGCTTTAGACCCGCCTATGTAAACAAAATCAAATTGACTCGTGTAAGCAAAACACGCTAGATCGCATGGACGCGTGGACGCATGGACGCCAATGTAAATGGCCCATTATGGTTCTATTTCAATAACTGGATAGTACAAAAACGGAAACCCAAAAACATGAGGCAGAAGGCCTGTCACAAAACACACTGACTCTCATCTGTCAGATTTCAATTTACGAAGGTGTGTTGCCAGATAATAATATTCTACAATTTCCATACTTCAAAAGTTTTAAAATTTCTGAAATCGAAATTTTTGCTGTTTGTTTTGAGTACTTGATCATTACCACTTGAAAATTTAATGGTAGTTGGCAATTGTCATCTAATTTGTCATCAAGTTTTTTTTTTGCATGTGGCACCACTGCCTTAGGATTGCAAGCATATTCATTTCACTTTTATCAAATTTGGTCCTACTTAAGGTCACTTCTTTCTGTGAATTTCAAATGAATCTGATTATCAGGATCTCGCGAGCATAAAAATATAAACAATTTGTTTATTTGTTTATAAGAGTTTTCGTTCTTGTGCGATTTTATATTTGACAATATAGATAAAGTTTAGTTATAGCTGTATTTTTTTTTTTTAATTTTGTTCAGGAAAGTCTTTGATTTGAAGGTTTTCTGTTAACATTGCAGGGTGGCTACAGGGCTGCCCACATATTCATCAAAAACCACACCAGCTTATCAATGTGTCCTGCAAATTTCGTAATTATCTGATAACGATGTGGAAATTGACTGCAAATCGAATTGTTACAAATTTTCTTTTTGTACTTTTAAGCACTTGGGGTGTTTACAATTTCGCATAGGGTTTACGATTTCATACGGGGTTTACAATGTTGAAACTATTATCATAATTATGCTAAATATCAGATCAAATTTCATAGGAACATTTATTTTTTCCAATTATTTACTTAAAAAAGCTCAAAACACTTGCTGTTGCTAAAAGCTTGTAGATATTTTATTGTAAATTAAAAAGAAACTTAACAAGATTTTCAAAGTAATTGAATCTACCAACGACTGCCTCCAATTCCAAAACGATCTCTGTACTGTGTGCGTCTGGTGCTCGAAAAATTCACTTACTTTTAACATATCCAAATGTCATCTGATGTCCTATACGTATAAAATGTCACCCTTAATATATTCCTATACTCTGTACGGCTCTTCCATTACGGCTGTGGATAATTTTAAGGATCTTGGTGTGCACTTTGATCCCATGCTCAAATTTGATCTGCACATTGCCTATATAACCGCCAAGACCTCTCGTCTGCCCGGTTTCATTCTTAGATGCTCTTCTTCGTTTTCTAGCATCGCTACGTCTCTCCATCTGTTTTTTTTCACTTGTTCATAGCATCCTAGAGTATTGTTGTCAAGTGTGGTCTCCCCGCCATAAATATCTCAGTGATGCAGTGGAACACGTTCAGCGTAGGTTTACTCGCTCACTGTTATTTAAATTCAACATCCCTTACTGTGGTTATAGTGATCGTCTTTCCTTATTCCAAATTCCTTCATTAGAGTCCCGACGAGTGCTCCTTGACGAGTGCTTACTTTTCAAGCTACTCCATTGCCCTATGCTCTCCGATCTTGGTTATATGCTGTGTCTACGTAACGTCAATCGATCAGATAGATCCCAATTAATGTTCTCTCTTCACTTCGAGCGTTCTGAAATTTATTTTAACTCACCACTAGTGCGTATCCCCAGGAAGCATAACGGTCCTTTTCCGCTAATGTTCTGTCAATTTAAGTCGCAAATTAAAGATATAATTCTTAATGTTTCGTATAATGTTTGACTTTCTTTTTAATTTTTTTTTACCATTTTTGCACTTTCTTCTATGTTAAATTGTATATTAGCTTTAATTTGTTGAAGCTCAAATATGTTTGTTTCTAATATTTTCATTTATTTGTTAATTTTTTCTATTTTATACTTTTGGGTTTATTTAACATTTCTATTTTTGTAATTGGGCTGAAGCCTGTTAAAATAGAATTTAATAAATAAATAAATAAATAAATAACTAAACTCATATATACTAATGTTTCCTGAAAATTTCAGTTAGTTGGGAGAATGAAATCTGGAGGAAAGCTATTCCTATTTTTATTCCTTTCCATGCAGAACATGAATTTTCACCCTAAGTCAGTCTTATCTAAATTTCTTCGAAAAACAGTAGCATGAAAATAAACTTTGCATAAGAATCTCGACTGAAATTGCGTATGTCAGTGTTACGGGGTATGCAGAAATGTTTATTTGTTTTTTTATTATTTTATTGATTTATTAAAACTTGAATACGGCAACACAGCAACACAGTTGAAACTTCAATAATTGCTTAAAAAAATTTCGATGTGGAATGTATAACGTACCCACAGTGGGCGCTAAAGTTCAACTAAAGTTTTTCACTCAACAATGCTATAATTCTTCAAATATGATGACTATTAGAGCAGAAACTTGTTTTTGGATCATTCTTGAGATTTTAATTCTTGTCCAAAAATATTCTACCTTACAAAAAAAAAATACGTTCAGCGATGTTATGGGACAAACGCTTGCCATTCTTTCAAAAGTTTAATGTAACTGCAACGTTCACTTTATTCGATTGTATAGTTCTGCTTTCCTGCAAAAGAGATACCTGACAAAAAACTTAGCTTCGAACTTCTATTCCCGTACTCCGCGATTTTACATAGTTTCTTTCGACACATTTACTTCCACTTTGCTACATACAGTCTAGTAAATCAAGTGCTCAACGTTTCATTTAAGAGAAGTGTGAGTATAAAATGATATTGTTTCGTTCACTAGCTTACAAGCTGAATCGTATCACGTACACTGCCTCACTTCCGCCGCGTCGTCTGATTCCCGATTAAAGACTACATTAAATATCAAATGCAACGAGTGCTAGCGGCTTCAAGGCAAATGACTGTGCTTTTCAAACTCAGCGGGAAGTCATTCTTATTACTAGCTCCTTCTTATTACATGCAAAATACCGACCACGCGAAATATCGTACGATACCTCATGAAAGTTACATACAGCCATTGGTAATTCTACTGGCTGGTGGAAGTAGTTCCAGTAAAGTTTTCTTGACTACTTTTCGCCGGAAGAACTTTATCGGGAAACGAAAAATCAGCTACAATACACATAACTTTATTCGCTAATTGCTAAACTTTTCAACATCGTTGCAAAGTGGGCAAAAAGGACGACCAGAAAAACTGCCGACGAACACTTTAATATAAATGGACTTGGAAGTAAGGACTTCCTAATTTATAAAGTTTTCCACCAGTCGTTGTCTTCATGTGCTTGTTCGTAAGGATCTGATTATGTCATAAGTTTGAGTTGATTCGACTAGTTTTGAAATTTCGAAACAAAAATGAAGAAATAAAAAAAATTGTAGGTCAAAGATTTATAATACTGTTGAAGTAAATTGTGTAGAATTTTTAAGTCTACATATTCTAAGCTGATTTGTACTTAAGTACTATGCCAAATAAATTTCACAATTTACTCTCGTATATGTATATCAATTAAATAGCTCAATGTGAGGCTTTAGTCACTATTTACGTAGCCCTAGTAAATCCTGACACTTAGTATAAACTTAAAAGAAGGCTTCTGATTGATGGCTTCTCATGTTTCACAAGTCAATAGTTTTCACTGAACCTGAATGCTTTGAAATGCCTCCATTATCCCGAAAACCACATGACAAGAAAAGCAAACAGTGTTATTCATATGAACGAGTGCGCTACGCTTTAAAATGAACAATATAGATGAAATGCTATCATGAACCCGAAAGGGAAGTCTCCTTTTATCTCATAATTGGATTTCTCAGAACCGTAGACAAAAGAACTTCATTGTCTAGAAATTTAGCATAATTCAAGTGGTTCCGCAGACTTGGAAGGAGAAACTGACAAGAAGTGATGGTAAGCGGAAGAAAAAAGGTAGAGGAAAGTAAAAATATGGTGGCAAGGTTTAATTAAGGCAAGGGTCGGTTCCCTGCTACTGAGTTACATCCAGCTGGTTTTGCTATCAACTTGTAAGCTAAAGAGTGAAAAACACTGAATTGGTTTTGATAATTTATTACAAAGAATATTTCTTACGAATTCAAATCGATTGAAACAATCAGAGAAATACAATTGAATTAAAACTGTCCTCAAACGCATTCCGAAACTCAGTGATATCAAAATATGTAATTGACTTATGGTGCGTTGTGGTGCAACCTCTCCCAGCTTTCACTTCGAGAGGAAATTTGTGCTGGGAAATCGCCCTTGAAAAGTTTGCATAAAAAATTATTCACTCTTAAATAAAAAATGCAATAAGCGCATTTAAATGTCCTTCATTGGATGTATGTAAGTATATACAAAGCAGGATAAGCTCGTATGCCTCAAAAGCAAGCAGCTAGAACGTTTTAATTATGCCGGACGGTTATGCTATGATTGCATATTTTGTTGTACTGACCACAGGCCACTACATAGCTCGACAATGTCTTGGCTTCTCTTATGAAAAATAGCCAAGACCCTTTCCTTTTTTTAAATATTCTTTTGTTCTTTCGGCTTAGGTCCTTCGGAATGAATAATAATCAGTGTAGATTATTGTGTGGTGAACGTGAAATTACATTTTAGAGATGACAGAGCGTAGTTGCTTTAGACAGTTATAATTAAAATGTAGAAATAACTTTGGCTATTATTTTTGCAAATTGCAAAGGTACGTTGAATTTTCAAGGTAATTGTGAAAGAAAGTAAAGCCCTGAGCTCTAGATTAATGTTGCCTAACAAAATCAGCTAGCTGTTTACTGATTTACTCATTTAATAACTATTTTTACAGGCCCGAGCTCAACTACGAAAATTGAAAGATAAATCTAGAAAGCAAAGGAATACACATAGTAAAAATAATAACCTGTAGTGGCTAATAATAATAGTAATGTAAAGTAATTTCAATAAAAATTATAAGAATGAAAAACAACTAAACATATTTTGCGCATAGGTGGCAAAGTAAAAACATTAATCAGGAATTAGTCTTTAATTTTATTTTTAGGCTTAAATTGTAGGAGAGTCAGTGGTAGGGGACCAAGTTAGAAGTCGTTGTGTCTCGTGAGAATACGCAATAATCGCGAATAAAAATAGTCGTCAGTTCACGCAAAGGATATACTAAATATTATATTTGATTGGTCAGGACGGCTTGTACTATTCGGCAAATTTCACGGCAATTCAAAATTAAATTTGCCGCCGCGCCATGATCGGAAATTGAACGCACGAATTAAGTTGAATGCTTCACTTCACACGAGAATGAAAATTGATTTCTTAAATTCAAAAACTTTTATTTCAGGAAAAACACTTTGTTTCTTAATTTAACTTTTATTCACAATTTCATTAGAAAACTTATTAGCAAAACCTATCACTCTGATGGTGATTCAAGAAAAAAGAACGTTTTGTATTTGTTCGTTTGAGTTTATATATGTTTTACATTCCTCAAATGAATGTAATGATAAGCATAGTTCGGATGTGTTTTTAATTATGTAGCATGATAAGCTTAAATTGAATTTTACTTGTTACAGCATGTGAATAATTGATAAGCTACTTTTTGTTTGAGATAAATCTGTTAGCCGGATGTATGTTAATTGTGTAGCATGATAAGCTAAGATTGAATTTTATTTGTTCACATGGTGTGAATAATTGATATTCTTATCATTTGCATAATGTTACTGAGGCTTATCCAAATATAGTTCCTGTGGCTATATTTGGTAATATTCTTGAGGCGGATTGTGGGTTATACATAACTCACGTGCCATCAACGAAAACTGGCAACCGGCCGTCTAACGGCTTGGCAGCAAGAAATCAAACATGTGCTCTTTCTTTTCAATTGGAGCCATAGACCGGGTCGGTCGTGCTGAAGCAGCCCCTGGACACGGACGGGAGAGCTTTCCACCATTAGCCCCTTCAGTCCTCTCGCGCACAAAGCATGTTAAAGCTGCCTTTACGCCATTTCGCTCTCATTGTCAAATTGGAGGGGAACTACTTGGATTTGACCCGATTTGACAATGAGTAGACAAAAAATTACTACCATCCCCTTCAATGTAAATCTTATGGGCATGTCCACTCCATTTCTACTATCTCACTGTGCTGAAGGCGGTGTGGACGAGTGGTGCTCAGTTCGGTGGAATGGTATTCCCTTCGTTTTCAGGAGGTGTTAAAGAGAGGCGGGAAATGGACACGGCGGATATTTCGTGAACGACAACGAGTGACAGATCAACGTTTTTGCATTTAGAAAAGAAATTACGACGTATGTGCAGTTGTACACAATTTATGGATTCTTTGTGACTTTCAGTGAAAAAGTTCTTGCGCAGTTAGCGTCTGGTTACGTTGTCTGAACGGTACGCTTTATCAGTTGCTATAATTGTGAATTGCAATCATCATAGTCGTTGACCGTAGCTGCTTAGTCGGATATACTGCACTTTGTGTTCGCTGAGGAGATTTTGTGACCGTTTGGATTTTAGTGGCCAGTGCAGTTGCAATATTTTCACAATAAAGAGGAACAATTCGGATATGATACAGTGAATTATATACGATGCGAACGCCTTCGACGATTCGTAAGGCTTTGCCGACTTGTGGCAAATTGATTCAGACCCAGACGAGTCTGTTCGGAACTGTGACCAGATGCGGGAAACATTGTCGGAACGGCCGTTTTAGGGAAGACCACTCCGCGCAAACAGTAGGTCATTGCCAACGAACTGGATCGTCATCTGGACATTGCTAGTCCAAAACTGGGGTTTTGACTTATGCAACCAATCTACGTATTATCCGGTGACCTTCAACGATTCGATTCCAGGGGCTATGCAGTGAGTTGAGCTGCTCACGTTCGTCAAGTCTCTTCATACGAACCAACCGACCGGGAGTTTCATCAATCCTTATCATTTCTCACATGGAATCAGCCCAGTCTTCGATATCAGCGGAAAAGCTCGTCGAGTTCATGTGAGTAGAACAGTAGTAGCAAGTTTAATAAAATACTTATAATATAAGCCTTGATAGCTGAAATTAGGTACATGCACAGTTACATAACTCAAAGTAGGTACATACAACGAGTAAACCAATTTCATTTGTTTCTTTCTGCAATGTTGGGAAGTTACTTGAATCTCGGAGAAGATATCATTTGGAGCGACAAAGCTTGCGTATTAATTTAAGTTCCTTTATTAACTAAAAGAAAAAGAAAAAAATAGATAATGCAAGTAACAATCGATTCACCCTAGAAGCGATCTTTAAATACATTTTTGGGTATTCATCTTCAAAGTTAAGCAATTTAAATATTCCGCTTGAACAGTCTTTGTAGTGACGGCATGCTGTTGCGTTGTTCATAACGTCTGTTCGACTTTAAAATTGACATAGTCGGTCAATTTGTGACTAGTTCATGCTTTCCATGTTGGGAATTTATGTCGAATAAGATTCGGCCCCTCAGATTTGATTTATCCAAATTCAAATTAAAGTTTTGGACATCTATAACATCGGTCGACGCAAGTATTATTTTCGGAAACGGAATACAAGCTGTATTTTTAGTTGAAATACAAAATTCTTTAAAATTTACCTATTTATAATAGCTATAAAACATAAATCAAGATATACACATTTTTTGTATTTAATTAATTTGAATTAGTTACTAGAATACAGTTAAATAGCACAGATAGTTAAAGTAAATGGTAAAAAGATAGACAATGAACAAAGACAACCTTAAAATATGTGTTTCCAAGTCCTATCAATAAGTATTCCGAGTTGAATCGAACAAAATATCATTAATTTGAAAACAAGATACTTATGAATAATCAGAATGTATATTGAAGATATATGTAAAGGTTATAAATTTAAGAGTTACATTTTTGAATTTCAAAATTTAGTATAAACTAAGACTGATTGCGGGGAAAAAGAGAATACTTGGTAGAACAAATGTTTATTTTTCCACAATTATTCAAGTATATTCTTTTGTGTTTCTAACGTTAAGACCAGATTTCAATTTCGAAACAGCCAAACAAAAAGGGGAACAAGAATATTTAAATTAGTAATTTGGAGAGCACTTTGTTTCCTACTTTTGAAATTAGGTATATTCCAAATTAGCCTCAAAACAATGATACGTGCCCAATATTTGAAATATTTCTAAAGGTAAAAACTGAGCCTTTCAATTGCAATGAAAAAATAAGTGTATGAATAGAATCAGATCATTCCTTGACAAAGAGGAACTAGCTAACGCAACTAGCTAACCAGGGACAATCACACCTACAGACAATTCAAAACTGACAGACTGAAATAAATACATAATTGAACCCGGTGGTAAATCCGATATCGTCATGAATATAAAATCGAATTCACATAACAGATCGGAAATTGTTTCAATTGCAGCATTTTTAAATTTCAATATTATTTTGATTGGCTCTACCCTGTGCAACTTAATATGCAAAAACAAAAGAAAAGAACTTGAAACGTAATGTGTTGACATTAAAGCTGTAATTCTAGTTTACTTGTAATCAATTGATTTTTTTTATAAATGAAATAATAATGGTTTGCCAAACTAAACCCCCTGCGGCCTTCTTATTGGGCGAAAGCCCAGGAAGATTTTTCTCTTGCTGGTTCGCGTTGGTCTGGCTGGCCGATGATATGATTTAGCGTCTTTGTATTTCAGCTTTTCTAAAAGGGAGGAACATTGGCCATTTTGTAGTAAATTTTTGCGTTTTTGATATTCAGGCCAATGTCAGTGGGTGGAGGACCCCAGACCATCGGGGGTCAGGGCTCCGCCCCATCGGGATCCGGGGGCTGTCTGCCTCACGCGGGTTCCTGCGAAAAGAGAGGTAGTGTTTTCCCCTTTCCGCTTCAAATTTTCAATTTTCTGGCTCTGTGCGTCAACACGAGCACTGGGTCTGCTTAGTCAGCCCATGTTGCAGAGCCACGGGTGCTTTCCTTTACGGAATTAAGCCCCTTTTTTTCCTTGAGTATATTTATTATACCAGCTTGCGGCTACTCTACGATGACGGATGAAATTGTAAGTAGCATCCCGTTTTTCTGAGAGCCAACCGACTCCATTATTTCTATGGACCCACCCCAGCCGCAGCGAGCTGGCAAAGTGGCAACCCAGCATTCGTCGGGGTTGGTTAAAGGGTACTCCGCTAATGCGGACGAGGGGCCTTCACGGCCATTTCTAGGGTAACCTGCTCTCGGGGCAATTCTTTTTTTTTTTTTTTTGACTTGCCTCTTGAATGGCAGGAGCCATTCCACCTTTTTGGTCCTTAGCACTCTTGGTTCTGGACTTCGGTCTGGTTCTGAGTTGTGCTAAGGCCATCTCAATCTTCATATTCGCTACAGATTAACGATTTGAAGCAGCAGCTTAAAGCTGAGGACACACAAACACAACAACAAACACTCATCAAAAACACTCTTCGGGATTCCAAAGATGGGATTTGAAACAGGAATCATTATATTAGAATATGGGATATAAAATTTAAACAATAAAGAACGGGTGGATCTACGTTTAGCATGTTCGACGGCACCAATAAGATATCCAAGGTGGAAGACCAGAGCTTGAAGGAAATACTCAAAGAAATTACAGACAACAGAAAACAAAAACAGTTGAACACAAGTAGACAATCTACCAGTGCCGTCTTTTCAATCTTTTCGCCAACTATTCGAACAACAAATGATAGTTTTGGAACATATAATCCAGGAAGGGTGTTCGAGCGAAAAAGAAAATTAGGTTTAAGAGTCTTAGGATATCAACCACATGACAATTCATCATTTTTTAAATGTTTGAGGACCTGTGGGTCCTTTTGTTCAAATAAAAGCCAGTCCGCGACAATCGTTCAGCCACTTCGGATTGTCCTTTTCCTCTTTCGCTTGTGTTCCTTGAATAACTCAGTCGCTTTGAGTTATAACCGCGGGTCATCTACGGCCCAATAAATTACTTCGCACTGGTCACCTACGGCCCCACCAAAGGAGATGCATAAGTCAATATAGAGTGGATAAGGTTCTGATAGCGAATGAACGTGACTTTAGTGATCATGGCCATTTTGTTTGGCTAAAACATGTCTGCTGCGTTGGTAGCTTTGATTTTCAACCTCCCAGAAGGCTTAATCTTCAAAATTTCGACAAAATCAACACCGAGATACTTAGGTAATGAGCTAGCATTAATCTTAGAAGATTCGAACGGGACAGCGAGATTCTTGGTCTTGGGAATAGTTTGAGATCCCCGATACTTAGAATCGATCATTGATCTTTCAGTTCAAAAATTTGCTCGATATTCACAAACCGTTTTATTTCTAGTTGTGCAGTTTTTTTTCGGATATACAAAGCAAGTTAATACTTATGTAATTCGCAAAATCTAGTATATATAATTGTTTATGGCTGGGAAGTTTAGAATTTTTGAACCGATCATACAAGACTCTAGCTTTGTACTATTTTGTCGTTAGCCTAATTTGTTTACATCACCGCTAAATCTATAATAATTTTACTTGGTCACATTACAAGAAGAATTATAGCTGCCACATTTCATTGCTAGGCTTGAGATAAATTATATTTGGTCTCCAGTGTTATATGATTTATTTTCAATGATTCCGTATTATCTCCTGAGTCAATGAATTAGTATAAAGACAGAGATCTAGCAATCGGGATTGTCGCTATCTTTTCTCACAAATCAGGCTTTGGTTAAAAAATTGATACATCGATAATGCAAAACAGTTCATATGTAGAAAAACATAACATTTATTCATTTTATAAAAAATATTAACTCTTATTGGCGAAACTTAAATATCAGTTGTACTAAGCATATTATTCAAAAACTGAAACCATTCTTCGAAATAATCACGATTTCCACTTTTATAAAGCATCTTCACGTGTATAAGTAATTTTCCCAAATACTTTATATCGTCGCGATAACGTAATAATGTCTCGCCATCTACATCGATATCAGAATACGGCAAAACTTCTAGATTTCTGCTCCTAAATGTTTGCTTATAATTAAAAGCCTTCTCCAACTCTTCAATGTCTTCCTCCACTAAATCAAGTCGCAGCTTATCCAATGACTTCTTTGGTTTTATTGGTGTCGATTTTATCGGTGTTCTGGCTTTGGGATTTTTCGCAAAGGCTCTACAGATAACCTCACGAATCCGAAAAGTATCGCAATAGGCTCGAAGACAATCTAGCACTATATCCAAATACTCGTGTCGAAATATTGGATCGGCCTTAGGTCGTGGTTGTGATTTTTTCGGGGACATTAATGTGTATTTTTGCTCATCAGTGCATTTTTGCTCTTCTCGGCGGCCTTCGGTACAAGTCCAGCGTTCCTTGTCAAAGAGATCAAAGATTTTCTTTACGTTCATTTCCTCGGGCACTTTGTCCAGTTTGCGGAGGAGCTGGTCAATAAGTAAGTAGCGCAGATCAGATACTTTAATCTGTTTGATTACGCTTAAAGTGCTGACGATCAAGCATCCGATCTTATCTGAAAGTCGAAATGAAAGTCGTATAGAAGGGCTATTACGGGAGATGATAGTAGAAAGAAAATGTTACCTTGTATTGTCTTAAAAAGCTCTCTAGTAAACGTTTTGATTTTAAAGCCGATATTAGGATAGATGAGTTTGTCACTCGTTTGGTGTTCGCACGATCCAACAGCGACGCTAAGTAACGACATAATCCGCTGTAATAAATTTTTTTGTAAAAGATTAAATACGATTTTATATTATCTTATTTATATAGTGAAGTCATAAAATCTGTTAACGTTCTCATTTCTATTTGTGATGAAGACAGTTCTATACTCACCGATAATACTTCGAGTTTGTCCGAAGGAAATCGCAAATGAACTGAGAGCACAAATATTTCCAAAAACTTTTTCACCGGAGCCGTCATCAAGTTGTACGAACCATCAAAAAATACTAGAGCCAGGAGTGGTCCATTCTCTGAGTTGATTACTTTTTCAGTCTTCGACAAATACCTGAGCAGCCAAATCGACAAATCATATTCAAACATTTTGGTCAATATGTTTAAGACAAAAAATATTCGATCCAATTTCTCTTGTCTGCTGTAAAGCGAAAAGTTCTCTTCGACGGCCGTTTTCTCGATAAAAGCGTGGAACTCTTTTTCACTTTCTGACGACTCCGAATCCCGCCTCCCTCTACTCGCCGGATCATTGATGGGCTCGCAAGTCATCATCGTTTCCAATAAACTGTCTAAAAGAAAAGTGAAAAAAGGTTTTGATGTTGATCCAGCAGCACTGTTTTTGTAATATGTCTGCATGTCGAAATTGCATGACAGAAATTTTCGGTAGGCTCGATGGATATCAGGCCAACACGGTGGGAACTTCATTAGAATTGTTTCGGCTACGGTTATAGCATATTGGAGAATGTATTTTGTAGTGTAGGGACTATCTTCGGGCTGTTTTGAGTTCTGTAATGAATAAGAAAAAATGATTTCAAAGTATATTTTCTACTTTGCTAGAAGACTTTATAGACAGAGAGATGTTTTATTGAAAGTTTCTTATAATGAAAAAAGATTAGAAATAACAAAATAATTCGGAAACAGATAATGGCATGCTGAGCTACCTGCCAGATTAGATATGATCCGAAATATTAAGATTTACTCTAATTTAAAAACCATTCTATTAACCTAGCGGAGCTATAGCTGTATCAGCGAAAAATTCCGCTATAAATGACAGGATTGTATACTAAGCAAAATTTTAACTTTGAGTTTTTAACGCCAAATTTTAATTTAAGGGGTTACACCACAGTAGAAGTTTCAGAAAATTGATTTTCTTTTTATTGGCTTAAAAAATCCTTTGAAACCTTTAGAATAAGAGGCAAATGGTTTCATACCTGCTGGAAATCGTTTTCAAAGAAATTTCGAGCACTTTTTCGACTCTTCCCGACTGCTCGAAAATGACTACCTGCGATAGATACGACACCTGCTCATTGGGTACAGCATTAAGTCTTATCATACGATTCCCAACTTCTCTAATACACTAACATAAGTCGTTAGAAACATTTTCAAGCATGTTGAACACAAAGTTCAGTAGTACAGTGTCCTTTGATGTTGAGAGAAGACGTAAATTTTGCGTGGAAGTTATTCGAATTACGATTTTTTTGCAGTGCTAATTTCTCACACGTTATTTGTAGCTTTTACATTTATGTGAGTTACAATGAGTGAAAAGAAAGTATATGTAAGCCCTAAAAGCTCAAAAATATCGTATAAGACGCGGCGACGGACCAATGTGACGAAACGACGACCGTTGAACAGATATAAGGCGGAGGAAGATTCGGCCGGTGTCAGCGCTTCGGCAAAAAAATTGAAAGTGGATTCTGATGTTATCGATGTATAAAGTAAATTTGGTTATTGATTGAAGGTAAAAAAAATTAAATGATCAAAATTTTTTATTTTATCATACTTGAAACACGAGTCAAAACTTTAAACGCGTTTTGCTCGAAACACGTTTTTTTAAATCGGCACGCAGTATAACTCAAACAATTTTCTATTTTTTCACTTCAAATTCATATCACATCTTTAAAACAACATTCCGCATAGAAATACGTAGCCGATTTTCAATGAGTAAATATCTCGATTTTTTAGCTACAATTTTGAACTTGCCGGTTTTTTTGAAGGAAAATGCACTTTTTTTTTTAAAATGCTCGCCAATTTTACAAAAATAAATATTTTCAAAATCCCCTACGTATTTCTCTAGCTATACTAATGTTCTTTAAGAATTTTTTTTTATTTTGTTCCAGATTAATTTTTGGTGCACTTCTACTGCGTGCCGCGGAGCCCCTCCAAAAAAAAAACCGTTCCGCAGAAACGGCTGTTGGGCAGCCATTTTGTAATATTTTTTAATTAACAAATTTTTTTTAAAAACTTCAAAACATGCTTAACCAACACCCTTAAAGAGATTTACTTTTTTACATTTCCTTCCACTTAAAAAAAAATCGCAGAAAAACGTTAAATTTTCGCTCTCTACTGTGGTGTAACCCCTTAATTTAAATTATTTGTGCTGAGGTCCTTAGCCTGTTAGGTTAGGGTGTAGACGCGGGTTGTCCATTGGCAACTCTCCACTGGCTAGTTAGAGTTGTCTAGTGACCACTCCGCTAAATTGAATCAGCTGACTCAACGTAACGGCGCTAATCACCTCTGCTAGCTCTTAAAAGTTGTGAAAACAAAAACAAAAAATCTTTAAGCGGTTATTTAAGGCTGGACAGCCGCAGAGAGTATGTTCGATGATATCCTCTTCGATTCCACTCTTTTTGCCTGAATTGCTGGATGTCAGTCCTATAATCGCATGAGATACAGTAAGGCAGTGCCCTGTGACCAAGCCAGCTGTTGCTCTCAAGCAGTTCCTGCTGAGTTTTGGAAGTTTCCTGCTTTTAATTAAATCGGTTGTAGGTTATAATGTCCTGGCTACCCTACAGTCCTCCCTGTTTCCCATTCGGACTTTAATTAATCCATAAGGCCGCATCTAGTTTGCTTGTGGTGTCCACAATTGACCATGGAATAGTAATGCAAGGAGTATTCTTAGCTTCTAAGCCTCACTTCGCCAATTCATCGGGCTTTTCGTTTCGTATCCACATAAACCAGATAAAAGTATACCTTTTCGTTGATAGCCACTCTGCACGCATTAACAGTTCTTGAAGAGTAAATCGTCGTCGCAAATCGTCGTTGGTTTGGTTGACGCTCCGCTGGTGGACTCAATTGCCATGTGCATAGCATATATGTACATCACCGTCCTCGGTAACTAGCTTTATCCTCCAGTCTGTCCTTATGGGTATCTTGACTAGGAAGTTATATTATATTATTTTTGCTTATGTAGACCATATCGACAGGAATGAGCCTATACCGTCTCTTGCACTCCGTAAGAAGAACGCTGTGACCCTATTGATTAGAATCGTACCTCATGCCTGAACTTTTAGCGCGTACAGCCGCTAATCATGCGCTTCTCAGTATCAACCGAACCAGAGGCATCAGCCCCAGAATTATTTCCAATCCGGCCGTGAGACTTTTGCAAATTAATCTTTGCAGCCTTATTAGCTTATTGCTATTGATTATTGTTAGCAGGGTGGTAAAACTATTGAGGACTGAAGACACGCAAATGTGTATTGCATGGCTTTGTTGCGCGAAGGTGGTACACGAAAATAGGTGATAAAGTGAAATGTTTGCGCAGTGTTATTCGTACAAAACTTAAGCCCAGTCCAGACGCTAGGTTTTGTACAACGTTTTATCTGCGCAGTCCAAAACGTTGCAGACAAAATCTTGCGCGTGGATAGGAAAACTATACAATTTTGAGAACGGTACAGTTGCAGCGATAATTGAGTTGGTACGGCATATTTATCCGCAACGTTTTGACTGCGCAAATAAAACGTTGTGTAAAACCTAGCGTTTGGACCGGCCATTACTTCCGACTTTATGATTCAAATTTTTCATGGCAAGAATGAGATGTTATAGGTGCGTGAAAATAGAAGCACTAGATATTTAGTTGTAGTTGCACTAGATATTTCAATATGTTTTAAAATGTTTTATACAATTATAAGCTACTAATTCATTACTTAATTATTCGACATATATGATGTTCCAAAGGTCAGGTCCATGTGTCTCACCTGAATTGACAGGCCTACTTTTAACTCCCTCCTTGATGTTATAGAGCAATTATCGGTTCCTGAGTTAGCCTCGCATCATGGCCAGTGAAGCACGATTTACCTCGCCGAGTTGAAGGCATTTTGTAAGTTTAATGTTACCAGCAGGACGATCGGGCTGGTGCGATGACATACCTCCTTCGCTCTCGCAACTACGCCAACAGCTTCAGAGATGGCATCGATTTTGCATGCTTTTTCGAGAAGCCCTGTTGCCTGTCAAAAAGGCTGTCAGCCGATCTTATAGCTGACAGCAGTCGCTGCATGTGTAACCCCTGCGAGAAATTTCTCCACAGTTTCCAGCAAGCACAGTTGACGACATGCCAATGGATTGCCAAGGTTACTTTTACCCTGGTCTAAGCATGCCAGTCGAACTACCTTCCATCGCGACGAAACACGAATTATACAAATCCAATAATAGGACCGGTTTACTTTTCGCCACGGCTATAAGTCCTTTGACTGGCACTCCAACAGAGCAATCAGTTGAAAGTTGTGGTGAAACAGTTAACCGATTAACCAGGTTAATAATGTCTTAGCTAAGTATGTTTCTTCCTTTTTAAATTCAAGGAATGATTTTAAAAAAATCCTAACAACAAGTTTCCATCACATAGCTTCAAAGCCACAACTGGGGTGATATGAGAAGCAAACTAAACAAACTCTTTCTTGACTCAAAATTTTGCTAATTTAATCTACTGACGTACACAGAAACTTGGTTAAACAGTTCGCACAACAACGAAGAAATATTAGATGAAATATTTACAGGAACGACCGAAACTTATCTTTTTACTGGTCAAACTCGAAGCGGTGGTGTTTTAATTGCTATTCATAGCCCGCTATCTAGCGAACTAGTTGCAAGCAGCTTATATATCTCTTCGATCACAAGATTATTCGTATTTCCCGGTCCAGGGATTTTATTTACATTGGGATATTCTACATCCCGCCCTGTTCAGACGAAGCCGTTTATAATGATGTATGCGAAATGATGTCGTCCCTAGTAACATCTCATAATGAGAATGATAAAATTATAATTTTGGAGTTTTCAATCGGCCAAATTTAAAATTATAATGAGCTTATGAAAATTATAACAAACCCATTTCTTTCAATCTTTTTGACTCTAGTGAATCTAGTTAATATATTTTATCGTAATAATTTTCAGCAAATAGCTCGACACCTAAACATGACGGAAATTCGTTATATCTTATATTTACTAATAGCTACGACGATGTAGTTGCTAATCCAAATGTTGATGCAAAACATTTTTTGGCAACAGTCTTCACCACGCTGCTTTCACAGTTAAGCTGCTCTCTACAACTGATATGTTCCTTTCCTTATCTTATCATAAATCTATTGAATATGACTTTCCCAATGCTGATTATAAGAGTATTTCGGATTATCTTCTCAGAATTGACTGGGCCAGTAATTTTTCAACGCTAGAATTGGATGATGCTGTATCCTTATTCTATGAGTTGGTTTCAGACACCGTTGAAAATTACGTCCGAAAGATTAAGAGAAAAAACAAAACGTCTAAACCATGGCTGGAGAGGGGTTTAAGGTACTTGCGGAATCAAAGAAACAAACTTTATAAAGTAGTTGAAACCAATACTGATGTTAGAGATATCAAGGATAAATACAGAGAATTAGCTTAAGAATTCCTGACGAAATCCCGTGAAGCATATGAGCGCTATGTTTATGATATGGGCGAAAATAAAATTCAATATCCTAAAATGTTTTTTAATTTCCTAAGCACCAAATAGAACAACTTCGGGTTACTCTAACTCGATGTACAAAAAAAAACTCTTGTTTGTCAACCCCTCACCTTTGTGATTTCCAGGAAGTTTCTATTCATGTATATGCTCATCTAACGTTCTGTTTCTTTGAAATATTTAAGCTAAATACCGTTTATGAAATGTATTTAACAAGACGGGAGATTGCAAGGTCGTTATAGATCTTAACGTCAACAGGTGCTTGGACCTGACTTGCTACTGCCTAGTTTCATTCTCGAATGTATGGAGTCCTTTATCTTGCTCGTGCATTTAGTTTTCAATAAATCACTTTCTTGCGAGTTTTCCCCTTACTTCTGGAAATCCTCCCATCTGACGCCGAATTTTAAATGTGTTGGTAGACGGTCAATTGACAATTACAGAGGTATTGTAATATTATTAGCATTGCTTAACACGTTCCCTGTCCGCTGAATCACATGTGACTCAGGAAACGAGCTTTTGGAATGCACAGCTACGTTCATCAGTCATATGTGGCTCAGCGGACACCTACAACTTGTATTGAGAAAAACCAAAACATTTACCTGAATTACATATGGTTCATGAGCGTTCAGCGACTAAAAAGTCTGTGTACGCTCCTGAACCATATGTGTTTCAGGTAAGAACTACCAATTTCTATTTTGTCTATCAACATTTTTCTATGCTTGGGTTGTTTATAGAATCATACAAAAACAAATTTCAGCAAAAAATAATTTGAACTTGCGGAGCAGTTTCGTTGTTTTGTTCAGGACAGGGAAAGTGTTAAACTTCTTGACAAAATTGAAAAAAGCTCACAACTCTAATAGAGCCTCTACTGGACGAACAACAACATGGCTTTAGAAAAGGCAGGCCAGTTACTACCAGCCTCGTGATTTTCGTTTGAGATGTTTTCTGTGGTATGGAAAAAGGGCATCAAACTGATACCAACTACAGACTTCCGCAAAGCTTTTGATCGTGTTATGATATTCTTCTAATTAAATTTGAGAAATTTGGTTCCTCGGGTCTCTTATTAAATTGGCTAGACTCTTATCTTCGAAATAAAACGCAGTGTGTCCAACAAAATTATATGATCAAGTGTACCACAAGGTAGTCACTTGGGACCTCTTTTATGTAATAGGTCTGTTCACGTACCTGAATCTATTATAATATATTAAAATAGATTCGCAGTGAGTCGTTTTTGTACTCCTGCTGCAACCCAAATTTTGCCACAAAAAGAAGCCAGCTGCAAAAATCTGTTGCTGCTGCAGTACGCGAAACAACTAATAATTTCAAATCAGATCTTTCTGAAGTCTTATCAGACATTCCTCACTTTTTCTATGCAATGTACCTCATAGTTAAATCGAAATCAGAGTCAGTTTTCTTTCAATCTAAAATGTTATTTTTTGAGCAGTGGTGCAAATAAAATAAACTTGATAATAACGTCAACAAATGTCAAGTCATAAGCTTTTCCCGCAAAGCCACTAATTTAAATTTTCATTACTGCCTCAATAATCTTTCACCAAATAATGTTGATATTATCATAGACATTAGGGTAACTTTGGATAAAAGGCTGCGTATTAATTTACAATATGACAATCTTAAGCAAGGCTGCGATTCATCAAAAGTTGTACGAAGGAATTCAAACATCTATGGGTCTTTGTACATAACTTTCATTCGCCTATTGCTCAAATACACCTGTATTGTCTGGCACTCTACATTTGATTTCCATAACGATAGGCTTGGATTAGGCTCTTTGCCTTGATCGACCTGTATAATCCACACGAATTTGATAATTGACTATCATACAGATACAGACTAAATCTTTTAAATCTATTAAGTATATCTTCGCGGAGGATAGTCATATGCTCCTGCTTTGCTTTTGATGTTAATAGGAGATTGCTCAATGTTCTGTCCCTGCCCAATATGATAGCCTTCAACGAACCAGTAAGGCGGACGTGGAACAAGCATTTACTGAATGAATACCGACACCACACAGGCTACGCCAACGATGAGCAAATAAACAGATGCTGTAAAATATTTATGAGCCTCAGAAAATACTATTCCTCAACCATTTTTAGACCTAGGTGTAAGACAAATCTGACTAAGTTACTCACGATATAAACGCCCCAATCAAATTGTCTCCCAAAAATTATTCTATTATTTGAATTTTTGCTATTGTTCTTTAATTATTTACATTTTAAATTAATTTATATTGTTAAACATTAATTATAAGTGTTTCTTTTGATTGCGTAGGCCTTCTTTGGTTAAAATAAATAAATAAATATATTTGCATACCTAGGGCACTGAAAAATCTTAAAAATACTTCAGTTTGCCTTTACGGATCCCATAGATATTTGAGTCATTTTTGATAGTATGTAATTGAAAACATTCTAAATTATATTGCAGTATCGGAAGTCAATGAAATAGCACAATGAATTGCTAAAAATTAAATCTTTTGGCTTAATTATTGGGCGGAAGTCTTTTCAAGTCCGTTTAGGCTTTGCTGGCCTGGTTTTTAAGGAGGGACTTCCAGCCACAAGGTGTTTTTAGGCAGGCGCCACAGCACGGCGTAGACCCCTCAATATCATGCACTCTAAACGGACTGTACACACTGATTAAGTCAAGGGTGGAATAGAGGAAAGGGATGAAAACGCACCTTTTAAATATTTTTTCGCGCTAACTTTAGAGTAGGTAAAGCATGATGAATATTTTTAGAATTTAGTTCAAACATTATCAAACGTAATAGGCAATTGAATTCAATTAAAATTTACCAAAATCATATCCAAGACATTCTTGAGAGCGTCTTCACCAGGAAATTCCATTTTCACACACATGTCCTGCAGTGTTCTCAGATAATGCAAAACACGGTTATGTTTCGACAAAGTACCCACAGCATACTTTTGCAGATCGTCAATGAACTTTGGGCGCGGGCATTTTCGATGATGATGCGATCGACAATAATGTTGATCACCAACACACGGTGGTATCCAGCTCATTTTCAATCTAGCAACAACATTGACATAGTCCCGTCCGAGAATGTCTCGAACCTCCTCCATTTGACGAATGATTTCTCGGACTTCTGGGTCTTCGGGCTCATTGCCATTTTCACACAGAACATTCTCTGTGGGACTGCATCTGGGGCGTTTCTCATCGACTGCACTTTCAAAGCTACGTCGTGCGGAGTTAACATTTTTATTTTGCTTGGGAATCATAGCATCTTCGACCATTGTACTGTGGTTTTTCTTGGTGTCAGAATACATGGAACGAGAACGGGTAACACGTGCTCCGACAAGTTTAGCTTTCCTTTTGTTGATTTCCATTTTTATTTACATCAATACTACTGTTAATCAGTTTTCGAAATAGAGAACTTGCAGTATCGGTTTGATCGAGAATAAATCTTCCGTCCGCGCCAAATAAACGATAACAAACACTTATCAGTGACAGCAGAATGTAGCTTGTAGGGGAATTTGTGGAATAAATTAGCTGTCATATTCCAGTTTTGTTTGAGAAGCAGCCTTAATTTATAAGATTCACTGTCAGAAGTTTCACAACTCAATTCATCGTCAAATCAATACGAAAAATTCTCGAATTGATTTCAGCGTTTACGTGGGTCGACTCAATACTCGGAATTCTTTGCGTTTTGTCACTCCTCTTCGTCATTAGTTTTATGAGCATTTTGAAAGTTACATGACACCGTTGAATTTTGTCATCATCCAGCAGAACGAGTAAAATTATTCAAAAATTGTCGCGAAATATCTAAAAAATTACAATCACATAGCACTAATGGTACAAATAACAATTAATGAAATGAAATGACGAGTCGTTGTGCGTAAATGCAGACTGCATAATCAAAATAAAATGAATTTTGTCCAGACTGAGTATACAAGCAGCATTAATCGCTTTCCAGTGGACTTATCTCAGACAGAAACCTTATGGTATTGGTACTTCCCCTAAGACTATAACTTAAAACTTGTGCATAGATTTACAAAAAAATTTGTTTGATAAATTGTATTTAATTTTCAGTTCTCTCTCATTCCCGATCCAATTCACTTGAACTTGCCCTTTGATAGCTGTACTTATCACTTAAACAAGAAATCATCCACTTATTCTTATCAGTAACTAGTACCGATAATAATTTCCGGAATGTGCTACTACTAGTGAATCAGCAGCACGTTTTACACACGCACTTCTCACAAAGTGGATTAATGTCAACAGTAAATTTAAAAATAGTAAACGAACAGATGAACATATTCTTATTCTTACCAAAATCATCTCCAACACATTTCTGAACGCGATTTCACTTGGAAATTCAGTTCGCACGCACATATCCTGAAGTTCTCGAAGATAGTGCATGTGACGGTTGTGTTTCGAGAGGAAGCCAACTTTATCTTGCTGCAAGGAATCAATTGGAATAGCACGACCCTGATGGCCGTTTCGGCAGAATTTCTCGTTTGCGACGCAATGTGGAATCCAGTTAAGTTTGAGTCGGTCTAGTACGTTAGCACAGTGATGTCCGAGAATATTTCGAATCTCTTCCTCTTCAGCTGAATAAGTTTCCGACAGGTCGCAACTGTTTTCGTAGCTTTGTGAGGAGTGAGGTGTTTGTTTTTTGCTCTTTTTTCGGTCATGAGAACTTGAAGTTTGAGTTGATTTCGTCAATTTCACTGGAGTTCGAGAACGGATGTCTTCAAAATGAAAGCAGAAGAAGTCATATGGAACAGAACAGGCCACTGAAGTAGTTCTTCTTTGTTTTGATTTAGGTCCCTCCGAATTTTCTTCCATCGATAGCTGTGGAATTGAATTAGGTTACACTAAAACAAGTGTCGCTCAAACGAATGGGTTTATCGCGTTACGATAGTAACACTCTTTCACGGACGGACTAAATCTTTGTGCACAATAATAACATTGATTTGATTTGATACGCGATAAGCACAGTGCAATAAATTTCTTCTTCCTGTACTTTACGATAAGCTTGAATGTAAATCGTTGTGTAACGACGCGCGATATTGTTTGGATCGTGGAAAAGTATGAATCGAATTAGGAAAAACTATGGACTACGAGAAGATTTCATTCCAGTTATACATCCATGATACAAAAACTGCAAAGCAGTTTTCTCAGTACAATTTCGATATAACTTTTCAAAATTTTTCCGAATATTCTTCAAATATTCCTACTATGGCCACCGATAAAAATTACTTCTTTGAACTTACTTTCATAAGGTTTCTTACGAAAAGTGCAGGATTATGTGAGATTCTTACTCACTAAAAACATCACCCGCTTGTAGGGAATCGAAGGAATTGAGAATGGCCTTAGCACCACTCAGAACCAGACTGAAGTCCAGAACCAAGAGTGCTAAGGTCAAAAAAGTGGAAAGGCTAATGCCATCCAAGAGGCAAATCAAAAATAAATAATTGCCCCGAGAGCAGGGTGCCCTAGAAATGACCGTGAAAGCCTCTCGTCCACATTAGCGGAGCACACTTTACCAACGCCGACGGATGCTGGTATGCCGCTTTGCTAGCTCGCTGCGGCTGGGGTGGGTTCTTGAAAAATGGAGTTGGTTTGCTCTCACAAAAACGGGATGCTACTTATGATTTCATCCGTCATCATATCGTAGCTGCAAACTGGTATATAAAAATACCTAAGGAAAAACGGGGGCATAGATCCGTAAAGGAACCCACCCGTGGCTCTGCAACATGGGCTGAATAAGCAGACCCAGTGCCCGTGTTGACGCACCGAGCCAGAAAATTGAAACTTGAAGCGGAAAAGAGGAAAAACACTACCTCTCTTTTCGAAGGAACCCGGGTGAGGCAGACAGCACCGGGCCCCCGATTGTGGCGGAGTCCTGACTCCGATGGTCTGGGGTCCTCCACCAACTGACATTGGCCATTAAATATCAACAAAAAAAAAACGCAAAAATAAATTTCCTACAAGGATGGCCAATGTCTCTCCCTTTTAAGAAAATCCTGAAAATTCACAAAAAACACTCTAGTTATTCATTGGCGAGTCAGGCCTGACGCGGACCCTGAAAAGGAAAGAACTTTCCGGGCTTTCGCCCAATAAGAAGGCCAGGAGATTTAAATTTTAGCAAAACATAATTAAATTCATGCTGTAACTAACATAGAACCTAAATGAACATAGTAAAGAACAAAAATTAGAAGGAGAAAGAAAAAGTTATTCATAGCTCTCCCTGTACAGAGGTTTGTTTTAAAACTCATTTTTGGAAACTATGATATGATTTTGTACATTCTATTTTGGGACAAAATGGTCACCTGCTTTAGTACTTTAAAGTACTAAAGCAGGTGACCATTTACTTCATCAAAATCAACAGATAATCAATATCTAAAGATAAAAAGAATATTTTCTCTTTTTACTAATGTTCGAAGAACATTAGAATTAAAATCGATTCGGCCAAAAATTCATATTTCTTTATATATATATATATATATCATCAAAAAATTTCAGTGAGATAATCTCGGGAACGCGCCATTCGATTGAGCTGAAACTTTCAGGATACATTGGTGTATATGCAGAATAGGTCCAGGTCTCTTTAAATGTCAGTTATTGTTAACCTTTTCGCGCCGGCGGGCATTTAAGTGATATTTTTAATATACCTATTATTTCGTGCACAAATGATTTTCGCAAAAATAAAGTTAACAAAATAAATTTCAAACGTGTTTTACATATGAATCGGATAATGTTTTGGAATTTTTTAACCCTATGTGTGCGCTGGGTGCCTAAAAAGAGGACGGGAAAATTTGAAAATTTTTAAATTTCGATAACTTTTGACAGAGGTAGTCAATCATTACGAAATTTTCAGGACATATTGATATTATTTAGTTGTACATTTGTGTAGCTTTTAATGAGCGTGCTGGCAACCCTGTAGCTAGGGCAGGCACTGAAAGTGAAAACCTCCAAATCATCGTCTCTCTTGAAAAAATGCCGTTTCTTCAAAAATAAGCCTTTTATATGTAAATCTTGTGCTTTGTTTACATAACCAAAAAAAAAAAAAAGATATGGTATAACGGGCACGCCTGGTAACCCTTGCCCAATTTACCTATATTTTTAGCATCAAAAACTTCTGTTCACGGAAACTCACGATCCGATGGGCAGAATTATTTGAAATTCACAGCATGTATTGGCCTTAAATAGGACCAGGTCTGATAGAAGTGATTTTGAAATGCGGGCGATTCTGTGCCAGTGGTGCCATCTTGAAAAACCACTAAAAAAGATAACTGTTTTTAGCCCTATAAATTCTGATTGAATCGTTCGATTTTGACGAAACTTACACAATTGCTGGACCTTACTTTAAGCCACGTTTGGTAGAAATTTGGTCGAAAAATTCGGTTGGAGCAGCCAGCTATGATAATTTTGGTGTCTTCATTTTGAAAAAAAAAATTTGGAAGTGAAAACATTCAAACCATCGAATATTCAAAAAAATGTCCGTTTCTTACAATAAAACCAATCTGTATATAAATCTTATGTTTTATCTACACGTTCAAAATAAAACTTTGGAAATTTCATGTCGGACGAGAACGGTAACCCTCTCCCAGTTAACCTATATTTTTAGCATCAAAAACTTCTGTTCACGGAAACTCACGAGCCAATAATCAGATACAGCTAAAATTTACAGAATGCATTGCACTTAAGTAAGACCAGATTTGATAGAAGCGATTTTGAATTGTGGGCAAGTCTGTGCCAGTGGTGCCATGTTGAAAAATTACAAAGAAAAAAAACTGCTTTTTGCCCTATGAAATGTGAATAAGTTACCAGATTTTCATGAAATTGACACAGAAGCTAAACTTAACTTTAATCTCTGTTTGGTGGAAATTTGGTTGAAAAATTTGATTGGTGCTGCCAGCTATGGTAATTTTTGTGTCTTTGGTTTTGAAAATTCGCTCAGGAAAATAAAACTTTTTGCCCTATAACTTCCAGTGCAGTCATGAAATCAATACGAATTTCATACAATTAATGAAACCTATCATAAACATTATTCAGGCCAAATTTGGTTGAAAAGCCACGATAGGGTTGCCAGCTATTGTTGGTTTTGTGTTTAATTGCAATATCTTTATTAAGCGGTTTTATCGTAGAATTTTCAAATGGTAATGATATTGTAGTGACAATAAACAGCAAATATTAAGCTCTCGATCATTTGAAAAAACTCGCTGCAGGTAACCCTAAATTTTTTTATACTCCTATAACTTCGAATGTAATTAAACAACGTGAAGCAGATTTGATATATTCTTGGCTTTGATACTGGCGAAAGGTTGCCAGCACGAGTCGGTTGTGCTACTTTTGTATCAATAAATGCTTACAGTTAGTATACATACCGGAAACATTTACAATGAAAATAAATAACCGATGTTACCATTCGCAAAGTTCTGCAAATTTTTCGGATCGCAGCCCCAAACACCAACTTCAGTTACAGTGCTGCAGGCACTGAGCATTTTCTTCATTGATGTTATATGAGATGCTGCTTTCAAAATTATGTGAAATAAGCAACTGATAACGAATATAATTAACCCGTGTTTTGCTCTCATAAACGTTTAAATTCATGCCAGTGGTCATATCTGAAACCTTGCACCATATGAGTTATAATGCATTCTTAAGACGAAAGTAAAACGTGGCATTTGAAACAGTTTGGCCGTAATAAGCAGCACATGTGGTGGAATATGCACTCAAAACCTGCACGATTCTTCTACTGTTCTTCGAACATTAGTGTTTCTAGCGGTTCAGGTGCGCTAGAGTTTTTTTTTATTTTTGAAATATTGGCAATATTTCGCAAAACATTCTTTTTTTTCATTTTTTATGTGTTTTGTGGTGTCGACTTAGTACTATTGCATTTTCTCAAAAAATGCTCTCTCAATATTTATTAAATTATTTATATTTCACCATAGCAAATCATTTATATCTTTTTGTATTGGTTAAACTTTCCTATAAATTGCAAATTTATAATTAAATTTTTATATTAATATTTACGTTTTATTACTATATCACAACAGCCAATGCGGGCGCAAATGAATTGTTTGTTTTTCATAATCCTTTGCATTAGTCGACCTTGGTGCTATTATGTTTGACTCACAATGAAACCTTGTCTTTCATACTTTCATACTTATACCTCTGGCGTATTATGATCTATACTTCATCATATTCAAATATAGCTTAGGATTTTTCCTCGGCAAGAATTTATGTTAAGAGCCTGTTGAAACTATGAAGACCGGTCAAGAAGCCACTGTCCGGTCCCTGATGAATGGTCGTCATCAAACCGCCCAACTTGATAAAGTCCGAACCGTCCTTTGCGTAGAATCAGTCATACGGATTAAGATAAATGTGAAGTCTGCTACGCCAGCCTTAGGCTTTGACCTTGACACAGGGCTCAAACGAGTATTTTGACTTTTACCTGTTTTGGCACAATTTGTACACGCACCTAGCGCATCCAGGTTTCCACACATTGAAAGGTCAAATCGGCCCAAATTTATAGACTACGACATCCAAGTTGCATCTTACAATCTCTCGCTGCACTGGAGATCTACAAAATCACCAAGCCGAGTTTGTTGGCAGTGATCTGAAGCGTGAGCTTAACCTCCATCGCCGAAACTGGGAAAACTCTGTGATAGGAATTGAATACGAATTTTCTTCCGCACACATTTACAGTTTATCTTGTGCACCTCGACGACACACGAAATCCATGGGCGGCTCAATGGGAAGGATTGAAATTTCTGACGATAATCATTAAAACTTATAAAACAGTGGTCAGTAACGCTCGATAGCGCACTAGAATGTTGTTCAATACTTGCGCGAAACCATTCAGCGCACAAAAACCGAACTGCTATGCAATAACGCGTGCAAACTCACGCCACCCGTCTTCCAATCATCTAACTCCGACCACGAACTCAGGTTGACCGCCCGTCTCTACGACTGAACACAAACCGCCTCTCGCCACGACTGCACCAAGACTCTCGAGGTCTGATTTGGAAATCGAGCCGAAAACAATATACCGTTCGGTTTTGCTTTGGACCCGAATACCAAGCCAGGCAATGTCATATCGGACTAACTGCAACTTGTTATTTTTCAAATCGAACAACAAGTTACAGTTAGTCCGATCGAAAAATATATTATTTTCGAGCGCGTTGAAATATTGTGTACAGAAATTTCTGGATGTTACACGCTGACCACAGGAGTCCAAGGTGGAACCGCTTTTGCATTACTTCGAATCGGCTGTGCCACTAGCACCTTTCAGGTGCCCCCACGACTACTTTCGTTCTGTCAGGAGGAGTCTGCAAGGCTACCCTCTTCTCTTTTTAGCCTCGGTACAATCTTTTCCCAAGCATCTTCTGAATTCAGCTTTGTCTCCACAATCGTCTCCGGCGTCGCAGAGCCGATTGAAGACAAGAACGTTTCCCGTTCGCTTCTGAAGCGGAGGTAGTTGAAAAAAGAGTGAAACTCATCGTCAATTTCTTTCATGCAGTATTTGCAGTATTCCATCCTGACTTTCCCCATTATATGAAGGCATTTTCTAGAGAAGCCATGACTTGATAGAAATAGGATCAGATAGAAATTCATTCCATTGTAGTCACGACTAAGCCAAGGTTTTATGGAGCGGACCAGCCAAGTCGTCCATGCTGCCTTTGTGTTCATAGCCTAGCAAGCTACATATCCAGTTGCATCCCAGACTGTAAAAAGAGACACTGTTGCACTTAGCAACAGTGAACATGACTCCGTCTGGCAAGACGTGAAAAATCATGTTAAATCCAGTAAACACGCCTCATGAGAAAACATGTGGAATATAATAAACACGCGGACGGTCAGACGCCACGTCAGTGAAATGATTGTTTAATTAAACCTGGGTGGTGACTCCCGCCCCCAGTTCCAGATAGATAATTAAGTCGCAACAAACTATTGGCTAAAATAAATCTTTTAAATTGAAAATTTGTGCGTGTCTTTCTTTTTTGCGAAGTATATATTTTTTTTGAACTACGGCCACGTCGCGTACATAGTTAGCATGCCCCCTTAAGCTCTAGCGTTGGTGCCTCCGCTTGAGCAGCTGCTACCTCTTTTCCCAGTTCTGAGCTATTCAGAAAGACCTATCTAAGCTCGTTTGCGGATAAGTGGACTTTAGATTACCCCTATTATGACCAACTCTGCGTTTGCTGATACCTTGCGGTAACTGCTTGCGGTTTGTAGTAATTTGCGTTGGACGCTTAACATCTTAGTTCGATAGCTTTCAATTTTTAAGGTGGTAGTCATACAGCAGCATTGAATGAGCCGTCGCCATAAGCAGTTTTCGTTTACTCGCACTAGACCTGCGGTTGTTTGCCATGAGTCTGCTCAGCGGATTACAGTCCCCAATGGTCTATTGCATGCTTTTCTGATGAGCCCCCCATAAGTCTGTTTAGAGTCAAGAGTCACTCCGAGATACTTCGCAGATTTTTTGGGGTCGACTAATCCGGAGCCGATCAGCATGGGTATGACGGTTGGTATCCTTCCTTTCGTCAGCATGACAATCTCAGTTTTTGTGATCGCCAGCTGGAAACCTTGGTTTTCCTTTCAGCCTTCAGTTCTCCTCATGACTTGATTTAATTTGAACTCAGTATGGTGGGATTTTCGGAGGTAAACACAGCTGCATATTTCAAGGTACAGAAAACCGTTGTACGCAGCATTTCACAGGTCTGCCCCGAGAATGTAGTGCATGGCGTGGAGGACTATAGTACATGGCGTAGAGGGCTATAAGCATAGCGTCTGCTCCTATGTACTTTTCGCCATGTACTATAGCGTGTGGCGCTATATTTTAACACAATCCCGAAATCGACTAAGTACATACTGAAAAACTCCAGCGTATCAGAACTGCTAGAAAGCTAATGTTCCAAGAAATTGTCTTTGAGAGACTAAAAACGGACTATTGGACGTCATGTATGATCTTTGATCCGATGTTTGCATTATAGCTCAAAGGTTCGAAATGTTTCCATTGCAATCATTCGTATGCATTCTGTAATTTAAGAAGGTAAAACCCTTGTTACTTATTTTCATTCTTGAATGGTTATCATATAACACATTTGCAAATCAAATAACTCTATCGATTTCGATTTTATCCGATGATTTCGTCGAAAGTTACAGGGATAGAAAAATGTTTAGGGTCAAACCAAAAAATTTCTAAAATTTCTAAAATTTAAACATTGGCAACTTATCTTCATTGTTAATGTTCGCGATATGAGTACTTAATGTAAGCATTTATTGACATGAAAATAGCAAAAAACGCCTCGCGCTGGCAACCCTTCACTAGCATCAATGCCAAAAATATATCACATCTGCCTCACATCGAAATCAACCTACTCTGTGAATTTCGTTTTCCGATGACTGTGTGGATACACAAATACCTACACTTATCTCACTTACATTCCACAACTCACCACACTACTTGACATCATACACAACACATAAAAATTCACACATCAAGTAGGCTAAGTTTACAAAATAAAAAAATTGTAAAAAAGAGAAAAATATGAAATGTCAATTGAGTTAAGAAACTAGGCTGATTATTAATATTAACGGAGTTTAATATATAAAAATATAAGGAAGTTTCTGATTCCCACATTGGTGACCCCGATAGGAACACGCCGAAGCCTGGATCGCTGAGACTTGACAGACGAAAACAGAAAAATATCGAATCATTCTGCCGGAAATCACATTTCTTCGCTTTATCGAAGAAATTCAACAATCAACAATTCAAAAAAAAAACTTCAAGGCGTTGACGCAGACGGTCCATTGCAGCACGTCCAATTGCCACTTGCTCGTCTACGATTCTAATCATTGCAAAATAGCAACAAGTCAAACGAGACTACGCGGAAGTCAGCGGCAACAAGCAACAGCGAAATCCGCACGGAGCAGGAAATAGCACAAGCACTCGCAACACTATGAGGTATGTGATAATTAGCAATTAAAACGAAAAAAGCGCTTGAATTTCGGGATAAATATCGTCTTGAAATTATCCTATGACAAAATTCTGTCCTTCTGTGGTTCGAATCCTCCGCATCAGCTCAGGCAAAATCGCGTTTTGTAGCAGCACTCGAAAATAAATCGACGAACTATGGTTAAAGCAATCGCACTCTAAAATTTTAGATTGCTTACAGGACGCATTGAATCTAGTCCCGAACGATCAGGATGTCTATAAATCACTAGACTCAACAGATAATACAAGCAGAAAATTTTTTTTTTATTAAATGATTTTGCACTGAAATTCACGCAAACTTATCAAAAATTAAAAAGCCTCGTGCCTTTTAAAACTGAAATAGCTCATTGGCAAATCCGAGCTTCACTACTTGTCAAAATACCTTCAAAAAGAATTTCAACGCTGCTACATCTATCACCGACGTCGAAAGCTCCATAAATTAAATTTGGATATATTGTTATAATTATAATTATACAAGATTCTTAGCTATAATTACACATATTACACCTTCCTATATTTACACACTTTTCAGCCATAATATTTTTCTGCCGCGTTTCGTTCGTTTCGTCGCGTAACTCCGTATAATGTCGTTGGACAATGAGGATGCGGTTCCCTCAGGCGCGTCATTCGGTGCTGAAATTTTCGCGACATCCGTCAAACCACCCGTTTTTTGGCAAGAAGAGCCAGGTTTGTGGTTCTCCCAACTGGAGAGCCAGTTCGCAAAAGCTGGTATTAAGAGCTCGGAGACCAAATACCACTACGTGATCTCCTCGCTGGGTTCGGCGGAGCTGAAGGTGGTCAGGGACGTGGTTGCGAGCCCGGATCCTGATTCGCCTTACGAGGTCCTCAAGAGGGCGCTTGTATCGCGGCTTTCAGCCAGCGATTCTGTGAATCTCAAGCACCTCTTGGGGAACCTCTCGTTAGGTGACAGACAGCCTTCCCAGCTGCTTCGGGATATGAAGCAGTTAGGAGGTGCTAAGGTCGGAGACGACCTATTGAGGACCCTCTGGCTGCAGCGGCTTCCGGAACAGACGCAAGCCATTTTAGCCTGCTCTCCGGAAGCCAGCCTCAACAAGTTGGCGGAAACAGCCGACAAAATTGCTGAGGTATTCGTTCACCCACAAATAAATTCAGTCGCTGTTTCCCACCAGCAGTCAGAGGTGGCCGAATTAACGAAACAGGTCGCTGCGCTGACGAAACTCGTACATCAACAACTAAGATCGTGTTCGAGGTCCCATGGAAGATCTCGCTCGCAGCCGCGTCGCCGAAGCCGGTCACGAGGGACTGGTGTTTGTTGGTACCACAACAAATATGGCCCAAACGCTATTAAATGCGTCTCTCCATGCGCCTTCAAGGCTGGTTCATCAGAACCAAAAAACTAAGTCGCTGTTCTCTTCAGACGGTAAGAAAACGCGACTTGTCACCTAGCCGTCGTCTAATTCTTCACGACAACTTGTCTAAACGACACTACTTGATTGACACAGGCGCAGATATTTCGGTGCTTCCAGCACCTACTACCGGAAAACTTCCACCTTCTGGTATGCGACTTGCCGCGGCAAACCAGTCGACCATCAATACCTATGGACGAAAGGTAATCAAACTAGACCTGGGACTCCGTCGTGAGTTTTCATGGGATTTTATCATTGCCGATGTCTCTAGACCCATTTTAGGCGCAGACTTTCTCTGCCACTATGGGCTAGTCGTCGACTTGGCAAATGCTATCCTTGTGGATCCTCTTACTTCGCTTTCATCGAAACTGGAACATCGTACGAGGAAATAGGTAAAATATGTGGAGTGAGTACAGCAAGTGTCGGGAGGATCTGGAAGCGGTTTCAGGAAACAGGAAATGCTGGAACCAACCGTTCTGGAAGATGCGGCCGAAAAAGGTCAACTTCAGCTCGTGACGACAAAACTTTGCATCGAATGAGTGTTAAAAATCCTCGATTAACCAGTTTTGACCTATCCAAGTCCATGGCGGCAGCTGGTGTCGATATTGCACCTTCAACAGTGCGATACAGGCTATTAGAACGTGGGCGGAGAGCACGTCGACCGTACAAGAAGCAGCTTTTGACGCTTCGCATGAAGAAGAAAAGGCTGGAATGGGCACGGAAATACCAAACATGGACTGAGAAGGACTGAGAGAAGGTTCTCTTTTCTGACGAAACCCATTTTGTGGTTCAGGGATTTAGATCCATGTTCGTGAGAAGGAGTAAAGGAGAACCTCTCAATCAGCACCACATCAATCAATAACCCAAGCATCCACCAAAAAAGATGTTCTGGGGTTGTTTCAGCGTTTCGGGGACCGAATCTCTAGTTCCCGTAGAAGGAATGATGAACAGTGCCAGTTACGAAGTCATATTGACCCGAAACGTGCTTCCAACCATGACTAAGCTGTGGCCGAATGGAGATGGCGTTTTCCGACAAGACAGCGCGCCATGTCACACTTCGAAGCGAATCCAAAATTTCTGCTCAAAAAAAAATCTTACCGTACTGGATTGGCCCGGGAATTCACCAGACTTGAACCCCATAGAAAATTTGTGGGCTATTGTCAAACAAGGGCTTCACAAATGTGACTGTACGACGATGGAAAAGCTGATTTCAGCCGTTATTGACATATGGTTCAGGGACATTGAAATTAAAACTATATGTGCTAGTCTAGTACATTCCATGCCGAAACGTGTCTGTGATGTTATAAAGTCTCGGGGAGGTCATATCACTTATTAGTTTTAAATGTATCCAGAGAAAATTTGAAATAAACTGAATTTTATAAAGAAAACTGCATTTCTCAATTAATTACCACAATACTGTATATATATATATATATATATATATATATATATATATATATATATATATATATATATATATATATATATATATATATATATATATATGTATATATATATATATATATATATATATATATATATATATATATATATATATATATATATATAAATACGAATTTTCGCCCAAAGTGATTTTAATACTAATGTTCTTCTTCGAACATTAGTAAAAATGGAGTTTATAAAGAAAACCACAGTGCCAAACAGTACCAAACGCTTTTTTTTTATATCCAGAGTCACAAGACCCACTGACTTTGTTTTGTTAAGTGATTTATTGATTTTTTGTGAAACCCTATGCAATTGGTGAGCAGTATACTTTTGCCCGAATCCAAACTGAAAATCGAGTATTACTTTCGTGGTTTCGCAAAATGTTTGGAATCGCAAGAATATAATTCTCTCGAAAACTTTACTTAACATAGGAAGTAAGCTTATTGGGTGATAATCTTTGACCCTCCCCGTAGATTTACTTGGCATCTTTATTCATATTGGTAACACAGTAGGTCTTTTCCACGCATGCGGGTAGTAGCACAATTTCAGGCAAGCATTAAAAATAAACAGTATGATGTACGGGCGTACTTTTTCGAGAGAAGCTAATCACATGACATTTTGCGATATTGAGAGGTAGGTTGTTCATGCGGCACCAATGATCCAGGGAATTTAGTTTTAGTTGAAAAAAGTTGGCATCTGATGGTGACTTTATAGTATTAAACATTTTCAGATCGTCCGCACATGGTAGATGAGGTACATCAGATAAAACCTCCGACAGGTCTGATATAAAAATGCTAAATAGCAAAGGGTCAAGATGGCGACCTTGAGATATTCTAGAGTTGAGATGAATTTTTTTAGAGATAAGCCCTTGAAATTTCACATATTGTGAGTGGTTCTAGATGTAAGAGCTAAGCTATCTTAATCAAAATCCTGCGATTCCGGATCGCTAGAGCTTGGAAATTAAAATGGAGTGGCTAACACGATCAAACGCTTTGCTGAAGTCAGTGTGGACTGCGTCAATTTGACCACCTTTCTCCATTTCGCAAAGAACATGCAAAACCAGCACCATTAGGTTGGTAGTGGTAGAACGACCTTTCCAAAAAACCATGCTGCTGTTCGTTAAGTCGAGCATCGACCAGAGGGTATAGCTTATCACATATGATTTTTTCAAACAGTTTAGGAATAGTTGATAAAATGACGATACCTCTATAATTTTGAATTGATCTTCTATCATCATTTTTGAATATTGGTGTAACGTAAGAGGTTTTCCAATACGATGGAAAATGCCCAGAAAAAAGAGATGTATTGAATATGATGTGAAGAGGAGAGATTAACTGTGCGACATATTTAATAAGAAAAGTCGGAGGAAGAAGATCGGGTCCAGGGCCTTTGTTACTAACAAGCTCCAAGATAGCTTTAAAAATATCATCTCTGGAAATAGTTATAGCCTCAGCAAACATTGTTCTAGATACTCTAAGGAGGTAACAGGCTGATGGAATACTGTCAGGGCTAAAAACCTCTTGAAAGTTATCTGCGAAAAAATTGCAAATTTCTTGAGGAGAAGAAGACATTGAGGTTCTATTGCACATAGAAGAGGGAGAACCGGTTGTTTTCCGCTTCATATTCACAAAGTCAAAAAACTTTTTGGGGCTGTGGATTATATTCTCGCCGGTAGTTTTATTGAATCTGTCATATGCTTCATGAAACTTTTCCTGGAATTCTTTGGCCACTCTTTCATACGCTGGCTAGAGTCGACATTATTTTTTTATTGATTTGGTAAGCTTATTTCTATGATTTCTCAGACGTTTAAGAGTCGTGTCAAGCCAAAGCTCAGAAAACTTATCTTTTCTCATAATTTTAGGGGCATGTCTTTCAACCACGTCAAACAGTATTTTGTAGAAACAATTTAAATTTTCGTCAAGAGATTGAGATGCAAGCGTATCTGCCCAATCGACATTGTCAAGAGAGAGGTGAATGCTATCGTAATCAGCATTGCGGAAATCGTATACAATAGTATTATTGTAAGTTTGAAAGATATTAGAATCTGTAGTGGATAAATCAATAGTAAGAGCGGAATGGTGTAGGCTATTAGAGAAAAGATTCTCCGCGTCAATAGTCGGGCTAACCACTACTTTGTCATAAACGCTTGTAAATATAAGGTCTTACCAATTACCATTACGTTTGGGAGTCGAAACAACCTGCTACAAAGTACTCACAAGGTTAAAGTCAGAATAATCGAGATAGTTAATAGGTAGTAAGTAATTGTCAGTTTCATCAATAACGAAATGTAAATTAGAGCGAGTAGAATCTCCTAGGAGTATAATTTGATCCTCTGCGTTACGAGATCCCATAAAGTTAGATATAAATTCACATATATAACTGTACACAGAGTCGTCAGATCTAGGCGGGACATAAAATAAACTGATATATGCCGATGCGCTATCGAATGATATTCGAATAATTTTACGCTGAAACAATTTATGCGGGAATGAGTCAACAATTTCGCTTGAGAGGGTGCTACTAACAAGCAAGTAAAACACCACCTCCTCTTGTCTGGCCAGTGGAGACATAATCACGGGCATTTCTGAATATTGTCCAGCTACTATCAAGGATCTTTTCATTTATATGTGAGTCATTTAACCAGGTTTCAGTAAAGGCAAGTACGTTGAAATGGCCTGATTTGGCATCAAGGTAGAGTTTATTTAATTTGCCCCTCATACCACTGCAATTGTGGCAAAAAATTCTGAGGCCATTGGAAGAGCATAACTTGTTAGGAGCGATACCTAACATTATGCCGGGGATTTTGTAAGGAATTAGGAGTCGGATGATTTTTATCCGAAACTGTATTAGAGAGAGTCGAATACGAGGGATTATTAATAGCAAACGCCCTGCAGCTATACGTCAGAGTATGAGGATTTGTGTCCGTGGACAAACATCGTGAAATATTTACAGAATCAGTGGCGGAGACTTCCGATATGGGTATATTTTTAGTACGAAGATTAGTGGGAGTTTTCTGGATGGTTGGTAATTTGCGTATAGTACAATTTTTGTTTTCATTAGCATTATTACTTATAATATATTCATGAAATTGTTGCTGCTGTTGGTTGATTTCCAAGGAAAAAACTTGATGCCTTTCCATTCATAACTTCTGCTGCTTCCATCCACGTGGATGAAAAGCCAGGCGTATTTCACGGGGATCCAGACTTTATAGTGCTTAAATGCTCCATTGCTATGTTGAAGAGAGTGCTGAATACGGAATCCGTTGATATGAAAATAACTCTTGATGAGTCTTCCAAGCCGGAGACGTAGGTAGAATTAGGCACTCCTTCGACGAAAAATGGCACTCTTTTTCTGTTGGAAAATGAGTGGTCATGTTGAGAATTGTAGTGACCTGAGTTGGAGCATTTGATTCATCTCAATCGTCTTCTGACCAATATGTGCGGAACTTAAAAATAGTTTTCAAAGATTCTTCTCCTAGGGATTGAAGCTGTAATGTCCGTGGAGAAGAACCTGCATGAGTTTCGATGTTCGTTAACAGCTGTTTAATGGGCGAAGTTGCTGCATCATTAGTAGCGATTTCCTTTGGCGCGTTAACCTTGGAAGAGCTGTTTATATTGGCATTTGCCAATTCTTCGTGAATTGACTATTCGTACATAATTGGATTTAACGTCCCAAGCTTCATAGAAAGATTTTTTGGTTCTTTTCAATGATTTCCAATTTATATTATTAATTTATCACTGGCGTGAATATTTTGGAAGATTTTATTCGACAACTGGTCAACCTGTGTTGTCATAAGTGTCGTTATTTTGTTATCAATTATTTTGAGCAAGTCTCTATCGTTCACTTGGCAATTAGAGGTGGGTGTAGTTAGAGAGGCAATTGAACAAGTTAATTGAGTCAAATTATCGGTAAGCTCACCAGATTTGTCAGTATTTCTTTTGATGTCTTTGGAAAGGTCATCTAAGGCAGTCGTTATACTCTCGATTTGATTGGTGATTTCAGTGAGTATTTTGTCATTAGTCATTAGTTTGTGTATGTAGCTTCAACAGCATTTGGTCTTTTTCAGCGTTGAGCGAACCAATGTAGCCTGCTATATTATTGTTAATACTTTTCATTCGTTTTTCCATATGTTGGCAATCCGAACATATGAAATGCGATTCCAAGTAAGGATTGTACATTGTGCATCAGGTAAATTCTCCTTTATCTGTTATGAAATTAAAACACTAGTTTCATGCCTTCAAAGACGTTATCAAAAACGTTACTCCAGCTTGCAACCCAAACTCAAATAATAAGCATCAAATGCCTGATCGTGAAATGAACCAAGTCATCATAATCGACTTCATATACACATTCCACGGAATTCATCGTCCATATTTCTTCTGGAATCACCAATATGTCCACGATGACAAAAATTACTATAAATTGTTTATGAAAACATCCAGTCGATGAGTCTGAAAACTTAGCTTTGTAGAAAATGGATTGCCAATTGTCGCTTTTAATTCAACTGTCGTAAAATCCTATATGCTGTTTTCTATCCACATATGAAAACTAGTTATCACTGCGTTTATATCATGTTGCCGTTCCGGAGACCAAGTCAGATTTTACTACTCAAAGGTGATGATTACGCACGCGTGCACTTAAAAAAGACGTTAAAATGAAATCTATGTTAATTGCTGGTATGATTGGATTACGGAAGTAGGTAATTAGAAAATGCATTTACTGTTGGAATATTCTTTATGATAGAGGAAAATCAGAGAGATTCCTGGCAATTTATTAAACTGTCAGGAGCAATTGAATTTATGAGTTTAAAAGTGGGTGTATTTAAAAACATTTTAAATACTATAGATAGTAAATAGATAGAAATATAGATGTAACTATAACATTATAAATATTATAGGTAATATAAATAAATTTAGCAATATAAATAATATGGACGAAAGGGACTTGCACGTAAAAAGTGTTACAATTTGCTATCTTATGATACCAAAATAAGAACCTTAACGAATTAAAAGTGAACATAGCAGTAATAGTATTAGTATAGAAAAATTAAAGTGATTTAGAGTCAAAAAGAGTTGGTGATATGGCCTGCCCAGATGTAACTAGAGTTTACATTATTTTATTATGTTTTCGGTGACCCTTTTTATCTACTCTGCAGACATTAGCGGTCCTGTGCTTCTCATTAACCAAGTCGTTTTATAGCTTGTTGGAATTTAAGATGAGCAGTTACTTGAAATAGGTTCCAAAATAATGGTGTAGTTGTGCTGATCATTCGAGATGTGTTTTTACTCTTCAGAACATCGGCTCACATGCTGGATTCAACCAACATAAATCGGCTTGAATCTAAGGCATTCGACAAAACCTGACATGCAGGAGTTTTCTGCAAAAACCATGAGCTCTAGAGCCCTATTTCACTTATGAAAACTATTGCATCATTCCCCAAAGGCAGAATTTTCCAAGTCGGGATCAATATATATCTTTCTAGTGAACGATCTATCGAAGCAAGCATCCGAGATGTGTCACCACTGTCCGCGGATTATAAGTACATCTATCAAACGTCCCGATCAGCACGAATCATTTCTTTGGGCTGACAAAAATCAACAAGTTTATTTGTGATTAACAGTCAAGGAAGGTATGGTCGAGGTCAGCAAAATACTTGGGACTTACACTCAACAAAAGACTCAACTGAGAAGAGCAAACGCGTAAAAGACGAACTCAATGTACCAAAAACTGAATTTCTGAAAAATGGAATACCCGTTTCTGCCAATAGTGAGGCAACCATTGTAAAATTAATTTCTATCACCGGAATAATTGACGCTCTTTCAGCAAAATTGCTGGAAAAATTTATTTATTCCAAATCGCAAGATCCGTATACTACCGTGTTTATAAAGTAATGATTTTTCTTAGAAAATAATATACAGACTTCATCTGAAAAACTTCTTTCATTTTTATAATATCAAAGACTACTTTATTTTTTCAATATGACATGGAAGAAGAACTTTTGTAAACATCGGAAAGTCCATTTTTGAATATAAACGACACTAAGTGTGGATAGGAACACCATACGATTATGGTTGGAATAGAAGAAAGGTGACGTACGGGGCAACAAGCGCTCCAGTGGGCTGGCACGTCTTTCACCTACAAATAAAAAACAAAGTAACTGAATTAAGTTAGTTTCTAAATCTGGAATAACAAGAATGATAAGCCATGGATTGCAACAAGCACAGCAAATAATAAGATAAACCAATCCAAAAATTACAACAATTGCCAAAAATAACTTCTCGATCAACAGTACGTTATATCAGCATGCAAATATTGTTGCTGTCAAGTTAAATGTGATTGTTATGACAGGCGAATTGTAGATATTGAATCTCCATGTATAATTTTTGATAGAATGAAGGGAGATGAATTGTTTCAAATCCGTTGGGGGTCCTTTTAAGTTCGGTCCAAAAACTGCAGGTGTCTATCGTTCACCAAGAGCCCTCTGAAGCTGCTGTAATAATCAAATTAATAATAATTCGTGGGCCTATCCACCAAAAGTCAAACACGGCTTACACCCTCGGGAAAAAATAGTGAGATTGGAACTCCGAGAAAGAGTTCGACCTGTCCGTAATATGCTTCTTTTTCTTTAGTAGATGAGTGAACGTTTATGTGACTGATTTTCGCAAAGGGTACATCGCTTTTCATTAAAGCGTTAAAGACGATAATGGTAGACTTCATATTTTGTCTGAGTAGGAACGCTATCCCGCGTAAATGGTATTTTGGATGACAACTGTTACAAATCATATTTTTTCTTAAGTATAATACCATTCCCTGTCCATCTGACCTCTAAAATTCCTATTATATCAGCTTTATACTCAGACAGCATTGGCAAGGTGCTGAATATTTCCAGCTTTGTAGCAGTGTTGCTGCCCTTCAGAAAAATTTAGTGGCAGATTTATATCAAAAAGGTAGCTGATTTAGAGGTTTGATACTTTCAATATTGGTATTTTCACAGATAGTCAAGCGACTGTTAAGTCTTTTGCTGGCCCTTGTACGGTGTCCATGATTGTCACTGAATGCCGAGCATCTCTTAGAGAGATTTTGAAACATTTGGCAGTACAATTGATTTGGATACCAGAACATAGGCGTTTTCAGGGCAACTGTGAGGCCAATGAGTTAACTAGGCTTGGTACCTTGCTACCGGAGGTCTCATGCTCCTTCTCAATAGGAATACCGATGACATCGGTCAAATTGGTTACTGGGCAAAACGGTTTTGAGGAGGCTGGGAAGTGCTTAGTAAATGAATTATCCTGTGTGATAACAAGGATGTACATTGCACCAGGGAGCTATCAGGCTTAACTTAAAGTGATCTACATTGTGCTGTTCTCATAGGATGGCATGCGCAACGATTGAGCTCAGGGTTCAACGAATTCTGTCTGAGCTGTGGCTCTGAGGACAAGTAGGAATCCGTCCTCCATCTCATGTGCTATTGCTCGGCTTTTTACGAGGAAAAGGGTGGCATTAATTAATGTACCTTTTCTCTCAAAGCTGGTCGAACTATCACTGGTCAATTTAAAGGTGCGGTTTATTAAAGAATGCAAACGGGTTTCTGACATTAGTGACTAGGGAAAAGAAAACTGACTGTGGTATCACAATGGCTCTCTTTTATGCCTATGTGCGTCTGTCGGCAGGCCTCTGTTGATCGGTAGCTACTTCAACCTAACCTAACCTAGAAGTTTCGTAGTAGATTTGGTGATAGGATGTATGACTTGATGATCATGTATTATTGTCTTTGGTGAAAAAATGAAAAAAAATTCTACATTACATATGCATTTTTAATTAAGTCTCTGAATTGACATTCCGAAACAAAGTTATCTTCATTCTGCATTGCAATTCGGTACCATTTTAGACGTAGAGTAAATGAACTGTCATGCTCGTATTATTGTACTAGGAGAACAACACTGCTGTATAAGGTGATCTAATTCTGAAGGCAGACTACAGTCAAATCTCGTTTCGCGAATCTCCAATGAGCTTTGATATTTTAATTATTCTTTGCTTCACAGACTAGGTTTAAAGCTCAACAAGATTGCTTAAAAATTTCTCAAATCGTTTAGACGTTTTCGTTTGTATGATTGTCGTTGTGGTATCAGTAACGAACTCTTTAGACATGCGTCCATACGGCTAATACTGTAGACAGACTACAAACGGATCTCGTTTCGCGAACCTCGTTGAGTTCTCTGCATCTCTTTTACCCAAGTGTGTCAAACAACTGCAGTTTCAAAGCTTAACGCTCATTAGAGGTTCGCGAAACTAGATTCGATTGTAGTCTGGCCTCAGTATAAGCATTTTGCATTCAAACGAGCTAATTCAGTTTTAGTTTTTAGAAGGCGGCGGTGAAGTGGATGGATACGTTTATTCATGCACATCAAAATGAGGAAATATGAATTCTTGGGCAAAATGATTTAAATTCTAATTTTATTGTAAAATCAGTGAAAATTTCACTTATCTATAAATCATCTACAAACAACAATGAGCGAAACAAAATATCATAAAGCCAATAGCTTCATAAAGTTGAGTTGACACGTGTAAATGAAAACGCGTGAACGCAAAGATGTACTTATATATCTAAAAACTCCATGAGTTTCTGAGGCCTGCTCTTGAGTTCGCAATGATTGCTTCGGAAAGCTTTTAGGTCTCTTGCTTACCCTAATTGGAAGGGATTAGCCTGATTTTATTGGCCAACATTTTTTTCTCTAGAGATTGTTGTTTGCCAACTTTCCTTTCTTGAGAGATTGTTGCCCGCCACCACCACGACGAGGTTAAGATCAAACTTTCTCCCGTCGAAATAGAGATGGCAGGTGCATATGTTGATGTAGGTACTACATATTATCCCTCCTATTCAACTGTTCGCTCTATTCGAATAGAATATTATCCAAGTAAATAAAACAGGATACAAAATTTGATAAATTAGATTTTAATTTAAGTGGTTCATAATACTTTTATTCAGTAAATATTACTGTTATATTTCATTTCTTCATACCATTCTTTCCCAGACTGGTTTAGCAACTCAAGAGCAGTTTTCATACAAACCAGTGTAATTCACAGAAATGGATTTTCATTATACAACAACCAAGCCATGTTTACTTTGTGTGACTGCATCGTCCACCAGCCATCCGTTTATTACTTGGCTTGCGCGAAAATTAGATTGAAAGTCGAAGCGAAACAGAGAGCAAGTGCAAATAATTGAATAACGAGATCAAAAACAAAAACAAAATTAATTTTGCTATGCAGTCAGTATGCATGCAACTAGACGTTACCTAGACAGTGACTGTTACACTTTGGAGCCTGTTCATTATTACCGCATTTAACAAGACTTGATCGTAAATTGGAAGACCTGACAAATATGTATTTACTGGGTTAAATTTTCTTTTTTACTAGTGTTTTTACTAGTATGTACAAAAATGGTACCAATTTACGATCTAAATTGTTTATAACAGTTTTTTTGTGTGAATATGTGATCCGAATGATAAGTAATGTTTAAATGCAATTTTTTGGTGTGAATCCATTTAAGCCGATTCTAATATGCCTTTCGTTAATTAATTTTTGAACTGGTTATAATAATCTAGATATGTAATTTAGCGCTCAAGTGAACTTAAAATCTAGTACTTATGTAGTACTTAAGTCGGCATGGTACGTAGTAGTCAAGATCGCGCCATACTTGAGTCGCCATCAAAGTCTAGAGTCTAGGATAGAAAAGGAGATTTCTGTGTGTACGAAACAAAGTCGCGCTTAAATCATCGTGTCTGATTTATGAGCTGAACAATCTGAAACGACATTTTTTTCGAATTAAACAGCTTATAATCAACATAAGTCATCCCCCCTAATCACAATCTGGAACGATTGCAGTTTTTAATGAGAACATTTTTCCGAATCCCGGTAAATTCTCTCATGTGCAGTTATCAAGGGACTCTGTCTTAATAGGCTCCAACTACTTTTACGAGTCAATCAGCCAGCTTTCATAGTGTGAAATTGCTGGCCACTTGTGGCTAGAAGTTGGGCTCCACAATGCATGTATAACGAGCGAAATCACTGACTAAGCAAAAAGATTTGTCTATATTGACTACACATGTTCATGTAGTCGAGTGGGAAGAGCATTGTCTTCAAGTATGTGTAGGATTAATTTATTCATTTATGCAAAGAATCCATTTACAGGCAAAAAAACTCAATTACAAATAGAATAGCTTAGTACTAAAAAATTGAGAAGATTTAAGATATGAAAATCAAAGCCACAAAAGATAAAAAAGATAAATAAAATTAATCATCAGCAAATATTGTTTTGCGAATACTTCTTTTAAAGGTGGCAATAGAGTGTGGAAGAGGACCAAGTGGGAGGCCATTATGTGTACGTAATCGGCGCAAAACAGGAGAATGCAAGTAAGTGTCAGTACGGGCAAATGGTACATCAAAGAACACGGAGGACCTAATTTGCCTCTCACACTGTCGTTCATTAATCAAGGATGCACGGCAAATTTTGAAAAGAAAGCATTCATCCAGACAAACTCTGCACTTTGCTAGGAGAGGGAGATTAAGGAGCGATAAGAGTTGATTAAGGAGCGATAAGCGTTCATCATAAGGCATGCAGGGAAGATTATATTTGAAGAGTAGGGTGTGAGTGAACCTCCGTTGAACAGATTCAATGGCATCGGAAAGATATACAAAATGAGACCAAACTTGAGTACAGTATTCAAGTTTGGAGTGAACAAGGGTAACAATTATCTTAACACATGGAAAAATGCTAAAAGACTTGTGACAGGAACGTAAAGCAAGGCCAGCAATCCGCGAGGAACTATTAGTAATGGTACGAACATGGATATTAAATTTAAGTTTACGATCAAAGGTTACTCCCAGATCAGTAAAATAATCCACAGAGACAGGGACGGATTCACATAGTAAGTAAGGAAAGGCATAAGTCTGAGACTTCAGAGAATAAGACATGGCAAAACACTTTGAAACATTTAACGGTAGTCAACTAGAGTTACACCAATCAGTAAGAGAGTTTAGATCATCCTGAAGAAGTAGATGGTTCGAATCCACGTACGAATAAAGGACCTCGCTCTAAGCCTTGAGTTCACCCAGCTCAAAAAATAAGTATGGGGTAAAGTGAGTCGTGGAATCAATCACTGCAAATTCATGTCCATTTATTGCAAATTTACGAAAGAAGCTCTCTACTAGCTTCAACCCGTAACCTGTAAAGGTTGTCATGGGATTACTTTACTTTACTATCTTTCAAAACAGATCCTCTAAAATATGTCCGAATGTCGTGTGAAAATGACAGATAGCTCAATAGATCAAACCTTTTTCGAATAATTTTGAAAGACTATTAGATGGGTTTGCCCCAATGACATCACAAATAGTTTCATCCACCCCAAACCAGACTAAATCAACTCGAATCTAGGCAATAGTTGCGACTGTATGGGTCTTTCAAGACAAGCGAAATGCAACAAAAGTTATTCACGCTTTTAGTACTTCGTTACAAACGTCGGTCACGTCCCCACCTTGCGTTTAAAAGAACGTAAAATGGTCAATTCTGAACGGATTCGGAGAAATAAAGAAAACTAACAGTCGAAGACGGATCAGATCATTGCCCACCACATTTGGCATCCAATAGACTTCTTTTCATTTCCGCGTATCATAAAGAAATTGCAAGGGCTATCGCTTTTCGACGCTTGGAAGAAAAGTTAACGCTTTTTTTGGAGGTGCCTCAATCAAAGTGGAAAACATTTTTTTATTTTTTGAAAATTGGCTCAAACGCATGTTGAAGTGTATTAACGACCTTCATGAGGAAAATCTTTAAAAACAATTCTATGCGATGATTTGGAGACTTCACCCGCAAAACGATCCATATTCCTACATCAAATATTATCCGCTTGAAATTCAAGCTTTGGGCAAATACACGTCGTCTATGATATTGTAGGAAGTGAAAAAGCTGATTTCGATTTAACATTTCTGCAATAAAGCCATTTTTGATGAAAAATATTTCTTCTAGCTGTCTATTCCGAAAATGTAAGAGGAAAGTCTCTAAGTCCTGCTGAACCTATATTTTTATCATCAATATTTTATCATGTTCCATCTGTTTCTGAGTCTCGACCAAGTAGAAAATAAGCAAAGTGTGAAAATATCTGGAATAGCAAGGAACATGTGTCTGAGAGACCTTTTCGAATTGTTATTTAGAAAATTGAAGCATCTGAAGACGAAATAGATGGGAGATAAATGTGATTAAAACAAAGTCAATGATAACAGTTTGCAAATTAATTTTGTCTCCAGTCAAAAACTGCACTGGGGATCAATTAAATTTCATTTACTATTCAGAAAAACTGTAATATGCTAAGGCTGTGAAAAATCGAAAGCTGCTAGCAATGACATCTGACTGGATGAAAAACTGAAAACATGAAAAACTCGACCACAGAGTAACCACTAAAAAAAGACTGATTTTCTACGAAAATCAGAAGAACCGCCACGTTACACACAGTTAGAATGAGATCTCGGATGAAGTCTGAAAATCACTTCGTTGTCGACCACTACCTACCACGAAATTCTACAGTTTGCCATTGTCAAACTGTTTTTCTTTGCAAAATTGTTTTTCTCTGCTAAACAGTTTCCCGCTGAGAAACAGTTTTTTGCTTCCCAACAGTTTGCCTATGAAAAGCAGTTTCTCGATGCGAAATTTCTCGCTTTAGAAAAACTGTTTGTGGCTATTTTGAAAAACAGTTCGTTCGTTTTTTGTAGTCAAACTGTTTTTTTTCCAATCTGCAGTTTTTGAGCCCATCACTTATCATATCTGCTTCACGTTGAAACAAATTTACTCTACGAATTGGGTGCTGATCATATTGCTGGACCGGATGTTGTGAGCGTGGAAAAATTTTCAGGGTTGCTGCTCGAAAGGTTTTGAAATTAAGGAAAAATTAACCTTTATTGCTTATTTCGATCGTTAAGTACTTATCGTATGGAAGTTTTTTGTTAGTATCTTTTAGGACAAAAAGGATAAAAATGTCTAAAATGCCAGAGATTTATTGAATTTGCCTAACGCTTAGATAAACTCACTCTATGAACTTCGTTTCAATTCAATGACTGCATAGAAATTTTAAGTCAAAGCACTTTTATTTTGTTGATTATTTTTCCAAAATGTCATCAGTGACAAAAGATTGCAAGCATATTCACGAAGCTTCTTTCAATTCTCTGGTCCTACTTAATACCATTACATTCGGTGATTTTCAATTGAATCTGTTTATTTTTCGTGAGTTCTGTCTCACGAACACAAAATTTGAGTGCTAAAAATAAGTAATTTGCTGAAGTATCGCCGTTCTTAAGGGGAGGTTCTTTCAGATTTTTTCATACAAATCGATTATTTTTTGTTTTACAAAAAATGAAAGCTACATACATGTCAAATATGTGTGCAAAAGGATAATTCCGATCTGGAACATATTTATCGCATTAGAGCGTCTCAAACGCACCTACCTCACGCGTGTTGGGGAACGTTCTGGTATAGCTTATTCACCGCGTGGCCCCAGATGGCTTTCTATGTACTGGAACTAATTACGATCTGTACTATTGCATACTTGTTCGTGTTGGAATACACTTTAGATGGCAGCACATGCGAAAAATAGCCGATGCGTCAGAAAATTGCATATCTTTTACCTCATTGTTAAACGACGAATATCGCCCGCTGCGCGAAACGCCCGCCTCGCGCAACGTCTGCTGAAGCAGGCCAACCAGGAGCGGTTTGAAATCAAGGAAAGATTCCGGTACGACACAGGAATAGCCGACTTAGATCCTAATGTGAGTATAATGGAGCATATTGACTATCGACGGCCACAAAAATCTTTATATAGATATTTTGGTCCAAATTGGCAGATGGAAATTTTTTTTGATCCGCCGTATTGGATCCGCCATCCTGCATTTTGTTAATTTGACTTCAGATTCGTAATCAGCGACCCCAAAACCCTATAACCATTGGTACCCGTCGTGATAGCTGAACAAACAAGAAAGTTATCCCAAGCCAAACTTGCTAAAAACTTTAAATGCGTTTTTCTTGAAACGATATTTTTCATCCTAACTTCAAGCACAGGTGTCAATCTATTGATCCGATTCACTTCATTCTAATTTTGTCCAAAATAATATACTTTTTTGTATGTCTTATACCTAAAATGAGCATGAAAAGTTTCAATTCATAATTCTTAAACGAAGTTAAAGTGAAAAAGAACCGAGTTAAAAGTTGCACTTTTTTTTAAATGTCCATAATTTGGTTTATTTTTTGTCCCAATTCATTCTCATTAGGTATAAGACATAGAGATTTCTATAAACTTTAATGACTTTAAACTATGACTGATATCAGTTTACTACGAGAGGCTGCAGACTTGAAGCTACCGGACGATGTCCTACGTGCAGAGGCAGATGAGAGCCGCCATTTTGGAGCCACCACATTGAATTTCATCGTAATAAAATTTTGAACGATTTTAGCATGATCAACAAATCAAATAATCAAAACCAGAACTCCGTATGTTTTTTCCTAATCCCTCGAAAAATTCTCAAACTTTACCTTATTTTTGACCGTATCTGAGAGAATCTTCCCTTAAGTGATGAGAAATTTTGGAAATTATAATGTGACTGTGTAAGAAAAGCATTTTTTTTTATCAATCGTTGGTATTTTTTGGCAGAAAGCCAAGAAATTTCAAGAGGATCGATGATTTAAAGGATATCTTTTTATGTACTTGCTGTAGCTAGAAAGATGTCCACACCTTCACGAAAAATCACATAAGCATATTTGTTGTCCCTACCAATGTGTTCTGCACATTTTGTAATGATGAATCGGTGAGAAGTTAACGCAATTCGATATTTTTGTTAACCCAATTCGATATCTACTTTTGGTGCCACTTGATGCCAAAATGGAGTTAAAACTGTCCGAAACATTAGGATAACCGAGCTAAAAGCATTTTGTTTGTACAGAAATTCAAACATGCCTGTCGTCGCCAGAGTGTTAAATGTATATATTTTTCTGTAAATTAAAAAAACAAAGGTTTTAATGCGATTCGCTTAAATTTTTAAGCGAAGTACTCATATCTAACTAACTGAACTGTACTTACAGTGTTCTCACCCAAATGTGAAACATACCGACAGAATAAGGTCAATTTAATAAATAATTATAAGAATTTGACATCGCCCACAGTTTTTACAATCACAAAGTAATCGAAAACGAACAAACGTCAAATCAATTTCAGCACTAAACCGGTTGATCTGCAAACGATCTAATCACAACACTATGGAGATTGCATTGCGGAGGCATAATCTCTTTTCGGCAGCGAAAATTTTGCGCAAACACGTACGAATTAAGCCTCTTTGGCAAGTACATAAATCACTCAATGAACGAATGGACACGTTTGTGTGCGTATATTAAACAATTTAAAATTTTCAGCAAAGTCGCAAGTTCGGGTACAAGAGCAGCAGTGTCTTTGAAGTCCATTGCCTTACAAAATTTATTACTCAGTTCTAATTCAAACTCATAAGACAATTTCGCAAGTAATGTAACATTACCGTATGCAATGAATGCACTCGTAAGTATATTGGATCAAGTCGACTGTAAATTGAAATTGTCACAGTTTGAAATCGTAACAGGTTTTCATTTGAATTTGGCTTGTTGGTTTGTGTGGTAAAATATTGAAAATTGAGATAATAGCGAGTAAATATTAAGCTCAAATATCTCATTTCAGCTAAATGAGACGAATGCAGTAGGCGATTCCAAGTTGTTGCGTCCTGCATAGCAAATCTGAAATTTACATTTGGACACTGCATGCCATTTTTAAGTTATGGCTGAGAAGGTCATCGCCTATCTCTGTGGTGTACAGAGATCTGACTATTCATGATGCTGAAATCAGTGTAATTGATATAAATACATTTGGTTGAACTACTTCTACCTATATATGTACATTATCTGTCCATTTTATATGCAGAAACCATGTCGGGTATTAACTGTTTCATTTGCAAGAACTATTCTTCTAATGTACAAAGTGCGAAAATCCATTAGTATGCACCAATGACTCACGCATTCAGACCTTTCAATCGAATCAATCTGCATCGACATACACCCATAAAATTACTGAATCTCACATTATCTGGTTGTTATAAATATCATTACCCACCTATGCTGCTATTAACTACAAATATGTACTAATTGGTGTATCTTTTCGACAGTAAGAGCCTTGGTCTTTCAATAAACGCAAAGAAAATGAGCATGATTTCGCACTGTAAATTATGCATCATGTACGTTATGCTGGCAAACATACAGGCATACATACATTGATGTAAATCACAGTCGACGATGTTGTAGGCCTAATTCGACCAACTATAAATCTCGCAAAATTAAACACGAGGCGGACTTACAAATCTTCGTCACCGTCAATGTCTCATTTCAGCACCGAATATGTCAGTCATTCACTAGGCCTTTATTGGATGCGAAAATTCAGATACACACAGCTAGCATTTTAGGGCAAATATCTCACCGTTCTTGCGCTAATTAATCAAGATGCAATTCTTTTCAATCGTGAGCCGACAATTTTCCATGCTGCCTCTTTTAACCTCTATATTTCACACCAAACCATTATTGAAGAATGTTCATGCACATTTTTATCGATACACTTAAATGTGTTTTATGACCACGCAGATTTTCATTTCGACACTACGCGCAGATATTTTTTAATGAATTTATCGGTTTCAAATGCATTTATCTACACCTTCGCTAATATATCAATGTCTAGCTGCATAAAAGTTGATCACGAAAGTGCATTTTGGGCCTCGATATCATTCATGAAGTGCAAAAAGTTGAGTTCGACTTAAATCACTTGAATTCGATTTATTACTCGACTATGCAGTCCACTATCTTTGAATGTCATATCTGAGACATTTACTTTGGATTACTTTCAATTAATCGCCACCTAGAATATGAGATAGAAGTGAACTCAATTTGTCGGGGCTTGTCAAATGTAACAAGGTTTTGATATTTCAAATTTAAAAGTTTCAAGAATAAGACCGAAGTAGATTTTGTTCTAGTTAATGACAGTGGCCTTCGGTGAGCCCTGGCTGGTGGATCTCTCACACGTGGCAGAGCAAAAGCTGAAGGACATCCTTCAGTTCGCGAAAAAGTCCGGGGCCTTTGATGGCCGCTTGGACTGAATTCCTTTCTCGAGGTCCATTTATCTGGTATCACTACGGACCGGTAGGTCTATGTGTGGCCATGTGCCAGCCAGTACAACCTAACCTAACCTAATGACAGTGGCATTGGAAGCCCAAATGAATAATATGCGTGGTAAGTGAGAGGTTTCAATTTTCTGATAAGCTTGATGAGTGTTCTCTGTTTTGTCCAAAACTTTAAACTTCGTAGAGTTTCCTGGACATATTTTGCTTACAAAGATTTAAAACAAGCTATATTTCATAAGGATATTTTTGAATCACACGTCCACATCGCAGGCCATAGCTATTTATTGTGCCTTTTGCGACATCGAAGGCAACTAGATCTTTCAAAAACACCAAGCTGAGGGAAATTTCAGCGCCAACTCTGACATTCCCGTAGGAAATATTGATATTTGTGCCAGATCTCCCCTCAGATCAATAATTGAATTGTGTAAACAAACCTACGAAAATTTCTTCGTCAAAAATTTGTTGCATAATGATGTTATACTCCCAGCACTGAGAGTATTTAATTTATCTCTATTTAACTGAGAGTATTTAATCTATCACAGTTCGTCCACTTCCGAAACTACTATGATTCTCTTAAACGATATCATCGTGAAAGAGCTTCATTTTCCACTCAATCATTCTAAAAAAGACCTCATAAGACGCGTACAATATATTGATAATTACTGTTGAATTAAGACTAACTGATGATGGTGATGAAGATATCCATTTATTAGTATTGGTCTAAATAAAATAGTAGCAGTTTGCTCTGGGTTTAATATGTAAATGTTTTAATATGTAAATATGAATGTTCATCAAAGCTACAGTTTTGAGACCAAGGGAAGCACAAGCAAAATATATAAGCGTATAATATAGCTAAGCATACTTATGAAACGCGTAGTAAAGTATACATGCGATTTTTTTGAAATATCGTGTAAAAAATCAATTAGGTATTTCGATGCTGACCATATTTGCATTAAAAGCTAGTAATTAGCATAGCTTATTCCACAGATATTCCTAATCACTAATATCAAAAATCTCACATAAGTTCCAATTATGTATGTATCAAATTATTAATTTTTTAATTTTTTTTTAATTATAAAAAAAAGTTAAATTGAAAACATATTACAAGCTAAATAAATGGTGAAAGTTTTTTAATAGCTCAAAATAGAGGATATATTGCATCTTTTAGCAAATTAAACTAGAGAGCCAATGCCACAATAAAAATAAATTCCTCATATAATTTGCAATAACAGTGCCTAATATAGTTACCTTTTGCAAGCAGTTGACTGAGTGACATTAGTGGTCTTGGTTGCCAAGACTCAATAAGATCCTCAATGAAAAAGACTGTCGCAGTAAATACTCTATGGCACAGTCACATAAACATTCCACATTAAAATCCATATTGAACGGGTAAATATTAACTTTTCGAAACAGAATCTATTCAATACGCTCTCACTTTAACGAGCTTTATGTTAAAAGAAACTATCCTTTTATCCATCTTTAACCGACCGTATTAATACTGACAATACAAAAAAATCAAGTCAAAAGAATTAGAACAGGTGCGTTTTTTTGCGAAGAATACATAAAAAAACGCACCTGTTGTAAACTTTAAATGCTAAAGAAAGCACTCCTGAAATTTAACATAGAAATGACGTCAACATAAGCGTCCAAAGTAATCAAGTGGTCATATCACCCAAAGCACCTGAACCGAGAAACTCATTTTGCGTAAGTGAGCACAAAGCAGAGACAAAAAAAAAGTTCTGGAGAAAATTACACTCAAAACAATTTAACTCCTACAAGTTGCACCGTACATAGGTTAGGTTAGGTTAGGTTAGTGAAGAGGGCTGCCGGGAACGCGGCCAGCATTAGGCCACCAGTTTGGGCCCATTTGCCACCCTCATAGACAATCACACGCATTCACACTTACAGCCATGGCACTGGTGGGATTCGAACCCGCAGGTCCCGTAGCATGCCGCTTTTCGGCCTGACGCCTTAGCGAGCAGAGCTACCGGGCCCCCTTGCACCGTACATACACCATGCGAACAAAAAATAAAAGGCATCAAATCAAAAGGGGCACAACTCGTAAGAAAAAGAGCAGAAGAGAATCTACAAATTCTGTAACGTAGATCATGACGGGAAACAGAAACATAATAGAGACGCGGATGGCTTTTCAGCGTCAACATAGGCGTGCAAAGCAATCAAGTGGTCATTTCACCAAAGCATCAGAACCGAAAAAGCAAACCCAAAGCAGACACAAAAAACAGTGGGGAAAATTGCACACGAAAAAATGTAACTCCTATTATTCTATTCCCCACATGAACATCACAATAGCTTGCACTGTACATGTGAACAAAGCAGAAAATGTACCAATTTTTAAGGGGAATAGCTGGAAAGAAGAGGAGCAGAAGAGAATCTACAGAATCATGAGGACAAACAGTAACATAAAAGAGGACGCGGATAACTTTGCTGCGTATTAAGTTCATTCATTAACAAAGATTTTCTAGTCATTCAGCGGGTGGATCGGGCAAGGGTTTTTTGAATTTCTCTATCCATCAAGACGCTGCGATCTGAGCCAGCGTCTGCGATGCTATTTGAGTACATTGATTGTAAATTTTTTGTGGGCATCATTTAGGCACAGCGTGTAAGTAGATCTATGCGAAAAGCACGGGTTTAAGCATTGAAGCAAGATCACTTCAGTGTTATGTGTAGTATGTTTTAAATTGAATGGTATGCAGCGCTTGTAGTTTGTAGTAAAACGTTTGAGTTTTCGTTGTGTCGCTGTAAATTTAACGTGGAAGCTCTGTAGTTGGACTGTTATAAAATAAAACCATTTGATTCATAGTAGCGATGGAGTTTTGACTTTTGTAAGAAAATAAATGTTATTACATTGATTGTTAAATATTGATTGTAAGCTTTTGATTGTTATATATTGATTATTTAATCAATTTTGTGTTTTAGGCCCTTTTACGCCCCTGGTAGGGAGCCACATCCTTCTAATGGCTGTGTTTTTCTCCTCCAAACTTATCGTCTTGGCAAGCTAAATTTAATGTGGAACACTGTAACAGCTGTGTATTACTATATATGTATTTTTTCAGAAATTATGTTTGAAAATGCATAATATGTTACAAGTATATATGTAATTGTGCGTGGCCTATATCCAGTGAACAACGTTGTCAACAGTGAAGGAAAGTTATTGGATTTAGTTTTTACTTCTAGCACAGTCTAGCACTGTGCATCATCTCATTACTGCGATTCAACATATAATAAGCCAATTGCTATCATCTTCGAAATGATTACATCTCTAAGTATTTCTTTACATAGCACACCATGTAAATTTAACTTCAAGAAAGTCGACCTATGTGAACTAAACGGTTTCATGGCGAGGTGCAATTGGTCCCCTGTGATGCCAGGAGGATATATTAAAAAGGCTGTGTAAAATCATTTAATTTTCTTCGAATGCTTTTCTCACTGTGTACCAGTGTCTTTCTTAAACGATTGCAAAAAACTTCCATGGAAAACGATGGGAAAGCGCTACTTGAAAAATTTAAAATTAAAAGCATGGAAAAGATATTGCTTTTCTCGTTCTGATTCTAACTTTTTGCCTTTTATAGAAATGAGAAATATTTACTAGTCTGAGGCTGCCGAATTACCGAATTCACCTAAGCAATTTTAAGTCTACTTAACAACAGCAGCCAAGAAGGATTTAGAGTTTTATTAATTCCGAGAGATATCACAACAAGTTTCTCACCACTTTTAAACGAACCATTAACTATTAGCAATATTTTTGCCAACCATTTCCATACCGCATACAATATCCTTGTAGGAAAAATGGCAAGTCGTTACTTGAAAATTGATTCTAGAAGTACTACATTATTCACGAAGCTCCATTACTAACAATGTAATCGAGTTTGTCGAGTAAGCGATCAAGTAACAACTTACCCACTGCATTACCTTTCTTAAAAAGTAATGCAGTAGGTAACTTGTTGCTTATTTCTACGAGCAAGTGAGGCTGCATAGCCGCAATTTTTATTAAAATACTGCGCAATTCTTATGCACGCAGTTCGAAAAAAATTGTTTTTTTCAACAGTGCGAGTTATAGGTATTGTGCAAGTTATGTAAACGCGTGTTCGATTTTTCTATTAAAATATAGATTTAAAATAGTGTATTTTGAATAATGCTGGAATATTTTGATTTTATATCCTTGTTTTGATAAACAAAATTTATTAACTTTATAGTGATATTTGCTGTTTTACTTGTTTTTTTCATCCATGAAATCTGTGTCTATATATTTTGTAAAAAAATTGTACTTATTTATTTTTCAACTAAACGAATCAGCGTCATTGGTGTGCTACACTCCGAATTAGGCTTTGATTTCCATCACGCATACTCGTACGTTTTCGAGATGATTATTTACAATTTTCGTAGTTTTCACCATATATCAACGTACCATATCACCACTTCTGTAATGTATTACAGCATATCTCTTACTGAACTGATTTTCTATCATCACTTCTGAAAGCACTCCAATGTAACTGTTTCCGTAACTAGTACAGAATACAATCACAACACATTACCTTCTATGACATAATGAGTTAAATGTGATGCAGAAATTATATTGGAAGTGGTTACATTAGTAATTAGTTACCATTACCTAGAAGTAGTTACGAATCGTATGCTGAATGACTTACTGAAGCTACAGGAATGGAACCTTTTACTAACACTACAAACTATACTGACAACTCGACAATGTTTCAAACATCACGTTTGGTAATGAAAGATTTGTATTTTGACGAAAATACTATTTCGATGTTTTTTTCCTGTCTCCTATTTTTGTTGACTTACTTAGCATTTCTCTACATCTCGAAATTTGTTCCAGTTTGTGGAAATATGCAATCGTCACATCTATTCATAAAAAAGGTGACAGAAATGTTGTAAGCAACTATCGTCCCATCGCAAAACTTCCATGTGTTGCTAAAATATTCAAAGCGATAATCAGTAATTTTGTGGTGTTTCATAGCAAACCAATATTATCTCCTTTCCAACATGATTTTATGAAAGTCAAATCCACAACTTCCAACCTGCTAGAGCTCTCCAACACCGTTATTCCATCAATCGAGCCAAGGCTGTAGGTAGACTGTATTTATACTGACTTCACGAAGGCTTTTGACTAGCTAGATCATTTCATATTTTTGTGTAAGCTGTCGTCTTTTAACTTTCCACAGCTATATATTTTCTGGATAGCTTCTTATCTGGAATTCCGTACCTAATGCTTATCCTTCCGTTGCACCCTTTTGTCAGAAATCGATGTCATATCTATTGCTCGCCAAGGAAATCATTTAAGACATCTTCTTAAAAGCTTTGTATGCTTAGCTACAATTCTATTACTTGATGAACTTCATGAAGCAAAGGTCATCAGCTCTAATAAATGTTTTTTTTATTTGGTAATTCAAACTTTTATCTAATATTTCACATAATCTTGGTTATCTGTGTCGAACATTGTGTTGATTTATGACTTTATTCTACAAAATAACCACATTGAACGACTCGTCGGAACGATTTAACTACCAAGCCCCTTAAAATAGCAATCACTATCACGCGCCTTGATCTATGTCATCTACTCTCGATAACAACTATAAATAAACTGTCGCTCCACAGACTCTAACTCATAAACTTTTGATCTATCTGATTAATTTATTAGCAGGCACAAACTACCGATAGACAGGCGCTGGTCATTGAATAAGCTTTAATGTTTACGTTTACTGAAATTCGATAACCGTCTGCAAGTACCATACCTTCTAGTCTGGCAGAGAAAGGGGCTCTTAAGACCTATAATTCAAAATCAAAATCAATGATCACGTGCGTAGTAGCGAAAATATAATTGGACTATAATTATCGTTACTTAGATTTTGTTCAGATATTTTCCACTTTGGCGAACTCCGACAGCTATGTATGTTGATAGGTATCGGAAAAATCGAGCAAAAGTAGATCAACAGCGATCACCTTCCTGCAAACGCATGAATGTTGACTAGTTGTTTTTCTACTTGGCCAGCGAATTCAATTTTCAACTTTATTGGAGCTCATTTAAATTTTATCTAAAGATCGACGACACAGTCTGAGCTCAGATACAAACTGTTTTAGGCACTGCGCTGGTAGTGTCTTACGTAATTGCAAAATTCTCTTCGATGTAGGGAAATGTTAAGTTCGTCGTCGATGGTCTTCGTCAATAATATCTTAGATTTTCGTTTCCGTATTTGAGTCACCACTAGATGACCAGGTAATTACAATTTTATAGAGTATTGTATCGCAAAATTGAAGTGAGTTCAACAAAATCTACTTGCATATGTGCTCGTTCGTGGTGTCAGCCCGGAAAATTTGTTATCACATGAGCAAAATAAAGCTAAGATACGGGTCTATCTAGGAAATGGCCCTTGGAAATCATGATGAATAATCGGAATATTATAAAACGTTGCAAGAGATTTATCAACGTTACGTGATATTGAATGAAGTGGTGGATGTAGGAACTATTTTCAACGGTGTTGTATATATTGTAGCATAAAAATGATGTTTTATAGGCTAGCAGCTCCAGCATTCCATTGCAAGTACTGCAAAATTGCGATTACAAATGTCATCCCAGTTTGATTCGATAATCGTTGGTTGATGCTGAATAGCGGACATGTTTTGCTACAAAATAACCCAAGAGTATAATTTTGAATTCAAAATTACTTTGACTCTTTCACATAGACTTTGTAAGAAGTAAGAGTGTAGCAGTTACCATTTTCAGAGCATTAGGATAATGAATTAGTTCAAAAAATAATTATGTTTGTAGCGATGTGAATGTTTTGTGGGTGAGATCATTATTAAATACATAGAGCTGTTTAGTATATTTCAAGAGAAAATTGAATGTATATTGGTCGGGCTAAAACCTAAATCCATCAAACAAAACAAAACCATCGGAGAGCAAGCGTGTGAAAAAGTAGGCAAATACAGCTTCAAAGAAGTTACATCATTCATTTATCTTTAGTGGAAAGTTTCAGCTTTATATCGCTACGACAAAAATAGTAGCACATATTAGTGTTCAGTCAACCAACAAGACCCTTTTTCATTTGATCAATACATCTTTTCTGCAAAATGTTGAAGCACTTGCTGCATAATTTCCGAATACTTCGCAACGTAAAACTGATCTATCACTTTTCTAAAAACCGCCTGAAAAAAAATTAAAGCAAGAAGGCAGGATAAATGATTTCATATTTAAAAAAAAAACACATATTTATTGTTCACTAATAGTCAGTTTCCTCAGACTCGTAACCACTCGAACCTTCTTCTTCTCTCAGATTTATATGATCATTGTCACCTTCCTCCGCACTTTCTGCAGAGTGCTCAATGCTATCTGGTGACTGCTCGGTAGGCTCCTCGTGCACCTGCTGTTGTTCATGTCCTCTTGGTTTTTGGTAAACCTGAGTAGAATCCGTAGGTGGTGTTTCGATGGCTGCTGGTGTATCGTCGTGAACAGGCTTAGTTTGGGGAACATCGTTGTAATGATAGGAATTCAGTTGTCCGTTTATGAGCACTCTTGCTTGAAATCCGTTTATGTCGTCTGCTGTATACTGTACAAGTCGATGCGATCCATCGGGATCAACCACACTACAATTCAGAGATTTAAAAATTAAAAATATGATGGGATGCACAAATTAAAGTGAGCGATAATTTTTACTGATTTTGAATTTTAAATTAAAGTGGAATTGTTGGGGCCGTTAAGAGTTTACTGGAGTTGCTTCCATACCTAACCCTCTATTCTACATGCAAACACTTTCTTGTATGCTACACAGCTGGCCTGCTAAGCATAAACGCTCTATTTGCATTTGTCTCATTTTTTGAATTGATACCGAATTCAAAAATTAAATACTCTACAGCATCAATCTACAAAATTTGAAAAAAATATCTTTTGTGAAAGATTGAAAAATGCACTCTCCATATGTTTCCAGTAGAAATCAAAACACAAATCATTGAAAATCTCGAAAGAACGTTTACGCTAAGCAGGGCAGACAGCTCTTACAGTAAAAAGCTCTTCAAAATGATCGTTGAATGAGCTCAGTTGACTTGTTAATTGTATTGATTTTTATATGCATTGCTAAGCAGCTAACAATAAAAATAATCAAACTTAAAATAATCACATGTCACAATTTTGTTGTGCTTTTTTTCTGACAAAGCTCACATCACTTTTTCTTCAAACTAAGTATTTTCTCATGAATTTAGCAAAATAATAAAGCACCTGCTACAAATCTCACCTATATTCGCCATGAACCGTATCACCGTGTCGCACTTCTTTTCGATTCTGTTGCACTCGACTTCTTGGATCATCGACACCATACGAGAACTGATAATCTGGCTTAGCAATGTAATCAACATGAGGATGACCATAATCGTTAGGATCATGAAAGATGATTTTTCTTTCAGGACCACTTACAGGACCACTGAACCTTGTATATGAGAAACCTACAGGAAAAACTGGCCTATGTGCCTGGCAATTAGTAAAATAAATAAGTGCCACGAAGTGAACAATGCTGAGTCGGAACATCCTGATTTAATAAGTCTATTCCTATTACTTCTATTTTCCTTGTAATCCACTATGAAGTTAAAAATGAACTATTTCTTTGCAACATTTGAAATCAGATTTTATAGTGCAATATTCAATCACAGGTATTATGACAATTACCGCAGACTTCAGATTGTTCCTCATGCAATTAGTGGTTTTCGGTTTGTAGTTTTTCTAATTTCGCTGGGCTGCAGTTGATATAATACTGAAGAATGAAGTTTCGTTTTAGATATGTCTGATGTGTCCATTCGGGCAGTTGAATAATATTGTGAGTTGTACATGCTCTTTGTATAGAGTTGGGAATTAAAAATTTACTTTGTACGATTTTCACCAAACATACGATTGAAATTCGATATATGATTCGCATACCGATTTAATCATTAATGTATTAGGTTATATTTTCATTGAATCCTTGTTGCCATAAAACTGATGGCGCAGTCTATTTGGAACATAAGATTATTGTAGTTTGGGAGTCACTTTAAGGTGCAATAGACTGCTTCAACATTTTTACTGCAATAGCCATTCATACAGCACTTAATATCACTTAATATCTTAATAGAATATACACAATCGAATTTAGCGCCGACTATTTGTGAATGGCTTCATATTCTTGTGCTTTTTACTAATGTTCGAAGAACATTAGTATTAAAATCGATTCGGCCAAAAATTCATATTTCTTTATATATATATATATATATATATATATGTACAAAAAATTTCAGTGAGATAATCTCGGGAACGCGCCATTCAATTGAGCTGAAACTTTCAGGATACATTGGTGTATATGCAGAATAGGTCCAGGTCTCTTTAAATGTCAGTTATTGTAAACCTTTTCGCGCCGGCGGGCATTTAAGTGATATTTTTAATATACCTATTATTTCGTGCACAAATGATTTTCGCAAAAATAAAGTTAATAAAATAAATTTCTAACGTGTTTTACATATGAATCGGATAATGCTTTGGAATATTTTAACCCTATGTGTGCGCTGGGTGCCTAAAAAGAGGACGGGAAAATTTGAAAATTTTTAAATTTCGATAACTTTTGACAGAGCTATTCAATCATTACCAAATTTTCAGGACATATTGATATTATTTAGTTGTAGATTTATGTGGCTTTTAATGAGCGTGCTGGCAACTCTGTAGCTAGGGCAGGCACTGAAAGTGAAAACCTCCAAATCATCGTCTCTCTTGAAAAAATGCAGTTTCTTCAAAAATAAGCCTTTCATATGTAAATCTTGTGCTTTGTTTACATAACCAAAAAAAAAAAAAGATATGGTATAACGGGCACGCCTGGCAACACTTGCCCAATTTACCTATATTTTTAGCATCAAAAACTTCTGTTCACGGAAACTCACGATCCGATGGGCAGAATTATTTGAAATTCACAGCATGTATTGACCTTAAATAGGACCAGGTCTGATAGAAGTGATTTTGAAATGCGGGCAATTCTGTGCCAGTGGTGCCATCTTGAAAAACCACTAAAAAAGATAACTGTTTTTAGCCCTATAAATTCTGATTGAATCGTTCGATTTTGACGAAACTTACACAATTGCTGGACCTTACTTTAAGCCACGTTTGGTAGAAATTTGGTCGAAAAATTCGATTGGAGCTGCCAGCTATGATAATTTTGGTGTCTTCATTTTGAAAAAAAAAATTTGGAAGTAAAAACATTCAAACCATCGAATATTCAAAAAAATGTCCGTTTCTTACAATAAAACCAATCTGTATATAAATCTTATGTTTTATCTACACGTTCAAAATAAAACTTTGGAAATTTCATGTCGGACAAGAACGGTAACCCTCTCCCAGTTAACCTATATTTTTAGCATCAAAAACTTCTGTTCACGGAAACTCACGAACCAATAATCAGATACAGCTAAAATTTACAGAATGCATTGGACTTAAGTAAGACCAGATTTGATAGAAGCGATTTTGAATTGTGGGCAACTCTGTGCCAGTGGTGCCATCTTGAAAAATTACAAAGAAAAAAAACTGCTTTTTGCCCTATGAAATGTGAATAAGTTACCAGATTTTCATGAAATTGACACAGAAGCTAAACCTAACTCTAATCTCTGTTTGGTGGAAATTTGGTTGAAAAATTTGATTGGTGCTACCTGCTATGGTAATTTTTGTGTCTTTGGTTTTGAAAATTCGCTCAGGAAAATAAAACTTTTTGTACTATAACTTCCAGTGCAGTCATGAAATCAATACGAATTTCATACAATTAATGAAACCTGTCATAAACATTATTCAGGCCAAATTTGGTTGAAAAGACACGATAGGGTTGCCAGCTATTGTTGGTTTTGTGTTTAATTGCAATATCTTTATTAAGCGGTTTTATCGTAGAATTTTCAAATGGTAATGATATTGTAGTGACAATAAACAGCAAATATTAAGCTTTCGATCATTTGAAAAAACTCGCTGCAGGTAACCCTAAATTTCTTTATACTCCTATAACTTCGAATGTAATTAAACAACGTGAAGCAGATTTGATATATTCTTGGATTTGATACTGGCGAAAGGTTGCCAGCACGAGTCGGTTGTGCTACTTTTGTATCAATAAATGCTTACAGTTAGTATACATACCGGAAACATTTACAATGAAAATAAATAACCGATGTTACAATTCGCAAAGTTCTGCAAATTTTTCGGATCGCAGCCCCAAACACCAACTTCAGTTACAGTGCTGCAGGCACTGAGCATTTTCTTCATTGATGTTATATGAGATGCTGCTTTCAAAATTATGTGAAATAAGCAACTGATAACGAATATAATTAACCCGTGTTTTGCTCTCATAAACGTTGAAATTCATGCCAGTGGTAATATCTGAAACCTTGCACCATATGAGTTATAATGCATTCTTAAGACGAAAGTAAAACGTGGCATTTGAAACAGTTTGGCCGTAATAAGCAGCACATGTGGTGGAATATGCACTCAAAACCTGCACGATTCTTCTACTGTTCTTCGAACATTAGTGTTTCTAGCGGTTCAGGTGCGCTAGAGTTTTTTGTTCTTATATAGGTTTTCATTTATGTAATTAGTCCAACTGCGATGGTGGAATTGTCTTTTTTCAATTGAAAGACCTAAAAGCTAATCAAAAACGATTGCCTCATGATGAAATTTCGTACGCGCTCAACCGGAATCATAATCATTTTCATAGCAGTTCCACCAATATAACATATAATCAAATAAAATTGATTATCTTGATCTTCGAAGACTATATCTTATGATTGTGCTCATTGCAGTTGAGCTGAAATTTTCAGGATAGGTTAGGTTAGGTTAAAGTGGCTGCCGGTCCACAGAATTCCACCGACCGACACACATAGACACAAGAGAGGCTCGTTGTGATGCCACAATAATTTGTGACTCTCTCCTACTCACTGAACTCGGGAGACCATCGCGACAAATCGCGTTATCCCTTTAGATTGACCAGCCCCTACTCGGTCAGGTTTCAGAGAAAAGGAGCACCAATTGCCACCAACCTTCTCCTTGCCAACGCCGGGCACTGACACAAGAGGTGGCGGACGGACTCCTCCTTATCCTCAGAGCCACAGCTCCGACAGAAATCGTTGAACTGAACTCCCAATCGTTGTGCATGCCCTCCTATGAGGCAGTGGTCCGTAAGAACTCCCATAGTGTAGCGTACAGCGCTTCGAGTTAAGCCTAAAAGCTGCCTGGTATGATGCGCATCCATAGATACCCAGGACTGCCTTGCTATTGCACAGGATGATTCATCTGCCCAGAACCTCCTAGCATCATCGAGATATTTTTGCCTGATGGCCAGTTTGACCGATGTCATCGGTATACCCATTGAGAGGAAGCAGGAGGCCTCCGGTAACAATGTTCCAAGCCTTGCTAGCTCATCGGCCCCACAGTTGCCCTGAAAACCCCTATGCCCAGGTACCCAAATCAATTGAACAACCGAATGTCTCGACATCTCCCTAAGAGATGCACGGCATTCAGCAACAATCATGGAAACTGTACAAGGACCAGTAAGGGATTTAATAGCCGCTTGGCTATCTGTGAAAATGCCAATATTTCAGGATACATTTATATAAATATGAAATATGTCCAAGTTTCACCAAAATTTAGCCTCTTTTCACTTTTTGCGTCGACTGATTTTTGATTGGTATTTTAGGTACCTTTATAAGTGCAACAGAGTGGCGCAAAAGTTTCTGCCCCTAGCATTTCTTGTATAAAATTTTAATGCAAAGAGATTGATTTATTTTTATAATTTTATAATAAAGTACACATATTAGGTAACATATTATAATATATCATTAGTATGAAATATGTCCTCCTTAGTTTTCTATACAGTCTAAAATCCATTTTTTGAAATTTCGAAATAAAAATCTGAAGTACTCTACCGAAATTGCGTCCCATTCAACTTGTGTACGTCAAAACAGCTCCTGCCCATTTTTCCTAATGTTCGAAGAAGAACATTAGTATTAAAATCACTTTGACCAAAAATTCATATTTCTATATATATATATATATATATATATATATATATATATATATATATATATATATATATATATATATATATATGTATATATATATATATATGTATATATATATATATATATATATATATATATATATCATCAAAAAATTTCAGTGAAAAAATCTCAGGAACGCGCCATCCGATTGAACTGAAATTTTCAGAACACATTGGTGTATATGCAGAATAGTGCCAAGTCTCACAAAAAGTTAATAATCTTGAACCCTTTGGCGCCGGTGGCCATTTTAGTGATATTTTTAATACACCTATTATTCCGTACAAAAATAATTTTTGCAAAAATAAAGTTGGCCAAATAAATTTCGAACGTGTTTTACATGTGAATCGGATAATTTTTTGGAATTTTTTAACCCCATGTGTGCGCTGGGTGCCTAAAAAGAGAACGGAAAAACTTGAAAATATTTAAATTGCGATAACTTTTGACAGAGCTATTCAATTATTAGGAAATTTTCAGGACATACTGATATAATTTAATTGTGAATTTGTGTAGCTTTTAATGAGCGTGCTGGCAACCCTGTAGCTAGGGCAGGCACTGAAAGTGAAAACCTCCAAATCATCGTCTCTCTTGAAAAAATGCCGTTTCTTCAAAAAAAAGCCACTCATATGTAAATTTTGTGCTTTGTTTACGTAGACAAACAAAAATTGATATGGTATAACGGGCATGCCTGGTAACCCTTGCCCAATTTACCTATATTTTTAGCATCAAAAATTTCTGTTAATTGAAATTCGCAGAATGTATTGGTCTTAAATAGGACCAGGTCTGATAGAAGCGATTTTGAAATGCGGACGATTCTGTGCCAGTGGTGCCATCTTGAAAAATCACTAAAAAAGATAACTACTTTTAGCCCTATAAATTTTGATTGAATCGTTCGATTTTAACGAAATTCATACAATAGCTGGACCTTATTTTAAACCACGTTTGGTAGAAATTTGGTTGAAAATCCGGTTGGAACTGCCAGCTATGATAATTTTGGTGTCTTAAATTTGAAAAAATAAAAATTTGGAAGTGAAAACATTCAAACCATCGAATATCCTAAAAAAATGTCCGTTTCTTACAATAAAATAATCTGTATACATATCTTATGCTTTATCTACACGCTCAAAGTAAAACTTTGGAAATTTCAAGTCGGACAAGAACGGTAACCCTTTCCCCGTTAACCTATATTTTTAGCATCAAAAACTTCTGTTCACGGGAACTCACGTTCCAATAATCAAATAAAGCTGAAATTTACAGAATGCATTGGACTTAAGTAGGACCATGTGTGATAGAAGTGATTTTGAATTGTGGACATCTCTGTGCCAGTGGTGCCATCTTGAAAAATTACAAAGAAAAAAACTGCTTTTTGCCCTATGAAATGTGAATAAGTTACCAGATTTTCACGAAATTGACACAGTAGCTGAACTTTACTCTAAGCCCTGTTTGGTAGAAATTTGGTTGAAAAATTCGATTGGTGCTGCCAGCTTTGGTAATTTTTGTGTCTTTGGTTTTGAAAATTCGATCAGGAAAATACAACTTTTTGCCCTATAACTTCCAGTGCAGTCATGAAATCAATACGAATTTCATATAATTAATGGAACCTGTCATGAACATTATTCAGGCCAAATTTGGTTGAAAAGCCAAGATAGGGTTGCCAGGTATTGTTGGTTTTGTGTTTGTTTGTAATATCTTTATTAATCGGTTTTATCGTAGAATTTTCAATTGGTAATGATATTGTAGTGACAATAAACAGCAAATATTAAGCTTTCGATTATTTGGAAAAAACTCGCTGCAGATAACCCTTAATTTCTTTATACTCCTATAACTTCGAATGTAATTAAACAACGTGAAGCAGATGTGGTATATTCTTGGCTTTGATACTGGCAGAAGGTTGCCAGCACGAGTCGGTTGTGCTACTTTTGTATCAATAAATGCTTACAGTTAGTATTCATACCGGAAACATTTACAATGAAAATAAATAACCGATGTTTCAATTCCCAAAGTTCTGCAAATTTTTCGGATCGCAGCCCCAAACCCCAACTTCGGTAACAGTGCTGCAGGCACTGAGCATTTTCTTCATTGATGTTATATGAGATGCTGCTTTCAAAATTTTGTGTAATAAGCAACTGATAACGAATATAATCAACCCGTGTTTTGCTCTCATAAACGTTGAAATTCATGCCAGTGGTAATATCTGAAACCTTCTACCATATGAGTTATAATGCATTCTTGAGACCAAAGTAAAACGTGGCATTTTATTTATTTATTTATTTATTTGGTACGTATTCAATACAACAGGCAAGATTGCCCAATTACAGATTGGATACCACGAACAAAATAAAATAACAAGAACTAAATGATAATATATAAATATAAGTATATAAAATAATTAAAGTTAAAATAAAATAAAGTAATAAAAAATAAAAGTAAAAAATTCAGTAAAGTAAAAATGAAAGAGAAAAACAAAATCCATTACAAACACGAATGTCCAATTCTACAATAATCGACCTAATAAAAAATAGTAAGTAAATGAGTAAATATAAATATAAGTATGTAAAAAAAAACAAATAATTAAAGTGGTAAATTAACTAAAGTAAAATTAAGTAGAAAGAAAGAAGAAAATTAAGAAAATAGAAAATAAAACTAATTAGAAAAATATATAACTATGTATAAAAATAAGAATATACATTTAGTAATATAATTCAAGTAATAAATAAGATATATATAGACTATAATTCAAGTAATAAAATTCAAGTAATAAATAAGAAAGTAAAGTTAAGTAGAGCAAAAAAGAAAAGAAAGATCCATTATAAACAAGAAAATTAAACTAATTAAATAGGATCAAAAATTTTACTACGAACCATATTTTTGAAAAAGGCAATAGATTGTGGAAGAGGACCAAGTTGAAGACTATTGTGAGTGCGTAAGAGTCGCAAAACGGGAGAATAGAAGAAAGTGTCAGTACGAGCATACGGCACTTCAAATAAAATAGAGGACCTGATTGGCCTTACGGAGTCCCGCTCAATGAACATAAATGCTAATGAGGATGAAAGGTAGCCGCGACAGATTTTGAACAGGAAACACTCATCCAAGTAAACTCTGCGCTGCTCAAGGAGAGGAATGTTGAGAAGAGATAGACGCTCACTATAAGGTAAATACGGCAGACTATATTTAAAAAGTAAAGTACGTGTAAACCTGCGCTGAACTGATTCAACAGCGTCAGCGAGGTATTTGAAACGAGGACACCACACTTGACAGCAATATTCAAGTACAGAACGGACTAGGGTAATAAACAGGTGGACACAAGTAGAAATACTAAATGAATTGTGGCAGGAACGAACCACGAAACCAGCAATTCGAGAAGCTTTTCTAGTTATAGTAAGGACATGAACGTCGAATTTCAGCTTACGATCAAATGTGACCCCAAGATCTGAGAAATGATCGACACAAGAAAGGAAAGTACCATCAATAGCATAAGGAAAGACATGAGTGTGAAGCTTATGGGAGAAAGACATAGAAAAACACTTGGAAACATTAAGGGACAAACAGTTAATGTTACACCAACCAGAGAGAGCATGCAAATCATCCTGAAGAAGGAGAGAGTCATCAGTATTTTTGATGATTCCGAAGATTTTTAAATCATCTGCATATAGAAGACATGAAGACTTAAAAACCGTGGGAAGGTCATTGATGAATAGATTGAACAAAAGTGGTCCTAAGATGGAACCTTGAAGAACACCAGAAGAAGGGGAGAAAGGTGAGGACGAGAAGCCAAAGAGAGAGACAATACACGTGCGATCAGTTAAAAATGAAGAGATCCAGGACAGCAAAGGTTCACGAATGCCATAATGCTTCAGTTTGATAAGAAGCAGCTTATGATTGACAGTGTCAAAAGCTTTGGCAAAATCAGTATAAATGACATCAACTTGATTATTGCTGTCAATTGCAGAAGCGACTACATGAGTAAACTCAAGAAGGTTCGTAGAGGTGCTCCGGCCTTTTACAAAACCATGTTGTTCCGCTGCAAAGACACAAAAGAGGGAATCATAGATACGATTGTAAACAAAGCGTTCCAAAATTTTGGAAAGGCAAGGAAGAATGGAGATAGGGCGATAGTTAGAGGCAAGGTTCCGATCACCCGATTTGAAAATGGGAAGAATGTTAGTGAGCTTCCAAGAGGGTGGAAATTGACCAGCACAGAGACTGACATTAAATAAGATTGCTAAAGGGACGCAAAGTGAAGAAGCAAGATTTTTTACAAAGAAATTGGGAATTCCATCCGGGCCCGGGGAACAGTTTGAGTCAAGAGAGGACAAAAGCGATTCAACCTCTACTGGGTTAGTTACGATTGAGGAGAGGCAAGCAGGGAAATCAAAGGAAAAGCAGTCAGTAGCAGGAATCAATGGAATAGTGTAAGCAGAAGAAAAAAATAAAGCAAAGAGATTGCAAATGTCAGGAGGGTTGGAAGCAGTTTTTCATTAAACACTAAGGAGGCAGGAAGAGAGGAGGAAGCTTTTAAGGAGCGTGCAAAAGACCAGAAAGATTTAGGGCTGTTCGAGTTTAAAGTGGATTCAACAGACGAGAAATAGTTGAGTAGTGCTACTCTAATTTCTTTCTTGGCAGAGGAACGTAAACGGGAGAAGATAGCATAATCTTCACCCGAACGAGAAATCAAAAATTTTAAACGCGCTGAATTTTTATCTCTAAGAGCACACTTTACCCTAGCAGTAAACCAAGGGGGGTCACGGAAGCGACGAGAACTGAAGACAGGAGTATGCGACGAGATCAAATCAGTAAGAATACCGTAAAATTTGGATACAGCAGAGTCAACATCGAGACCACGGAAACAATCAAACCAATTAATTGAATTCAGGTCATTAGACAAGCAGTCAAAATTAGTTTTCTTAAAGTTAAACCGGCGCGCAGTGGATTATTTAATGCGATTCGATAAGCTAACAGACAAATTAATTGAAACGGGAGGATGATGGGGATCTGGGTGCGTGTAGGGTATTGGAACAGAAGATAGAGAAATCGAAGAGGACTCAACATTAGAAAGGATGAGGATAACTAACAGTAACTGTTTCAAACTGCTCACTCCGCCAGCTATCATATTATGACTTTTAAGCCGAATTTCACGGTCTGTATCACGGTTTTCACTGTCGTATTCTGTCAATTAGGTATTGGATGTTTGCACACTGCGTTCAACCAGCCAACATTGTAATCAGCAATTCGAAGGTTTTTAAGCTTTTGACAAAAGTTAACCCGATCTCGAATGCTCCTATCGGAAAGTGACGGTTTGATGCGTTGTCTGTAGGTTTGACACCCCCAGTTAGTGATCGAATGTATCCCTAAATGGTTCGCCTCGACACATTTTTTGCGGCCTCTGGGAAGCTGCTAAGCCGTTTCATCACTGTTCGCGTTCCTGCTCTTGGTTTATTTTCAGCCAACGCTCGAATCTTTCTTTTTGATTCTGTGGAAAGTACCAATGGTCGACCACTTCTTTTCATGTCGTCCACGTTTCCTTCTTTGGTGTTGCACTGTTTTTTGACGGTGCTTTTATCAACCTTCAATGTTTTGCAGATGTCGCTGTGCCTGTAGTCAAATTGATTTTCAATACGGTTTTGAATTCGACTAATGATAATTATTATTACCATGAAATTTCGGTTCGATCCGAAGATTTCCAAAGTTTTTCAGAATTTGACAAATGGTCGTTAAAATAATATTAACAATAATAAATAATAGTAAAAAATACCCAAGTAAAAGCGGGTCTGCATATTGTCCTAACGATTAGACATACATATTAATCCTCTTCGAGTTTCGGTACCTGTTTTTGCCGACTCTTAAGCAAAAGTCATTATTATGATATTATCACTCAAAATTCTACTTTATCTCTGTACAACTAAAACTAGGTAGGTTTAAGAAAAATGACAGAAGTTCTCAAAATTTTTAAAGATAGTTTTTCCCCTAGTAAATTCATTCAGGTTGAAGGGCAGAAGCGTTTGTGCCACCCTGTATATCATCGGATCAGATCAGATTTTGCACGCTTACTTTTGTAAACTGGTTTGTAATTATGACCAGTAAAACTGAGGCCTGCGCAATCTTATTCACACCATGCGGCCGCAGCATGTCGTTTCGTTTAGTTTAACCGAATTGGACTGCCCAGGTAAGTCGCTCCCGTCTAACACACCCTTAAATGCCAGTCATTGATCTACCGGCAGGCGGGTGTCAATGATTTAGTTTATTTCCAGTTTGTTTTTATGAGCTGCACGGCATGCTATCGCAAGTTATTTCTCGTGCATTTTGAAGAACCTCGAGTTTTGTGTTAGATCCGCATTTATAGTGATGGAAAATCAAAAGATTGAAGCAGTAACCCGATATTTTGACCATGAAATCATTTGCAAATTATTGGCTTTGTAAATTTTCAATTCTTAATAAAATAATTGTATCACTATATCTGTCACTCTATCACTATATTTCAGTAAATTCTTGAAAATTTGGAGCAAATGAAGTCCTAGTTTCTGTGAGGGACTAGGTGTTAATGAAGAGTGTTCTAAGGAAATTTTGTGATTGGTTGAAAGGATAAGTAATATAATAATATATATTTCACGGGAAGCAAACCATCCTTCTGATTTGAGACGTATTTTGAATAGTGTAGGGAAAAACTGATATTTCATTGCGGATCTCAATTGTAGCTGTTACATTAGGTGCTGCAAAATTTAAATCACAGCTAAGCTTTAATTGTTATAGATATGAAACGAACTGGCTATATTTTTTTTGGCAAAAATTCATCCGATGGTTCGCAACGCAAAGTTTACCAATTGAAAAAAATGTATAATTGCGATATTTAATGACACATTTTTTTGGGATTATTATAGTTTTCCAGTCTCAATGACTAAGATATCACTCTAAGTATTTGTAACTTTTGTTTGCTATAATTAGTTTATGCAATTTTTTACAGCGTACCAACTTTGCCTTAGATGTAAGTTTATCATGAAACCAGCCCTTAAGATTGGTAAAAATATCAAAAGAGCGGTTGACAATAAAATACATTTGGATATTTTCACGGACTCATTGGATGATAAAGATCTCAAATTAATCGTAGCAGTACAGCAAATTTTACTGCGAAAAATAGGTTACTTTCATTATCACAAAGATATACAATTTTATGAAATTTCATAATGTTTTGATGTTTCAATCTTGAGTAGGGTGTAAAAATACATTACACAAAGTGATCAACATAAAAATTTTTAAATATACTTTCTAAAAGGTTGGCTACAACCAAATAAGTTAAATCAATGTTCTACAACTATCACGCTGGAGGTGAAAGTCGTCATGTAAACACCTTGCTCCCTACGCACCAACGGTCATGTAAACAGATTAATTAGGTTTCTAGTTTACCTTGTCCGAATAAGGCATTCATGCGTCCAGTGAAAGCAATGAGTCAGTTGCAAAGAGTCAGCAATGAATTAGCTGAAACTTTGATATACATATCTAGTTTTTTCATAAATGGCATATGTTTTAAATCTGAGAAAAAAATCGTATTTACTTATTTACTCATTCGTATGCGATACAACAGACATAGTTCATATATTACATAAAAAAGAAAGGTCATAAAAAATAAATGAAAAATTTCATAAGCAACACTTCCAAACATAAATTCAGGAAAACATGGATTAAACATTAATTCAACTATACATGAGTGAAATGCGGTGACCTTAATTTCATAGTTTACAGAGAAGAATTTTACTGTATTTGTTGTTTGAATAGTTTCAAATTGCAGCATTGATTGGGGTAAAAGATATTTAGATTCTCATGAATATTTACAATACTGGTGAGTAAAAAACACATTCGTACGCGCAAACGGGACTCTAAACACATTAGTGGATATGTTGTAGCGATCTGATTCACGGGCAAAAACTAGCGAACAGAGATGAGATAGTATAAGTTTGTGATGAAGCTTGAACAGGAAGCAATCATAAACAAAAGTCTGCGTAATTCAAGAGAACGAATATGTAAAAATACTGGACATTCACTATAAGTAACATAAGGAATGTTGAATTTGAAGGACAAACAACGTGTAAACCTCCGTTGGATGGATTCCAAATTAGTTACAAGATACTTAAAATGAGGACGCCAAACTTGACTATAGGTATTCGAGAACATTTTGAAAAAATGATAGGAATAGATACACACGACTTGAAGTATTCACAAAAGTTTTTGAAGTCCTAAGCATAAAATCAGACAATCATGATAAAGTGGCTATGATATGTATGATGTGCTGATCAAAATTAAGTTTAGATTCAAAGACAACACCGATATCCTTGAAGTAATCGACCGCATCAAGAAAAGAGAAAATTGATAAATAAAAGACCACAAAAAAAATATCAAAGGAATATGAAAAACAACAAAGAATTTAAGACATCTATGATAATTCGAGATGTTCAGAGCAAAGGAGTGGGGAGGGCACCAGCTGTGCAAGGTGTGAATTTCACTTTGAAGATGTTTGCAATCTTCATGAGAATGAATCAATCGGAAGATCTTGAAGCCATTCGTGTGTAAAAGACAAGATGAGTTTAACGTCGAACGAATGTTATTTACAAAAAGCAAAAAGAGCGAGGGACCAAGAATCGATCCTTGCGGATCTCCCATTATCTATAGCCTTCCAATTTTAGAAGCAATAGCGTATGATCAATAGAGTTAGAAGCTTTGGATTTCCTCTTTACAAAACCATTTGGATGAGGGAATTAATTTTGTTATTCACAACGCTCTCGAGAAGTTTGCAGCAGGTGAAAGAAAAAATGGGACGATAGTTGAATATGCTATTCTGGTCACCATGATTTTTGCAGCTTTCTAACATGGACAGAGTATGGGCAGAGGAACACACAAAAGGAAGAAAATGATTTCACCAATACATTGGGAATGGCGCCGCACATCTAGTGTTTTTATCCAAGCAAATTTATCCAAGCATTGGAAGCGGGAAAATAATTGAGGTGCATATTTATTGTATTTATATATGTGCGTAACGGCGGGAGAGTTTTTGAATATTACAGTGGATGAACGACTCAACACAATCGAATTTACCGCGCATAACTATATTGGTAATTATTTTAGCTTCGGACCGTAATCTTTTGAATTCAATTAAGTCGACTTCAGAGTCCACACGCTTGTGCATCAAAATATATGAAAAAAAAGTTCATTATTTTGTTTTGTAAATTTTACGAAAACTTTAAAAACGTCTGCGAAAAAAATGATTTATAATTTTTAATAGTTTCCAACTTTTTATAATTTCACAATAATTTTATTTTCAAATGCCCAACTTTTCGATGTATTGGAAAAAATTGTTTTATATAGTCAGAATATTTTGATTCAGCACATTTGAATTTCATACTTGCGGACTTCTTAAATTAGGAATTAAATAAAAATCACTAAAAACGGCTAATCAGAAACTAAACTTCAACCTTATTACTATTTTGATATCATTCCCCTCCGCATATTTCTACTTTCCATACTGTTAGGCCTGACAAAGTATCTAAACAGTTACTAGACCAATCATAAATAAGCACATAAAACAGATTATCCAAAATATATTTTTTATCCACCGAATATCATGTTCCATTATTCTCGAGACATAGTTGCGAAACTTTGTGAACGCTTGTTGAAATAAGTCTGAATGAATAGACGAACAAACAGTAAGCTGACTAGCAAACTTTGCATCCATTGAGGTCATTGTAGCATTTTCAACTAATTATCCGTCGCGGTACATGCAAAGTACAATTGCCTCACATCCAGTGTCTTTAAATGGAAAAGAAAGAAAGAAAAAACAACGAACATTGAACAGTTGACACAACTCAGCTAGTGAGGTAGTAAGGCATTAAGGCAGTAATCACAGAGCGACCATCATGGCCTAAGGCCTATCGCATAATTTCCCAACGTGCTGCCTGATTGTAATTTGGCTTGCACAGAACTGTAATTTAACGAAAGTGTATTAAGGCTTTCGATCGTTTTGTAAAATAAACGACGATTAAGAAGGTGTTCAAGCGATCCAGATATGCGTGCTTTTCGAAATAGGAGAGATTGTGTGAGCTGTGCTAGGAAGTATCTATTATTTATCAATTGAATGTTTTATTTTAGGAAAGGAAAAAATATTCATCTTGAAAAGTAAAGGTATTCTCCGCATTAATTACGCAAGATGCCGCACAGACCAAAAATATCTGACTGTATTTTGAATAAAGTTAAAGGATTTCGTGAATCGAATTGAGAATTCACAAAGCCAGAATAAAATCACTATTTCCCAGATAATTATGGAACACAATATAACAAGTAAAACACCGAAAGAACTTAAATTCATAATGTCGTGCGAAAAAAAAATTCCTGCAAAAAATATATCCGAGGAGTCACGATCTCTCTCTCCCAGCCAAACTGGAAAACTCGATCACGATAAATCAGTCTTAGACAAGGGTAAAGTACATATTTGCAGTATGAATTGAATTATCGCTTTCCGCGATTTTATTCCACAAGAAATTGGTTAACCGGTGACGCTTTGTCAATGGAGTCACAGGTAAGCGAATGAAGAAAATTAACAGCAAGATTTATTATACGTGCATTTGGTCCAAGAATGTCTGAATATCGTCAAATATGATCTGGAAATTCTTCGGAAAATGACCTGGTTCGGTCGGTTTGGTAGTGTTGAGCTTGCAATCGTCGTCGTCGTGATTGCGTGGGAAATTGCCTTTGAATTGCAAACATGCTCTACAAGCATCTGAATTCAAATGATTTTCAGTTAACATGCCGTAGATGGGACGCAATTATGCTTATTTGAGTGAACCTTAGGTCTTTTCGATGGATGTGCGCTTATTTTGTGATCATGTTGAGCTTGACTGAGATTTGAGTCATTTTCGAAAATTATGAATGACCGCTTGGCATCTAGCTGTGTTCTTCTTAATTCATTGTGGAAGAATTCTAGGTTTTTGTATCTACCATGGGACATAAGTAGATCAACCTACGTACATATACCCATCTAGTAGATTATATCTACGTTTAACTAATTTTCGGGCTTTTTTCTGCAATTGATGTGTAATAGCTACAGAAACCCAATTACGTTATATAAATTAATCTTCCGCAACTACTACTCACCACATCATAGCCTAAATGAATATCGGTTGATTTAGTTCTTCGCCCGAACCATATTTCACCCGTCATTATCGAGGCATTCGTACGAAATGCGGAGCACAAACGATCGATCGAAAACGATCGTTCTCGCAATGCAGTCTGATTAGAAGAGGTATTTTAATTGGTACCTGAAGCAGCCAAATTTGCACTAAATAAAGTCCAATTCTAAGTCTTGAATGGAAACAACGTACCAAACACGAAACGATTGATCGACATGATGTTTTAATTAGCAGCCTAGGGGATAAGTTTTTGTTGAATCTGGTAGTGTACAGAAGATATTCTGTGGTGGCGGAGAACCTGCAGGCAATTTTGCATTTTGCAGTTTTTGCAACTTGATCTCGCACTGTTCGTCTGTAGAGTGACATGGCTATTTCGGTTGTGATCACAAGATCTCTGCTGCCATTACTATGGTCAACCAATGCAGCGGTAATGAATGACCATTCACAGATTGTCTGTCGGTTTCAGATGCAACGGAGAGATTTCGTCATTCGATGGATACGAAACGTTTACGGAAACATTGTGTAGTTTTGTGCGATGTTTTTCCACTTTAATTGCATTTTCTTGTGCATTCGGGAAAATTTACATAGCGTCAGTGAAAATGTTTGGAATCGTTAGCGGTATGATGAATAAGGCATTTTGCACAATACGGAGACAATGCAGCCGTCAGATGGATGTAACATTTAGAATGATTTATAGGGGTGATGTTTGTATTATCTGGGTTTTGTTCAAGAAGCCGTAATGAGTGATTGAGTGAGATTATTGAACCTAGGGAATTTTTCTTTAGAAAATCAAATGTTCATAAGAGTCTGCGGACATTATTCTAAATTATACTACAGTACACATATAACTTTGATATTTCGAATCAATCAAAGCCCAAGATGAGCCAAATTAATTCATAGCATTTCTGCTTGGGCCATATCGAGAAAAACTGTTAGAAAAGCTGTTTGATATCCTATTTTGAACCAAAACTTTGGTACTTTTACTATGGTATTAACTCATTTTCAGAATAAAAATATGTTTTTAAATTCCTTATATAATTTGACTAAAATTAACTGAATAAACTAATTCTCATTTCTTTTTTGATAGCCCATGAACTAGTTTAAATAACAATCATCAATTAAGTAATCGTCAAAAGACATTCTTCTGGCGCTACATAGTTTCTCTTAAAACTGATTTCTCTGATACGAGTAATCTTGATGACACTTTTACAAAAACCCTATAGTTTGTTTGTAGTCCATTTTAAAAATACAATAGCTTATAGTTTTCAGTATACTTTTCTCTTACCTCACCTACCCCATTCTTAATTTGTACCAATTCTTTGAAAGTGATGGATTGGGGCATAGCCGAGTTGTATAAGTCGTGGTATTGCCAAATTCTTTTGAAGTTTTCTGTCTTCTTTCCTGCTTTCTATAAAGCATTAGACTTGTATCTGCTGCAATCTTTTCATTGCTTAAAGCCTAAAATATTTTCCAGTTTTGAAATCTAGTGATCCATCTGCCAGTTCTGCTTGAAAGCCATATTTCTATTTCCATCCCAAGGGCTGCTCGACAAGAGCCACATGATCGACTAGTCCGTATAAAGCAAATTATTATTGTAAAAATGATACCTGAAAATAAGCGAGCAGTTTTGGATAGTTTTCAGCGTAACCGACCACCAAAATATCTTTATCAAGTTAATTTCTTGTGAAACATCTAAAGATTTTCTAAAATTCTGAATACAAGTTCCTTGTAATAGCCGAAATTTACTTCCGTTGTATTTGCTGCTGGTAGTTAGCTTTGAAGGTGCGGATGATTCCCTGATCCAATGCTTGAATAAGTGCTGTCGTAATGGCTGGTAAGAAACAATTTTTACAATTTTAAACTGAACTTGTTCGTAAAGTTTATGACAAGCAGCACTGTCCATAAAAAGGATAACTTTCCTAAGATTTCTCGTTATATCTTCGTCAAATGCTTTGATTATTTTAGTCCATTATTTGCTTCTAATCCAAATTTTGTGATTTAAATAATACAAATTAATAATTTGTTTTACACGTTAGCATCGTGGTTGTTTGGAATCAACAATGGCATGAATATATTTTCTCGATCCATTCATATCTGTCACAAATAATAGAGTTAAGCTGTGTTTGATGAGCACGAAAAAAAAGCAGAGCATATCAAGACAAGTTATAGTAGCGCAGCTGTCAAAAAAATTCGAGCAAACCAGAGTAATTGAGAGGCAGAAAAAAGTCGAGCAAGTGAAAGCAGCTGAGAGGCAATTCTCAAAATGCATTACTTGTTAGAATATCAACCAGTCAATTCACTTACAAAAAACTGCACTTCAGTAATAATTTTTTTTGTTGAAAGTCGGTTCCGTGACAGTTGGGACAGCTGGTTACTTGCCCGAATTTGCTGTACCAAAAAAGTAGAGCTAAGTTCGTACTCTAAAGTGCTCTAGTTCAACTTAGAGCAGACTCATGAAACACAAATCAGAGCAACTTCGGGCAAGTTAGAGCAGCTGAATTGCTCATTAAACACATTTCGTTGAGATATCTCAACCTAGCTCAACCTAGAGCAGCTCATTAAACACAGCTACTATCTTTTTGTTTTTTCTCGCCTTTCACAAAGTCTCTTCCAGAAGTAAGAGTGCTACTGAGTAGAACCTTATAGAATAGGATAGATTCATCCGCATAAAATATATCTTCAGCGTCGTAGTCTTTGATAGTACTTTGAAGTACATTTTGAATCCAATAAACGGCAGTTGTTTCATCAGACGCTGATTTTTCTTTATGAAATTTGAAATATTCAATATAAATTTTTCATTTTTTCGGTGTATTTAACCTTTATTGTCTTCGATCATCTATTTGCATTTTTATACCAATATCATTGATCTCGAAACAACGGAGTTTTTAGCCCTCAGCTGCTGGAACCATGTCAACATAGTCTTATCCAAATCTTCATAATGGCTACTACGAATCTTTTTCCTTCGTACATTTTTATTTTTCTAGCAATTTTACGAGCTTTTCACCATAGTTTCACATCCGGAGATTGTTGACGTTATACCCGTACTCAGTTGAAAGTTTCTTCATTGATTTGAAGCTTAATTTGTGCACGATTTCGTTTTTTGGTGGATAGTTAACGTTTTCAATGTCATTTTATTGCATAATAAACCACTCACAATTAACTTATTGGAATAAAAAAATATCGAAGGCACTCACAAAAACTGCAAAAGTACGAGCGTCGAGGTTTTGTAGTATATGTGCAAACGAAACTATATCTGCGCTTTGAGAGAAAAAATGACGAATTCAGCGCAATTTAACAAAATACGGACTTTAAGATATTGTTGTAGTGGCTACTCACACACCTTAACAGAATAGAATTGAAAGAAGTAGACTGGGACAATTTCACAGACGCTACGATTGAAAAAACATGAAACCGACTTCGGTAACTACCTACTTCGCCTAGAGTAACGTGCCACTGATCTTGTTACCGATCTGGAAACTGAAACCAGGAACGACCGTGTTATCGCAATTTTCAAATATACATATATTTTACTAACGGGCAATTATCATCCTGTACGTCTAACTCTACACCCCGCGACACAAAAATTTACGAACTAGCAATTTTCCAAGAAATCATCAAAATGACCGAGTTAACTCGTACTTAGAAAGATTAAATTTTCCAGGTAGTAATGACAGACCCTATATAAACTTGAAAACTCAGAACCTTTGCGTCAGTTTGATTTTGAAGGCCAGTGAAGAATTTTGAATTTTGTAGGAATAGTAAAGATGGGAAAATACGCTCAGTTAAGTTTGGAGCAAAAGGCCGAAATTTGGGCTTGTTTGCAAACAGGATTGTCCAAATCGGAAGTTGCCCGACAGGTAGGATGCAGTGAGGGGTCAGTGCGTTATTTGGTTAAAAAAAACAACAAACTGGTAGCCTCGAGCGAAAAAAGGGGAGTGGAAGAAGAAGAGCTACCACACAAAGGGACGACCTTCATTTAAAGTTCCTGTCTCTGAATAATCGATTCGATTCAGCATCAAAGCTGCGAGCTGAGCTGTTGAAATCGACGAATAGACCATGCAGCACGAGAACAATCCAAAGGAGACTAAACGAGATGGATTTACGTTCTTGTCGCCCAGCGAAAAAGCCGCTTTTAACCCAGCGCATGAGGCAAGCTCGGCTCGAATGGTGCAAAGAACGCAAAAACTGGACCTCTGAGGATTGGAAACGAATCATTTTCTCGGATGAATCGAAATTCAATCTCATTGGTCCAGATGGAACATTGCGAGTGAGACGCAGAACCGGTGAACGGTATTCGGACGAATGCATTCAAGCGACTGTGAAGCATTCCCCCTATGTGATGGTTTGGGGATGCATTTTATACAATCGCGTAGGACCGATAATTATTCTTGAGGGATCCGTCAATGCTGCGAAATACCAGGAAATTATCGAAGAAGGCGTGGTTCCGGCAATCGAGGATCTGACAGCGGATGTCAGAAATCCCGTCTTTCAAGACGATTCGGCCCCTGCGCATCGAGCTCGCTCTGTAAGTTATTTCGACATTGATTAAAAAAATGTTGTCACTCATAAACTTGGTAATTGTTTCTCTTTTCTAGGTAACACAATTAAAGGTGCAACTAGGGATAGAGTCCCTCCCGTGGCCAGGTAACAGTCCCGACCTGAACCCTATTGAAAACGTTTGGCAGGTAATGGGGTCGAAGATACGACAAAGCGAGCCGAAAACGATACACAATTTAAAGTGTGTTATCAGAAAGGTGTGGGAAGAAGCTGTAAACGAGGATTTCTTGCGAAATTTATACGACAGCATGGTGAGGCGAGTGAAGGCTGTCATCCGAGCTAAAGGCGGACCAATCAATTACTAATAGTTTTTTAATTGTCTTTAAATTTCAAATTTTGTTCAATTTTAAGTTCTACGTGTTTGTTACTATGGGTTCATTGTAATTCTCACTACGGAGCAAAAATAAATTAATAAATAATGTATTTTGTTTTAATTAATAAATTTCCGAAATTTTTGAAAAAAACACTCATTTTCCATTTTCAATGCAATAAGCAGTTGAAAAAAACGTTCTTAACTTGTAGCGCTTATAAAAGAAAGGTACTGTCGTCAGAAAAATATTTTCTACATACAAAGTTAACGTTTCGAGACACTGATTGAAATATTTAGGAATTTCCATGAAATGAACAATTCGTAAATTTTTGTGTCGCGGGGTGTACCATCGCATCATTTACGACTCAATGCATGTAATTAATTATCTATCAATATTTTACTATGTGTTATGGGTTTATCTGATATTATTTGGACAGTTGGCTGGCACATCCAACTTATGGCTAGTTTCCGTGGTATTGCTTGCTATTTTTTTCACTATTGCTGAAGCCGACCTCCAGATAAGGAGATGGATGACATAGACATGCGATGTTAAAGCAAGGCTTTAGTTTGTTTCGTCACATAGTTCTTTCAGCGATTCCCCTTACAAATTTTTGCCAAAGAGAACGAATGAGAACAAATCTGTCAATCATTAAATCTGTATGCTAAAAACTATGTTTGTATGGATTCTAATAAAATGTTTGTCATAAAGAGAAACCTTTTAAATTTCAATATGCAAAAAATTAAATGTGAACTAAATATAAAATGGAAAATAAAATGTGAACGTACACGTGTTTCGCACTTAAGTGTGTTGTACTTATCTATAGTCTACAAACATTTCAAAGATATATCCATAGCCTATTTCTTTACATCCACACCTCCAAATGCTTCTCCTATCTTTGGTAAGAATGTTTTAAAACTTTGCCCAAGAGAAGAAAACCATTAGTTTCCTTAACATTAAATACCAAAATATTAAATTGATCAAGTACAACTTCCCTCTTGCCCAATTCAAACTTCAACTTTTCAAGCCTTCACTGGTCTATACTTTTAACAGCCATTTTTTCTTACTGAGCAGTATCCCTTTTTAAGGTCCACTTCACAAAGACCCAAATTAGGCTGCGTTAGCTTTAGTTTCCCAACTCCTAGCTGGTCTAATATTTACGGTCGCCTCGAAAGTTTTTGGCTCCGTGAATCAAAACCGACTTTTCAAAAAACTCCATCCTACGAAAGTTTTTATCTTACCTACCTAATATTGGCTAAACAAAATAATCCAGAAGAACAAAGTCCATAGGCAATTATTAAAGTGTAAGGTCCCGATATACCTCAATAAGTTATAGTCAATAATCTTCTTAACACGATTCTTATATGAGCCACAGAAGAATAAGCAATTAATGTCTTTAAATTAGTATCAAACTTTCTTCCACCTTCTTAGCCACTGCATGTAAACATCCTAGACTGTTCCGTCCCACCTTTTTTCTTGCCATCATTAACTTTCAGAATTTACGCTTGGTTCTTTACGTACAGATCAATAAACCTAGGTGTGGTTTTTAATCCCAAACTGAAAATTGATCTCTATGAGTATGAATATAGCTGCCAGGGCCTCTAAAGTTACTGGCTTTTTTTTACGTTTTTCTTACATGTTTACAATTATTTTCACTTACATTTTCTCATTTTTTGCTTCGTCGAATAGTTTTCTAGAATGTCTGTGCCGGAACTGGTACCTTTGTTCTAAATATCGATCTGGTTTTTTGATTAGGCTCAGCGACACTTCATTTAAAATTTATTTCAAATATTTGAGATTCTTTTTGACTTTCTAGAATAAGGTTAATACTTTTACCTGAATTTTTATGTCTCTGAAAAAATATTTGAAGTTTCATTCGATTTCCACATATGCGTTGCAGCTGGTTTGCATTCACACTCAATGATTTAGCTACCCTAATAATTTCATCTCAACCAACTAGGTAATCGACTCGTAATTACTGTCTTCAAACAATATTTGAGGCGGAATCGCAATAGAGATTTATGCGAACAGTTTTAAATAGGAGAGATCATGCGAATCGAAGCAAATCTATATTTTTCAATATCAGTTACAGTTTAAATATTTCTTTAAGAAAATTGGGCCATAATTTTATAGATCTGGCCCCATCTATTGACAATCTATCGTTTTCGCATTCGGTTGCTGGACAATGTGCAATGAAAAGTGATATATGCATACATGTATTTGCATTGCGTGATTGATATTTGATTATAGTTTAGTCGAGTAGCTAACAATAGTTGAGTTTGTTTACTAAAAATCAATTATGAGGGTATTGATAGTAAGTGCACTTGCAATATAAGAAATATATATTTGATGTAGCATAATATCTTTAAAATACTGCTAACTCGTATTTTAGAGCAAGTGTCCCAACTGGTTTTGTGCGAACAAATGTTAGATTGAGGAGGAAATGCTGAATTTCTATTCATTAGTGATTTTCGAAAAATAGTATAAGCTTGTACATTAGCAAAGGGTTCACTGACATTATCTCTGGAGGACGAAATTCGATCGAATTCGAATTTTCGGAGGACACGGGTGCAAACAAAGAAAATGTCTGAGTCAAGTTAAATTTAGGATATCTTTACCAATTTAAAAGTGTTAGGCATGTTGGTAAATTTTCAGGTACTTTCTAAAGAACAATTTTGACAGTGTCGATTTGTGATAACTTCTGACAGAAACATCACAGAACTTATTTATTTTCACCGAAAATAGGTTTGAGTGATTTTTGGAGAATGTGTGGGTAATATTGAAGGTTGAACAGTCACATTGAGAAAACCTTCAAATGATTGGTATCCTGGAAAATTTTCTCTTTTTTAAAAAAGTGAACGATTGATAAATTCAATGCTTCGTGTACTCCGCCAGTTTTAAATTTTCTAAATATCACGTAGCTTCTAAATATCACCTCGTAACAGACTTCGTTAATTTATTGCCAAAAAATGGATATCAGAACTCTTTGTAGGCATCAATCTGAAAAAAGTAAGCAGTTTTTGAGTTTTTCGTCAACATTTTTATTAAATTATTATAAATAAAACTAAGATCAAAGAGATCTGATAAAGATGTTTGAATTATTACACGGCAAAAACTAACGGCTAATTTCTGATTTTGGTCTTGAAATTGAAATTTTGGTCAAAGCACATTTGCATCACAATAAATGATGAATAAGCAGTATGATAGAAATTCACCAATAATCTTTTATTTTCGAAAAACTTGAATCTGGTGTCTTTTGACCATTTTCCTCAAAAACTCCAAAATAATTCAAATCGTATTCGTCGAAAAACCTTCAAAACACTACTTTCAAAATACATTTTTATATTGGAAAAAAGTCTAGCGCATTAGAACCGCTAAAAAACTGATTTTCGAAGAAATTGTCTTTGAGTGACAAAAAAATGTGGAAAGACGTTATGCACTTTCCTATTCCTTATCCTTATCAACTATTCCTTATCCAAAGCAACAAAACCCAACTATAACATAGATGATGAAAATGTTCAGTGCTGGCAACACTTTTCCAACGAAGCAGCAATAAGTTTACCATAACACGCTTACACTGAAATCAACTTGTCCTTTAAATATCGTTATCATCGCAAGATTTCATCGAAAGTTTCAGCGGTTAAACGTTGTTTTAGGCTGCCATCCAAAAAAATTTCAAAACTCGGAAAATTTCAAAATTGGTTCCTTATTATAATTGCAAATGCTTTGCATATGAGTATGTAATTTGAATGTTTAATGCTGGTTACCCTGTGTTAGCAGCAAAGCAAAATATATACCAAATCTGCTTCACGTTAAGTTAAACCCACCCTGTGAATTTCATTTCGATTGAATCACTGCGCTGGAAGTTATACGGGTGAAAATAATTTTAGGGCTACCACCCTCAAAACTTTTCAAATTTTTAGAACGTTAATATTTGTTGTTAACTTTCATTGCAGGATCATTCCCATTACATTTGCAAATCTAATGACATAATCGCTTAGTAAAGAAGTTCCAACAAATTACAAAAATAGTCAAAGCTGGCAGCTCTTTTATAATTTTTTACGAAATTCCTACGACATTTGGTTTACATTAAGGTCCATTTACTGCATGAACTTCATTTTGATTTCATGACTAGACCGGAAGCTATAGGAAAAAGCTGTATTTTGCTCAACAAATTCGCAAGATTTAGGAGACAAAAATCACTATAGCTGGCAACTTTATTCTAATTTTTTAACCAAATTTCGTCTAAAGTAAGGTCCAAATATTGTGTGAATTTCGTTAAAATGTAATTTCAAGATGGTACCAGTGCCACAGAGTTGCCCGCACTTCAAAATCACTTCTATCAGACCTGGTCCTAGTTAATACCAACATGTCCTGTAAATTTCATTATGATCGGATTATCCTGTCGTCAGTTCTCGTGAACAGAAGTTTCGAGTGCTGAACAGAAGTTTCGAGTGATGGGCTGCCGTTTTTGTGCAAATCTGAATTTTGAAAATTTCAATTTGGCATGATGGACAAAGGCTAAAATTTATCAATGGTTTGAATTTTTTTGTCAAAAAGCAAACATTTTTCAGGAGGGTCGATGATTTGAAGGTTTTTTTTCAGGAGCCTGCCGTAGCTACAGGGTTACCTACATAGTCTTGCGAATTCGTGTGTGTTTAGCTTTGATCAACATTAATATGCTTTACAAATTTCACGATGATGCAATGTTTCTGTCTGAAGTTATGACAAATCGAAATTTGAAAAAAAAACTTTGCCTACTTTTAGGCGCTCAGCACCCACACACAACTAAAAATTTAATAATTTAATAAACATAATAAGTTTTCATTCCCAATACTTTTTTAACAAAAATTTACACTGCTTGGAAATATAGGAGTACCTGAAAATTCCCTGAAATGCCCACCGCCGCCAAAGGGTTAAAGATATCTTAATTCTAGCAAGAAGTCATGAGCCTACCCAACAATATACAACAATGTCCTCCGAAAATTTCAGCTCAATCGGATCGGCTACACTAGAGATTATCTCCCTTAATCATTTTGCTTGTATATACAGTGACCGACAAAAGTCTACATACGACCCCTATTTTCGCTACTTGACGAGCCCCGTGGCACTAATTAAAAAAAATGATGCAGTTATATTCTAAATCTATTTTAATTGATATTTAACAAAAAAATCTTTTCTGCAATATATTCATACATAATTAAAAAAAAAATGCATTGACAAAAGTCTACATACGGCTAGGTAAATAATTCTCCATGCTACTGTGGGGTTCTGTTTTCTAACGGGAATTACCGTTTATCAAGTTTTGGCATTTGCGCTTCGCGTTAGGCTACATTTAGTACATTTTCGATAGATGCATTTCGATAGTACATTTTCGATAGCTTCTCGGAAGGAAATCTCATCAGAAGTACGGATCTTGGTGGTAAAACATCGAAACGAAAGAAAATCTTTCGGAGAAATGGACAAATTGTTGAATTTAAGTAAATTGACAGTTTAAAAAAATATTCAGCAACTACAAAAGCAGGTTCTCTGTTGAAAAGAAGCCGCGCAGTGGTCGACCGAAGAAGCTGGTTCGCAGAGATGTCTCCTTTATTTTGAAAGAAGTGAGCCGAAACCCAAAGGCGCATGCCACAAAATTGGTGGAAGACATAGCAAAACGAAGAGGAACTACGGTGCATCCAAGAATAGTTCAAAGAACATTAAATAATAAAGGCTATCACAGCAGAACACCACGCAAAAAACCCCTTATAAGCAAAAAACTCTAGCGCACCTGAACCGCTAGAAACACTAATGTTCGAAGAACAGTAGAAGAATCGTGCAGGTTTTGAGTGCATATTCCACCACATGAGCTGCTTATTACGGCCAAACTGTTTCAAACGCCACGTTTTACTTTGGTCTCAAGAATGCATTATAACTCATATGGTGGAAGGTTTCAGATATTACCACTGGCATGAATTTCAACGTTTAAGAGAGCAAAACAAGGTTAATTATATTCGTTATCAGTTGCTTATTTCACCAAACTTTGAAAGCAGCATCTCATATAACATCAATGAAGAAAATGCTCAGTGCCTGCAGCAGTGTAACTGAAGTTGGTGTTTGGGGCTGCGATCCGAAAAATTTGCAGAACTTTGGGAATTGAAACATTGGTTATTTATTTTCATTGTAAATGTTTCTGGTATGAATACTAACTGTTAGCATTTATTGATACAAAAGTAGCACAACCGACTCGTGCTGGCAACCTTTTGCGAGTATCAAAGTCAAGAATATATCACATCTGCTTCACGTTGTTATATTACATTCGAAGTTATAAGAGTATAAAGAAATTTAGGATTACCTGCAGCGAGTTTTTTCAAATAATCGAAAGCTTAATATTTGCTGTTTATTATCACTACAATATCATTACCATTTGAAAATTCTACGATAAAACCGCTTAAAAAAGATATTGCAAACAAACACAAAACCAACAATAGCTGGCAACCCTATCGTGGCTTTTCAACCAAATTTGGCCTGAATAATGCATATAATAGGTTCCATAAATTGTATGAAATTGGTATTGATTTCATAAAACTTTTTGCCCTATAACTTCCAGTGCATTATAGGGCAAAAAGTTTTATTTTTCTGAGCGAATTTTCAAAACCAAAGACACAAAAATTACCATAGCTGGCAGCACCAATCAAATTTTTCAACCAAATTTCCACCAAACAGAGATTAGAGTAAGGTTCAGCTATTGTGTCAATTTCATGAAAATCTGGTAACTTATTCACATTTCATAAGGCAATAAGCAGTTTTTTTTCTTTGTAATTTTTCAAGATGGCACCACTGGAACAGAGTTGCCCACAATTCAAAATTACTTCTATCAGATCTAGTCCTACTTAAGTCCAATGCATTCTGTAAATTTCAGCTGTATGTGATTATTGGTTCGTGAGTTCCCGTGAACAGAAGTTTTTGATGCTAAAAATATAGGTTAACTGGGAGAGGGTTACCATTCTTTTCCGACATGAAATTGCCAAAGTTTTACTTTGAACGTGTAGATAAAGCCTAAGATTTGTATACAGATTGGTTTTATTGTAACAAACGGACATTTTTTTAGGATATTCGATGGTTGAATGTTTTCACTTCCAAATTTTTATTTTTTCAAATTTAAGACACCAAAATTATCATAGCTGGCAGTTCCAATTTCTAACCAATTTCTACCAAGCGTGGTTTGAAGAAAGGTCCAGCTATTGTGTGAATTTCGTTAAAATCGAACGATTCAATCAGAATTTATAGGGCTAAAAGCAGTTATCATTTTTAGTGATTTTTCAAGATGGCACCACTGGCACAGAATCGCTTGCATTTCAAAATTACTTCTATCAGACCTGGTCCTATATAAAACCAATACATTCTGTAAATTTCAATTAATTCTGCTTATCGGATCGTGAGTTTCCGTGAACAGAAGTTTTTGATGCTAAAAATATAGGTAAATTGGGCAAGGGTTACCAGGCGTGCCCGTTATACCATATCAAATTTTATTTTTTGTCTATGTAAACAAAGCACAAGATTTACATATGAGAGGCTTGTTTTTGAAGAAGCGGCAGTTTTTCAAGAGAGACGATAATTTGGAGGTTTTCACTTTCAGTGCCTGCCCCAGCTACAGGGTTGCCAGCACACTCATTAAAAGCTACATAAATCTACAACTAAATAATGCAAATATGTCCTGAAAATTTCTTAATGATTGAATAGCTCTGTCAAAAGTAATCGCAATTTAAAAATTTTCAAATTTTCCCGTTCTCTTTTTAGGCACCCAGCGCACACATGGGGTTAAAAAATTTCAAAACATTATCCGATTCACATGTAAAACACGTTCGAAATTTATTTTGTAAACTTTATTTTTGCGAAAATTATTTGTGTCCGAAATAATAGGTATATTAAAAATATCACTTAAATGGCCGCCGGCGCCAAAAGGTTAACAATAACTGACATTTAGTGAGACCTGGACCTATTCTGCATATACACCAATGTATCCTGAAAGTTTCAGCTCAATCGGATAGCGCGTTCCCGAGATTATCTCACTGAAATTTTTTGATGATTTAGGGCGGGCCAAATTTTGTGTCGATTAGACCTGCCCCCTAAGATGATTATATGGACAATTCTAAGCAACTTTGCCGAAGGAACCATAGGTCTATCTCGATTTTCGAGTCTCCCACTTTTCAAAAAAAGATTTTTTCCCTATAACATCATTTTGATTCAAAATTCGTTTTTTTATTCATCGTTATATTATCTTTTTTATGTGTATATGGGGGGTTTTTGGGGTCGAGAAATTCATTTCTGATCTTTATTTTTACCTATAACTACCGCCAGAGGGCGTTTCATGCATATTTTAACTATTTTTCGTCTATTTTCCGAGAAAAATTACAAGTTTTTCGGTAAAATTGATCTTTATTTTATTTTTTTCAACAAAAATTCAACTTAAAAAATAAGAACATGTGTAAAAAATAAAAAAAAAAATGAATTTAGTGGAAGAAAAGCGAAATAACTTATTTTTGAAAGTCTTTTTTGCTTTCAAGTCGGGGGTATTTTGCACGGCTTTCTGATGTAACTGCCATAACACTGTGTCGACTCTTTTCTAAAACACGTTAGAAACGCTAGCCAGCAATTGAACATGTCTTTCCGTTGCTTGTATGTGTACCGGAATTCTTGGATCAGGCAATGGTGGATCATCGCATTCTAAATATTGTTCCAAATGATCATACGGAATGCTATACGTAAACGGTGGTTCGAATAAGACATCATCTCTATTTAAATCAATCATATTCGTATAATCTGTACAATTGAAGTTTATCAAAGGTTTTTGATAAACTCTAAGATGTGCCGGGTCGTACAGATTTCTTCGGTAGTGTAAAATTTTCTTGATTGCGATTTTTCGTGTCTCTTTTTTATCATCAAATAACATCGCTAACAAAATATTTTCGGAATGTGCGTAATATGAATTGTTTTTAATGACATTATTCACAACTCCGCGTAGATTTGTATCCAAATATTGTGTCCAACGAATGAATTTGTAAAATAATACACTACCGAAGACCACCGAATTATAGTACTTGATGTTGAAGTACATCGGCACATACACTTTCATTATGTATGTTGCCAAAATTTTCAAATTCCTTGATAGATTTTCAGTTGACACATACAACCGCAACAATCTATTCGCCTTGGTGAGCCAACGTGAATGTGCTATTGGTCCTGGTTTATTGTGAGATAAATCCGCAGGAACAACACCATTCGAAATTGCATTGGCCATTTTGTATAAGTACTTTGAATCGGTGGATAATTCAAATGGATCTAAATCAGGTGGCATGTTCTCTAGCACGATTATCTCGAATTCATCTACAAGCTGAAAAAAAAGAAATGAGATGAATTAAATTTTACCATTTAATAATGGAAAAAATCGATGAGAAAAATGACAAATGATACATACCGGAAGATTTTCACAAGTTTCAATTTGTTTGCCCAACGTTCCAGTTGTTGTTCGTGGTCCAGTGGTCGATGATCTTTCCAAAGTGTCAAACAAATGACGAAATGGCAGCTCGTTAAAGTGCAGCATGCACACAAACCAATGCAGCGGTCTATTCAAATGCAATTCAAATCGACGCAAAATCCCATTTCTTACGCCAGTATTTGTTGGCTCACCATCACAGCATATGCCGATTAATGCATCGAGAGCAATTTCTTTTTCGACGAAGAATGCATTAAATGTCATCAATTTGTGTTCAGCATCTTCATTTTCGACTTTTGTGTAGCCTATCAATTGAGAATTTGGTTCCTTCAAAACAACTAGATGTGGTTCTTTCACCATCCTTGCATGCAACTTCTCATCGATTTTTTCCATTGTTAAAGCATCATTTTTTCGGCCGTCGAATGAAAATGCTATCAAATTGGATGCATCATACTGCTTACGAAGCAGTTCTTCTCTGCATTTGGCCTTTTCTCGACGCACTTTATTTTTATCCATGATGATAGGATTGCCATGTGCATCTTTTACGTCAATGTCTTGCATAAGAGATGTTGCGAGTGCTGCTGCTATTCTATCAGACACACCAAATCGATCACACATCGCAGCGAAGTTCGAAGCATCGTATCTGGGAGTATACGGTCCTCGTATCATTGGCGGAATATCTTGTGGATTTGAACTTGGCTGATCTATATCAGTACTTGGTTCATATGCTGAATGGCTCTGTTCAACGCTTGTTGGTATTATTGTTGACGTTGGTGCTGGCTCTTCAACTTCTAGCACGAATTCCGGTATCGTCAATCTTCTGTCATTATTTTGATCTCGCATGAACTCTTTCAAATGATCTGGAATCAATCCACATGAGCATAATTCTGCTTTCAAGTCACATTGACATTTGCCGATGTAAAATAATTCTTTTGTAGATTGCTCGAACGTTCTGAATGAGGCGATATTTGAATGTTTAGTTTCGATTTGATACTTGTCAATCAATGTACCCAATTTTCTAACAACACTTTGTTTGGTTAGAATTTCAACATTAAGTTGACTCCAAATTTCAATCAATTTGTCTGTTACGTGCGGTACGAATGTTTTATACGAAAACATTTTGTTTTGGAGTTTAGCACGTTCGGCCAAGAAAAAAAAACATCTTAAAATATCCTGTTTCGTTGGCAGATCGAGTCCACTCAAATCACAAGATGCACCAAAAACAGCAACATCGTGCGAAGGCAAATGCTTCAAATGACTTTCGGTACTTGTTGATGTTGTTGCGGTTTGAGATGTAGACGGCAATGCATTTGGATCCATTGTATAATTTTACTAAAAAAATTTTAAAAAACTGAAATTAGTATATTTCAAAACATTTGGTTCGAATATATTTTTTCCACCTACAAATTGGCATAACTCATATGTGCCTAACTCATATATGTATATCAACAGCATTTACTCATATGTCAACCGACATT